>HG995395.1:15882310-16558560 GCA_905333075.3 Atethmia centrago | reverse complement strand
TGATGGGTTCTCTTCCATCTGTAAGATGTTCTCCAGCGCGACTGTTTTTGCATAGCGGTGTTGACTATGCTGGCCCTATAAATATTAGGACAACGAAGGGTCGCGGACACCGTTCGTACAAGGGCTACATATGTTTGTTTGTGTGTATGTCCACTCGTGCTCTTCATTTAGAAGTCGTCAGTGACATGAGCACACAAGCCTTTTTAGCTGCCTTCAGACGTTTCGTGTCTAGGCGAGGTCATTGTGCCAAAATTTGGAGCGACAATGGTACCACGTTTGTAGGTGCCTCCAGAAAGCTGCAACAATTGGCATCTATTCAGGCATTAATAGCAGAACAAGTCGAGGCCAACGGTACTGAGTGGCACTTCATTCCTCCACATAGTCCTAATTTTGGCGGACTATGGGAAGCAGGGGTGAAGTCTACAAAATTTCACCTTAAACGGGTCATTGGTGATGCTACTTTGACGTACGAGGAAATGAGCACACTCCTCAATCAAGTAGAAGCTTGTTTGAACTCGCGTCCGATGAGTGTCATTAACGTTACTGATCCTGGTGAACTGTTACCTTTAACTCCTGGACATTTCCTGATCGGAGAACCGATTGTAAATGTACCAGATGATAAATATGAGAGCACAAATGACAGTTATTTGTCGCGGTGGCAATTCATTCAAAGAATGCTACAGTCATTTTGGAAGCGCTGGTCCCAAGAATATTTGTCCAACCTTATGAATCGGTACAAATGGTCTTCAAAGGTTCCTGAACCAAAAATTGGAGACATTGTTTTAATTAAAGAAGACGATTTGCCGCCAAGTCGTTGGTTGTTAGGTCGCGTAATAGAGAGGCATCCCGGTGATGATAATATCACCCGTGTAGTCACATTGCGCACTAAGACCTCTACTATCAAGAGGCCAACATCCAAACTTTGTATTTTACCGATTACAGATCAATGAATTTATTATATTTTAACTTTAGATCAACTTTTACAAACTTTTTATTTATACAAGATGTTTTACACAATATGGCTTTATTTTACATTGTTTAAATTTTACATAATTGTACTTTAGGTGATTATTGTTGTTATTGTTAAGATATTTTTAGATGCATTTAAACAAGAAATTGTATATTTTTCCCAACAGGATTTTTTAACTTGCTTTTTACAATTGTTGACCTTTTACTTGTACACTTTTTCATTTTTATTCTTCGGCAAATCTAACTTAATGTTAGTAGTTTAAGTTTACAGTATGTGAGTTTATCATGTTGAAATGTTTTATTATTATTATGACTTTAGATCAAACCTAGAAGATCAAATTATTTGTTACAAATTCGGATCTATAATGTAGTTCAGAAAGGACATTCCGTCAGTTATGTCCTTGGTGGGCGGTATGTTCATGATCATGCATGATCAAAAGCCACTCGTCAAGTTAACCAAATAAATTGTATTTTATTCCAAAGTTGTACACGACGCAACTAGATGGCGTTGGCGTCGAATTAGAAGGCGCTATGGTTTCGTTACAAGGAAATTGTTAGGGTCTTGTGAATTTTAGCAAATATATTACCAGCTATAGAACAGTATACAGTTTGGTTCTTATATTTAAACCTTCAACCCTACTAGTATACACATAAGGTCAATTTTTAAGTACTGAGTACCAGCACGGTGTTCGGTATTTAACAAACGGTATAAAAGGCTTTCTGGCACAACTTACTTTTAATAAATGATTTGAATTTATTAAGGCTTAGATCTTGAACGTGGCTTGGAATTTTAGTATAAAACGTATACATTGACATCTGAATGAGCCTTGAATGACTGCTCTAGCCATTAGGATGTTCGTTTTGTATAATACACCAGCTATCTATAATCTAACTTGTTTTTCTAATCACCACCATCGGTTCATCAATACTTTGGAAGTGATTTCAATTATTTTTTTTAAGTCTATCCAGACCTGAATATTTTATTTTGAAAATATTTACATCATTTAAAGAATTACAAGCTTAAAATAATAATAATATGTACCTACAGGTATAAAACCGGCCAAGTGCGTGTCGGACCACGCACAGTGAAGGGTTCCGTAGATGGGATTTTTTTTTTGAGGGTGGGAAATCATCAAATAACTTCTCCCGCTCTGGGCGGAGCGGGAGGGTGTGTCAGACTCTTACTGACTAAAACCCACCCGTATTCCTTCCTGTTGCCTGTGTTGCAGGGGCCTCGGTGACCCATAAGCACCTTCCCGCGACCCCGGCAGGCATCGGCCCTAGTGGACCCCTACCTTTGTGCTGACGACATCTCTTTGAGGCGCGCGTGGAATACAACGCGCCGTCGACCCGGGCCTGACCCTTACCGGACGGTGAGCTACCCATTGCTCACCGTCCGCAAGCCCGCGCCTACGGTGGCTGGAAATCCGCCCGGGATTCCCGACGCCCAGGGCGTCTCCTGCGGCGGCTAGGGGTGAGAGGGCGCGAAACTTGCCTTTCCCTCTACCGTTCCGCCTCCTCCTTCGCGAGCATAACTGCTTCGCAGAAGGAGGTGACGGCTGCCCATGCCCTCTCGCTCCGTACCATGGCCTGAACCAGGGCCGGACGCTAGAGATCTCTGCCGCCGATCGCCTCCACGAGGACACGGCGGTGCTCTGCCCAAGCCGGGCAGACCTCCACTGTATGCTCCACCGTGTCCTCCGGGAGATCCACACAGTGGTGACACCCGGGCATTTCCTCCCGCCTTATCCGACACAGGAACCTCCCGAAGCTGCCGTGTCCGGTGAGGACCTGCGTCAGGCGAAAGGTGAGGACGCCGTGGCGCCTCTCTAGCCACTCCTCAAAGAGGGGACTTGTCGCCGCAATTATGGCGTGCCCAGCACTGGGTTGCGACAACCGTACTCTCCAAGACGCGGCAGCGGGCTTACGCCCCGGCGTTTCGCCTCCTCGCGTCCGTAGTTGGGGTGAATTTATCCCAAAAACAGACTTAACATTGTAGTTGAAAAACATGTTCTTCCATACATCGATATACGTCACAGTCAATTCTCCAACTGCAAATTTAAGTTGGTCGACTATTACTCGTTAACTTGTAAAGCCCACTTAGCCGTGATGGTTTTCCTTTTAATTTCACCATATATACTACTGCCATGGATTGTTTCACATGTCCATAAACAACCATTTACCTGGCAAAGTGCAAATTTTTGTTAGAGTCACTTTAATGATGAAATTTGCACTTTAATGCCTAATATTACGCAAACGGATCCTTGAATTGAAAACTGGTGTTCACAGACCCGCAATATTTTTGAACGGCCTATCCAACAATATCCCACACCATGGGATAGACAAAATAAAAAATGTCATCCCTACATTACGAAAAAAGGGACGTACCAAAAAAAAATATTTTTTAAAGATTTTGTTTTAGCACTTTATCGGCGTGATTAATATGTATGCCTATGCCAAATTAAAGCTTTCTAGTACTAAGCGTCTCTGAGCTACAGCGGGGACAGACAGACAGACAGACATACAGACAGACGGACTTGGTGGCATTCCTTGCTCACTACGGAACCCTAAAAAGGAGGGGAAATAAATGTTTGTTTTTTGTAAATATAATAAATTTTGAATTTTTATTCTATGAAGAATAAAAATGTCTAATACAATTTTATTTGCATATACTCGTATGTACTATATATGGTGTACCTACAGTTTTTGCAAATAAAATTGTATTAGAAATTTTCCTGTTTATATTAAAGTATATTTTTAATCAAATTGTATTAATAAACGAAAAGTAAAAACATGATTACCTAAATAGAGTCACTCACAGCGCCGGTTAGCCACTGATCAGCGAAGTGTCCTACTTTGCGATACCTTACCTACTGTACCCTTAGTACGAATATATAGTATACTAGTATAATATGTAATGGTCCCTCTCACAGAGAGGAGGCCTGTGTCCCAGCAGTGGGGGGAACATTATGGGCTGATTATGATGATATAATGGATCGAACTTACGAAGTGTTCGTAGGAAACTAACTTGATGTTTTTGTCCAGGTACCAGGTTTGAGAGCAGTGGTGGCCCAGTGGTAACGGCCGCGACTTACGAGTTGTAGATCGTAGGTTCGAACCCAGACAGGCACTTTACTTTGTGTAAATTAATTCATCACCACTGCTCTCAAAACGGTAAGGAAAACATCGTGAGGAAATCGGTATATCCTAGAACCAAACATTCGAAGACATGTGACATCTACCAACCCGCACTGGGCCCGCGTGGTGGATTACGGCCCACTCCCTCTCACAGAGAGCAGGCCTGTGTCCCAGCAGTGGGAACTTTATAGGCTGATTATGTGTCCAAGTACCAGATATCAAGATTTAATTAAGAAGTAAAAAATTGGGAAACGATTAAATCACAAAACATGAAGAAATGCTAGTTAGCGACCTGCTCTGCTACCTATCTGACCTCCACAACCCAGTTACTGGGTAACGCGATACCCCTTGGTAAGACTGGTTGTCGGACTACCCGTAACGTCGACTGCCTGAATGACAGCCGGGACTAATAGGTAATAGGTAATACGGGCTGGTGTCCGCAACTCCACGTCAATGCGCGTGTTTTGCGTACGGGTGGGAAATCAATTATTCGATCCACCCCAGATCTTCAAGGAAGGCCAGCAACGCCTTGGTGTTACTGACCATCTCACGGAGGGTACCTGGTTTACCGAAGTACTTTGCCCTGTATGTGGCGACCACCGGGCAGTTTAGTAGCACATGAGCTGCTATCTCGTCATCCTCCATGCAGGCCCTGCACAGCGGACTGTCTGTGACTCCTATGAGAAAGAGGTGTTTGTTAAATGACCCGTGGCCTGTTATAGCTGCTGTAACAGTGCGCAGCTGTAGTTTAGTTAGTCGGAGAACCCGTTTCGTGAGGCGACCATCAATTGTGGGAAGTGCTTCCTTGGCCTGCCTGCACTCACCTTGGTCCGACCATAGCTTGAGATGTTTATCTTTGGTGCGTTTCCTTACCAGAGTGCGTAAATACCCGAAGGGGAGCGGCACGATGGGTTCAGGTCCCACTGGTGCCATGCTCGACCCCCTTCTGGCAAGTTCATCGGCTGCATCGTTGCCTAGCGAACCGCTGTGTCCTTTAATCCATTGAATGGTTATGTTGTTGAGGCTACCCACCTGGTGGAGGCGCTGGTGGCACTCGTATATTAGCCCAGAGTCAACTGTGTGACTGCTTAGCGCTTGCAGGACAGCCATGCTGTCTGAGAGTATGCGTATCGAGTGGTCCTTCAGCCGGGACTAACGGCTTAACCTGCTTTTCGAGGCGCGGAGGGTCTCGATATGTAATGTATGGTCACCCATCCACCAACCAACCCCGGCAAGCGTACGCTGACAACACCTAAACCACGGTCACTGTTAGACTGCATAGAAAAGAAAGAGAAGCGTGATGACTTAACGCTTGTAATTTATTGCAAAATGAAGCAATTATCTATTTACTCAAAATTGAGTTGAGTAATCGAAAATAAAAAAAAATAAACAATCAAGTTCTGCATTCAAATAAGACGTTCTTATTTAACGTTAGTTTGTCTCGAGGTCTTTATTCAAATCGTGTTTTGATAACAACCAAGTTCTTAGAAATATGTTCAAAATCAACATATATTTTTCCCCTACCACAAACTATACATATTTGGCAATTTTTTTCTTAAGACAAGCCTATTTTGGTCATTTGCCTCTTGTCAGCGCCTTAACCTTCAACCGACCCGCGCGGCTGTTATTATTTAGCTACGAGGCCCACAGATCGTTCTCACCCCAATAACCAGTGAAATAGCAAACCCAATCAAAACAATTCAAAATAAATCAGTCTCACAATCAGATAACTCGGTGCAATTGTAGTGGGGACTGTAGATCTCTATGTAATTTAGTTGTATCTATTGATGTGTCTCGCTGTAATGTAGATACATATCGAGATGGGACGCCCCGTCGAGATGGTTTCACGAGAAAATACGAAGATTTACTTTTATTTGTATTCAATCCATAATGAGAGTTTTTCTTTATTTGTCGACCGTAGGTTCTATTGAGGTTAGGGACAAAATACTCAAAATGAGTTGAGTATACAGTTTTGTTCAGATTTTTTCGCTCTTTCGAATGGTGTATATGAAAAAAATCTAGCTTAAGAAAAAGGCCCTTACCCTACCTACCCATAATAACAATGTATCTGAAAAACTATGCAATATAGCAACTTGAAATAGTGTAATTACCGCCGCCAATCCACATCAAATAAGGTAAGGGTCTTCCCAATCAACGAATTACCATTACATGGTTTATTTTTGGAGAAACCGTATTAAAACTGGCCTTACACTTATGCATTTGGTATCTCAAAAAAAAAAACATCCATACTTTAAAATGGAGTGCACGAGTTTTGACATATTTGTCTCTTACCCCAATTTGCATTGTCATACTTTAAGCAGTGTCAACGTTACACCTATTTGAATCGAATTATATTTAGGTTCGGTGTCCGTTACACCAATTTGCTCGTGAGAAGTAATAAATATTTTATATTTAAATAACTTCATAACACAAGATAGCACGTATTCTTAACTGCCAATCTGCAAAGCAATTTATCGACATTACGTTGTCATGGATTTTGCACGAATTTAAACTCTCTCTTTAAACATAATTTGTAATTTAACTAAACATAAGTAGCCGGACATTTTGCAAAAAGGCCAGGTGCGTAGTACTCGCAACCGGCGTGCGTGTATGACCAGATGTATGAACGTAAACGAAGCAAAAGGAGTATGTAAGGAGCGTAGCAGGTGGCGTTCTGTAGTTTCTGCCTACCCCCATGGGAAGAAGGCGTGAGTTTATGTATGTATGTATGTATGTACTTAGTAAAAAAATGAAAAAGTAAAATGTTACAAAAATTAAATTTAAATTATTTAAAATCATTTATTTGCTTAAATTACGTTATATTAAAATTATTTATAAATTAATGATTAAGTTACGTAGTTACATGATTTTAAACTTAAAAAAAAATACGAGTAATGAAAAAACAAAACATTATCCCACTCATCACTTGTTAATACTAAAAGCTCTTTAGCTTCGTTAAGTAATTCTTTTGCGATCACAAGCTATTTTTTATTTAAGCTAGATATATAGGGAAGTATAGAACAGTATGTGAAGGACGTCTTTCATTGTGGCTAACCTGGAACACGAGCGTGATTTAACCTATACTTCTTATAGTCTTTATAACGAGCTTCTTGAGCATCTCCAGACAATAGTCTATTGGCAAAACTTCACAATGCTCGATTATTTTGGCACCATGTATAAGAATTTTGTGGACTGATGATGGCATATAGTACTCACATATAACTGTGCAGTCCCCAGCGTATATTCACCAAACTTTTACTGCGTTTATAGAAAATCCCGATGACATGGTTTGCAGAATTACATAATATGTATAATTTCTTGATCAACTCTTCATCTACAGTCGTGATTTCTGCAGAACATTGATAGTTTTGGAAGAACCTGTTTGCCGTATTTCCCTCATTGCTATTTCCGATACCTTGACGAGGTTTTTGAATGTGTAAACCAAGCGATTCCCGGAAACGAGTTTGGACGTACTTATTTTTTCCTTTTTTCTCCTCCTTTTCTGTATTTCTCAAAATACTTACAATCGAAGCTTCATCATGTACACCCATAGATCGTAAACGTTGTATATAAGCGTTGTGCATGCCATACCCCTGGATTAATTCCATGTTTTTACGTTTTTTGTATTTTCTGAACACGCGTCGTATGGTTTTGTTGGTCTATCATGTTCTCGAGTTGTATTCAAGTTGGAATTTTCAAATGTTGAGGTATTGCCCGAGTTCAATGGTACTTTAAACTCGCCTTTTAACCAATTTTATTTTTGGCTCTCGAAACGATCTAAAACGATGAAAAATGGAAATTGTCCAACAAATATTTTTCAATATCTGAAATGCTTTTCCCGCTTATTATTTGAGCACATATATCGATCGCGTCGAAAACAAACAAATTCACTCATTTTGAACCTTTTTTTCAGCAATTACACTGTTACTGACTGTTTTGGCACCCTAAACACAAGTTAAATCTTACATTGGGTGCCAGAGTTTATCGAAAACACTTACGCTGTTTGTAAAGCATAGTTGTATAAATTTAAGTGTTTATGTACAAACTAAAGGTAATAAATAACTTTTTTTTTTTACTGAGGGAAGGTATCCGGACCCTGACGAACATGCTGAAAACCCGAGTATTTATAGGACCCTAGTTTCAGTAACTTGTGCAAAACCGATGATAAAATTGTTTGACATGGTTCTCACATAAATGCTTTAACCAATACTCATTACAATTACCACAACAGATAAGAAGTATGCAACATCATTATTATCATACATGTGGTTATCAGTACAATGCTCGATGACCTCAGTAGAGCTTCCGAAAGAGTGGGTCTTAAAATGAACATGGACAGGACAAAGATCATGTCAAATGTTACACCCACTCTCATGAAAATCGGAGACGCTACGCTCGAAGTTGTGGACGAGAATGTTTATCTAGGACAAACTGTCCAGTTAGATAGGTCCAACTTCGAGAAAGAGGTCAATCGTCGAATCCGACTCGGCTGGGCAGCGTTCGGGAAGCTACGCAATATCTTCTCGTCCCACATACCACAGTGTCTCAAGACGAAAGTCTTTGACCAGTGCGTGTTGCCAGTGATGACCTATGGCACTGAAACGTGGTCGCTTACAATGGGCCTTATAAAAAAGCTAAAAGTCACTCAAAGGGCAATGGAGAGGGCTATGCTTGGAGTTTCCCTACGTGATCGAATCAGAAAGAAAGAGATCCTTAGGCGAACCAAGGTCACCGACATAGCCCGAAGAATTGCCAACCTTAAGTGGCAGTGGGCAGGGCACATTGCTCGCAGAACAGATGGCCGATGGGGCCGAAAGGTTCTGGAATGGCGACCGCGTACCGGAAGACGTAGCGTTGGAAGGCCTCCTACAAGGTGGACCGATGACCTTGTGAAGGCCGCTGGATGCGGAAAACACAAAACCGGTCGAAGTGGCGGTGCTTGGGGGAGGCCTATGTCCAGCAGTGGACGTCTTTCGGCTGAAATGATGATGATTATGATGTGGTTAACAATTTAACCACAAAAAAAAATCATAGGAAAATATTTTTCCCTCGGGCGTCATTTTTGCTTCTAGCTCGAAATGGCGCAATAATGACGCTGGTTTTTTTTATTTCCCTGTAATTAGTGAATAGTTAAGGAATCTAAAAATGTCATTAAATCGACATCGGCAGCTATCGGCAACAAGGATAAAATATTTCTCATAAAAAACGTAACGTACCTGTAAACTAGAGATCCTGAACAATCCAAAAAAGTATAATACTTATATATTCCCTGAAGAACTTAGGTAATATCGTAAGTTGAAGTTCCATAATGGGTAATCTAGTTAATATGAAATTAACGAAGTTCAAAGTTTAAGTGTAATTTTATACACCTATAACCTTCGATATTATTGATCGAAGCCTATAACAGTTTTTTTTTACTATTATATCGGATAGCACGTGTATCTCAGAATATAAAACAATCAAAACGGTCTCAATAACACTACTTTTGTCCTAACCATTTTTGAGATGGAAAATATTTGGTCCCATAGTGGGGCGGCGGCGTGCGTGCTACAACCAGCAGGCTTAGCACGTGCACTGTTTTGTCTACGGAAGACTAGACAAAAATGACGCTCCGTGTAGAAAGTACGACGGCAGCAAAGTAGAAAGAGTCAACTGCATTTTTTACGAAATTCACTCTTTTACATAATTCGACCAGAATTCTTTGTTTTGTCATAGGATTTTTTTTCTGTTTGATTCTCAATTTTTACTGATATTAAGTCACGTATATGAATACAACTACAACAATTTTTCTCAAAGTGTCGTAGTACCGTATTTTGGAACAAGAAAATATTATAGTAATATTGGCCTTAACCATTTCCTTAGTAATGGCTTATTAACTACATGATGTAAAATAGGAGCGGATAACTTTGTTCTTCTATTAATTGACGGTTTTGCCTTCAAAAGGCTGTCCTGTAAAATCATGATTTTGTAGATAACCGTATATACTCACCTTTGACATGCACTATCTATCCTGGGCCCTACACTCCTGGGCCTTACACCACAATACTTTGCAAGTGTACAAATCTACAAAATTGTTAAATTTTAGAAAATATTGCGTAACACCGGAATTACAAATATATCTAGACGAGTTACAATTTACAAATCTTTCGCGTTGTTACAAGCCTAACATAAAGCATGAGGGCTCACACACAAACATAACAGGAGGGACATAATTCCTACATAATTGTGCGATAATATGTAGATTTGTAGAAATTTATGTTGGAACAAATTTTCTAATCTAACAAGTTTTCAGTTGGAAGTTTATAAATATATTCCCTTATTTTATGAAAAAACTCAAACTCAAAGCATTTATTTCAAATTAACGTGAAGTCATATCGTAAACTGTTGAGAATACATGATGAGGACACAATGCAATATTGCTAATCCCCCGTAGCAAATAGCGTGATATGTTTAGTCTAATTCAATGACCAGACCTTTAAGGAATATTTGTGCGAAATTTGAACAGAATCTATTCGGTAGTTTTGCGCCAATCCGTAACATACATCCAGACAAACGGACAAAAATTCTAAAAACTCTATTATCGGCATTGGAATCGATCCCAGACCTCGAAGCAATAACTTTTCTAAAAATATTTCATTGTACAGTTTTGACTTTGATACTATTTTATAATTATGTATATATAAACCAATTACAGGCACTTCTGAATTGTCAAGGGGTCGGTCAATTACAAAGATGAAGCTAGTTGCCCATTCCAAAGCGTAGTAGGTCCCGATGCAGAGAACGGGCAAGAAATTGTAAGGGCACTCTTTTAAATCAATATATTGTTCCAAAAAATATTGGTTACAGCAGTTGTGTTGAAATTATACATGTGAGAACTATGCAGACAGACGTGCACAATCGTAATAAAAAACTAAAACAAAAGAAAAATCAAAAATGAAATTAAAATAAGCTTTGGCAGCTAAAAGATGACAACAAATGTTTTGACAAGCAAAAAGAATTTTGAAAAATATCGAACTTTCCAGAAGAAAAGAAAAACAATGAAAGAAACGAACTTGTACCTACTGACTGAAAAACATGGTTACCTTGAGAGATGAAAGTTACGTCTAGAATGGTATGAGTTTTTAGAAAATTGCAAACAAGTTTGACAAAACGTGAACCTTGGTCTTTCGCAGTCGGTTAAATGACCAAAAGATGTGTTTCTTCACACTCAACTTAATAATTCGTTATTAAATAAACAATAATTATTCAAATGAGTTAAACCATTAAGGGACGCCCAACCGTTTAAGTTTTAACTTAATTATAACATCTTTTCGTTGCGTTGCTGATTGTACTGTCAGACAAACAAATCGCTTTAATTATTTTTGACAATATAAAAATAAACTACCTCATCGTTGGTCCAATGGTCGCAAGCGCTACTGCTGAGCATGACTCTTGAGTTTGATTCCCGGGTCGGGCAAATTGCTCTTTCCATTTGAAATTTCTCAGTAGCACCCTGGAGTCTGTGTCCACTCTAGAACAAATAGGGATCACAAATAGGGTCTTATAGCTTTCCGTTTTGGCTAGTGGCTAAGTAATATCAGCCGCACGGATCGATCGATCAGGTTAAGCTACGCTTGCCGCGGTTGGTCCGTGGATGAGTGACCATCTTTGCATACCAAGACTTCGTGCCTCGGAAAGCACGTTAAGCCGTTGGTCCCGGCTGTCATTTGTAGATCTTTGACAGTCGTTACGGTCGTCAGAACCCCGAAAGTGTGACAAACAGTCTTACCAAGGGGTATCGTGTTACCCAGTAACTGGGTTGTGGAGGTCAGATAGGCAGTCGCTCCATGTAAAATACTGGTATTCAGCTGTATCCGGTTAGTCTGGAAGTCTGGCTGGGGAGATGATGATGATGATCCCGTTTTCACATAACATAACATCACATGACACACCATAAATTATGCTTTCAAAGGTACTTAAGTCGAAAATAAATACAACTCCAAACCAAGAAAAAATGGCTCGCGAATTTCATCTTTCACCCAAAAAAACATTTCTCAAATTATCTTCCACACGAAAATAACATCAAAACATACAACTTCTAACTTTTTATGCCGACAGTACACAATCAAGTTATTTCGTAACTACTACCCACCCTCATTTCTGAACAATAAAAATATTCATTTCGGTTCTCTGCCCCTTTCTCTCCCCACAGCAAATTACTTAAGAGTGAGCGAGAGGTGAATAAGGCAATTTATCAAAAATTTTGCAAGGGAGCGTTGAGATATTTATCTCTATTAGTGTTTTGTATCTTCATCCCTTGTGTTTGGAGGGTAGGTTGAAATGTATGTTGTTTTGGTGAGATTTTTTTCCATGGTAAGTGGAATGGAAGAGGGTAGTTGAATGTTTTTGGGTCGTTAAGTTTTTCGCGCTTATGGGGTGCTTATGTGGCGTCTTATATCGTCAGCATGGGCCTCCTTATGTACCAACTAGCCTTTGCTGGGGGGCTTCGCCGGCCTGGAAGACACGAGTTATCGCACGGGAACTTACTATAGGATGCTTATATCCCGGTAGTGAACCCAGGCTATGGTCTACCTGGTTGCGAAATTCAATCCAAATCAGCCGTTTAAGCGTGAGAAGGTAACAGACAGTTACTGTTGCAGTTATACTTAATATTAATACTATCGTCATCATCATTTCAGCCGAAAGGCGTCCACTGCTGGATATGGCCTCTCCCAAGCACCGCCACTTCGACCGGTTCTGTGCTTTTCGCATCCAGCGGATTCCTGCGGCCTTCACAAGGTCATCGGTACTACCTTGTAGGAGGCCTTCCAGCGCTACGTCTTCCGGTACGCGATCGCCACTCCAGAACCTTTCGGCCCCATCGGCCATATGTTCTGCGGGCAATTTGCCCTGCCCACTGCCACTTAAGTTTGACAATTCTTCGGGCTATGTCGGTTAACTTGGTTCGCCTGCCGATCTCTTCTTTTCTGATTCGATCTCGTAGGGAAACTCCACGCGCCCTCTTCATTGCCCTTTGGGTGAATTTTAGCCTTCTAATAAGACCCATTGTGAGCGAATACGTTTTCAGTGCCATAGGTCATCATCACTGGCAACACACACTGGTCTAAGACTTTCGTCTTGAGACACTGCGGTATGTGGGACGAGAAGATGCGTAGCTTCTCGAACGCTGCCCAGCTGAGTCGGATTTGACGATTGACCTTTCTCGAAGTTGGACTACCTAACTGGACAGTTTGTCCTAGGTAAACATACTCGTCCACCACTTCGAATGTAGCGTCTCCGATTTTCATGAGAGTGGTTGTTACATACGAGGTGCATTCAATAAGTACCTAGCCTCATCGCCAGAGGGCGCTGTAGTTTCAAAAGAGTTTTACCACAGTGTAGCACATTCTTTTTTAATTCTTTTTTCAAATTTTCATTCCAATCCCTTCATTTGTTTTAATTTGACAACTTATGGAAGCGAACGTGTCGATCGGTTTTACAAAAATGGAAAAAGAGCAATATCGTTCGGTGATTCGATTCCTATTTTTGGAAGGGAAAACGCGCATCGAAATCAAAGAGCGCTTGGATGCTGTGTACGGTGACTCTTCTCCATCGATGGCCACCGTCAAGAATTGGTTCAACGAGTTTGCACGTCGCCGTACGTCGGTTTTTGATGAACCACGTCCAGGTGCACCGAAAACAGCTGCTACGGAGGAAAACATTAAAAAAATCCATGATTTCGTATTGGCAGATCGCCGATTGAAGGTTCGGGAGCTAGCTGAGACTGTAGGCATTTCAGAAGGAACAGTGCATCATATTCTTCACGAGGAACTCGGCATGAGAAAGCTGTCGGCGCGATGGGTGCCGCGTTTACTCACACCAGAAAACAAGCGCAACCGTGAGACCACATCGGAGACGTGTTTGGCGCTGTTTAAGCGGAATCCAGCGGAGTTTTTGCGTCGTTTTGTGACCGTCGATGAAACCTGGATCCACTGGTACACACCAGAGACCAAGGAGCAATCAAAACAATGGATCCAGACCGGGGAACGTGCTCCAAAGAAGGCGAAAACTGTAAAATCGGCCGGAAAAGTTATGGCCACCGTTTTCTGGGATTCACAAGGTGTGATCTACATCGATTACCTCGAGAAGGGTAAAACAATTACAGGGCTTTACTATGCCGATTTATTGGGCCGATTCGACGCCGAATCAAAGAAAAAACGACCCCATCTGGCGAAGAAAAAAGTGCTGTTTCACCACGACAACGCACCGGTTCACACGTCTGCCGTTGCCATGGCCAAATTGGTCGAATTACGCTACGAATTGTTGCCCCATCCACCGTATTCTCCAGATTTGGCCCCTTGTGACTTCTTTCTGTTTCCTAATCTGAAAAAATCACTCGCCGGAAATAGATATGGATCGAATGAGGAGGTCATCGCCACCACGGAGGCCTATTTTGCAGAGTTTGACAAAAACTATTTTTCGGACGGGTTAAAAAAGTTGGAGCATCGCTGGGCTAAGTGTATCGAACTAAAAGGAGACTTTGTTGAAAAATAAATTGCCACTTTTCCAAAATTTTCGTTTACTTTTTGTAGGCTAAGTATTTATTGAATGACCCTCGTAGACCCTTAATAGTTTAAGTAAATACTCGTATATATATTATACTAGGCCACTCAGAAAGTATTGCGAAAAAAGTTTTTATGTATGAGAGACTGGCCGTTATATCTATTTTGAAAATATGATTGTATATTGTTTTGTAAGTAAAAATAAGTACCTACGTTCCAATTTCAAAATTTCCCTCCACATTGTTTGCAAGCTAATTTAAATGATCGTGTCTCATTATAAAATGGATCTGCCCAGGAACATTTTTGCGCTAAGATTTTTTACGATTTCAAGTGTCGCCTGAAACCGGACGAATCGTACGATAGACTTCAAATGGCATTCATGGATTTGCATGGATGGACAAGGCGACCGTGAGTCGTTGGTATAACGAATTCAAGCGCGGTTGACTAACTTTGGGAGATGAAGAAAGAAGTGGTCGCCCTTTGACGGCTGTTACGGAAGAAAACGTGCTAGCAATGAAAAATTTAATCCATAACAATAGGCGAGTTACGTATCAAGAGATTCAACACATAATGCAGGTTGGATCGGGAAGCCTTCACGAAATTCTACATGTGCATCTTCGCGTTAGGAGGATAGTTTCACTCAGAAGCAGGCCCGGGTGGAATGGAAGGGATGGGAATAAATAAATTTGAAGCAGGCTCGTCTCGGCGTGTTTACGATATCATTACAGGTGATGAGTCTTGGAATTATCAATACGATCCAGAAACGAAGCGCCAGTCGACGGTTTGGGTTTTTCAAAACAAATGAACACACGATCTAGAAGCGGGGGGAAGATTTTGATCGCGTGCTTTTTCAGTTTGACTGGCTACATGGTGTCGATTCCCTTACGGAACGAAAGAAGCATCAACGCTGAATGGTATACTACCAAATGCTTGGCAGAAGTTTTCTCTGTTGTGAGCAACAAGCGATCAAACACAGGGCTCCGCGGGCTACTTCTCCACCACGACAACGGGCCTTCGCACACATAATCAGCCTATAATGTTCCCACTGCTGGGACACAGGCCTCCGCTCAGTGAGAGGGCCTTCGCACACTGCGCTCAAAACGAGGAACTTTTTGGACAGCACGCCGGTCAAACTCCTGGGTCACCCTCCTTACAGCCCTGACCTAGCACCATGTGACTTCTTTTTATTCCTGAAAATAAAAAATCAGCTCAAGGGGATACAACTTTCGTCGCCGGAAGATGCGGTGTCAGCGTTCGAGCAGGCTGTAAACGAGGTGTCTGCGGCGGACTGGAAAAAGTGTTTCGAAAACTGGTTCAGACGCATGAAGCTTTGTATAGAGGCTAGTGGAGAGTACTTTGAATAGATTTAATAAAAAATATTTACTAGAACATTTTTTATTAAATCTTTTCAAAGTACTAATTGTGATTTAATAAAAAATATTTACTAGAACATTTTTTTTTTAATTTTTGCAATACTTTCTGAGTGTCCCACGTAGTATGGGTGTACCAACATAAGTTCTAAAGCCAACATCGGGCTCGGTTTCAAAGATTTTAACACTTGTTTGTAGACACCAAGATGGCATGGCAAAGTGCAGAATATGTGTCTGTCTCAGACCCAGAGGTCTAGGGTTCGATTCCCAACGGTGGCAAAATTTTTGCTCGGTTTGGTTGATGGTAGGGCTTCTTTTAAGTCCGCCTAGTTACCACCATATCATCTAAGTTTGTCGCCATAACAACAGGTGAGGTGAAGGCCAAGAGCTTACCATTGTGGTATAAAAAAAAAACAAAAACTGCTTAATTGATACCTATGTATCTGTAGGGACACAATGTAAATATGAAAGGCAGAACACTTGATAAGCAAAAGGTATACAAGCGAGAAGTATGAATGGACGCCAGTGACATTACATCGGTCCGCGTAGAAGGTTGTCTTAAAGGGTTTTCAATGTAATAAATACAAACATTATTAACTTGACGAAAGACTTTAATTAATGGACCCGTAACCTTCTACAACCAGACGAGGCAGTCTTGTTTAGGGGCTTACACATCGCGAAACGAGAGAGAGACCCCTAAAGTGGTGACCCGCGTTAAAAGTTACACGTGAACAATAGTGAAATAGTTAGTGCAATACGTTTTAACGTCGTGAGTGCCGCGTACATACGCGTACGCGTACCATATTTTTACATAACAATCAGTAAACGTTACGGGTAAACATGGGTCTAGAGCAGCAGTCAGGTCAAGAAACGGCACCGCAATGCAAGGAGGGAGACAGTGAGATAGCACAAATCACGTTTAAGACGCAAATTCCTGACTTCTGGACAGACCAACCACGACTATGGTTCGGTCAATTCGAAGCGATAATGGCGAATCAAAAGCAAGGGGAACGCACAAAGTTTAATATCGTGGTGGCAAAACTTAGCAAAGACAACGTACAACAGGTCGCCGATCTAATCCTACACCCACCAGAAGAAAAAGCGTACACAACATTAAAGGAAAGGCTCTTGACCGTGTACGAAGAGTCGCAAATTCGTAAGGTACAAAAATTACTCAGCGAAATAGAACTTGGGGAACAGAAACCATCACAAATGCTACGAAAAATGCAGGATCTTGCACAAGACAAATTTCCAGAGGACACACTACGGATACTATGGATCGGACACTTACCAGCTTCAGTACGGGCGGTACTGACTGTAAGTGAAATCGCAGATATCAATAAATTAGCACAGATGGCTGACAAGGTGATGGAAATGGCGAAACCCGATGTATCAATAGCTGGAGTGAGCACGACCACGTCACCAAGTAACAACTATCTAATTATTGCGGAAATAGCAAAACTACGCGAAACAATTGAGGAGATACAGAGAGGTAGATCGACATGGAGGCAGCAGCATGGCGCTAGACAACGATCGCAATCGGGAAACAGACGGTACAATGTTTCAGCGCAAAGACGTAACCCGCAGACACCACACTGGGCCTGTTACTACCATTTCCGTTTTGGCGACAAGGCGAACAAATGCGTACAGCCCTGCAACTGGAAACAGGAGAAATCATCATCGTCAGCACAGATATCGGGAAATTAGGAGCGATGCAGTCAGCGGCGGAAAACTGCATCGACACGTCAAATCACCGCCTATGTGTAACGGACATTACTTCCGGCATACGTTTCCTCATCGACACAGGTGCGAACGTCAGTGTAATACCAGTGACCAAAAGACAAAGGTGCGTAACAGATAATTATAATTATAAGTACAAGTTATATGCAGCAAATGGTTCTGAAATTCAGACATACGGCACAAAAACATTAGAATTAAATCTTAGTTTAAGAAGGCCATTGAGATGGACATTTATAATTGCAAATGTAACACAACCGATAATCGGAGCTGATTTTTTTAAAATATCACACTTTATTGGTAGATCTGAATGCTCATAAGTTAATAGATAAGCGAACCGATTTGAATACGATAGGTTGCATAGTAAAATGCACAGAACCCACAGTTAGCATCGTAGACAGTAATCATAAGTATCACGATTTATTATCGGAGCATGCAGACGTTACTAAACCTAGGCCATTCAAGGATGATGAGACAGACAATAATAGTTGTAACATTTTCCATCACATTGAAACTACTGGACCTCCAGTACATGCACGGGCTAGGCCACTTCCTCCGAACAGGTATCACCAGGTAAAGGAAGAATTTAGGCGCATGCAGGAGATGGGCATTTGCAGGCCGTCCAAAAGCGAGTGGGCGACACCTCTGCATGTAGTAGCAAAGAAAAATGGGGACATCCGACCATGTGGTGACTACAGGCGTCTAAACGCCATCACCAAGCCGGACCGATACCCCGTTCCACGCCTACATGACTTTACTTACGTGCTCTCAGGTAAAAAAATCTTCACCAAACTAGATATCAACAAATCATACCATTGCATTAGGGTAGCTAAGGAAGACATAGAAAAAACAGCAATTATCACACCATTTGGATTGTTCGAATTCCCGCGTATGACCTTCGGACTACGAAACGCGAGTCAAACATTCCAACGGTTCATGAACAATAATGTATTATATGGCCTAGATTTCTTATTCAGCTACGTCGATGACGTAATCATAGCAAGCGATAGTATAGCCGAGAACAAAATGCAGTTACGTAAAGTATTCGAGAGATTTAGACAGTTTGGTATCACCATAAATTTGGCAAAATGCGAATTTGGTAAATCTAAAATTGACTTTTTAGGTTACGAAGTTTCAACAGAGGGTATCAAACCCCTAGAAAGTAAAGTTAAGGCTATTCTAGACTATCCACGACCGGAAACGGTAGAGAAGCTCAGACAATTTTTAGGTATGGTAAACTTCTATAGGGCGAGTATACCCAACGCTGCTAGTCACCAAGCAAGCTTAAATGAATTCCTGATAGGCGCTAAACGAAAGGATAAGACTATTATCGATTGGAACGACAAGGCGACTAAGGACTTCGAACAGTGTAAACTAGGTTTAAAGAATGCTGTCATGATATCTCATCCGAATTCCAATGTGCCTGTAGCTCTTATGACCGATGCTTCAGACACATGTGCAGGCGCGGTATTGCAACAAAAAATTAACGACTCCTGGCAACCATTAGGCTACTTTTCAAAGAGGTTCACAAAAGCCCAACAAAAGTACTCTACGTACGACAGGGAGTTATTAGCAATCTACTTGGCAGTTAAGCATTTTCGATATCTACTTGAAGGTAATAATCCGACTATATTCACGGATCACAAGCCGTTAATATACGCATTTAGCAAACTACAAAGTGACTCCGAAACACCTAGACGTACAAGACAACTTTTATTCATTAGCGAATTCACTACAACAATCAGGTACATAGAAGGCGAGAAAAACGCTGGCGCAGATTTCTTATCGCGCATTCAAACAATCGACTGCCCGACTGTACTTGATTTTGCGGAATTAGGACGAACTCAGGTGAATGACACCGAGCTCACACAGCTATTGAAAGGATCAAACGATAATTTATGTATAAAGAAATACTTTATGCCAAATTGCGAAACAGCTGTATATTGCGAAAATTCAACTAATTCATGTAGACCGTATTTAACACCAAGTTATAGAAAAATTGCATTCGACTCGATACATAATGTTAGTCATCCCGGTATTAGGGCAACACGCAAGTTAGTTGCACAAAGGTTCTTTTGGCCCGGCCTCAATAAAGACGTCACCCGGTGGGCAAAGTATTGCATAGCTTGCCAAAAGTGCAAAATAATTAGACATACTGTTTCAGACTTACAGCAATATTCAGAAAGTAAACGTTTTGAACATGTAAATATCGACATAGTCGGACCTCTAAAATTATCACATGATGGAAATAGGTACTTAATAACTATAATTGACCGGTGTACACGTTGGCCTGAGGCGATACCAGTCAAAGAAATCACAGCAGAAGTAGTAGCTAAGGTATTCTACGACACATGGATTAGCAGATTTGGCTGTCCCGAAAGAATTACAAGCGACCAAGGTCGTCAATTCGAGAGTGCGTTATTTAAACAATTAATGAAACTAATGGGTATTAAGAAAATGCGTACTACACCATACCACCCACAGAGTAATGGTATTGTAGAACGTTGGCATAGAGTATTGAAATCAGCATTAACGGCACGACTAGAAAACAACCATTACTGGTGTAATGAACTGCCTACAGTATTATTAGGACTACGCGCAGTAGGAAGAAGCGACAATGGCACGAGTCCCGCAGAATACGTATACGGACAAACGCTTCGCTTACCAGGAGATTTCTACAATATCTCTGACATGCAACAGTACGACAACCATACGCTATTGGAAAACATTAAAAATACCATTAGTAAACTCAAACCTGTACCCCGTATTTCACGAGACTCACGCGCACTGTTTGTGCATAATGACTTAAAAAATTGTGAGTATGTATTTGTTCGCAATGACGCCATACGCCCACCATTAACGCCTACGTACAATGGTCCCTATCGCGTTATAGAAAGAACACCCAAAGTATACGTAATTCAGCTACCAAACAGGAAAAGTGGTATATCAATAGATAGGTTAAAGCCTGCATATGTACTTAATGAGCATTCAGAAACTAGCAATGTTTGCACAAATCCAGACCATAGCATAGTACCTCCAGATAAGAATAATGAGAAGTCTATATTGTACAAGAAAACCAGCAGTGGACGTACTGTTAAGCCGCCAGTCAGATTTAACCTGTAAACACTATCCTAACGTACGATGTTGTAATAAATAACAGTGACCATTGTGCTTTCTTTTAAATAAATAAATGAAGGACCGATGGTGTAACAAACAACAGTGACTATTATTGTTAAAATAAATAAATGAATGACGAACAAAGCCCGCACAATAACTAGTATTGATCAAACTAAATATAACAAAGAACAACTTGTGCATTATTACTAAATTAATCAACGGTCACACGTACTCATTTGTCGATAAGCAATTTCTTTGTAAATACTAAGAACAAAGATATAAATATAAGATAACAATGAAACAATTCATATGAAACAAATTTCTATTATATCAACAATGTTAACAAAGGGACCATAGTTGTAAGGTAACCTTAATATTCGTTGTTCTCTGTCCCTACAGGATGTAACAGTATACGTTATTTATAAATAACCCTACGATACAAATTCCTAGTACCTATTCATAAGTATAAATTGTATTATGTTTTAGTACCTACTTTTAAGATAATAGTAATTAAATAAAATTTTATTTTTACAAATTTTGGGGGGATGTAGTGTAGGGACACAATGTAAATATGAAAGGCAGAACACTTGATAAGCAAAAGGTATACAAGCGAGAAGTATGAATGGACGCCAGTGACATTACATCGGTCCGCGTAGAAGGTTGTCTTAAAGGGTTTTCAATGTAATAAATACAAACATTATTAACTTGACGAAAGACTTTAATTAATGGACCCGTAACCTTCTACAACCAGACGAGGCAGTCTTGTTTAGGGGCTTACACATCGCGAAACGAGAGAGAGACCCCTAAATATCCATAACTGTTTTTTATTTATTCAGACCACCCAAAGGTTCGTCTGGAAAAGAACGTCGATCAATGAAATGAAATTGTTTATTCTGTAAATAGGATATCGAAATCACTTTTAATTAGTAGAGCCGACATTTCCTATCTGAAATTCTGACTACCCTTGAGAAGAAATGGCGAAACAAACTCAGGTGTAAATCAAACTTACATTCCGTATTAGGAACAAACATGGCATGTGGTATACCTACCTATAATTCACATAATTTCCCTTCTCATCATTATTTTAATAATTAAAACAATAAATTGCGGTGTAAACAGCGGTCTCAAATAATTATGACAAAACTTTTGTATTTTTTCCAGTGGTAACATTATATATATACATTTTCCCCCTTTTTTAGTCAAAAATGTATCAATATATATTATTCTCAGTGTCTGTTTAAATATTGGGTTATAAAAATAAAGAAATGTCCAAAAGAGTTGTGTATGTCCATTGAGAAACAAGACGCAATGCTTATTTAGTTCTTCTATTCGACAACAGATGGCGCCGATACCAGTTTTCATAACGGGACCCATGAAAATGCTTGTGGGTAGTAAAACTAGTAAATCAATACACCGCGATTGTTTTTCGCGCTGAAGCAGTTGCTGAAAACACGTTTTGTAACAGTTGATAACATTTTCCTTAGAAGAGACAGAATAGCCGCCACTCGGCTAACCGATACAAAAATCCGCGGTAAAATGGAATATGTACGTAGGTACCTATTATTTTTTAGAAGCAACGTGTCAAATCTTATAGCCAAAATTCAAGCTTTTTTTGGGAAAATGCCTTGTAGACATAGCCAGTCAGCGTTGTTGATAGCGGGACTGCCCATAGACTTCAAAATAATGCAATCTCACTACCGCTATGATAACTTCCCAATATGAAACACTGCAGTGCCCCATCCATTACGTTGATTGGATGTTATGTAACTCATAGGCATAGGGCAGCACGGAACGTATATTTACATGAGTATCATGGTACGTAAATATCCTTTAGATCGTTAGGGGAATTAAGGACCCTCAAAAAGTCTGAAAAGATAAAACTTGCATTAAATATTACTGCCACGATAAACTTAAAATAGTAAATAACTTTGATTTTACTTAGTTATGCTAGTATTAGTACATCACACAGAGCGGAAGTTACTGACAGTGTACCTACAAGATAAATCGATTGATTTGCTTTCCTTACATGTCGAACTGGCCTACGCCGACCTTGATTCAATGAATTCCCAAGATGAAATCTTGATCTACCTAAGTAGCTGACCACTTACCATATTTGGTCATGTGCTCAAACAAACAATTTCTAACTGAATTCAGCATTATCAACAATAAAGTATCAGTCAGAACTTCGTAAAAATCGAATAAAAATAACGATGAGTCAAACTTAGTTTTCGATTGCGCGAAATCGGACGTCCTATTACGTTTGCCAGCCAGTGAATCAGCTGCGTGAAAAAATCAATACTGCGCGCGTTACATGAATTTATTCCGCATTTTCAATGGTTTGAGGCACCATTAAGCCTTAAAAATGTGTGTCTTTAACAATATTATCCTTAATAATAGTTGTTTTATTGAAAATTAGTCATAATTTAAAGTTAACTACGTTAATTACACCGACGAAATTAAATTAACACCGCAGTGAACATAGCCACAGGTATTGCTGCTTGCACTAAATCAAGAACGCACCAGATGGCGCAGTAGTACTCGTGATGTTGTTACATACTGTATGGGCGTGTGAGTGCTTGTGTAAAAAATTAAGTGTTTTGTGTTGTTTTAAGCGCTAATGGAGAACAAAAACGGTAAGAATAGTTTTATGTCATCCCAAACTCTCATAAACGGTAATCGCAACATCGTCAACTTTACAGAAAACTCGTAGGAAACGAGAATTCTTACATCTGTCCGATCAGACGTATAACCCGACCGAATTTGGGTCGCGTCATTATCGATGCACTTCCTACTGTTCCCGTCGTTTTCAATTCGGTAGGGTTATATTCCCGCCATCTTGTGACTTGAGCTTTCAGGATTTCATATAAATATATCGATCGGAAGCTCTGTGTAACCTAATTCCTTCGTTATTCTCGTTCTACATGAAGCATAGCGTCTGTTAAATGCTGATAATTAATTTGGTTTACATATTAACGTGTATAAATTGGCGCCGTTATGCTTTGTTGACATAAGAGTAACATCTAATTTTTGTGTAAAAGTTGATGATTAGCTCGTGTTTTTGAGAGGAAGCCGTGTAGAATGCAAATGTAACGCTTGTTTGGCTTACAACTACTGTAAGACACTCCTTTAATTGCTTGTAATGGTAGTAGTTTACGTGTATTCCATCGGCCTTGCTCGAGGCGCCTACATAACCAAGAGTGACATCAGATTTCTTAAATAGATTTTACTAAAGAATTACTTTGTTTTTGGGTGATGTTACTACATTGGACGCTTCGTCTCGACTCGTTTGCCTTTGGACACAACATTTGAATACCGTCAATGCTACATTGGATGGATTTGTTGAACTAAATTGATGGTGGATGACCTTATGTGGATGACCTAATGCCTATCCTAGCTACTTTACTAATGACCTAGCTCTTTAGTCTTCTAGTAATATAATGTCATTAGTACTATGTTTCTTTTTTATTCTAATTTGTCCACAGATTGTTAAATGTTTTCATACTCAATAATTATAAGGCTTAGGGTACACTAATAACTACATAATAATCTAAATTCAGGTTGAATCTAAATTATAGATTCTATCTGATTAGACCTAATTTTGAGTATGACCTCACACAAGTATGGGTCAATTTGATGCAATATTTTGTTAAAAGTATTCCATACTGAGTCTGCCACTATAGCTACCTACAATAATTCAATAAACAAGAATCAATATTATGTTGATGAATAATTCAAATGTTCTCATCTGTAGCAATGACTAATAATATTGAGAAAATATCTTTGCACAAATGAATTAATCCATGTTAAATTCTCAGAATTTGCACCACATAATATTCAAATAAAAAATCTTATATCGTTTGAATATATGAGATAATACATATAACAAAAGTTCTGCTATTATAAAGCTGACTGGCTAGATGTTTGACTGGCTTGCCGGCTGGCAAACAACACATAAAAATCATGGGACAGTAGGCAAAAACAAGTTCTTTTTTAAATTATAATTTTTTGCTTAGTTTTTAAGTACTTATGACCACAGCCATAATAAAAAAAATGGGCCTCTATGGCCTTATAGTCTATGATTATTATTATTCAAAATTCCTTACTACTACTTAGTTTTTTAATTATTTACTGCTACTGTTATCACTACTGAACATTGACAAATGATAATGTGGTTGACAATGGAGCAACAACTCCTAGGCTCAACATTTTCCTGTCTAGAAAATAAATTAATAATTACCTACTTAATTTACTGTTTACCCAGCCTATCAGCCAGGATACATTAATTAACAGGATTAATTTAATAATTTTATGCATAAATCAATATCATTCACTCGTACATTTTTCCTTGTTTTATCAAATAGGAGTAATTGTTTGATTTATTACGGTAATTTAATTAAATATCACAATAGGTATTTAATTAATTAATTTTGTGGTGCTGGTACCAATTAGTGATAATTTTTCTAGTATAAATGCTTAGAAAAAGGAAAAAATACAGCAGTGTCCACTGAAACTGAGATTTCGTAAAACTATTTATAAATTGATTTGACTGACTGATTTCTCAGCAGCAGCTCGTAGTCTGGATTTGTGCTCGGTTGATAATGAAAATAGAATGAATGGCAAAACGTGGCTTTATTATAGATACAAGATACCTCTGCCTATCCCTTGGATACAGGATGATATGTTATCAATTGATTTAATCGATTAATCTTTACTGCTCCACTTTGCTCCATTGGGCATGCAGCCAGCCAAGGAAAGTCCCAGCAGTGAAATGTTTTATTAAAATTGTTGCTTGAAGACATTCATAGTATGCTCTATTGTAATATTGTGCACTGTGTCTTATCAGTAATGCTATGTACACAATGCAGATTAATTAATATTAAGGGTTGGCTACACAGTTATTTCCAGTCAACCTTCAAACTAGGGCACAGTTTAAAATTGTAATTATAAAATTATTTTACTGTAGTCTATTGTTGGGCGAAAGTCACGAAATTGACACTGTTACATCATCTTCTTTTTGCTTGTATGATACCCAAATAGTTAATACTTATGAAAAATAATGCAATAGCCCTTATACAGACGATACGAATACACAGCGCACTTGTTTAACATCATGCGGAAAAATGTGTTGCGCGTCTTACCAAAATTCTGAATCGCTTTTTCATCACCACCTTCCTGCCCCTTATCCTAACTTGGAGTGAGTGCAACCACTCTTCCGTACATTCTGACCCTTTTCTAACGCCCCCAAAAAACTATTTCGTAACAAGAGTACCAATTAGGAATACAATGTAAATGAACCCTAACAAGCAGACGTTTGTTACAACAATCGTCAAATTAGTAACAAAAGAGTAATGGTCTTCTAAAATACCTAAAATGGCTGTACCTCATTTAATCGATGCTACTGAACCAACTAAGCAGTAGATAATCGTGGGCGGGACAACGCAATGACGGAACTTACGACGAAATTATCAAGCCACAAGCCATGTGCCCGATAGAATCTCTTCCAACGGCATTTCCATATCACTAGGGGATGAATGTTCAAAAATCATTTCTTAGTTCTCGCCTTTGTTGTAATAAGGAATTCTAGTGCTAAATTTAATTTTTCTAGACTGGTGTTATATAATACCCAGCGGTTTAGGATGTGCGACTGTCAGCAATTATTGAATTTATTTTTTTTAAGTAGAAGATATACCTACATATTTCCAGTTTAAGCTAACTTCGCATTGGCATAGGCGCTCCATAAAATGAGAGGTCTACTTATACTAAAAATCCGTACCAACATTATGAATGCGAAAGTAAATCAGTCTTTCTTTCTTTTACCGTTTCACTCTCACGGCTCAACTGATTTCGATAAAACTTCGCACATAGGTAGACCACGACTTGGGCTAAGCAGGTCATAGGATACTTGTTATCACGGTAGTACTTTTCCAGCCGCATACAAAAGTTAGTACAATATAGCTTGAATATGTCGTTGTGCGTAAATAGAATTACTTACGTGCCGATAAAATGTTGCACGTCTGCCCCGGCCCTTATATTTATGTAAATACATAGTGTTACATTGTCTGTAATAATTAATTATGTATGTAATGTATTGGATGCGTACAGCTAATATTTATTTAATTAGTACCATCGAGGTGTACTCGTATTAATAGGTTTTATTTTGGTACTAGCTTTAATATTGTACATAATTACATAGATTTTAACGAGAGAACCCCAAACGTGCCACCATGTGGCGATTAAAGATGGTTTTTTAGTAAAGGAGCTCATACAACACCATTCTTGTTTAAGCTGCCTTGCAGCGTTGATGGGTATGGATGTGCACAAGATACATTTCTGCTTTGCCTATGGGATGGCAACGCTTCTGCGATGCCTCTGTAGGCTTAGCATGGTGCTTTCTATTTCAACTCTACTCTGTAGAATAGAAACTGCTTGTCTACATTTCTCGGTAGAAAACTGTCTACACGGAATGGTAATTTTTGTCTCCTCTTCCGCGGACAAAACGCTTCTCTACGGTTCTCGTGCTAAGGTCGCTGGTATTGCAGATATCATAAGTGGCGGCCACCACTTCTAGCGTGGTTGTTAGCCCTCCAATAACATAGCTAAAACAAACAAAGAAAAGACGTCCACTGCTGGACATAGGCCTCTCTCAAGCACCGCCACTTCGACCGGTTCTGTGCTTTTCGCATCCAGCGGATTCCTGCGGCCTTCGCAAGGTCATCGGTCCACCTTGTGGCCGGCCTTCTAATGCCACGTCTTCCGGTGCGCGGTCGCCACTCCAGAACCTTTCGGACCCATCGGCCATTTGCAAGCAATGTGCCCTGCCCAGTAGGTACCTGCGCGAACGATAATATCATCAGCATAATTAGCCAATAACGTCCACTGCTGGGATACAGACCTCCCCTCTGTGAGAGGGAGTGGACCATAATCCGCCACGCGGGCCCAGTACGGGTTGTTGGATGTCACATGTCTTCGAATTTTCGGTTCTAGGACATGCCGGTTTCCTCACGATGTTTTCCTTTACTGCTTTGAGAACAGCGGCACACCCAGTTTTAGAACAAAAATCGTCTTTGTCTCACGTCGTCTCTGTCATTCACACCTGTGTGACGGTTTCTGAAGCGCCCCGTGTCATATATATTAACGCCTGGGTACTATGAAGTCGTTGGCTTCACACGTACGGCTTCTAAGATTGTTGTATTTACAAGAATAGCGTATTGAGGTAATTTTATAATATTGTTGTGTAAGGTTGCTTGGCGTTGGCGTGCTAAGTCACTTTGTTATGCAGACTAGATCGTAGTACGCTTCTCGATCGCGGTCGATCGACCAGGCTAAGCTATGCTTGCCTAGGTCGGTCCGTGGATGGGTGGCTTTACATATCGGTGACCTCCGTTCTTCGGACCCGGAAGGAAGGATTAAAGAACGGAGGTTCCTTCATGGATATTTGTCAGTCGTTACGGGTAGTCAGAAGCCCGAAACTATGACAACTAGTCTTAGCGTTTGTTATCGTGTTACCAAGTTACCGGGTTGTGGAAATCCCATAGGCAGTCTCTCCAAGTAAAATGACTGGTATCGGCCCCATCCGGTTAGACTGTAAGCTGACCGCAATATTGTTGAGAAAATGCTCGGTAGATGAACGTCGGACGCTTCTTCCTATGAATTGATGATACAACATTTGGGTTACTATGATCCAGTAGGTGGCCACGGTGAATACTGAATTCATAAATTTATTTAGCAAAAATAGAGACACCCGACATCGCCATCATGTGAAGTTCTTGTTAGTCAAAGTTATTTAGGAAAAAAATTAAATATCACAACCTGTACAGATTTCGGTTTGTTGATAAAAATATCACGATAACAGTTCGTTGACTCGCCGATATCGTCATCACAATAGTAGTACACGCTGATATCGTCATCACAATAAGTTAACTGCATATAAAAAGTGGTTTGGATGTTGATTACGGTGTGGAGTGTGAACGTTAACTCGATCGAACGTTAACTATCAAATATTGATTAATATTTGAAAGGAGATAATCCAAATTATTTGACGGAAATAGCAATAGATACTAGACTAAAGATTTGACAAATTATTTAGATACATGGAATTCCAGTAACTGTGTTGAGGTCAAATAAGCAGTCGCTCCATGTAAAATCTGGTATTTAGCTGCATCTAGACTGGAAGCCGACCGCAACATAGCTGGGAAAATGCTAGGATGCTAGATGATAATGAAAGGCTTCCAAAAGCCGTGAATCACATCATCATGATAAGCGTATGGCAGCCCACCGCTGGAAATAGGCTTAATACAATATTTCATTAAAGACACAACACAGTAGTTAATAATTTTTCCACAAATAATATAGCAAACGGCGCTTGGAGTCGTAACACAATTGTAGTAGAGTAAATAGGGCAGTCTGAAATAGCACAGGAAGTGTTTCGACATGTACCTGCTGGGAATATGTGGACGGAGCCGTCGATTCGTGTTTTTGAGCCATTTTAGCATGGTGTGACACGAAAGTATTGAATTTACACTTCGTTTCGATGGTACATCGGTTGCTTGTACTGTTTGGGCCCAGTTTATTCCGGCGTCAGAGGCCTTGTTTAGATTATCAAGGGCGCAGATGCACGGAAATTTGGGACACTAGTAGATGGGAGCACAGAGTCTGTTCCGGAGCACTGCGCACTTTCTCTTAATTTAGTGAAGAAATCCAAGTATCGTATTGGCAAGAAATGAATTGTCCTCCTGCCCTTATTCGAATTTACTTATGGTCGGAGCAGCATGTCGTTTTCTTCCATAATTCTTTTAGCCGTTATTGAGATAACGGCTAAGAAAAGGGGATGACTACTGAGGTAGTCATCCCCTTTTCTAGCCATATTTTTTACAAATCCATCCATCGTTTCTTTGCTCTTCCCCTTATTATCATAGCCATACACATTCAGATTCAAAGCAGCATGAACAGAATCGCCAAAAGCATCAAGAACTTGTCAAGGAGTCGGTTAGTTAGAAAGTTGAAGCTATTCGTTTCTCGTTATTATTAATTTACCTATGAAGAAGAATGGGCAAGAACCATGGTTACTGTTTAAAATATAGTTTTTGTATTGATACTGTATTGTGAGAACAATGTAAAATTATGTAAATTGCCGTGCAAAGAGTTAGAGAGAGAGAGAGAGCAAGTATTGAATACCACGCTTGCTCACTGTTTCATGTTGCTGATATAAAAAACAAAGACAAGCTAATGATATTGGCGCGTGCCAACAAACGGGTCAAGACTAATCTGACATTGTCATGCTTAATGGATCGGTGATGTCACGCCGAATTACAGGAACTCCCAATATAATTAAACATACCTACTGATATAAAAATGCACTGAAAATCGTGATCAAAGGTAAGATTTAGTCGACTTTCAGTTTACCCAGTACGATATTAATTTCTTGAACAATATTTTAGCCCGGGGCAGTGGTGAATCAGTGGAAACGTCCGCAACTTACGAGTTGTAGGTCGATGATTCGAGCCTTTACTTTGTGCATATCACCACTGCTCTCAAAACGGTGAAAGAAAACATCGTGAGGAAACCGCCATGTCCTAGAACCTACCAAAAATTGATACATCGATCTCGGCTCACTTCTCTCACAGAGAGGAGGCCTGTGTCCCAGGAGTGGGAACGTTATAGGCTGATAATGTATTTTAGGCTGAACTGCCTCGTTGATCTAGTGATCGCAAGCACCACTATTAAGCATGGGATCATGGGTGCGATCCCCAGGTCAAACTAAAAGCTATATTGTTTTTTTTCTTTAAGAAATTCTTAGTAGCAGTTTGCAGCCTGGATTTGAGCCCGGTTGATGGCAATAGACTCGTGTATTACATAGGACTTAACATAACTGGCGGAATGAGGCTGTACTACTATAATAATAATAATACCATTTATTTCACGGCGACACAGGCCCACAGATGAATACCTTAAGCTAAACATACATATTTTAATATAAACAAAACTTGTGTTAATAAAAAGGCTTAAGACTATGCACTTCACTTTGCACTAGCTTAACTTGTGCTGTCCTGTGGAACTTGCCCACGGAAGCAACGGAACACCACGTCCTGCGGCCAAAAGACTTCTTCCCTGACGTGGGAGGGGCAGATAACAGTTAGATACGCGCACGACGAACGCCTTGAAGTGAACGTTTCGGTGTGATTCCATTAACTGCACCTTCGGCGTGTACCTCGTCTTTAAGCGCACGTACTCCACGATGTCATCGCCTTAGTGGTACTATACGCCTCTGCCAATTTCTTCGGGGAATACAGTCATTATGTTATAGTTACATGTTAAAACAAGTTATTCTAAACAGTTTTCGCTACGCCTAGATCAGTTCGTTCCGCTTCTACAACAAGATAATGGTACGAAGGTCGTCGGCGGTCGGTATCTAGTATTTTACGTCTGTCTAAACTTAACCTTGTGTTAACAGCTGTTGTAACGCTTGTGTTTTTGTATAGGTAAATAAGATGTTGTTTTTCGTTTACATACTGTATGTGATCAGTGATCACTGTGATTTGGGGGTCGACTCCCTCAGCACGAAGTCCGTAGTTTCGACCGAACTTACGGGCATTTCCTACTCCGTATCACTTACGGATATATGAATAATTCGAGGCCCGAACTGAGAATGAATGACAACACGATTTGACAGTTGCCCCTTTTTTTTTGGATGGAAAATCATCAAATAACTTCTCCCGCTCTGGGCGGAGCGGGAGGGTGTGTCAGACTCTTACTGACTAAAACCCACCCGTATTCCTTCCTGTTGTCTGTGTTGCCAGGGACCTCGTTGCCTCGGTGACCCTTTAGTACCTTCCCGCGACCCCGGCAGGCATCGGCCCTAGTGGACCCCTATACTTGTGCTGACGACATCTCTTTGAGGCGCGCGTGGAATACAACGCGCCGTCGACCCGGGCCTGGTCCTTACCGGACGGTGAGCTACCCATTGCTCACCGTCCGCAAGCCCGCGCCTACGGTGGCCGGAAATCCGCCCGGGGACAGTTGTCCCTACACCTGATATGTGTTTGCCTGTCCGAAAAATTGCATTTGGTACTTGTTTTGACGGATTCTTTCGCACGGGCCCGTATCTTCGATGACGGACATAGAGAGTAGACCCCCAGGAGTCACCAAATGGCGGACCGCGGTCCGGATCCGGAGCGCCGAATTTTGTGCGGACCATAAGTAAACAGTAAAATTTACAGCTAAAACTTAATCTAATTAAACATTTAAATAAAATTTTTGGGTTATAGCTTCACCAACTTTACTGCCTTCAGACAGTTCAAAGTAAAAACAAACATTTTTCACATTAATATTGTTTACTTACTTTGTAATTTTCTTTCATTACATAAAATGTATTTATTAATTCATAAAAAACGTTTCTTTACGTTTTATTTCTTGATATTTTTAATCTTGGTTGCTACTTGCTAGTGGTCGTCTACCACACGGACCGCGACAGCCATATTATAAAAAAAAGGACCAAATCAATTGGTGATCCCTGCAAAGGCTGATACATAATCAGCCTATCGTTCCTACTGCTGGGACTCAGGGCTCCTCCCTGTGAGAGGGAGCGTAATCCACACTGCGGAGCTAGTGCGTGTGAAGGGCGGGGACTGTCTTAGGCAATTTTGACATTCGAAAAGTGCTGATTCTCAGCCTAGTTTGAATAAATGACTTCATCATGTGAAGTCCACTGTAGCAAAATGCTAGTTAATGTTTTTTGCACTGTATCTTGCAGTTTTTGCTCTCAGAATTCCACGGAAAAAATATTTGTATCGGCAGTACAGATTTTATGTCTATGATCAAACATGTAGGATTTCTGAATTTTCTGAAAATTACCATTCACTTGCCCTTATCCCTACATATTTGGGAACGGCACAACATCTCTTCTCGTTCCATACTTCTCTATTAGTCGTCATCTAAGTAACCCCTTTCTAGCCATATCATCATTCACACAGTCCATCCATTGTTTGCCTCCGTCTTCCGCTACTCTTATAATCATATTGTGTGCCTTAACCTGGGTCAAATAAATTTATTTTCTTTCTTTTCCATCCACATTCATACTCAAAACTTTCCTCTGCATGTGACCATATATTTTTTTTTTTATTTTTTATGCATTAATGTCTAACCAGCAAAAAATACAAATCAGTAATTCCTATTACTCTGACCTCAAAGATCACAGAAAAAGTTGTAAGCATGAGCTAATTATTTTATCAAACGCTGGACCAAGCGTTTTGGCAGCCGGCCAAAGATGGGCTCATGGCTATAAGAGCCAGCCTAGTATGAGTCAGGATCGGAAGCACGTGAATTTGTATATTCAAGATGAATAGAGGAAGTCGTTGATAATAAGAATAGAAAATATATATCTGAGGATCTATTCTATAGATATAAGACCGTGAAGTTAGGTGAGGTGAACCATCAATGGCCTCAAACCCTAGCATCAGATGGAATGACACCTCGCTTTGAGCTAATTTCACCTAAGTTTTTAGCAGAGTTCTTTGTGAATGAGCTTGTCCAGGGAAGTGGGTATTATGTACTACTTCCATATGTCTACCGACAAGGTGTGTGTGAAAATTCTGCTTCGTCTCTGGGATAGCAACGCGTCTACGATGCCTCTGGTATTGCCCGTCGTGTCGGATTGTCGTCCCATCGGATTATGAGACTGGGAAATGTGAGGGCATCTGTGTCTGCGCATACACTTGTGCACTATTTTATCTCCCGCGCCGAAGGCTGGTCTCCGCTGAAATTGGTCGCCATAGCCGAAATTCCGTCTGGAGGACTATATTGCAGATGTCTAAAGGCGGCGGTGACAGCAGTACTGGCAGTAGCGCTTGCGGCCATTAGAGCAACGAAGCAGTTGAATCAAAACAAATCTTAATTGAATATCATTTTCGAAAACGGGGATACAAACTACAGTATCGGTTTCAGATGCTGTGATGCAGCATTTTTACACAATATTAGAAATCTCTACATCCGGTTTATAAAAATACATGAGACTACCTCGTTGGTCGCTAGCGCTGCTGCTGAGCATGTCGTCCTGCAGGCTTAGCATGACGCTTTTTATTTCTTCCAAGAACGCTTTCGATTTCTCCGAAGACTAGACACGGCTCTTTCTATACAAAGTGACATTTCATTTCTCCATTTTTGACATATGACCGTAGAAATCCTTCTACAATCTGTCATCTTGCCTTTTGTTTCTAACGATCTTTGTCTAGGTCCTTTTTTATGTAGAAGGATTTCTACGGTGGGATGTCAAAAAAGGAGAAACGAAATGTCACTTTGTATAGAAAGAGCCGTGTCTAGTCTTCGGAGAAATCGAAAGCGTCATGCTAAGCCTGCTGGATACGATTTCCAGGGCGGGCAGTGTTGTTGGGTTTTTCTATCTGGAATTTCTCAGTAGGAGCCTGGAGTTTAGATTTGTGCCCGGTTGATGGCAATGGGGTACCTCAATTACATGGGACTTAAACATGACTGGCGAAATGTGGGTGTACTAAGCTACATCTCTGCCTAACCCTTGGGGAATACAGTAATGTTATGTTATTCTATACAATTGCCATAGAATCCTTAAAACTACCGATGATTTTTTTCAACGATGACGTGATGTGATGGAAATTATGACAGCTGTTTATATGATCAAAACAATAATAATTGTAATGCTACTGTTATCTAAGCTATCATGAGTCATCATTAGGTATCAAGGTCAAAGAATACATTATGTATTTAAAACATGAACCGTTTATATGATTAAGATTCTAAAAATGTTAATACATTGTTGAAGAATTTTAAACTTAACGTTTGAACTGTTCTGGTTTAATATGGATTGGCGTTGATATAATTAATGTGATAAGTTCCTTGTGACTAAATATGGTCAAGTTTGAATACTAATAATGACTAATATAGTCTTCTAGGAGTAAAAACGTCAGTTACCTATGCTTCGTCCATCTTGGAAGACTAAAAAAAAAATAGAGTGTCTTTATGACGACGTTACAAATGAAAACTACGACTGGAGCTGAGTATACGTGATTCAGCGCCGAGTATACGCGATTCCGCGCTGAGTATACGCGATTCGGCGCCGGGTATACGCGATTTAGCGCCCACTATACGCGATTCAGGGCCGAGTATACCTGATTGAACGTCACCAACCCGAAAATGACGGTTCAGTTTCGTTCACTAAAGAAGTTTTCACTTTTAAAATATAAAGACATCTGACATCCAACTCTCCGCCCTGTGTCCGCGTTGTGGGTTAAGGCCCTCCCTCTCAGAGAGATGAGGCCCGAGTTCCAGCAGTGGGAACATTATAGGCTGACTATGTTGTTGAGTCGTGCTGGCCAATGATAGGACTCCCGAATTGCCTCAAAATTGGCCTTCTACGGGCAAGATTCACAGATCGCACTTTGACTTTACTAAGTAAAGCAAGCGTTCCATACGAATATGAACATTATTTTTTTGTTCATATTCGTAGTGAATAAGCGTTTTTTTTTTCGAATATGCCATACGAAAAATATTACACTCGTATGCGACGCTTACTTTACTTAGCAAAGAAAAACAAAATGCGGTCTGTGAATCTTGCTCTGTATCTAGGCTGATTTAACTACTTACTTATAGCTGTTTATCTAGCTCAATTTTCCTAATGAAGATACCCAATTACACTGTCCTAATTAGGAATTGAACTGAAGACGTTCAGCCGGCTACATGCTGAGACAAAATGAGTGGTCTATAGAAAATCAACCTTTCATTTTGCTCTGGCAGACAAACATTAACTCAAGCCTCTGCCTCATGGTGATAGGGAGAATCTATAAAACGTGTTGTTCTACAATCCTCCTCACAAACTCTTACTATTATTTGAAGTGTAAACGTTTTTAGGCACGTTGAGCACTTTTGGGATGGAAAAAAAAACACAGGACTCGCGTGGCCGTCACGCTCAGATACATATTATGTATGTATGTGTACAAGTTTGTGAACATTTCAGTTATGCCTTCGACTTTTGGCTGGTGCTGGTACAGGGGCTGCTGTTGCATAAGGCTTCTGTGACAACTTGTTCATGTAGTATATTATTGTTTTTATGGAGTATATTAAACACGTAGTGAAGCAGATCCTGACAAATCCGGCAGCAATCAATGATATTGCCATAGATAGGACAATTTCTGATAACTTCAACTGAAAGTTTTTGTCAAACATTGTTGCTTCTAAGAACATGAAAATCAATGAACCAAGGTAGCCCCCAAATATGATAGTAACTGGCGATCTTATCAGCACCGGTTTGTACATCTGCATTCCCGAAAATATTAGCAAGGTCAAAATTGATGATAACACGAAAGACGTGGGCACTGTTTGCCGCCATTGTAAAGTTCCACTATTTTTAATTAAGTTTCAAGAAGATTTTGGCAACAAAAACGCCGCATTGCACACAACTTCTGACTGATAACCAGAATCTAAGCGTGAAGCTAAGAAGTTTTCAGTTTTTTTTTATCGCTACATAGGCCTGCTCCTGACCTCGGTCTTGCCGGATGGATTAGCTTTACGATAAAACGAGCGTGCCCAGAGAAGATGTTCACTCCTTTGAAGGCTGCGTCGTCTGAATATAAAATTCTATATAAATAATCGTTTCAGGAGTGACTTACTGAAAGACAATGCACAACCTCCACCGGGAACATGAAAGTCGGAAGACATGTTACATTTTCAGAAACTTGGATTTCTGCTGTCCAAATGAGATTTGTGTATTAATACAGGCCGTGTTGTTACAAATACAAAATCATTATTTACAACTAGCTGCTGTCGGTCCAGTCGTTTCGGAGATTAGCCGGAACAAACAGACAGACAGACATATTTTTTTTTTTTGTAAGTGCCGTATATATTTTCATATAATGCATTTAGTAAAATGCTGTTATTTTGACATTACGAACAGACACATCAATATTATTTATTTGTGTAGTTAGCATTAGTCATCATAATTTAGCGCAGAGAGGAAATATTGTTGTATCAGCATCCACTACTTCCTAGTAACAATAACATGACTATACTCTATGATTCATCTACTCTACATGAATCAATGGCTTTTGATAAACCCCCATAAATGTATCATAGAAGGTACCGTTAGTTTTAATACAATATTTTACACCATAGTTTGAATGGGTCATCGTTCTTTACTCATAAGTCATTTATTTCTTAACAAAACACATTGTGTTGAAAATTACAGATATGAAAAAAAAAAATAAAATAAAATAAAAAATAGATAACATTCCATTTATATTTAAAATTCATTTAGTACACATTTAAAATATATCAATAATTCACAAAATAAAATAATGATATGTCAATAATTCAGTCAAAATAACTAAATAACCACCAACATAGCATTTTTAAATTTAAAATTCATTATAAAATATTAAAAAAAAATAAAACAATATTATATAAAAACAAATAACAATTCACAAATCATTTAATCGCGGCTGTCGTTTGTCATCTAATTACTCATTGTAATAGCCCTTCCTCTATAAATAGGTTTTTAATTTGTTAAGTTTATAATTTTGAATTATATTAGCAAGTTTTGTACAAAAAGACAGATTGAACTCTGTGACTGTGATGAACCACGTTCAATTTCGGTTGGATTGTGAAGGTAAGTCTTTCCTACTAGTATTATTTCTAGATTGTCTTTTCTCATAGGTATCGTGCAAATTCTTAACAAAGTTGGTTAACAACACTAGAATATAGAGACATGGCACTGACAAAATGTTAAGTCTGATTGGTCCCTGCACGATTCTGTCTGTTTCATGTGGAGTATTGTCCTTGAGGCTCTTTTTTGAATTACAAATGCCGAGTGGACATTGTACTTGTAGCTGTTGCCCCAAAACTAAACACTATATCTGAGCCTTAACTCAACCAAAACAAAGTTGATCCTATGTTGGGTCAAAGTGAGTTCATCTCTCAGGCTTCTGATTGCATAGCATGCAGAACTAACATACTTCGTTATAGCCAATGTCTCAACCTTCCTGTTTAATAATGCGTCAATGAAGACAACCAGGAATTTAACATTATCTACTACTTTGACATTGTTACCACAAGATACAACCTTAAGACTAGCGATATTTCGTACCGTTGACTTGAATAATAAACATTTTGTTTTATTTAAATTAAGTTTGAAATTATTTGGACCAAACCAGTTTTCAAAGGCTTTCAAGGTAATATTAATCTTAGATTCTAAATTAATTATATAATCCGCAGAAACTATAATCTATACATCAGCAAAAATAATTAGTGTAGTGTCAGTTAGTCGTTTTTTAATATACTTAATCAAGTCTATTTAGGAATAGAATGAAAAACGTTGAGCCCAGAACGGAGCAGCCCTGAGGAATACCTCGTAATACAGTGACTAGGTCAGATTTATAATATTGACTTCTATTATACAAATAAGAGCTGATTAGCTTCTACAAATTTCTCCTGTATGCTATAATGTTCCAACTTGGCCAGAAGAATTTCATAGTCTCTTTTATCGAAGGCAGAACTAACGCCCAGAAGAATACCTGCCACTTTATGCTTGTCATTAAAATTACAGACAACCTCATCAATTAGCCTCAATGGTATCGGTGGTTCCTAATGAGTTTTGGTGTCCGAATTGCTGACTATTTAATATACTGTAAATTTTTAAGTATTCCTCATTATTTTTTCGAAGATCTCTGATAATACAGACAATAGGGAAATCGGTCTGTAGTTAGCGGGACTGGTTTTTGAACCTTTCTTAAAAATTGGAAGCACAAGAGTGATTTTAAACTGATCAGGGAATTGGCCTGCCTCAATGCATTCCTTATAAAGCGACGCTAACGGAGTTGCCAATAGGTCAATATTATCTTTAATAATATTCAGGTGGATTTCGTCATTACCAGCAGTGGATTTATTGGGCATATTTTTAACCATTTTAAAAATTTCTAACGGTGTCGCTGCGTCAAAACTCATGTTAGAATCTACTCTGCTGAGACACATTTAGTTAGATATGTCATTGCAAATTTTTGTTCACAATCTTTTAGGTGGAAAACGTTGTCGAACCTTTTGAAAATATATCAGCCACATCTAAAGCATTATTAGTAACTAACACAGTTACTAATAATGCTTTAGATGTGTCTAAGGAATGTACAAGAATTAAAGGATTATACAAATGCGTTGCCAATCTATTTTAGAGATAAAGATACTCGATGTCTCACGTGTCTGTAATTTGCTGGAAAATAGCAATCGTTCATGGCGATAGAAACAAATGTATGATGGTTTGCCTTTCGACGAACCCTTTCATAAGTAGCTGTGTTAAATGATTAATTTAAAGTCCTTTAGTCGTCTCGTTGTCTAGTGCTCGCAAGCGCTACTGCTGAGCAGGAGGTCCTGGGTTCGATTCCGGGGTCTGGCTAGCTATTATTGGGTTTTCTATCTGGAATATTTCAGTAGCATACCGGATACCGGATTCTGTATTCGTACCCGGTTGATGGTAATAGGCTCGCCCCCTACATGGGACTTAAAACTTAACTGGGGAAATGTGGGTGTAGTACAGGTGAACCTCTGCATAACCTTAAGGGGAACACACGCGTGATGTTATGTGTGTGTTAATAGTTGTTAATACACTGCCAAAGTATTCTTCAAACAACTTTGATGTCATGGTACCGTTCTGTCTATGATTTTGACTATAATTATACAACTTCATCATCTGAAGTCTCATAGTCATGCCCATGAGTCATTATTTTATTTGGAGAGATATAATTCCGAATTCCAATTTATGAACGAGCCAGAGGAGTATGTGAGGATCGTGCCGACGCAGCGTTCTGAAGGTTCTGCCTACCCTCAAAATTAAAAGCCGTGAGTTTATGCTTCAATTATGAAATTATTCAAGAGCATAATAATATCCTTGAGTATTGAACTTGCTGATATCTCGATTTGACCACGACATAATAATTTATTGTGTAAGTACATATACAACTAAGTGCATGTATGTTTCCAACAATATATCTGTTATCACTGACCTGACCTTAGGCTATATAGAATGACTATCTACTAATAGAAACTCAGGCGCAGCGCGGGCGTAAAATGTGACGGCCGTTTATTTAATCGAACCTCTGATAATTCTCATTTTGCGCTTCTAAAAATATACCTAGTTATAATGATTGCGCGTGAGATGTAGGTACGTCGCAGGATCGGACCAGGAGCTTTACTGTGTAAATGATTTCATCACCACTCCTCTCAAAACGGTTAAGGAAGACATCGTGAGGAAACCGGCATGTCCTAGAGCCAAACATTCAAAGTCATGTGACATCTATCAACCCGCACTGGGCCCGCGTGGTGGATACGGTCCACTCCCTCTCTCAGAGAGGAGGCCTGTGTCCCAGCAGTGGGAACATTATAGGCTGATTATGCCTGTTTACGTGGTCCTAAAATACTAATTAGAAAAGGCCAGAAGGTTAAAAAGAAACTCAATTATTAAAAAAAAGTGTGCATTATAAGCTCAATGAGTTTTTAGAGGATCAGTTAAATAATTATTTCCCCTTTAGAAAGAGACTGTCACAGGTTGAGTGACAGAGACGGCGCTCTACCAAGCAGAACTTTTTCTAAAACTCAATTTGCCATGTTAATTAATGGTCTCGTTTTGGACCTATTAATTTTAAAAGTATTGTGTCAGAAATCCTTTCAACCTTACCTTGGCCTACTGAAGGAATCATGGTGGAATAAATGGGATATGATTCAGGCTATGCAGAGCGATGATTCTTGGAAGATAGCTAGATGAGGAACAATGAGGATAGAGAGGAGTGACGTGCCGATGTTGAGGAGTTGACAGCTAAATGCTTACGATAATATTTCAATATAAGTACTGGCATTAGACCCTTACAATATCGAGAAACCCGCGTAGATATCGTAATATGACACGATACTCTGTAAACACACTGTTGAAAGCATTTGCAGTAGTCCCTTATAGTATCCTCGTGAAGAGCCCGTCTGAAAATACTACCACCATAAGTGCCTATTTCTGCCGCTTTAGCGTTGCAGTGTTCTGGTTCGAAGGTGCCGATGTAATAATGTTACAAGCACATAACACATTTCAACTTTTGGTGTAGCATATGTCTATAGGCGGCGCTGACCATTTACCATCAGTAGGACCGTCCACTTCACTATAGTTGCTAATTTAAAGACATCTTACGATATAAGATTCTACACTACCTCAAATGGCTTAGCATGATCCTTCGTTATGCCACACGGCTACATATCAAGCTATACATTTTCAGTTTATGCTGATGTCGATTTGTATAGGATTTCCGTACAGCGAGTATACGCTCGTCGCCGTCGCGCACTCGCTGCTCTTTGCTCGTCAACTCGTTTTTAGTTGCTCCACTCTTTTCTTGATCGCCGGCGGTGGGACAGGGGCCTAAATCGTTACTTCATACAGGGTTGTATATTGCTCGTTGCTCAAGACTATGTACATTATGTTCCACTTTTTCATATTTATGGTACAAATACAATGTGTTTTCCTCATCCGAGCGTATTTAAAGTAGTGCTAATATAAACGACATTGACCTACAAGCGATTCGAATGATTCGCTTGTTTTTGTTTTCACCTAACGGGATGACTGGGCCACACTGTTTCGTCATTTTATTGAAATAATTGTTTTTCAATTATTAGCTAGGGTTATTTAATTTTAGTATTTTGCGGTTTTTATACTTTTTCTATCGAGTGCCTATAGTGTTGTTTCACACACTTCTGTTCTCAGTTAATTCGGGCCAGTCCTTTCGGTACAAGAAGCTCGTTCAGACATCTTCGTCCATTCTCAATCTCGAGGCTTATTAAAACTTGAATAACATAGGTACTAACCTTTTAATCATGTTTGAAATCGACAACATAAGCTGTAAGCTAGTTTTGGTGATCTTTGCTCGTTCCGTCTCTTTGAATGGGGATTGGTCCTGCAGTGGGACAAAAACATAAACATACTCGGCCAATAATATTCACACTGCTGAGACTTAGTCACAGTGAGAAGGAACGGGCCAAAATCCACCACACGGGCCCAGTGTGGGTTGGTGAATGTCACATGTCTGTCATGGTGTTTTCCCGTAGTAGGATTACAATACTATTAATCCCATCCATTCAGCAGCTGATACACAATATTATTTATTTTCCTAACAGGAACGTCAGACTACAAATATACATGTTTTGAACCAGTTTTCCTCGAATTGATCATGACACACGGCACGTCGCGGCCATTCATAACGACGTTACGTCATTCATACAATCATGAGAGAATCGAGTTCGTATTTATAATTTACCTCAAACTTTTTTCGTATCGACACGAACTATATCAGAAGCTTTCATGTCGTGGTGTAACAATATGTGCCAGTCAGTAAGATGGTAAACCGCACTGGGTCCGCGTAGTGGATTAAGGCCCTCTCGTTCACAGAAAGGAGGCCTGTGTCCCAGCAGTGCGAACATTATGGACTGATCATGCTACGGAAGAAGGCGTGAGTTTATTTGTACTCGTATGTGTGATTATCATATAAACACGAGTTTTAACTTAAGTCCAAGCCCTAAACTTCGAGCCAGTTTTTGTATTTTGAACTATATTCCGACAAACGTAAAGTTCTCGATTAACTGGTTCGAAGGTTTGGGCTTAAAGTTAGAACCCAGTTTGTAATGAGATTGAATTCGTTTGATGAATCAAGACATACAAATGTTTTCTCGTACTAAAATCGCCATATTAGTCGATGTAGCGAATAAAAATGGCGACTCCAAAGACGATGTCGTAAGCGCTTGCGCAAGTTATGTCAATGTCGAATGGAAGGTGAACGGAGACCGTTTCTATAGCTTATAATAAGGGTTTGATAAATGCAATATTATTTAGTTTGCACTACTATTGAATTTTGTTTTGTTCCTGTGAAAAAATAACAGGCTCGATTTGTAACAACGCACCGGTAACATTAGCATTGCTGGTGTCCAGAGGCTGTTTAAACTAATTTCTGTTTTTTTTTTAAGCTAACTCGCCTTTGTTTTCAAACAAGATAATCCTACTAATATTATAAATGCGAAAGTTTGTAAGAATGGATGGATGGATGTTTGTTACTCTTTCACGCAAAAAGTACTGAACGGATTTGTATGAAATTTGGCACACAGATAGTTTATAACCAGGAATAACACATGATACTTTTATCCCGATATACCCACGGGGTCAAAACTTATGCGGGTGAAACCGCAGGGTGCATCTAGTATTATAATAATACTGCTATAAGAGGTGATGATTACCCCCTGGACACCTTTCCCCGAGGAAATATAGGTCGTCATTTTTAAGTTGAAAATCGTTTTTCATACTGACTGGCGATCATGTGACTTATGTTTGTATGAGAGGTTGAATTTTATTTTTTAGATTTCGACCTATGTTCCTCGGGTAAAGTTGTCCACCTGATGACCCCCTAAAATATCCGCACTCCTTTTAAAGTTATGTATGATATGTATAATATATTCTAAACGAAAGTGTTCAAATCTTATTGGGAGTTATAAATGTTCGAACCTTTCAGTTTGAAACACTAGGGCCGGGCTCCGAGTGCACACTTGGTTTTTCGAGACACCCCAAGCGGTTCGTCGAATTTTCACGTGACTAGAAGGCTAGCCTTTTTTTTAGCCAAATAGTCAAAAGGCTGGCAGCATTGCCACGTTGTATGGCAATGCTGCCAGCCTTTTGGGCACTTTTGTTGACGGATGATTCTTTCACCTCCTTTATATACTCACTAGTTGCTGCCTGCGCAATTTTTTTTTATAAAATAGGAGTAGCCTTAAAATGTACTCCTTATAACATCAGCTATCTGCCAGTCCCGTCAAAATCGGTCTAGTCATTCGGAGTTTAGCCGGAACGAACAGACGGGTACCTATAATAGACAGACACAATTTTTTAAAATTGTATTTTTGTTATAAGTGCCGTATATACATTCATATGCATTTAGTAAAAAGCTTATTATTTTGAGAATACAAATAGAAATTTCAGTTTTATACAATTGTATAGATTTCTTTAGAACGAATCTGCCCTACTCACTAACGACACCCAAAAGAAAAGGGACAGATCAATGAAGATGCTGCTCGGTTATGTGAAAATAATATGGCCAGGATTTGAAGACTGAGGCTAATAGAGCTGAGCTGTATTGAAGAAAAACACTGCGCCGACTACAAATCAATTGGGGTAATAAGGGTCAAGGGACGATCAATGAAGCATACTAACCAGTTTCGAAAGTTATGCTCGGTATACCGTAGATAGAACAATTGTAAACATGATTATGTCGAAGACCAATAAGCTAAATTGCGTGGTAATTGACCGTGAAAACGTTATACACACGGCAAAAGAACCAAGCATGCAAGCTAACAATCAACGTTCTAAGACATTACGTAAACAACTGGTATTAAAATACTACAGAACGCTGGCGGCAAATATAGCTTAGGGAGTTTAGAGAGATAGACACCAACCCGCACTGCGCCCGCGTGGTGGATTACTTCCCACTACTTCCCACAGAGAGGAGGCCTGTGTCCCAGCAGTGGGAATATTATTGGATGCTTATGTGTGTGTGGAGTTTGGAGAGATAGATGGATATAATACTTTTCAAGACAGCAAATAAAGGAAAATCAACAGAATTTTACCGAAACTTTACTCTCGTGGGGTCAGTCGGGTAGATTGGGTAAAACAATGGGTGGTGGGCGATATGTGGCGAGCGTTTGAGCATCTTTGCCTTATCTTATCTTATCTTATCTTATCTTATCCTATTTTGCAAAGTCTTCCCAAACAATCAAATGTTTGAAGCCAAACGAACCTTGTAGATTACACTCTGAACCCAGGTTGGCCGAAGGAAAACCTGTTCAGGTAGCGATTCATATACGACCAGGCCTTTGAGTAAAATGTGGTGCTGTTCTACCAACGATGAGACACCTAATATCGTGTCCTGCGTGTCGTGTCGTCTGCACGTTACAGGAACTGATGGACGCTAGTGATGGCGCCAAACACGTAGCCGTGTTCTGGGCCGAGTCCATTTAGATCGCCAGCGACACGCTAAAAAGAAGCAAACAATGAGCTTGCAAGATCAGTGCAAATATATTGACTGTATCAATCGATCTGCCTGCCTTTTCCCAACTATGTTGGGGTTGGCTTCGGACGCAGCTGAATACCAGTACTTTACATGGAGCGACTGCCTATCTGATCTCCACGACCTAGTAACTGGGTAAAACGATACCCCTTGGTAACACTGGTTGTCGGACTTTCAGGCTTCTGACGACCCCTAACGACTGTCAAAGATCCACGAATGACAGCCGGGACGTTGGTCCCGGCTGTCATTCACTCCGAGGAGTCTCGGTATGTAATTAATTATGGTCACCCATCCAGGGACCAACCCTGGCAACTGTAGCTTAACCTGATCCGATCCTGATCGATCCGTGCGGTGGTTATTACTTAGCCACAAGCTCCTGCCGATATATTGACTGGATCATGATTGGTAATTTATTTTGCTCACCGTACAAAAAAGAAATTACCTTGTCTGAACTGGTGATCAGACAAGGTAATTTCTTTTGTACGGTATATATCGTAACAATTTAACTCTGCCTTACCTACAGCGCTTACGTCATAGTTTGAACAACATGGCTTGGAAATGGGGGTTTCCTTGATATTATGAACTTTGTGACTATGCAAGTGCAAACGTGATCGCAAACCATGTGTGAATGTGACTTTCGTGTTCTGTAGACTCATCATACGTGAGACAAAAGCGAACTTTTTCTAAAACTTGATGTGTTCTACATGTAAAATAAAAACAATATCACGCCTGTTTTCCCCGAAGGGTTAGACAGGTGTACATTATAGTACACCCACATTTCGCCAGTTATGTTAAAGTCCCAAGTAATGGGGTTGAGCCTATTGCCATCAACCCGCCACAAATCAAGACTTCGGGCTGCTATTGAGAATTCCCGAATAAAATGCTACGGAGAAGGCCGGGATACTGTAGGTTTAATAATGAAGACAGCATAAACGCAAACGGAAATATGTAAAAAACATGTTTCGGCCCAGTGGAAGTTAATTTGTTTTCTTTTATACCTTCTTCGAGCATTTCATCCTAACAACAATCAACAGAAAGATAAAAAAGGGGCCAAGTGCGAGTCGGACCCGCAAATGAAAGGTTCCGTACCATCTTACATTATTTAACACACAAAAATAAAAAATAAAATATTGGAAAAAACGTTTCTTGTATGGGGACCAGTTTATTTATTTGACTTTATTTTATTATTTGTTGTTATAGCAGTCATAGTTGCACACAAGGCATACATATCAAGCTATATATTTCCAGTATAAGCTGACCTCTTATTGTACGGAAATCCTATACAATGCGAGATCAGCATAAACTGGAAATGTATAGCTTAATATGTAGTCGTGTGTACACACTATGAATTTCAAGTGTCTACCTATTACGGTTCAAAAGATACAGCCCTGTAACAGACGGACGGACAGCGGAGCGGAGTAAGTAATAGGGTCCCGTTAGCACCTTCATTAAAATCATAATCCCGACCATCTCAAAATCACCAAAATTTCGTTTCACTGCCCACTTCTGGTTTCGCAATTCGGGACTTAAAAACTCGGTGCTTTAAGCCCACTTGAGAACAACTTTCTCCATGATTGCATGGGGCCCTGCGACCTTTTGCAGGCGTAGGCAGACCGCCTACTGGCCGGATATCTGACCTATTATTGGAGCGTAGTAGGAGATGGAAGTTGAAGCGGTGCAGTAAACGGTGTCGCGGAATTTGAGTTTTGTAGTGTGTTTGATGATTTCTTCTGATGAAGATTTCCATGTAGACATTGAGATATTTGAGGTGGTACTAATTGCTATAAGGGCCGATTTTTCAATTCTCAGATAAACAGACAGATAGAGTTTATTCGATAGATAGTAAACAAAGTTGTTCAGTCATCAAATAGGCTTTTTTCGTCGAATAATATACTTATCTGAAGACTAAATCTATTTGACTCTTGACGGCCAGATATCTAACCGCTTATTCCATATAAGGGCCGATTTTTCAATCCTCAGATAAACAGACAGATAGAGTTTATTCGATAGATAGTAAACAAATTAGTTGTTCAGTCATCAAATAGGCTTTTTTCGTCGAATAATATACTTATCTGAAGACTAAATCTATTTGACTCTTGACGGCCAGATAACTGCTTATTCCATAGGTAAACGAAGTTGATGATACTAAGTTTGAGATTAGTTTTCGTGCTTTACAAGTGTACTTAATTTGAAATTGATATTTTCGATAGTATCGACGACATGGCAATTGAGGAGGAAGCCATGATAAATGAATATATTCATATATTAACTTTATCCTTTGGATGCTTATATCCGGGGGTTGAAAAATCGGCCCTAATAATAATAACATTCAGAGAAAACTCCATACAGTATGTAACATAATACACTACACTCTATGAGCTCTAGGGAAATAACTATTATCTTTTAAGAGATTCCTATAAGCAGAGTTTCAGCTTATCTTGATTGCCGTTAGAGTTCATAAAGCATTAGTAAAATCAAACACGTTGTTCATTTCTACACATTTCCTTCGGAAATTGAGGAATGCTAAACTATTAGTTCGTCATCGTCAGTTAATAAATCGCCAATCATTAGTTCGCTTGCCAAGCCTGTTAATTTTGATTTCATATATTCAATCACACAATTAAAATAAATATGTAACAGTTAACTAATCTATCCTGCTGAAATCTGGACCACTGACCTCTCGCGGCACTAGCGCCACAGTTAAATCTGCGGCTATTTCGAGAACCATTGCTTCATGAGATATTACAGTTCAGAAGTGGGTTAGTGTGCCGTTTATGAGGTTGGTAAACCCAGTGCCCTGATGCAATGGGTAAATATGACCTGACGCCATCATTTGGAGAGTAAACTTTGTGAAATTTAAAGTACCTACTTACTTCAATATTGGGATTTCATTATTTCTCGGTGCTGCCTGCTACAGCCCGATTCAAACTTTATGGCGGCTCGGAACATGAGTCGAGTCACTGTAACAAATTCACGTGTCAGCGGGGTGAGGGGTGCGGTACTGCGCAGCGAGTAGCACACTTCAGAGCCACCATCAAATTTGAATCGAGCTGTAAGGTTGTAGCCGGAATTTGAACTGTTGATAATTTTGATTCTTTTAAATGTCCAAATCTAAACTTATATTATGAAGAGTTATATGTTTGTAAAAAGGTAATCTCTAAGAGTAGGCACCTACTGGATTAACAAAAAATCTTTTGCTGATAGAAAGCCACACTATAACCGAGGCGAATGAAGTCGCGAGCAGAAGTTAGTATAGTATTTCACGAACAAAGACATAAAAAATAAACAGTGCTTCATACGATGAAAACGAGTTCCAAATTAAGTCATTCGCTGATGTAAATTTTTTCAACGCCCCTTTCGTAAAGATGATTGATATGTTTGATTTTGCACATACCCCCATACGCATCTCTAGTGCATTGACACACATGCCTGGATCTTTCTGTAGGCTGTTTGTCTCTATCAGAAACCACAATCGTGGCTGACAATGTAGATACAAGCGATTAGGCTCGGCAGCGCAAAGACAATAGCTTATAAAGTCTTCAAATAACAGTATGGTAGCAACAGCATTTGCCAACACGTCAATTCCTAGTCATCATCTCCATAGAACCCACGTACTATCGGCAAAACTTAAGCATGCTCACTTAAGAAAATATTTCTGCGGCAAGCGCAGCTAGTGACAGACCACACCTCTTCCTGGTTTCGTCCAATTAGAGGCAATATGCATTTGTGTGAGTATTGGGCGGGTAACAAAAAATAACAACAGACATACTAGTACATTATGATACAAGTGTGTGATGTTGGTTACTAACTACACTTGAACCGGTATTGTTCGCGCGAGCCGAAGACGAGCGCGATAAGGGCGCCGAGTGAGTAATTATCAATACACACGCGTTTCATACGATGGTTTTCAACTTGAGAGGAAAAAACAGACTTGTATTGTTATTATAGTTTCGTAGGCCGCTAGGTATTTCTCTCTAGATTTTGGTGGCAAAAGGCGTGTCACTCGCGTTTCGTGCCTCGATTTAATTTCCGGGGGTGGTCAAATCTACGTGTTGCTCTTCGCTCTTCTTCCCTACTTGAAGTCAACATTTTTGATAATAATTAACCACACAACGAAAACGTTAACGAGTATTTATAGAAAATGGCGTGCTGGTTTCGTTTCTTCCGCGCGCCACGCTAGCGATGCGCGTCCAGGTGTAAATAAAGGCACGGCAAAACCGCTGAACAGCCCATATAAAAATATAATAAAAACAAAATAAAGTTTTGAATACGCAAATTAAGGTAAATTCGTAGTGAAAAATATATCATTTGAAGAAATGATAATAATTTTGATGATTGATTTATCATAAATGTATCCTAAAATAGTTTATTTATTCTCAAAAATATTCATTGTTTTTAGATATAAAAACTCTTTGCGGAGATTGAGAAAAATAACTGTAAAGTAAAAATACTAGTGTAATAAACGCTGAATTATGAACCTAAATGCGTTGCTATAAGAGTCACTTTACAAGCAAGTGTGTTGAAGAAATATTTTGTCATTTTTTATGACCGTATTTTATGGCCCTTCTATTAAGCCGTCCTATTGTTTAACCGGTTGTCGACCAATAACAATGGTACTTAGATAATGAACTTATTTTTATTGCAGTTGCAAAAGTTGCGACAGCAATAAACAAAAATCTCTGAAAAACTGCGTCAACTATTGGTTCAAACACTACTGTAATTTTGCTATTTCAATCAAAACAGAGCAATAAAAGAAAAATATACCAAATGTTGTCAATTTCTAACAAAACTACGTAACTTGCTCCTTTTTAGGGTTCCGTAGTCAACAAGGAACCCTTAAAGTTTCGCATTGTCCGTCTGTCTGTCTGTCCCTGGCTTAGCTCACAGACTCTTACTACTAGAATACTGTAATTTGGCATGGGTATACATATTAATCACGCCAACAAAGTAGTAAACTAAAATCTTGAAAAACATTTTTTTAGGGTACGTCCTTTGCACGTAAAGTGGCGATGATAACTTTTTTCTCCTATCCCATAGGTGTATCATTCGATTGGCCGTTCAAGAATATTGCTGATTTTCAAAGCAATTTTTCGATTCAGGGATCGATATGCGTGATATTAAGCTTTAAGTTCCCAAGTTTAAACACATTTAAATGCAGTTATTTACTTTTCAATAGCACTGCACAAGTAACAAGTCGCACGCTGATAAAACACAAAAATGTCAATATAAACATTTTATACCTTTATGCAGTGTCGGTTAACGCACCTAGCGCGTTCGCTGCGATTTGTTTGCCGGCATCGCATAGGACATCGCGAAAATTGGAGAGGCAGTGAAAGTAATGATAAATAACTAAATTTATATACCCGACAGAGCATAGCCATGTGTCGGAGAGAGGTAAATATCAAAGTGTATAGAATAGACATAATTTGTTGTTTGACATTCCTTATTCCAAATTATTATATTTTTTATGGAAATATTTTATTATTGATACTAATTAAATATAGCAATACCAATAATACATTTTCTAAACCAAACGGAAGATATTAGTACGAAATTACTTCTTGTCAACAATAATAATTCATAGAGCTCTCGCTGGCCGTGCCTATTAAAAAAATATTTCACAAACAAGTGAGCATAGCCCGCGCCTAGTGTGAGTGTCACACTTCTATACATAATTACACTAATACGAACACGACTAAAATAGGCTTCGTGCATCCCCATTAATGTTAATTTTCTTGTTTGTGTTAATAATGTAAGAAGACAAAAAAAATTTTTAATTGTATACTGTAATTGACATGTGATTATTTTGTTATTTTCTATTTTATATTATTGTTAGTGTTAATATTATTTTTTGTGTTATTAATGTAGGAAGACAAAAATTTGATATAATAATTTTTTTAAAGCTTTGACTATGTCTATTTAAAAATTTGCACGACTAGAAAGTCGAATATAGTGAAACCATATAAAAAATTTACCATATACAATGCACCTATATTCTGGCAAATAAAGAATTCATTCATTCATCCCATTGGTCAAAACGCTTGCATCGGGCGATCGAGTCGTGAGCCGTGCTATACGATTATCGCCTTAGAGGTGAGCATGCGGAACTTTGGCCGATAGTACAAGTGTTGAATATAATCTGATGACAGGTTGTTGAGAACCACCCACGGGTCACATAGCTACGTTACATATGGTCACTGCACAAATTATGTGTGGGTAGATCTACGTAGGAACCGCAGATATTTTACTAATTCCATTCATGCTAACTGAGATCTGCATAGCTGTTTCACTACCATTCGATACGCTTCAGTGCCGAATCGAACATCACACAATATTATCGAAGGAGTTCTCTAAACGCTGACACCAATCCAAAACCCGGAAACTATGACAGTTTTTTTTATTAAAAATATTTCAAATTTTCTTGCGTGATTTTGCAATTTCCAGGTCAGTGTCGGGTTGTATCTTCATCAAAATATGATTCGCGACCTTAACAAATATGTATTTACAGAATTATAATCATTACTTGTTAGATTTGTGTTTTAAAAAGTTTTCTATATGAGATTTGTTCTTTATTAAATAAAAAAATATTACGCGGGCTGCCCCTCCGGAACCACCTTAAATAAAAAAAAAATATGTTTTTTATGTGGGCTTCCAATAGTGTCAACCTTAACACAGATTCCTAGCATCAGGTGGAATGATAGCTTTTAATCACCTAAGTTTTTAACAGACTTCAGAAGAGGAAGAGGTTCTATGTTCGTCTGTATGTTTTTAAAAAAAATGTATTTTCATTGATATTTTCGTAAGTCGTATACCGATTTTGTAAATTCTTTTTCATTTGGTAAAAAAAGCTTGGGCGGTGGTCCTATATAAATTGTATTAACATTGCTTGGGTAGTTTTTGAGTTAGCTTCAATAATACATATTTTTCCCACTTAGTCTACGTGGATGATGTTAAATAAAGTCCTGTCACTGTTATTTACTACATAGCAGGTAATTGAGTTTAGATGGAGTTACATTACCCTTTTTGCGTTGAGCAATGCGTTAAAAATAAAAACAAGCGGTTTCCAAAATTAACCCTACAAAGTGAAAAAAATATTTCGGAAGTCATTTGCAAAAACCGAAAATTCAAAACCAAAGACGTCAGTTGTTTTTTTTTTTTTGGAAAAAGTTTTATATGCTGAAATTTTTAAAGATTAGACCGGCAGGAAGTCGATGATGTGTCATTTTCGACACGACAGCCTGTCGAATAGCTTGCGAGTATTGTGACAGTCGTAGTGAACAGAACCCCGTATCTCTGGATATTGGTGCAACTTTGGAACGGGCAGCAATTGGTTTGTAGTTGTGAAGCAAATTGCCACCTCAAGAATGTGCACAATAAGTTGGTTGATTCAGTAAGAGGTGCTAATATGAGTAACACGTGGAATCGGAATTGCTCAGAGAGCGTTTCCAGTTTTTAATGATGTTTGATTTGCCCTAATAAATGGAACTTACATAACATAATACCTAACCCCTGTAAACCCCGAAGGGTTAGCCAGAGGTGTACCTATAGTAGTACAACTGGCGAAATATGGGTTAGCTATACTCCTGTCTTGTTAGCCAGAGGTGTACCTATAGTAGTACAACTGGCGAAATATGGGTTAGCTATACTCCTGTCTTGTTAGCCAGAGGTGTACCTATAGTAGTACAACTGGCGAAATATGGGTTAGCTATACTCCTGTCTTGTTAGCCAGAGGTGTACCTATAGTAGTACAACTGGCGAAATATGGGTTAGCTATACTCCTGTCTTGTTAGCCAGAGGTGTACCTATAGTAGTACAACTGGCGAAATATGGGTTAGCTATACTCCTGTCTTGTTAGCCAGAGGTGTACCTATAGTAGTACAACTGGCGAAATATGGGTTAGCTATACTCCTGTCTTGTTAGCCAGAGGTGTACCTATAGTAGTACAACTGGCGAAATATGGGTTAGCTATACTCCTGTCTTGTTAGCCAGAGGTGTACCTATAGTAGTACAACTGGCGAAATATGGGTTAGCTATACTCCTGTCTTGTTAGCCAGAGGTGTACCTATAGTAGTACAACTGGCGAAATATGGGTTAGCTATACTCCTGTCTTGTTAGCCAGAGGTGTACCTATAGTAGTACAACTGGCGAAATATGGGTTAGCTATACTCCTGTCTTGTTAGCCAGAGGTGTACCTATAGTAGTACAACTGGCGAAATATGGGTTAGCTATACTCCTGTCTTGTTAGCCAGAGGTGTACCTATAGTAGTACAACTGGCGAAATATGGGTTAGCTATACTCCTGTCTTGTTAGCCAGAGGTGTACCTATAGTAGTACAACTGGCGAAATATGGGTTAGCTATACTCCTGTCTTGTTAGCCAGAGGTGTACCTATAGTAGTACAACTGGCGAAATATGGGTTAGCTATACTCCTGTCTTGTTAGCCAGAGGTGTACCTATAGTAGTACAACTGGCGAAATATGGGTTAGCTATACTCCTGTCTTGTTAGCCAGAGGTGTACCTATAGTAGTACAACTGGCGAAATATGGGTTAGCTATACTCCTGTCTTGTTAGCCAGAGGTGTACCTATAGTAGTACAACTGGCGAAATATGGGTTAGCTATACTCCTGTCTTGCATTTCCGTTCATATCATATTCCATTGGTTTCTCCCAGTATTGGCTCTTACAATAATAACTTTACAACTTCATCTACACTTTCCAAATCTCTTTTAAAAAGTCTGAACTATATAATTTTCTGTTTTTAATTAATAATGGTGTACAATAAAGTGAATTCCATCGTATCTAATTTTATCTCACACCTAACCCACTACCACCGCCTTCTGTCTCCCTCTAACCGAGCATGTCATTACATTATAAACAGTTGGTGTAACATATTAAACAGTAGCGTGATTGTTAGCGCGTGCCGTTGCGCCCGCGCATGCCACGCGTCGTTACTTAGTACGGTCAACATCTCGCACATGGTAACAGTTTGACTTTGACAGCGTCTTTATTTTGTAGCAGTAGGGAATAGGGTATTTTACTATATACAAGAAAAAAATCTATAAATATATTATTGAGATAGTTTAGGCAAAAAGGAGTCGGAAAATGTTAGTTTTAAGTAGTTCATAAAATAACAAAATAAATTTTAAAATTCAATTCACCGTTTTTAGTTTTTCAAATCTGTTAAAAAACACCATGAAATAGTAGCCGCCATGTTATTACGTCATACGGCTATGTTAACAAAAAGGTGTCAATTATCATACAAAGATCAGCATTTGTTTTCATAGTCCAGTGACGTCATGACCACAGGGCAACATGGCGTCCGCGTTTTCGTCCATATACGCGCGAAATTTGAAAATGTTAAATTTTAAATGCATTTTTATGGCACTTGTCGATTGAATAAAAATTTTGTGATTTTTTTTGGGCATATTAGCACCATAGAATTCAATTAAGACACGTTTCAAAAATGGGTCTAAGACGCTATTAGGGACGGTTAAAGTGTTTTTACCTACTGACGTGCGGTTGACTGTACAACAGAATCGGTTGATTATGATCTGTGCGCGGTTCGATCTGCAGTCAAACATGGAACAGTTATGAATCTTTATTTAAATTCTGTGGTATTTAATTCCGACGCTTATTTTATTGAATTAAACTTCTTAATGCCCGACCCGGGGTTCTAATCCAGCGGGGTAATTTCGTAACACACTTACAATGGCAATGCCTTTAATTTTGACAGTTCAACAACATTCATTGCGTTATGTACGTTGTTAAGCAAACTATTTTTTCCAAACATATGAAGCAATAGATTAGCAATTTCTTTCAAAATCTTTCGGATTGTGACTGAAAGCGTGTTACGCAACTTGGGTGCAGCAGAAATCCCGCTTGCGTTGTGACCACTAGACCAACAGAAAGTCTAGCAGATAAATGAAAAAAGTACGATGAAAAATGGCTTCGAAATGTTTTAAAAATAAGTGCTTTACATAAACGCTCTACAGTTGACACTAAACATCGATGTAGTACAACAAACAGGAGCCTGTTTATTAGCACGTGCGCCGGCGCAGATAACTGGTGCTACCGGCACGTGTCAACACTGACACGCGTCGCTCTATACGACGTGTGTTTTTTTAATTATTGATTTGATTAACATGTCTTGTTTTTTAAATAAGATCCGGTTAGACTGGAAGCTGACCCCAACATAATTGGTAAAAGGCAGGCAGGTGATGATGTCTTTTTTTTTTTTTTTTTTGAGGGTGGGAAATCATCTAATAACTTCTCCCGCTCTGGGCGGAGCGGGAGGGTGTGTCAGACTCTTACTGACTAAAACCCACCCGTATTCCTTCCTGTTGCCTGTGTTGCGGGGGCCTCGGTGACCCATAAGTACCTTCCCGCGACCCCGGCAGGCATCGGCCCTAGTGGACCCCTACTTTGTGCTGACGACATCTCTTTGAGGCGCGCGTGGAATACGACGCGCCGTCGACCCGGGCCTGGTCCTTACCGGACGGTGAGCTGCCCATTGCTCACCGTCCGCAAGCCCGCGCCTACGGTGGCCGGAAATCCGCCCGGGATTCCCGACGCCCTGGGCGTCTCCTGCGGCGGCTAGGGGCGAGAGGGCGCGACACGTGCCTTTCCCTCAACCGTCCCGCCTCCTCCTTCGCGAGCATTACTGCTTCGCAGAAGGAGGTGACGGCTGCCCATGCCCTCTCGCTCCGTACCATGGCCTGAACCAGGGCCGGACGCGAGAGGTCTCTGCCGCCGATCGCCTCCACGAGGACACGGCGGTGCTCTGCCCAAGCCGGGCAGACCTCCACCGTATGCTCCACCGTGTCCTCCGGGCGATCCACACAGTGGTGACACCCGGACGTTTCCTCCCGCCTTATCCGACACAGGAACCTCCCGAAGCTGCCGTGTCCGGTGAGGACCTGCGTCAGGCGGAAGGTGAGGACGCCGTGGCGCCTCTCCAGCCACTCCTCAAAGAGGGGACTTATCGCCGCAATCGTGGCGTGCCCAGCACTGGGTTGCGACAACCGTACTTTCCAAGACGCCATGAGATCCCGCCGGAGCACCGTACGCTGAGCCGCGATTTCTCGCGGCAGCGGACTAACGCCCCGGCGTTTCGCCTCCTCGCGCCACTCCCATACGTGCGCGAGGGCTTTTGCCTCCAGATCCCATGGCGGCAATCCGGCAAGGAGGCTCGCTGCCTCACAGGAGACCGTGCGGTATCCCCGGACCATCCGGATGGCCATGACCCTTTGGGCCGCGCTCAACCGGCGGGCTGGCCGCAGCGCCAGAGAGCGCGCCCATACAGGAGCCCCGTAGAGGGCCATGGACCGCACGACCCCCGCGTAGAGCCTCCGGCAGGAGGCGTTTGGACCTCCTAGATTGGGCAGGAGCCGCTTCAATGCAGCGCCCGCCCGCTCCAGTTTGGGAGCCAAACGTCGGAAATGCTCCACGAAGTTCCACCGGCTGTCGAGGACGAGTCCCAGGTACTTCATCGTCGACTCGACGCCGATAGAAACCCCTCCTACCGTTATTTGGGACCCCAACGGTGGCGCGTTCCGAGGACCATGAAAACACATGGCCTCGGACTTGTGCAGGGCCACCTCGAGTCCCAATTGCCGGATCCTTTCGACGATTGTCGCAACCCCGCGTGCCGCTAATTCGGCCGCCGCCTGGTGCGACCTCCCCTGCGCCAGGACCAACGTGTCGTCAGCGTAGCACACTACGCTGACGCCGCTAGGGAGGTCGGCGCGCAGAGGTGATGATGTCTAGGTTTTAAAATAAGTGTTTGTTGGTGATACAGAACTTAGGTATGCTGGATACTCGTTTGGTTTCAGACTTATTCGAGAAAATAAATCTAAACTCTTTTATTCAAAACGAATACGGACCTAATTGATCTCCTGCAGGCTTAGCATGACGCTTTATATATTTACGAAGAATAGAAAAAGCTCTTTCTATACAAAGTGACATTTCGTTTCTGCATTTTTGACATCGCGCCTTAGAAATCCTTCTACATAAAAAAGGACCTAGACAAAGATCGTTATAAACGAAAGACAAAATGACAGATTGTAGAACGATATCTACGGTGCGATGTCAAAAATGGAGAAACGAAATGTCATTTTGTATTGAAAGAGCCGTGTCTATTCTTCGTAGAAATAGAAAGCGTCATGTTAAGCCCGCTGCAAGCTTATCACGAGAAGTGTAGGGGTCCACTAGGGCCGATGCCTGCTGGGGTCGCGTGGACGTCCAAAAGGGTTACCGAAGCCCTTGGCAACACAGGCAACGGAAGGAAAACCGCTCTGCCCAGAGCGGGAAAAGTTATTTGATAATTTCCCAACCAAAACAAAAAAAAACTTAGCCCGAGAACCGTAGAGAAACGTTTTGTCGACGGTAGAGTTGACATACATTACGTCTCCGTGTATAGGTACAGTTGACAGTCAATTATACAGTAGAGTAATAATAGAAAGCGACTTGCTAAGCTTGCTGATACTGAGCCACATCTTCATCAACATCTCTGTTCGATTGTTTAGCATACCAATGAAATTATCCAAATCTATAAGAAGGGTAATTTTAGGGCAACACAAGTACACGGGTATTGATCTAATACCCACGCGAACCAGCTTAATGTATTACAATCTTACGGATGACGCCTTACAATTAGCTTGCGTAGGAAAAGATGAAGGGATTTTTGATTACATTCATGACTTTTTATAGGAGTCTATACAAATATTAGATTTCTAAATTTACCTGAATATAAAAAAAGTTATTCTGCGTATAAAAAAATTAGTGTCGTGTAATTGCGATGAATTTATCCTAAGACCAAACTTAACATTGTAGTTGAAAAGCATGTTTCACCATACAATCCGACTGCAAATGTAAGTTTAACAGATTGAGAGATTTACCAAGTTTTATAGGTTTCCTGTATTGCATCTAGGACTTATATTCTACCTTCTTTCTTTTCTGCCTACCCTCTTTTCCTTTCCATACAACAAACCTTTTAAATTGCATGAGACATGCTCATAAACACGTCTCCAGTGGTACATATAGTAACTAGCAGCTATGTGCTTATATCATGATTGACCTATTTACCGCTTACCGCCAAGTAGGTGCCGACTTGCCCTCAATTCATCTACTTGTACGCCCGATGAATCTCACCTGTCATTGCCATTTTCTTTGTAATGAAACGGAACAGAAGATATTGTGCTTTAGTTATAGATTTCTCTGTAATAGGGTGTGTAGTTAGCTTTCAGCAATGAGGGCTTGGCTGCGGCAAAAAAAAAATGTTCCCTCTATCAACGAGTCCTGAATAATCACATAATCCTCCATAAAACCAAGTGAATTAGCGAAACACGCAGAGTAAGGGAACAAAATAAATTGTATCATATTTCACTCTTATCTCTTCTTATATTTAATGCCAAATATCTCCATAATGTGTGTGAAATTTTCACGAGTTAAAGGACGAATTCCCGGGCTGTGGCCGGGCTCAGGTTATGTAAGAGGCTCCATGGAGGCGGCAGACAACTGCCAGACGGCGCCGGCCCGACTGGCGCCAAGAGAAAGACAGACGCACACTTTATCCCCCCCCTCTCGCTCCCCCACAGACTTTTGGCGCCCAACACGGGGCCGTTACTGAGTAACTTCTTAGGGGGGAAAACTGTTTTTATAGCATTTTGATTTGTTTAAATTTATTGCATTGTTATTTTTTTCGATTGCAGAAAGTTTACGGAGATAAATTTGATGTAGTTTTCGTGTCGGTTTTTTAATTTATTGGTTTGGGGAGGGGCATTATCTTTCGGAGGGAAAACTATTTAGATGGATGTTTAGATAACTGGGGAACAAGATTGCGAAAACTTCTATGTTGTGCTATTCAGACGAGTAATCACAGTATACAAGTGCAAGTTTTTTTCTATATTCAATTTCTCATTAGCAGCCCGCAGTTTGGATTTGTGCCCGGTTGATGGCAATAGGCATGCCCCCTATTACATGGGACTCATACAGAACTGGCGCAATGAGAGTGTAAAAAAAAAGAAAGAAAAATTGTTTATTCTGCACAAACAAAACGCACATTATAAAAATTTACGTAAAATAGACACATAATATACAAAGTAGCTAAGAGCCTCGTAATCAACCCATATAATTTTGACAATCCTGTCGATTACGTAATATTTACTCTGTTGCGCCACTGGCAGATGACAACCAATGACAACATAACACCTAGTAGACCTCTGCCCAACCCTTCGGGGAAGGCGTGTTGTTATGTTAACTACAAGTCTCGTGAATTGAATTAAGTATTCTTACTCTTATTTTAATGTCATCATTATCGTTCTCCAGCCCTTATTCCAATTTATTTGAGGTCTGCGCAACATGTCTTTTCTTCTATACTTCTCTATTAGTCGTCATCTCGGTAGGCACTCCCTTTCTAGACATATCATCTTACAAACAGTCCATCCATCATTTCTTTGGTCTTTCCCTACCCGTATAGCCATCCACATTCATACTCAAAACTTTCCTGAAGACATTTACCTCATTCCTCCGCATTATATGCCATACATAACAACCTATTTCCACACTATTTTCCAGTCACTTACGGACCTTTTCACTTCAATGTATGATCCTGAAAACATCAATGTTCAATGAAGACAATGCCTTCGTTCACAAGCTACTGCGGTTTCATGCACTAGTCATTCTTATGGACATGCATGTAAGCCTTGAAATAAATGAGATTATAGCTCGCTTGCCAACAGACCTTCCCCTAGCTACACAGATTAGTAAATGTCAATGACTGGCAACGTATAGAGTTGCCAAACTATTGTTTATTAGTACTTGTTTCTTATTTTCTCGTATTTATGTCTTCATATTATTTATGGTTTCACTAAGTTTATGAGTACGGCTTTTGTTGATCTCGAAGTTATTAGATACTTTGTCTTGATATTCGAGAGGGATGTTTTCTTTCTTGGATTCACTGCTATTATATATCATCCGGTGAGGACCATCTTAACTTTCGCTTCCTAATTCTAGATCGGTATTCAAGGATCTTTCTTGACGAATGGTCTATTATCACTGCTGGTTTCCAACATTCTGTATTTTTATAATGGGCTAAGTTAATTGATTCTTATGTCTATTGAATAACTACTGAGATTTTTTAGATTTCTCCACTTCTCATTAGCAGATGGTTTCCGAATTTGTCCCTAGTCAATGGCATCAAAAAGTTTGGGACCTAATCAAAACTGGCGAAATGTGGTTGTACTTTGAATACACCTCTGCCTACTCATTCAGGGAACACATGCGTGACATTATGTAACGTTATATATAGTTTAATGCTGATTCACTCAGTGGTATATATGATTATATTAGAAACCTACCTTAATTGGTTAAAGCCTAAAAGATTACATTGACGATTTTGTTTCTGTACTCTTTACTATGCTCTTACCACCTCTTGTCTAAAATTCCTTAGTAACTAAGAACATAATTATTAATAATCTTCTCTTATCTTCCTCAGGTAAACAGACTGCAATGTGAAGAAGACTTTAGAAAACCACGCCAAAACGAGTGCCTTACAAACGACTAAGTGCCTATTTTATGAATAGTTACGTTTAGCTACGAACGATACGAAGTGACGATACGCGAATTATTGGTGAGTACCAACATAATATTTCTAATCTTAAAGACATCTTCATCATTCACAGCCAGATTACATCTACTGGGTTTAGGCGCTCTCTTTGCGTGTGCCAATCCTCACGTAAAACAACATCCTTAGCACAAAATTCAGCTTCCCAAAATAAAAACCTGTCTTAGCACTAACCTTCTTTTTTTCTCACAATTATATGAAGAGGAAGAGCTCAGGGCATCAAAAAAATCGTCCGTATCACTGTCAATGGGAAAATTGCCCAAAAGGCTGGCAGCATTGCCACGTTGGATGGCAATGGCCCTTTTATAAATTATATACTTGTACATAAGTACTATAATATATATTTTAGTTTTAGTGACTTTTAAATCTGTTATTCGATCGTAGAAAAATAAACCTTATATGAGGTAATTATTATAAGTAGACTAGCTTTTGTCCGCGGCTCTGCCTTTGTGGAGATCAGATATGTTCCAGCGGGAACGTACTACTGGGATAAGAAGTATCCTATGCCCTAATCCAGGTCATGGTCTACCTGTATGTCCAGTGGCGTGCAGTGGTTCTCCACGGAGGGTAGGCCACGCATACTGACACCAAAAAAAAAACTAATTCGCGCAACATCACAGCGTCGCTCGTCGGATTTAGGCTGGCCGAGTGCCTGCCTAATAAATGCGTACCGAGCTCCGTCGAACTGTGAGTTACGTCTCACGGCGGGCGCGACAAGTTGCTATAAGTGTTATAACAGGAGTTTAACTTTTTTTTTTAATGTTTTGTATTATTGTATTACATAGTTAAAATAAATGCATTTGGGGTTGTTGGTAGGGTAGGGTAGGCCTAATTGCCTCTATGGACGGCACGTCCCTGTGTATGTCAATGTTTATCGAAATCCGTACAGTAGTTAAGGCATGAAATGGTAACAGATTAACAAATAGAGTTACTTTCGCATTTATAACATTAGTATGGATCTTAAACACGTCATTATCATCCACAGCCCGACTTTATCCACTACTGGGCATAGGTCTCTATTTGTGCTAATCTCCACGCTCTTGTGTCCCGCTCAAAACTCAAACTCAAAGCAGTTATTTCAAATAAACCAAATACAGGCACTTTTGAATTGAGAAGGGGTCGGTCAGTCAGAAAGATGAAGCTAGTTGTCCTTTCCTAAGCGTAGTAGGTTCCTTCCTATGGAGAAGAACGAAACTCCGCGAACACTCTTTTAAATTAAAATATTGTTACAAAAATATTGGTGATATCATTCATGTTGAAATTATACATGTGAGAACAATGTAGAAAGACGTACACGTTAAGTGTCCGTATTAAAAAGATAAAAACAAAAAAATAAATTATTTAAAAAACAAAAAACCCGACTGCAAAAACACATAACTGAAAAGGGAAAAACAAGCATTATAATCTATATAGTTTTGGTATCGACTGTCCCCGCCTGCAAGACCAGAACTATATAGATTATAATGCTTGTTTTTCCCTTTTCAGTTATGTGTTTTTGCAGTCGAGTTTTTGTTTTTTTAAATAATTTATTTTATTTCAAGCTTTTTAGTTTTATTAATATATATGTTTGAAAATTACTCATTACTAGCTTTTATTTGATAGGTACCAACATTGTAGCAATAAATTTAAAAAAAACTTCCCTTCCTTTTTTTTGTATTTGCAGATGCAATTTATAAATATTATATAGCTTATGTCACTCCCACAATTAAGACGAATCTAAGGACACCTCATACGTTAAAATCCATCAAGCCGTTTAGGCTACAGAGCGTGCCAAAGAAATAGACATACATACATACATACATACATACATACTCTCGAAAAACGTTACCCTCCTGAGGCAGTCGGGTAAAAAAAAACAATTGAAAATTTAAAATAAGCCGTAGCAGCTAAGAAATGACCAGTCCCTACTGACGGCGCCCCTTCACGAACATGACGCATGTATCAGCACCATACAGCTCAACTATTTTGAAGGAAACTTAATGATCCAACGCTCCTGGCCATAGGTCCTCCTCCAAATTTCCATCGACCATAATTCTGGTCCTACTTTTTTCGCAGAAATCCAAGTAGTCCCGCCATCTCTTTCTTTAAAATAAACCCTGTATTTAACACAAAATTCAGCGTCTCAAAATGTCAACCCATTTATGCTCTTTGTTTCTTCCGTATTCACAATATTGTATGAGGTAATCGTAATGGTTTGGTCAAGTTGAGAGGATGAATGAAAGGCGACTAACAAAAAGTATTTACAAGGCAGATGTGAGTGGAAATGCCGGGAGAGGACGCCCCAGAAAGACATAAAGTGACCTCATTAATGATGTTCTTCAAAAAGGTCAGGTGCACAGTACTCGCAACCGGCGTGCGTGTATGACCAGATGTATGAACGTAAACGAAGCAAAAGGAGTATGTAAGGAGCGTAGCAGGTGGCGTGCTATAGTTTCTGCCTACCCTCATGGGAAGAAGGCGTGAGTTTATGTATTTATGTAATCGTAATAGCAGTAGCAGAGCTCTTTTTGAAGGATGGTAGATGGAGGTATGGGGTTGGTGATATTACAGGGCCATGAGACATGTCAACTTTCTCCCTGGGATAGCAACGCATCTGATACTCCAGATGTTTATAGGTGGCGATGACCACTAACTATCAAGTGGCCCGTCGGCCGTCTATCACGTAAAAAAACACTTTTGGAATCAAGGTTTATGATGAATTTAACAGTGTAGCCAACTAAGCGGTAACACGAGATGCCAATACAGTTTATCGGTTCAAGTGGATTGTTATAGTTAAGAGCCAGCACGTGGCGTTCCCACGGGGTTTTTCGCAATGATATAGGAATTTAACACGAAATTTTCTCTTCTTTCTTACCCATTCGTTAAATTTAGAGTTTATCTATACTAATAATAAAGCTGAAGAGTTTGTTTGTTTGTTTCAACGCGCTAATCTAGAGTAGGATTTGAGAAATTATTTTTGCATTTGGTAGCCTAATTCTTGAGACAACATCTAGCTACGACCCTGAGGAAAACATCAAACCAAAAATATATCCGTTTATATTGCCAAAAAAAACGTCCAAGCAGTCCATTTCCATGTAAGAGACAGACCCTCACTTTAAACACAAATGTATTTTCTATGCAGCACAGCAGGAGACACGTCACGCTTAAGTGCCTCCGATTTACTGAACATATCGACTGAATTTGGTAAAACAAAATCCTGGCAAAGAAAGCCGTGTTTAAAAATAGAGGAACTTCAGGCGGCCCGCATATTCATCCTCCATACGAAGATATTCAGTGATTAAACGAATACCCAAGTTATAGTCACAAAAAAGCTATAACAGTAATTTATAACAACTTTCTGTCGAGAAAACGGTACAATTTTACGTAAACGACTTTTAAAATCTGATTTTTAGCTAATTTTAGTCACAGTTTTATTCCTGCTAACACAATTTATAACTCCAATACTTGAAGTCCTGATAATCTCTCAAAAGCTGTAGATTCGAAAAGAAATTTATATTTTATTTAGCTAAATTTTTTGCCGAAGCACATTGTGTCGAGATATACAAACATTATCAAATTAATTAAACTCCTGTTAAGATTACATCAGGAACTGGACATAAGACACTTTGCTAACCGTTCAATTATCACCACTACATTGCCTATTACAAACTCACTCAATTCCGTTTACCCCTTCTCTTCGAGTGCCAACATAATCATCACCATAAACACTTACACCTTACTTAGAATGTCAACCTCAAAGTGTTCACTCATAAGTACTCATACGCAACTCTGGCAAATCATAATTGATTCGTGTGATACAGCTGATGTCACAATATTTACTTTGATAATGGATTCGGAAGAGGAAAATTGATCTTGCTAATAAGTAGGGAATGGCAGGAATGTAGATGGTAGGGTTATTTTTGATAGTAACCATAGAGAAAATACAGATGCGGTGTTGAAGGAAAATATAATATCAATAAGCTAAATTTTATAAGCTACGCTTGCCGCGGTCGGTTTGTGGAGGACCATCCATTACATATCGTGAATCGGTGCCTCGGAACGCACGTTAAGCGGTTGGTCCCGGCTGCCATTGGTAGATCTTTGATAGTCATAAGGGGTAGTCAGAAGCCTAAAAAGTCTGATAATCAGGTCGGTTGTGGAGGTCGAATAGGCAGTTGCTCCATGTAAAATACTGGTATTCAGTTGCATCAAGTTAAACTGGAAGCTGAACCCAACATAATTAATTTGAAAAAGGCTTGGGCAAATTGATTGGTTGGGAATTTCAGAAACGCGCTAAGTACCAAATCTTTCCATTTGGAATTTCTCAGAAATAGCACAAATAATAACAAAAGGCTCGTCTCTTTATCACATGGGATATCGTCAAATCTGGATAAATGTGGGTGTACCAAACACCTCTGCATATCCCTCCAGAGAATACAGGCGAGATATTATGTAATATGAAAATCCTAGAAATATTTGCATGAATAGAATGCTCTATTTGTAGCTATTCATGTCGTAAGAAAGGACAAGGGGCGATTCTGCATGTAGGTGGCAGTTGAATATACCTGTGCTTATAACTTCATACATAAAATACTCTTTTTTTAGAAGTGTTATGAGTATGAAACTATGAAGGCTGTGCATCAGTACAAATAGTAAGAAAGGTAAAAATAATGAGCTGAAAAGCATTAAATCAGCTAATTAGAAGAAAGGATCACCGAAAATCTTTCTAGACCAGTGGACAGAGAAAGCTAAGCTCAATGTCGTTGAAATCTTTCATACGGAATAACGTAAGCGGCGGCGGCTGACCGGGAAAAGTCATACTCGAATGTTAATAATTAAAGCTAAGTTAATGCAGTTTTAAAATACTATTAGCTGAAAGAAGTCTGTAAAAAATATAAGGGATTGTTTGATTTACAATATACGCTTCATCATTTCCAAACTAAGTTTCTCGCGTTGTTATTCCAAGTAATTCAATCACCATATATACAAACAATATCTATAACGACCTCAATATCTCTCAATTCGCAACATCAACAGCGTCATGTACATCGGTGTTGCCAGCGTCTCAACCCTTCACGTCGCCGCCCATTACTTCTGTTCCATCGCACACTGCACTCCGCTACGTAAATATTCATAATTGTCCTCTATAACAACACTCTTTGGGGTAACATCTCGGCCCACTAACTACATAGTTCATTGAACTGTTTAAAATCTTTTGCGTTTAAAAATAAGGATGAAATTTGCGTGAAAGGTGGTGTTTTTTCAAATTTCCTGTCAATCAGCAGCCTTTTGTCGAGCAAAGTGGCCACAGGTGCATTGTTAGCCCAACCCTCTTTATAATTCTTTTATCATACAATTGAGTCGGTGCTCGCAAAATTCGTCCATCACGGAGGGAGATATTAATGGCCAGTAAAAAGTTTTATTAGTAACAACATGAGCACTAAATCTTTTAGTGACATGATAAGGGGATTAATAACTTTGGCGTCCCCAAAAAGCATCCCATGGAAATCTTCGCCCCGATACGAATCAATAAACAAAATCACGAGCTCCGGAAATCCGAGCGGAGTCCGAGATGCATTTCCATCTTTCATCGTCTTTTCACCCTCCGAATATCATCCCTAAAGTTCGTTCCCCCATCTCTGTGTTCTGCGCGGGTGCGTGAAGGACGGGAGATCCGCAGGGCGCGTGCGCGGATCAACCCCTCATGAGCTTCGGAGAACGTTGATAGTGGCAAGCGAGAGATCCTGGCGCGATGCCGGGGTCGCGGTACATTCCTCCGTGGACCGTCCGCGGAGGCGGAGGTCCCGCTCTCTCACCCCCGGCATCCAACCTTGTACAACTGCACAACACTTCTCCAGTGTTAGGTGCACCGCAGGGAGCCACACTAGGCCCTACTTAGAACATTTCAACTCAATCTCCCTCTATTCTTCATACTCCATTTAAATCAATTCTCCAAGTTTTCTAAAGACAAGATTAACAATACCAGCAAACGGGGTGTGAGAGAGCGAGAAGCTAAAGTATTTCTTTAAAGTGGGAACGAGACGACGAGATGGTACGCCGCTCCCGATCGAGGTAAGCACCACTTATACGGGGCCACGTGTTCCAACTTTTAGTTTTCAGTTTCAGGTGGTTGGAACTAGCCGCGGCCGTTGTTTCGTCAAAAGCTATTGTTTGCCTTTTGAGTTCATTTCACAGATTTCCTGTTGGTAGCACGTTTGTAATATGTTCTATTGATTATGTTGTGTGTTGCTTTGTTAATGGTTTTTGATTGGTGTCCTATTTAGCGCGGGTTCATTGTATTATTTAGGGTACTTCGTCAGTAAATCCGAATGTCGACGCTATTTTGTGCCCTTTTAAATTGTCCCAACAGTTAGTCTGCCCAGGTTTCGTAACGTTTCTCTATGTTTTGTATATTACAGACATTATGATTATTATCTACAGTTAGATAGATTTCCTTGCAGGTTTCATTAAGTCTATTACTGGCCTTAAATGAATCTCTATATTTCTGAGCTGCATCATATAAAGCAGTTTATACAAATACACCAAGCTTCAGATGTATTGTTACATAGTTTCTTACTTTCGCAGGGTTAGTATATATTTCAACGATATTAATTTCTTTTAAAAGTCCTTAAGACATATTTTTGACCACTTCATCTCAAATGTTACTATCTGGAATACTACTATACTACAGTATAATTACTTGCCCCATCATATCATAACTCTATAATTCGTAGCTTTTCGTTAAACCCACACATTTCACCACATCGGTTCCCTTCAAGCCGCTTATAATTATCGCCTGCATCCTCTGTGATTACATCTCGTTAGTTCTCTTCAAGGTTCTCACCGATTCGTTTGTATGCCTTTCAATTAACTAGAACTTCCTTCATCTGTTTGGACATGCATTAAAATTTACATCTTTAAATCTGTTTGCTCAACTCGTGTTTATCCAGTATTTAATAGTTTCTTTTACGCCACAGATATCTTGTACCTCATTGAACATTTTCCGAGTAACTCCTACACACATTTTTCTGTCTTTCGCAGTGTTGTGTTATCGGAAAATAACTTAGTTATCCCATTTCATATTCTTATCCATTGAATGGAAGGTTTTTCCATTCATAAATTCTACAATCGTAACAATGGTTGCTCTTGACTTTCAAAATTCACAATCTTATCTATTCTTATACTTGTATGTAAATAGTAAAAGCATTTTATGGAAGTAACGTACTTTAGTAGAAAAGTCGTTTTAGGGAGATACCTGCAATGCTTTGTAACATAAGGTTAACGTTTCCTCCGATTTGAATGCCAATATAAAAAAGCAACAATTTTACGAACTATCTACACCATCTTTATCAATATCCCGATTACCGTTACGTAGTTCACCAGCTATCTTATCAGTATAATTCTCTAATCAGACAAACTTCACGTGTACAGGAATAGTATCGTCATTCATTAGTTGTTCGCAAGGGTCGTTAGAGTCAATTTTGTCTCCACGGGGGTCACCTCCTATGGAGATGATTGGCTTGTCTCTTTTCCTACATTCTTCGATTAAGGGGTGATGAATGAATGGGAATTAGTCTGACTTGTTTGAGGATTATCGGGAATTATTTAGAGAGATGTTTTTGTAAGTGTCCAGTTTTGGTTGTTGAATTTTCTCATGTGACTTCTTTAGTAAATATAAATTCGTATCAATAAAGTGATATCATTATTGGTAGTATTACTCATAAGTATCCCGTAATGCATTCATATTTCAAAGAGTTGATTTCAATAGTGAATGCAATTTTGGATGTTACTAAAATAAGTGATTCTTTAAAGCTTCCTCTTTTAAATACTCGTTAGAAAGGATTATTTCCTAGTCAGAGAAAGTACGGTTATTATGTCGTCATTTACGGGGTTTCCTTAAAGAGACACGTCTTTCCTTCCTTATATTGCCCTTATAGTTTTCTTTCTACTTATGTCACTATGATATCGAGAAGATACTTAAATATGTTGAATGAAACTGAATATTATTGTCTTCAAGAATTAGCATAGTTGAAGAAGTTTTTTTACTATTTTATTTGTGTTCGGTAAATACTTCGTAGTTCAGGTATGAAAATTCATCCTTTAATTCCAAAAATTTGGTCATAGTCTTTAATCATCCCATCTCACAAACAATTTGACCTATTATCCTCTAAATATATTAAAATGGCAGTGCCTCCCCTATATCCGGCCATTCAATAATCCCCTAATTCGCTAATAGAAAAACAGAACTATCGGATTTCCCGCGTACGCTGTGACGACTTCCTGTGGAGACCGGAAGTTTGTTGGCGGACATGTATGGACGTTTTTATCTCTCCTTGAGATATTCTTGTTTGATCTTTATGGTATTTTTAGTTATATTTCGTATTTATGATCTGTGTGTCCGTAATCATCGCTATTATTAGTATTTGCTCATTTATAAATATATGGGTGTAGAACCGTATCTTCAAAAGTTATCTTTAACCGTATCTTTATAAGTTCCCTATTCATTTTTCCCTTGAGCAGATCCCTATATTAGAAAGCTTTGCTATCCGTATCCATAACGTCGATCGAAAATGTCTAAGTTTTTTCTTTTCTTCCTTATTAGTGTTACTAATATTACAGTGTTATGCAGCAACATAGCATTCGTTCTTATCATAATGGGTTTTGTCATTATTGAACGTTTTTCTCATTACATGACGTTCACACATTTTTTATATCAATCATCTAGAATTTCGTTATTCTTGCTTAGAAACAGGTCCCTATTTCATCATTTGGTTTAGAAAAAGTACCTACCATGTTTTTTATGGATTAGCAAATTCTAGTACCTAATCTTGTCAACCACGCCCAATTCATCTCCTATTTCATCCTTATCTTCCATTTCACTTAATCTAATACCTTCTCCATGAGTGAGAGAGACAGCAGCATCCCGGCGCCAGACACGGCGGCGCCGGAGTCTATCGATCCCACCCTTGTGGAGGGGGTACGCATGCGCGGTGCTTGTTTGTGAAGATTTCTCCTGATTATAGATTTTCTTTAAGTACATTATGTACTAGAAGTTTATTAGCTTTTAGTTTTATGGAGGCTTTCATTTATACATTTAGTTCGGTTTTATGGACGATATGATTAGTTCTTATTGGATGGTGCTCTAATTAGATTGACATTGGTAATTAGTACGGTTTTGGTGACGTAGTATGGTAGCTGGCAGTATCATCACAACGGTAATGTTTTCCCATTGCTTGTCTTATCTGTTTAGTATATTCGTGTATTTATTTGGTCTTATATTTATGTATAATTAGGTATATGTATTATATTTAATGTTTTTTAATAGGTATATGTATGTATATACTTATATTTTAATAAATATTTATTCGAGTTTTCGTTGTTGCACCTACCACTGTCTGTCTCTGCATCACCCAAAGGTTGACTGGTAGAAAATGCCTATGTCATTAAGTCCGCCTCTGTACATTTGTGTGCGTAAAGTATTAAATAAATAAATATATGGAGTATTGAAATATAGCGAGGTTTCCTATTTTTCTAGAACTTTCTAGTTACCTTTCTAATCATTAATAAGATTCTACTAGATCTTCAAAACTTTCAAGTTATATATTTTATGAATTTGAATTTAAAGAATAGTTTAGCTTCAGCTTCAAATCCTGTTGAAAGTTCGAAACCACAATATATACGTTGTAGCCATACTTTTCTGCTCCAGTTTGTATAGTACTCATTTCACTTACTTATAATGGCGCCCCGCTTCCAAAAATGCTAAAGAAACTGTTGCCATTACCCCTTATATCGGATTAACTTCTACAGCCATTGTCTCCTAAACAAAAAGAAACTATGACGTCACTTATACGGTAACATTACACCATAATAGTGTTGATATTCCCATTGTGTGGTGAAACTATGGTCAGTGTCGTGTTGTGACACTCCCTTTGTGTGTCTGTATTGTTTAGTGTATTGATTCTTAGGTGTACTTCTATTCTAGTAGCTGCAGTTTTGACATATGTCAAAGGGTGGGTGCGACAAAGTTCAGATATGTCGCGTTTGTGTCTGATCATAATGTTAGTTTGTAAATTTACTCTTGTATCATTATCATCATCAGTATCCCGACTTTACCCATAGGCCTCTCATTGTTTGTATCTTCTGTGCTAGTCATAAATTTCAAATTCCACAAACTTAATTAATAGCTCATGTTGGTAAAAAAAATATTTTACGAGTCTGCAAGTTAGTAGCTGGGCTGACCACTCCCACTATCCAGGATGTACCGCACGTACATTTAAGTACTGTACATTGAAGTACACCTGTAGAGGTTATTTCAAACCATTACTAATATCATGTGTGCGAAAGTAACTGTCTCTTCCCTGGGTTATGAAATAGGAAACTTTTTGCCCCGGTAGTACGTTTCCGTGCGACCTCCACACGGTAAAAGCTAGTATTACTATAAGGTAAAGAGCTTTTGTACAAAGAAACAACAATGTATTGATCACCACGTCCACTGTGTGTTCGGCAAGTTTTTTACCTTACGATTTTCCTCATAACATTATTCTGCGTAAGAATTAAAAACATTTCTCCATAGCCCAAAAATATCACAACCAAATTACACGCAATCATTATAATAATACGAGTAACCCAATTTTATTTTCACCTCCCATTCATTCATCCCACGCACCTTTCGACTAACTTTCCAATTGATTCAACCTCTCAACTTTAGACTTTACTTAGCGACAAGCTCCCGTTGCTTAGCAACCGGCGCGACGTAGCGTCGCCGCTGAAACTTCAGGCTTGACTGACTTTGAATTTGGAACGTATTGTGGGGTAGTAGGAAATTATTTTTTGCATCGGGACGCTTGGGTCGGAAAAGTAGGGCAGAGTTTACTTATGTTATCGAATGCTCCTGGGTTCGGAGTTACGATTTGAGTTATAGGTTATGTGTTTTAAATGCCTGAGTTGAATTTGTCTTCGTCTAACCCATTTTCTTGCGTATACATTGTTATTTACTAGAAATTAAAATTAAGTGGATACGACTCCAAGTAATTCTTATTAGATTCTAAATTGGAGTTTTGAGTTAAAATTTACTAAGTTATAAGTGTCGTTCGACTTTTACCCGACTTCGGCGAAACTTGAAAGGAAACTAAGTAACGTTTTCTATCAGTGTTTCGTTTTAAATTATTATTGCAACAAATTTTTGTTTTTTTTTCTACCATACCAATATACTAGGTACTAATAATATTATAAAGGGGTAAAATTTGTGAGTTTGTTTATAGGAGACAATCTTCGAAACTACTGACCTGATTCCAAAAATTATTTTTTTAATGGAAAGCTACAATATTACCTAGTGTCTTAGGATATATTTTATGGTAAAACAAGAAATTTCTCGCGGACGTAGTCGCGGGCAGAAGCTAGTACAGTAAAAAAAATTACTAAAGTTACGTCGTCATTTATCATTAGTTATCATTCATTTACAAATGATCTCATCATGCAATACAAGAGAGACGCATCTACTAACAACAGTGGACGCGTTAAATCAAGATGTCCATGTCCATCAGCTTCCGATGAAAATATTCCCGAATCCATTGATCCGTTAACAATGTGTACCGACATGTTTTGAACTCTATGAATATTTTGATAGTCAAGTAGCCGTCAAGTTTATAGTCACCCTCAGTGGTTTATGTTTTTAAGCAATACCACAATACAATATTAAAACAGTGCGTACTTCACGTCCATCTATAGCTAAGACTGTAACACGACATCGCTTGTATTCCTCGAAGGGTTAGGCAGAGCTGAACTTATAGTACACGCACATTTTTATGTTTAAGTCCCTATTGCCATCAACCGGGCAAATCCAGCGTTCGGGCTGCTACTGAGAAAATCCAGATGGAAAAACTCAATACCATTGCCCGGGACGCGGAAATCGAACCCAGGGCTTCATGCTCAGGAGTAGCGCCTGCTACCTACTATGCTACAAAAATTTTAACAGGCATCGGTAACGGTACATATTGAATTACGTGTTTAGTTAGTCCGTCATCTACTTAGATAATTCTTATTAGTTCACCCCTTTTATAATTAGGAACTTATTTACTGATGAATGTCTGGCTTTTATCAATTATCTGGGTAATTTGATTAGAAGCGACCCCATTTCTGTTGAATGTCAACTAATAAATGAAATGCTTCAGATAATCTAAGCTAAATTATGTGCGTTAGGAGCTGGATATGACGTCACTCAAATTCATTTGGGCCTTTAGACTAGTCTGTCATAAAACAATAAAGTCGTCCACATAAATGAATGCAGACAAACTTATATTGAACTATTAAAATTCCAACAGGGTGGTGTGTTACGAGTGCCAGGGGCTGCTCTGATGCCTTTTTATGCAAAACTGTATGCAATAACTCGCCCGTTATGACTATGGGCTTTTTAATGAGTCCATGTGAATTTGTTAATATTCCGAATTCGTATCCAGTCACTCTTATGTGTGAGGAATAAGGTTTAATGTTCAGTTGTGTTCGAGATTGGGTGAAATGCCTTCGCGTCGGTTTTTATTGCATCTCAGTTGAGTTGTTGAGGGGTCTACTCCTTAGTTCTGTTAAGTACGAGTTTATAGATCTAGATATTAATTCGAGGGTTAGTATTTTTTACGGATGTTTAGTTTATTGGTTAGTTATTTCGTATTCGTCACGTTCTCGTCATTAATACGTCGTTTAGTTTTGAATAGGGAATCACAATTATAATTAAACCCTGCTCGATATAATTGGTCGTTATACCTTTTGAGATAATTTAAAAGGTCATTACTATACCTCTCTACGAGTAATGCCTTTGTGAAGAAGAACTTTGTATTAGTTTACGGGTTTAAGAATTAGCTCGTATCATGAATCGTCAATTCATCATTAATATTTATGGTGTTTTTTTGTGACATCTGCTTCATTTAAACAAATCTATTCCGACAAATATCCTACAAGGAAGTTCAACACCCAAACATTCAAATTTTAATCTCATTCCCATAGCTATCTCCCAAATAACTATCAGCTGTGTCTACTCGTTTTTTATCCAAGCGCCCGCATAGCGTTCGTTTTAAATACTGACTCGTACATTACGAGTTACGAAAATAGATGAACTCATAAATATTGCTTTGTGGCTAATAAAAGGAACGAGTTTGAGAGTAGATTGTGCACCATTTGAAGAGTCAAAACTCTTCGAATGGTGTACAACTTACTGTTCGCACATAGTAACAGGATTGAGATATACAACGCCTTTATTTATTGCAATAAAGGACGGTTTTCGTATTAGTTAAAGTGTTACTATTTACGTGTCGACTGTTCGTAGGTATATTATCCGTGTTAAATAGTTTTTTCTGTACAATTTTCATGTAGTAATATAATTTGAATCGTGCATTGCAATCTAAAAATTGACTCTGATGGTTGATGAGGCAGTTTATAATAGTCTGCAAAAAAACATTTTTTTAAATCCTTGTTTCAAGGTGCTTGACACATTCTTGAAGGGTGAACAGGGAGTACAAATGGTACACAGGAATATATATATAGAAAACTCTTTATTGTTGCTTAATACATTAAAATATAAAATAAAATTTTCTTTACCAAAAGTTTCTTTGCTAAAAGCTGTCATCAAATGAAATTGATATTAGTCTTAGCCAATACCAAGAACATTACAAACTTGTAATTGTCTTACATCTGATTGCAACACCGTTGTAACATTGGTGCGAGAACATCTGATTGCAATACCGTTGTACCTATGTAATAATAATCATCCAGACCGGTGATGAGATGGTGGTCAGTCTAAGCGAGAGGCTAGACATTGGTGCGAGAACATCTGATTGCAACACCGTTGTACCTATGTAATAATAATCATCCAGACCGGTGATGAGATGGTGGTCAGTCTAAGCGAGAGGCTAGACATTGGTGCGAGAACATCTGATTGCAACACCGTTGTACCTATGTAATAATAATCATCCAGACCGGTGATGAGATGGTGGTCAGTCTAAGCGAGAGGCTAGACATTGGTGCGAGAACATCTGATTGCAACACCGTTGTACCTATGTAATAATAATCATCCAGACCGGTGATGAGATGGTGGTCAGTCTAAGCGAGAGGCTAGACATTGGTGCGAGAACATCTGATTGCAACACCGTTGTACCTATGTAATAATAATCATCCAGACCGGTGATGAGATGGTGGTCAGTCTAAGCGAGAGGCTAGACATTGGTGCGAGAACATCTGATTGCAACACCGTTGTACCTATGTAATAATAATCATCCAGACCGGTGATGAGATGGTGGTCAGTCTAAGCGAGAGGCTAGACATTGGTGCGAGAACATCTGATTGCAACACCGTTGTACCTATGTAATAATAATCATCCAGACCTGTGATGAGATGGTGGTCAGTCTAAGCGAGAGGCTAGACATTGGTGCGAGAACATCTGATTGCAACACCGTTGTACCTATGTAATAATAATCATCCAGACCGGTGATGGGATGGTGGTCAGTCTAAGCGAGAGGCTAGACATTGGTGCGAGAACATCTGATTGCAACACCGTTGTACCTATGTAATAATAATCATCCAGACCGGTGATGAGATGGTGGTCAGTCTAAGCGAGAGGCTAGACATTGGTGCGAGAGATATGGCACAAGTGTGTGCGCAGACAGGCAATCTCTCTTCTCTCACTCTCATAGTCCGATGGGACGCCAAACAACTGGAGTGAGACCAGACGCAGGATGGCTGAACGTGCTTTCCGAGGCATTTTCCGGGTATCACTCCGCCAACTTCCAAACTCCAGGCTGCTACTGAGAAATTCCTAAAGTAAAAACCCAACAAACCCACTTCTCCTTCTTACCTGACTTCCCATATTCAATACTTGTGCTCTGCCCATAATAAAAATCTTCGTTCCACCAACAATCGTCTTCTTCGATGTCCTTCTCACCGCTCGGGTTTCATTCACTCTTCTTTCTTTGTCCAGGCTGTCTTTCTTTGGATTGAGCTCCCTCTGAACATCAGGACGGCGACCAGTCGGTTGTCTTTTAAACTGAAGGCACGTGAACATATACGTAAGAAGTTGGCAGAAACATCCCAGCGCTGATATTTTGCTGGATTCGTTTTCTCCTCTACTAATCGTTATTTCCCCACTACCGATCGTTATTTCTCCTGACAAAGGTTATTCTATGTTTATATGTATGTATCTACGTATCTATTATTGTATTGTATAGTTATTTTCGTGTTATCTATCCCTTAAGTTGCACCCGCCATGTGTCTTCTCTGCATCACCCTAATGTTGACTGGTAGAAAATGCCTCAGGCATTAAGTCCGCCTTTGTACGGTATTTTTTTTTTTACTTGTGCATAAAGTTTTAATAAATAAATAACACTGCTCGACCTGCGAAAAGAACTTAGGACCCCAATGCTATGGCTATTTATGGTAGTCATCATCTGCCTAGCCTTTTCCCAACTATGTTGGCGTCGGCATTCAGTCTTACCGGATGCAGCTGAATACCAGTATTTTACATGGAGCGACTGCCTATCTGACCTCCACAACCCATTTACTGGTCAATACGATACCCCTTGGTAAGACTGGTTGTCAGACTTTCGGGCGTCTGACGACCCGTAACGACAGTCAAAGATCTACAAATGACAGCCGGGACCAACGGCTTAACGTGTTTTTCGAGGCAAGAAGGGGTCTTTGTATGTAAAGATGGTCACCCATCCACGGACCAACCGCGGCAAGCGTAGCTTAACCTGATCGATCGGTCCGTGCGGCTGTTATTACTTAGCCACAAACCCCTCCTATATATGGTAGTAATTACTAAAAATTGCATAATTTACTCAAGAACATACCCGTACCAAAAGCTAAGAATAGAACTCTTTATTTTATCCACTATTCCTTTCTACTTCTAGATATTATCATCCAATTTTCTTAATGATCATCAAATGCATCATTTCTTCCACTCTCATATGCCGGAAGATATTTAAGTCTCCTTTTAGAACCATACGCATAATATAGCATAAGTTATGATATGTTCATAACTTCGAAAAAAATGTTCCATCAACTCCATGTAGCGTGACATTATGAAAAATAATATTTATAGAATGTTTGTCGAGCCGAAATACGTGACACAAGAAAAATTGTTGACTGCCTCGTTGATCTTAGTGGTCTTGCAAGCGCTACTGCTGAGCATCCTGCTGAGATCCTGGGTTCGATTCCCAGGGCGGACAAGGTTTATAGGTTTTTTTTTTATCAGTAGCAGTTCGAAGTCTGGATTTATGCCCGGTTGATGGCAATAGGCTCGCCCACCTTTTATATGGGACTTATACCATAACTGGCGAAGTGTGGGTGTTTTATAGGTACACCTCTGCCCAATCTCCGGCGAAACAAGCCGTGATGTGTATGTTAAGAAAAATAGTTTCAAGACGTGATCACGTGGTATCCAAAGTTTTCAAACTCTGATAAACCTAGAGAAGCAAAATGACGTAACTTCATGATCGAACTGTCAACCGCTCGACTAAGGTAAAAATTTACTGCGTCTGTATTTCGTTGCAGTAAGGTTTTATTAGTTCAAGTGACGTACTGACGTGCGATTGATCGTATATACCTACCAGACTCTGTTAGAGCCTCCCCACAGTCCTCACTATTACTTAATTCTCAAGTTTTTGTATTCCTGACGTCCATAGACGGCGGTGACCACTTACCATCAGATTAGCCATCGCTTATTTGCCATACAATAACAATTAAAAAAAAAGCGGACAAGTGCGAGTCGGACTCGCCCACCGAGGGTTCTGTACAAATTTGTAGGTACATATTATAAATAGTTCAGGAATTGAGTCTCGCAGTTATTTCCGAGCTTTTCCCGAAATTCAGATCCCAAAACCTATAATTACTTATATTATTGTTATACCAACAGTCCATACCTAAATTAGTTAGGTAACCTAATCAAAGTGGTTTTTTGCTTAAATATCAATTTTAATCCAGATTTGTAAGTGGTGACTGAAAAAAGAATGGTACTTTAAATAAATACTATGTCATTTTATGATTTACTTTCAAATGTTTAGTTTCAAAATTTTTCCCTCTACTTGTAGTATAATAGGTACTTACGATATTACTTGCCAAATTTCATAGTCCTAGGTCAACGAAAAGTACCCTATAAGTTTTGATTCCCTTGAGAGTGTAGAAATATACGTTTTTTGTGACATAAACGGCCGTAGGTATCTTTTCTTTACGTTAACTAAGTTTGTTTTTTTACAGCTTCTAGGGACGGCAGCTTGTAGGCCTGAGTATATGGTTTTAACTTCATTCGATACCTCCACGCGTTCCCGAGATAAAGGGTCTTCACAGACAGACTGACAACAAAATGATCCTATAAGGGTTTCGTTTTTTCCTTTTCAGGTACGGAACTCTAAAAACATAAAAACGTCGTCACTTTTTGAAGTGAATAATGTTTAGTGTATTCGGGCTGAAAATTCGGAAACAAGAAGCGAATGAAAGGGTGACGAAATCTATGTTTATGGATGCCGCCATGCCGGGATTGACGTGTGGCACACAAAGTTGTTGATGTCAAAAAAATACAGAAGGCCTACTATATTCTGGCCACCGAAAGAATGCGTTCCCAACACCTTTCAGTTGGACACGATTAGGAACTAATAAAGTTTACATTCGTAAAACACATTTTCTTTTGTACCCAGCTGACAGGTATCTGGCATTCTTTCATCGGCCGAAGTTTAAACGTTTGAGAGAGCTAGAATTTGACTCAAAGAAATGTAAAAGCTGGGATGTTTGTTACTTAATCCCGCCGCTCGGACGGTAGGCGAGGCGATATGTAGACTGAATGACCTGGATTAATATATTATAGGATACTTTTATCCGGGTAGTAACTTCCTACGGCCGACACCCACATAGTTGGTAAAAGGCTAAGTATATCATGATGTCATATGTCATCACACTCATACAATACTACATAGTATTTAGTCCTTTGTGATAAATGATTTTTGTTTCTGTAAGTAGGTTTGTACAAACACTTTTACAAGTCAATCATATTTTTAAATTAAAGCTAGATGAGGTCGGCGTTTCCTATCAGACTACTCTGAGAAAAAAAGCAGAAACAAATCCAGAAGTAACAGTCTCTTTTAAAGTCCAGACATAATCTTGGTCAGATGGTGTCTGAAATGGTCCGCACGCATTTGTCAGTAATCGTGCAGCTCAACTCAGAACTTAAGAAGCTCAACGATGCGACGAACAACCAAAGAAAGAACATTTGGGTAGGCCGTATAAATTACTCAAACTGCCAGACCATGATTAATACTAAAAGAGAAAAAAAAAAATAACAATGACCCACCTAGTCTTCACCAATTCACAATAATTGAAAACAATATAGGTAATACTTTACAAGTAAATATACATGTCATTGTATATATAAAATTCATCAATGCCGATGTGTATAGAGAACTATGTACGCTTTAAATGCGAGCGAAACAGCGACGTCTGTCTACAGAAAATAAGCGCACAATCCAAACACTCGCAAACATCCAAGATCATACAAGCAGCAAACAGTAGTAAATTCAGTGAAATTGAGCGTGAATGACACGCCCTTTCTAACGGCTCGCTTCAATTATTTTTATGGAGGGTGCAAAAAATGCTTCGTACTTAGTTTGACAGGTTTGATACGCTGTATTGCACGATGTGCATTCTTCGGGATAAGTTGACTTGACAGTCTTTGGCGTCAACAGGATCTTGGGTGAATCATTGATGGCGTCTTGTGGTGGTTGTGGGCTTAAATTTAGACATGCACTTCGCGCTTTTTTTTTCTTTTTCTGGTATTAAAACAGCGGAGGACAACATCTTGAAGAAATTGGCATGTTCTAGGATCAAAAATTTAAAGGCACATGACATCCACCAACCCGCACTGTACCCGCGTGGTGGATTACGGCCCAATCCCTCTCACAGAGAGGAGGCCTGAGACCCAGCAGTGGGCACATTATAAGCAGGATCTTTTTTTAGGCATGAGATGATTTGAATTACTCCATCGGATATCTCTTTCGAAAATCAGGATCAAGCCCTTACGATCGTTATTTGGAAAATTGGTCTTATTAATTGTCTATATAGGTCAGAACCCTGACCCCGTGTCTTACTTAGGAAATAAATGAGAAGTTGAGACCAGTAATACATTTGCTTCGCCGAGCAAGAAATTAACTTAAAACATTACTTTAATAAATCTATGGTTTACGGTTATGTTTGGTTTATGGTTACGTTTTAAAACATTACTCTATGGTGGAGATGTTAAATTTTCCTTATCTTTTATTGCGACGCATGTTCTAATATATCCTTACTATGAAACTTCTGATGTACCCCTTCAGTTCTAATTTATAAATAGTTGTCTATATTTATCGTCACAGGTGATGGCGTTGGCTATACAAATACACCATGGAGTCCCATGTCTTGCTACAGAACGTTGACTGACTTGATCTTTGAGAAATATGATGTGTGATGCGGTGGGAATGGGATTAAAGTGGGTCTTGATTGCGGAGTTTTCATCAGTTGGGGTTTAATTTGTGAAAAGTGTAAGGATTCCGTTGTCAAAGTGTTTGTTTAGTTTTGTATTAAACAGGTTTTGGTCTTGATTTTCAAGCATTTTTACATGATCTTCTAACTTTTTATCGATCAACCTATTATAGGCATAAGCTTACTTTGACAAGATTGAGAAGTCATCGATCCATTATCCCGTCGGTCTTCTGAAGTTTCACGTACAGCATTCTCAACTACCATTATTTTTACCGTTATCAATCTACTCCATCCGCCTGCTAGAAGAACTGAATTACTGCATTTTTTTGCGTTTGGCTTTGTTTCCTCTGCTACTCGCGCTATAAGATTTTGATACGCCTTTTTGATTATTGAGAACCTCTCTTATTTATTGATCATCTCGTGATACATTATTAACCAAGTCTTTCGTTGTCACCAGGTACCAACTGACGATCCACCATCGCAAGCACAGAGGGAGTCGTGACGAAGTCTGCGCCGGCGCATCGAGGACGCGTTACACGACAACTGGCGACGGCTGACTGCCACACGCACTGTAAGTCTCCCCAAGTAGTAGATGAACTCGTGATCGCAAGCATGACTGCTCCTGCCGGGGTCGCGGGAAGGTACTTATGGGTCACCGAGGCCCCCGCAACACAGGCAACAGGAAGGAATACGGGTGGGTTTTAGTCAGTAAGAGTCTGACACACCCTCCCGCTCCGCCCAGAGCGGGAGAAGTTATTTGATGATTTCCCACCCAACTTTTTTTGTTTTTTTTTTGTTTTATGCATGACTGCTGGGTACCATCTAGCTAGGTACCATCCCAGCCCAGATCGAGACGTGTTGTTGAGTTTTTCCGTCAGAAATTTGGCATTAGTAGTAGCCTGAAATTAAAAACTCTGCGGTGTGACACCGTCGTGCTTCGTAGAGCACATAAAGTCGTCGGAAGACTATGATAGTCTCGTAAATCTACAAGGGTGAAGGGAGAGGGATTGCACCTGTGTTTGCGCATCCTGTGCCATATTAGCAACTGCTTACTGCACCAAAGTATCCGGTATTTATTTTTAAATCTCAAATCTAATAAACTGATGGAATTCGGTTACTGCTGCCTGTAGCCAACTTCTTCCAAGTCCTATATGAATCAGAGGCGACTTTTTAATCCTCTTTGCATACAATAGACCATTCTACTGTGAAAATGTTCATCATCATAACCCCTGGCGTCTTTATACCAGGGTTCATTCCAGTCCCGGCCGCGCCTGCGCTCGTTCAGTCAGGAGCGACGTCGCCGACCCAGCGCCTGCTCCCTAGACCTTCAGGATTTGGAAGACAGACCCTACAACACTGCTACTATACACAGGTGAGCATAGATTCACGCTTTTTTCCCATGGAGGTAGGCAGAAACTGAACGCGACGTGGTACGAGCCTTACAAACTTTTTCTTCGTCCACGTTCATACACGGGTGATAATTTAAAGTAAGGTTTTGTAGAACGTTGTCTTGATCTCGCATACCTGTGTGAATATCTCCTTCTGAAACCCGATTTTTCATATTTTCTCCCAGGTACGGTTCGGCACGTTTTGGATACAAATCAAATCAAATTTATTTTTTAAGACAACAAAGATCCACAATTTTAGCAATACCTTCTAAGCTAGTGTTAGTACGTAAAAATACAAGAGCCCAAAAATTCGGAGACATGTGACACCCACCAACCAGTAATGAATCCGCATGCTCGATTACGTCCCGTTCCGTCTTAGAGAGGAAGCTTGTGCCACAGCACCTTTGTTACTTCTTACTAAGCTGTGTGCACAATTAATGTGTTCTCAGAAAAGGAACTTCAATTGCCTCCAGATATAGTTTAGTTTTCCTAACTTTTATATTCAGAGAGCAGTGGTGACCACGTGGTAACGGCCGCGACTTACGGGTTGTAGGTTCGAACCAAGACAGACGCTTTACTTTGTGTAAATTATTTCATCACCACTGCTCTCAAAACGGTGAAGGACTTCGTGAGGAAACTGGCATGTCCTAGGACCAAAAATTCGAAGACATGTGACATCTACCAACACGCACAGGGCCCGCGAGGTAGATCACGGTTACGGCCCACTCCCTCTCACTGAGAGGAGGCCTGTGTCCCAGCAGTGTGAACATTATACTGCTGATTATAAACTTTTATATTTAAGGACCCTTTCAACAGCACTGACACTCTAAAATCAACTTTATTAACACACTTCTAAGATTGTAATTTTTTTGAATAAAGACAAGACTTAAATTTTGTCCACAGAGCCCACTCTCTTACCAAGATGGCGGCACTATCGCTAAAGATATCAATAGACGGCGGTAAGGTGGTGAAGACCATACAGTTCGACCCGTCCACCACCGTCTACGATGCCTGCAGGATCATCCGGGAGAAGATTCTAGAAGCTAGCAGTGGTGATCGTAAGTATTTAGCTAATTAGCATTTTCTGATTTAAACGAAAAGGATAAGCTTGAAGAAAATGTGCTTTTTAGGGTTCCGTAGTCAACAAAGAACCTTTATAGTTTCGCCATGTCCGTCCGTGTATCTGTTTGTCCGCGGCTTAGCTCAGAGACTCGTTAGTATTAGAAAGGTGTCATTTGGCATGAGTATACATATTAATCACGTCGACAGTGGTAAAATAAAATCTTGAAGAAACGAATATCAAAAAAAAAAATGCTCGTAAAGGTGGGGATGATGTTTTTTTTTTTCGTTTTCCACTAACTAGGGTTTTAAGTATGAAATAAAAGTACCTAACCGCACAAATCAATATTACGTTAAGATTCTGCATTACATAACTTCTACAGGAATATCGCGATTGGCTTGCGAGTTGGATTTTTGCAGGAAAAGAATTTTCATTACTTATACTTATTAGTTCCGGGTATACATGTTAGTGTAAATATGATTTGTGTCTTTAAAACAACTGAAACGGGAACAAAAACTGTCTGGGGAAGATTTCTTTAGCTTCTTCATTCAGATGAAAGTATCCTTGAAAGTTACTCGTATGGTTGCTGTTTAAATTCAATCAATAAATTGTTTCTTATTACTAGTAAAATTACATAGTGGCCTCTTACGTTACCCACTGAAAGAGAGGCAGTAGCCTATTTTCAACTCACTCAAAACCTCTCTTCTCAACAGCGAAAGAATACGGCCTCTTCTTAGCCTCAGAAGAGGACAACAAGAAGGGCATCTGGCTGGAGGCGTCCAGGAGCCTGGACTACTACATGCTGAGGAACGGTGACCTGCTGGAGTATAATAAGAAGACCAGGAATCTGAGGGTTCGGATGTTGGATGGTGAGTGTTTTTTGTGGAGGGGATAAGGTTTAATATTTTTGAGTGTAGACGTAATAGAATATTGCCTTAATAATCAAGGTTTTCAGAGTATACGTACGAAAAGGTTTTGTTATGCATCAGCACATAAGCAGTTAGACAATATCCTGCTTTTTGAAGTGATAACGTCTTATAAATCGTTGAACGCCTGCTGCACGCACGAAAAAGCATGACTCATTGTCACGTTTCGCCTGAACCGAGCGTGCAAGCGAGAGCGCGGAACTAGCGATAGAGAGGCACGATCGGCCTAAGCGTTCGGCTTGTGACGCATCTCTCTCTCGTTATCACTTAAAATTATCGTCCGTAAACCGACTTTACAGACAACCAATTTTTTTTTGGTAACTTGCTCTACTTTTTGGTCTGATAGATCTGCTAAAAAATATATGAGATTTGTGGAAACGGCATTTTGTATTCGAGAATCTGAGGCATGATTTTAGATACATTACATCAATATTTTAATCATCAGTCATTTACCTAATGTTAAATCATTACAAAACTTCTAAACGTGACTTCGTAAAACATGTCATTTAACATAAATAACATGAAAAAAAAAAACAACAGAAATACAAATATAAACCATGAAATGTACAAAGGAGTTTTACGCACAATATACCAGAAATTCACAAAGGAGGGGGTCCTAAGCTCCGGCCGAATATCAAACAAAATTCCAGTTCTTGCAAGCCCTGATTCATCTAATACCCCTTTTTTTTCTGGGCGGAGCGGGAGGGTGTGTCATACTCTTACTGACTAAAACCCACCCGTATTCCTTCAGTTGCCCGTGTTGCCAGGGGCCTCGGTAACCCTTTGGTACCTTCCCGCGACCCCGGATCTAATACCCTGATGCTACGTTTCTGACAGTACCCTTCTTGTTCCAGGCACGGTGAAGACCTTACTAGTAGACGACAGTCAAGTGGTGGCCAACCTCATGGTGGTGATTTGCACCAAGATCGGCATCACCAACTACGACGAGTATGGACTGGTGAGTCAACACTTTGATTGATTGCTGGCGCACTACATGTGTCGTGTTTGCGCACATGTTTGCTGTATTTCGTTAATACGCAATTAACTTTATTTTAATGAATATTTGGCATATTTTTTTTTTTAATAGCTTATGTAACGCGACTTATGTTTTTTTGTTGGTTTTTAAGATTTTTAGGGTTCCGTATCCCAAAAGGAAAAAAAACGGAACCCTTAGAAGACCACTCATGTGTCTGTCTGTCTGTCTGTCCGTCTGCCAATTTGCTCCGAATCTACTGAACCGATTAAGTTGAAATTTGGTACACATATGAATTTCTATGACCAAAACACGAACGTGTAACGTAAATAGTGAATTTTGAATTAGGGGGTCACTTTTGGGGGGCAAATTAGAAAATTAAAAAAAATACGTTTTGAAAACTGTATCGTGTGACATATCAAGTGAAAGGGCTTATTGTAAGGATTTCAGATATGATTTTTTTTATAATTTTAAAACAAATACTTACTTTAAAGTAATTTAAGAAAACATGAACATTTACAATTCCCCTATCTCTGAAACTACTGAGCCCAACATTTTGAAAAAAATACGGAACTAAATTCTTTACTTATAGATTACAGGAAAACCTAGAAGAAGTATATGGTTTTAAAATAATTTAACCAAAATGCCAAGTGCCATCATAAGTCGCTATCCTAATAGAAAACGATCATCGTTCAAGTTCAGACTCCTGACAAAATGATCGCGACGATCGCTTTCTATCACGACACCGGGTAAGGAGTGAAGTTTATACTCTTGACTTCGTTGGTCTAGTGGTCGCAAGCGCGACTGCTGAGCGTGGGGGGGTTTGATTCCCAGGTTCGACAAAGTGGTATGCTTGGGTTTTGTGCCCGGTTAATGGTAATAGGCTCGCCCTCTATCAAATGGAACGTAATTGGCGGAATGTGGGTGCACTTGATTACCCCTCCACCTATTCTTTATGTAAATCAAGGTTATAAAGAACAAACTGCGCCTCACGGTTTCACTTGCATAAGTTTCGATCCTGTGGGAATATCGGGATAAAAAGTATCCTTTGTTCTAATCCAGGTCATGGTCTACCCATGTGCCAAATTTCATCCCAATCCGTTCAGCCGTTTTATCGTGTAAGTGTAACAAACAAACTCACTTTCGCATTTATAATATTAGTTAGGATTTCATCGCATTCCTAAAACAGCATTGTTGAAATCAACAAATAAGCTGTTAACTCCACCTTCTTTTATTAAATGACTTCTAACTAAACAATTCCTTCATTCCCTAGGTCCGTGAAGATCAGAAAGATGAGCCAGACCCCTGCGAGAAGCCGAACTTCGGCACCCTGACTCTCAAGCGCAAGCACCAGGAGAAAGAGAGAGATGCCAAGATGGAACAGCTTAGGAAGAAGTTGAGGACTGATGACGAAGGTAAACAAATACTATTTCTTTTAGTTGTGTGGCGGCATCTACATCGCCACATGAGAACTACGCAATACTGACGTCACGCAAAATCCTGCATCGCGCAAGCAGAGTTTACCGCGCGATTAGTGACAAAATTTCCCTTTTTACAAATAATTATCATATTGATAGTCACATAATTAACACACACTATTGTCTACATTGCTTTTTCATTTCTCATAACGCAGGTCTGCTGGAAGAAATTTCCCAAGAAATAAGCAATAGCTTTGTACTCAAAAGTTATATGTTGTTGCCCAATATATTTTATTGTGTGTTTATAAATAAATACTTATCTAATATCTTTCTGTCCCAACAGTCAACTGGGTGGAACCCTCAAAAACCCTCCGCGAGCAAGGCATCGACGTGACTGAAACCCTCCTCCTCCGTCGCAAGCTGTTCTTCTCAGACCGCAACGTGGACTCGCGGGATCCGGTGCAGCTCAACCTGCTGTACGTGCAGGCCAGGGACGCCATACTGGACGGCCAGCACCCAGTCACTATGGACAAAGGTACGAGGATAATAAAATGCGTATGATAATAACAAACTATATATCATGCAAACCTAACCACAAATGTCATTATAGCCCTTGGGTTTAACTCAAACTCAAAGCATTTATTTCAAATAAACCAATTACTGACTAACTTCTGACTTTTGAATTGTCAAGGGGTCGGTCAGTCAGAAAGATGAAGCTAGTTGCCCATTCCAACGCGTAGTAGGTACCCATGGAGAAGAACGGGCAAGAAAATCCACGGACACTCTTATAAATGAAAATATTGTTTAGTTGTTTGTCGGAATGTTGTTTAGTCGGGCAATAATTCTGGATTTAACAATAAACTTCCTCGGTTAGTTCGGGAGCATTAGCATTCATCATTACGGTCAGGATTTAATATGGCGCCTGTGACATAAAACACTGCTTTATCCCCTTGGTGAATAACCTACTATTACATTATATGCCTATAATGTTCCCAATACTGGGAAACAAGCATCCTCTTTGTGGAATGGCAAATTGATTTAAAAAACATTGATGTTTGAAACTGAACTACCAACTTTCATGGGGTCCTGGGCTGGATACACAGGTCAGGCAGAAATGTTAATTGGTGTTTCTAATAAGAATTTGGCAGTAACAGTCTAGATCGATGGCTGGTTGATGCAATAGGATTGCCCCCTGTTACATGGGTCTCGGGCGCTATGTGGGGGTTTACACCACTGTCTACCCCTTCCGTGAATATAGGCCTAATTTTATGTTTATATGTGTATTAGAAACTATTAACGTCAATTTCTACCAAAAATCATATGAAAATATAAATGTTTGTATTGTCAACAGCTTGCGAGTTCGCGGGCATACAGTGTCAAATCCAGTTTGGAGATCACAGAGAAGACAAGCATACCACTGGATTCTTAGAGTGAGTATCATACTTAGCACATTCAAAAATCTGATTATTTTGCAGATTTGGTATCCCGCAGTTATAGCGTCTCTGAACTTACTAAGAACATAATTGTATTATTATTATTATTAAATACTGTTCAAATTATTGTTTCCAATTGACGTTATATCCACTTAAACGTCAACTGTACGACAGCATAAATTATGTTGGTTTTAGACTGATTTAGTAATTTAGTAATATTGAGAATGTCATCAAAATATTAGTTGTAGTGGAAACTAAAGTTAATAGAATACTAGATGTTGCCCGTGTCTTTGTCTGCGATCCAGGATGAAAAGCTTATGTCCTTACCCAGGTCATGGTCTATCTGTGTGCCAAATCTGTTCAGTCGTTTTAGCGTGAAAGCGTAACAAACAAAACTTCGCATTTATAATATTAGTTTACATTTTTCCTAAAATGACATAAGTTGTCGAAACTAAATTGTAAACACAGTTTACGATAATCAATTTTTTCGACTAGTGAAAGTATCGGCGCAATAAAACATCTTTTTAGAGATTAATCATAGAAATATTACGTATTAACCATGCAACATTTAAGTACTATGGTATTACGATTGTTTCCAACGAGACACTCTGTAACATGTCACAGTGTGACTCGTTGGGAAACATTGTGAATAAAAATCCCAACCAGTCACACTGTTACTCGATAGGAAAACTTTTTGTGTTTATTCCCAACGGATCACACACCATTTGAAGAGTGTTACTCGTTGGGAACAAAATATTCTCATGCAGTAAACTGTGACATATTGGAACTACTACCCAATCAGTAACACTATTGAGATTCATCATTTGTTCGTGATTTTTGATTAATTCAAGATTTGTTTTAATGCAAATAATGAAAGATAATTGGAAATGATTTTTAAATTTATATTTTATGACAGCCAGCACATGTCAGATCACTCCAGTAAAATAATAATTCGACTTTAATTTTTGATTCGATGTTTCACCTCTTAAATCATTTTTTGTACTGTTCAAAGTCTGCCTATAACGTTTTCTCTCCTTCCAGCCTCAAAGAATTCCTGCCCGCCTCCTACATGAAAGTCAAAGGCATCGAGAAGAAGGTGTTCAAAGAACATAAGAAGCACATCACTCTGACCGAACTCGACGCTAAAGTGTTGTACACTAAGAGTGCAAGGGACCTCAAGACTTATGGCGTCGCCTTCTTCTTAGTCAAGGTAAGTCTTCAATCATCATTACAAACGGTGAAGGAAAACATCCTGAAAAAATCGGCATGACTTAGACCGACATCTATAGAATAGAATACTCTTTATTATGTACACCATAAAAATTACAGATATAAATGTTGAAATTTTACAAGGGGTGACATAATGGGCGGTCTGATCGCTAAAAGCGATCTTTTACAGACAGCCTTTGGATGGATTAAAGGGGAAAGGAGAGACAATACTGCAGGTAGTCAGTGGTGTACCAGGTACATATACAATAAATACATACATACATACATAAAGCGTATACTTGTCTACATAAATATATATTATACATATACGACATGAAACAAGAGCAAGAACTATGATAAGTAATTAAGGAGAGAGGAAGTGTTAAAAATAAACGTTACTTAGCTTGTACCGTTTGCTAATTGTTATGAATGAAAAGTTTATTAAAAATACATTAGCAACTTTTTTACATACAGATGAAATACAGTACCTACACAATAATCTATAACTACAGTACTGTCGAATTATTAATTAATAAATTAACTAACAAAACGAGCTCATATATCCATCGCGTTTTTTTTTAATCGATTTCTTGTCAGTTTTTCGGCCGCATCCACATCAGTCGTGTCCTAGGGCTGTTCCATCGTTGAAGCCTAATAACTTGCAGCTCCAAGATTTTTTACGAATGTAGACATTTGTGGAGTGAAGACTTCGTCAACGAATGCAACAAGGGGGGTGAATGTCGCTGTCGTTTTTCACAAGTGTTTTTATTTTCCTTATTTTTTCTTCTAAAACGCAGAGATGGGATGGTTGCTTAGACGTAAACATGTCTAAGTCTAAGCAACATTAATAACAACACATGCGTGGTGATTCCAGATTGTAGTTCTAAACTGAAAGATGCTGTTGACCATCTCTTAAATTATTTCCTTAGTTGCCTTTAATGCTAGGGGTTTTTGTTGGGAATCACATGGACTTTCCTTTGGGTGCCTCAATAAAGTAAGGCCTCCAGCCAGGACATCAACTTATAAACTAAGCGACTACACGCTAAGAGCATTCCCTGTGGGGGACGGACCTCGGCTGGGGGAGGGTAGCAAGGGCACGGCTGGATCGGATTCAAAAAGTGCGGATAAGCTAACGACAACCTCATAGGTTGACTTGCAAGATGTCAAAAAAAAGGGAATCACATGCCACTCACTAGCTAGTAGAATTCTTTGGATCACAATCAAGCTAATTCATTGGAAAAAAAAAACATTTTGTTTCACATAAACCTACATGGGCTTATGCAATAATTATATGAAACGTCAGAAGCTAGGTGCACGGTTCCAATTAGTCGTTTCCTATGGAGAAGAGCCGGCAAGAAAAAAAACGGTTATTCTTTTAGAAATAATTGGCTTTTAAAATGAATCCAAATTAGTACTAGCTGCGCTCCGCTGTTTCACCCGTATAAGTCTTGATCCTGTGGAAATATTGGGATAAAAAGTATCCAATGTCGTAATCCAGGTCAAGGTCTATCAATGTGTCAAATTTCATCCAAATCCGTTTAGCCGTTTTAGCGTTAAAGCGTAACAAACAAATAAAACCAACACACTTTCGCAATCATAATATTAGTTAGGATGGGACGACAGTGTAGGCCTGTCAACATTCGACACACTTATTATAACTTGATTTCTAAACAGCCTAATAACTAAGTATCGGTCTTTATAGTAAAACGACATTTAAATAATCTTAATTCTGACGGCAATATCTCTTCAACAGGAAAAAATGAAAGGCAAGAACAAGCTAGTCCCCCGTCTCCTGGGCGTCACCAAGGACTCAGTACTGCGCCTGGACGAGAAGACCAAGGAGATCCTGCAGACCTGGCCCCTCACCACGGTGAGGAGGTGGTGCGCCAGTCCTAACACCTTCACCCTGGACTTCGGAGATTATAGGTTAGTCTTCTACTGATTGCTTAATGAGAGGGATCTTATTATCTAGTAACTGAATTGTAAAGGTCAGATAGGTAGTCGCTCCATGTAAAATATTGGTATTCAGCTGCATCCTGTTCGACTGGAAGCTGACCCCGGCATAGTTGGGAAATGGCAGGCAGATGACGATATTCTTCTGACGGCTTCGTTAGTTTAGTAGTCCCAAGTGCGACTGCTGAACTTGGGGTCGGGCACACTCTTTTTGGGTCTTTCCGTCAGGAATTTCTCAGTTACAGCCTTTTTTTTTTGGGTGGGAAGTCATCAAATAACTTCTCCTGCTCTGGGAGGAGCGGGAGGGTGTGTCAGACTCTTACTGATTAAAACCCACCCGTATTCCTTCCGTTGCCTGTGTTGCGGGGGCCTCGGTGACCCTTTATTACCTTCCCGCAACCCCGGCAGGCATCAACCCTAGTGGACCCCTACACTTGTGCTGACATCTCTTTTATTCGTGGAACAGCCTGGAGCCTATATTCGTGCCCAATTGATGACAATAGGATCATTTCTTATTAAGGGTCCTCGAAACGATCAATTGCAATTGTCAATTTTTAGGCGATTGATACCTACACCTTGATGCGCAAATTGATCGTGTACCAAGTGCAATTGAAGCCATTGACAATATTAGTCTAATAGCAGTTGATGGCAATTAATCGTTTCGGGGACCCATTACAGGGGAAAATAACAAAACTGGCGAAATTTAGGTAGGGTGGGTACCTCTGCCTATCCTATCGGGTAATACTGACGTAATGATTTCTGTTTAGCATAAACAGAAATCATTTTTTTCGTATCGCCACGAACAAAATAACAATACCTCAATAAGATAAAATTCTTATTAGAAAGACAGTCGTATACTGTGTTCATCCTGAAACTCTCTGTGTCATTGAGATATAGTTTAATTTTCATTTTGTTCTGATCATTTTGTACCATGTGTTCGACCCTATATTTTGACCAAGCTGTCCGATTTTTTGACGTGATACGTGAGCGCCGGCTGCACGCACGAAAAAGTGTCACGTTCCGCCTGAGCCAAGTGTGCAAGTGAGAGCGCGGAACTAGCGATAGAGAGGCACGATCGGCCTTAGCGTTCGCCTTGTGACGCATCTCTCTCTCGTTATCACGTAAAATGATGGTTTGTAAACCGACTTTACAGACAACCAATTTCTTATGATAGAATATTTAAATGAGATATATTTTCTTATGAAACTACTAACATTATAATCTCCGTTGTACACAGCGATCAATACTACTCCGTCCAGACGACCGAAGCTGAACAAATCCTACAAGTGATAGCGGGCTACATTGACATCATAGTGCGCAAACAACGCGCCAAGGAGCACCTCGGGATAGAGGGCGATGAGGGCTCGGCCATGTTGGAGGACTCCGTGTCGCCTTCCAAGTGAGTACAGCAAACTGGCAAGTTCTGGATTTTTCTGGAAAAGTCTGGAGGAACCATTGTCCGATACATACATATTTCTGCTCCAAAGCAGCGTTGTGCCAAAAAATTGGGCTATCGGGAAGGGACTTAAAACAGCGTCTATCTTAGGAACGAGTAATCCCTTCCATCCTAATAGCATTATGTTCCCACTGCTGGGACACAGGCCTCCACTCTGAGAGAGGGAGTGGGCGTTGACAGATCTCTCGTGCCTTCGTTTTTTTGGTTTAAGAACATCCTCCATGCTTGTTTCCTCACGATGTTTTCCTTCACCGTTTTGAGAGCAGTGGTGATGAAATTATTTACACAAAGTAAAGCGCCTGTCTGGGCCACGACCTTACAACTCGTAAGTCGGGGCAACGGATACGGTCGTGGTAACGGACCCTGCGGTGGCCCTGTGGCCACCACTCGGATCAAAATAATCAGATAAGACCTGTTACATAAGTTAAAGAGAATATTATTTTACCTCAATCTGAGCACAATTCCGTTTGTCATCAGAGCTAACATCATCCAACACGACACATACAAATCTGGCAAGGTGAACACCGAGTCCGTGGCCAAGCCGGCCGTGCACAGACCCGGCGCTGAAGGTAATGTTGTATTTTCTATTGTAGTATTTATATATACGGGGTATTTTACCTCACTTGTCTTATTTGGTAAACAAATTCAGTACGATATGATAATTAGGATCTTTCGCGTCATTGATGAGTGTAAGAAACTCGTATTAATTACATGAAAACCCATAGTTTTGAGTTTACCCATAACTAACACATTGATTTTCTCAAAATAATATTTGTTTGCCAAATAGGATAACTAAAGAAAAATACACTTTGCACAACTAAAATTGTTGATTTTGTTTTGGCTTCTTTTTTTTTGATGGTACATCGTATTGTGCTTCAATAGTATTTTACTCTATATGAGAAAAAAAATATAAATATATTATTGAGATAGGTTAGCCAAAAATCATTCGGAAAATGTTAGGTTTATTTCATAAAATAACAAATTAAATTTTAAAATTTAATTCAAAGTTTTCAGTTTTTCTAATCTGTCTTATAATACCACGAAATAGTAGCCGCCATGTTATTACGTCATATGGCTGTGTAAACTAAAAATTGTCAACTGTCAACTGTGTAGAGGCTTTGTACTTTATTATTTTCGTAACCAACGTAATTTTAATTTAATTAACAGCATACCAACGATAAGTAGAATAATAACTAGTTTTAAATTATATACAATTATCATACAAAATATTACCGCATTTGTTTACACGGCCAACTGACGTCATGACCACAGAGCAATATGGCGTCCACTGCGTCCAGCGTTTTCGTCAAACTACGCGCGAAATTTGAAAATGTTAAATTTAAATGCATTTTAATAGCACTTATCGATTGAATAAAACTTTTGTGTTTTTTAGTGGCATATTAGCAATATAGAATTTGAGACACTTAAAAAATGGGTGTAATACCCTACTGAATTATTTATTCAATCAATTAATCTTTATTTACAAACTTGATGCTGGCTTATGTGAGTATTAAACAGAATATTAGCATGTTGAAATGTATGTGATTTGTACACCCGAGGGGGATGATACAGAGACACTTTTTTTAATTTTGACCAGCATTATTTTTAAAAGACAAAGTCAAATCATTTATTTCAAATAGGCACATGAAAAGCCCTTTGAACGTCAAAATTTACAGAAAAAAAATCTTTCTCCTTCCAAAACGTAGTTTCGTATGAAGAAGAATGCCCAAGAAACCCCTCCGTTACTCTTTTGAAATGTTTTACATTATTTTGTGTACATTAATTATATAATTATAGAAGACGATGCACCTAGAATACAATTACTATACCATAATAGGTAAGAATAATAAAAAATGAAGCAATGACAGATAAATTAATTATGTGATAGATACATGAATTACATGATGCTCAAATATTTACAAACATTGTAAAAGTGCCTAGACGATTTTCATAAAATTTTAACCAGTAGGTGTATTGTGTATATTAAGTCATTATGCGAGATATAGAAGTCACAGAATGTAAAATCAATGTCAAAAAAAAAATATACAATTAATTATGTAGATCTGTAGCAATAATAATGTAAATATTCGTTTTTTTTACGGCTGGTCGGGTGCCCCTATAGAAAGCTTTCTATTTCTTTCTTAGACATTCGAATGGATGAAACCCATTAATAGTTTTGAGTAATATTCAAATTCAATACGATGTTCCATCAAAATACCCACTTTTAATTTGAAAATGTTCTATTATGTTGCTTCGCTTCACACGTTATAATTTGCCGGCCAGGAGCCAAGCCGTTCGCCGTGAACCACATGACGGGCGCGCAGCAGACCACGGTGTCCGGCCAGATCATCACCGGCCACACGCCGCCGGCCGTCAGTATTGGCTTATTTATTTTATTTTTGCTTTAAGCGTTGAATACTCATACACACATTATGTACGAGCTCAAAGGAATGCAAATTTTGAGCAGAAGTAGTTTACAATGAGCACGTGTACATGAAAACAGTATGAGTATTTTACGTTTTGTTTAGTATTGTGTATTTCAGGTTTAAGTTTTTATTTTCTTTAAAATTAAGATTTTTTTTGTGTGCTGTCAGAGCAAAACTGCCCTATTTTTTGTATGCTGTAAATTTTGTCCATACCTGATACCTTAAATTTTAATTAATCTGAAAACGGATTATTTATTCTAAATTTAGATAATAACATTATTTTGCTGACTCTTCCTGAGATTCAAATGCATAATACTGCATTTTTGGGTCAGTTTTTCCATTCTATTAAGGTTTTATCTGAGAAATTATCTTTTTTCTTTAACAAATACAGACTTATGTAGCAACTAAACTATTTAGAACATGAAGGTAGAAAATACAGTATACGTCACTTTTGCTCTAAGGGCCGTATCTATCTATAGCATAATCAGCCTATAATGTTCCCACTGCTGGGACACAGGCCTCCTCTCTGTGAGAGGGAGTGGGCTGTGATCCACCACGCGGGCCCAGTGCGGGTTGGTAGATGTCACATGTCTTCGAGTTTTTGGTTCTAGGACATGCCGGTTTCCTCACGATGTTTTCCTTCACCGTTTTGAGAGCAGTGGTGATGAAATAATTTACATAAAGTAAAGCGCCTGTCTGAGTTCGAGTTCGAACTCTTTTAAGGCGCTGACAAGACGCAAATGACCAAAATAAGCTTGTCTTAGAAAAAAAATGCCAAATCTGTATAGTTTGTGGTAGCGGAAAAAAATATATCTTAATTTTGAACATATTTCCCAGAAATTGGATGTTACCAAAACACGTTTTGAAAAAATATCTCGATACAAACTAACGTTAAACTTACAACATGATTATTAACATTAACTAAATTAAATTAAAACTAAGTTAAGCTTAAAAAAGGCCCTCGGGGCATTGTACCGAGGATGCTGGCGGCATTTCCTCGCTGAATTGCAATGCTGATGCGTTGCGCGAGAAAGCCGCCAGCTTTTCGGTCACCAGTTACATCAACTAGACGTTTCGCGATTTCCGCAAATAACTTATGCGCACTGGGACCCCACGGACCGAGGGTCTCGACGCCAAAGGGCACAAAGTTGTACTCTTTGCCAAGGCCTCCGTATTTAATAACTTTCAGATTTTCGGCATTTTCTGCCGCTGCACCCGCTTTAGAAGTAGTCCGTTGGAGGTGGGACGGTGCCAGTGTGTCTACACAGGTAGCGTCCCACACAAGCATCCGTCCCAAACTCCACGGGACCAAAGACACACCATCAGGTCTTTTGCCATCATCTCTGACAATGCCAGTCGGCTCAAGAAGAGCAGGCACATTGATGCTGGCAAGAGACCGGCGGATTATGTCATTAAGTGTTGCATGTCTTGAAAAGCGGCCTGCACTTTTTTGACAACAAAGTCCGTGGTGACCCAGTCGGTCCACGTCCGTGCCACAAGGGCATGTGTGTGGAGTGCATATCGTGACCCCAAGCCGCAGACCAGTCGCCAGACGAAGCGAGGTCGGATCCAGGAAGGTACCGGTATATGGAGAAGGATGGGCATGTAGCCAATGACCGGCCTCTCTGGTTCCGACCGCCAAAAGTCTTGCGCGATCCGGACCTGAAATGCGGCTCAGAATCGATTTGTATGTTAAATCGCAAAAAATATCGTCCCAGCTCCTCTGAGATTTTAGGTTGTCTGGAAATTCTTTACCCGGGCAAGCAATTTGAAAAGCATTCTTGGCATCCTCCAAGCCCGCAGTCTCATAGTTTGTGGGCAAAGCCCTTAGGACATTACCTATGAGACGTGACGTGCTATGGGTGGACGACAAAAAGGCTGGGGAAGCAACACTCGAAATTTTGCGGATTCCTAAACCGCCAAACCGAATAGGGAGGGATGCTTGTAACCAAGATGGTTCATTCAGCTGAATATTTAAAATCGTTTCTAAACTAGTTTTGACTAAATCGTCTATTGGTGAAAGCAAATTTGGATGTTTCCAAAAAGGGCTACAGCAAAGCACATAAGTAAATTTAGGGACAAAAAGGCAAAACTTTAGAATTATAAGAGCATAATGAGGACTGATTTCGAGTAAACAATTTGCGTGACTTTGGAATTTAGAAATAGTGTTAGTAATATAATCAGGAAAAGATTCTTCAAAGATGGGAGAACCCAGGAGGCAAAGTGACTTTCTGTCTACTATTTTGATATTGGGTGCCAGAAAATTTAATTTGGATTTTAAATTATCCAAACCGTAAGAAGTTTTTTGAATAAAGAGTTCACATTTGCTAAAATTTAATTCTAAACCAATATTTTCGAAATTTGTTTTAATATCTGATAAGTCAGATAACACAGTGTCCACATCGCCTCCCAGGGTTCCGTCATCCAAATACCAAACGTTAAATTTTGATTTTAAATTTTGAATAATCGGATTTATAGCCAAGCTAAAAATTGCTGGCCCGAGGGGATCGCCCTGCTGACAGCCGACCTCCGAAGAAAGTTCATGGGAACGGTAAATTAATTTTGAAGGTTCTGCGTAGCAGGTAAGCAGGTATTGATAGAGTTCCGGAATTTTGTTCTTAACTTCTGTCAGCATGGCATCCCTGTTTACTGAATTGAAAGCATTTTTGACGTCAATTTTGACTACAATTTCGCAATCATCATACGAAAGGTAGGTCCTTAAGGCATGGACGGCTGCCTCACACCCACCTTTCGTGCCAAATCCTAATTGTATAGGTTCAAAAATAGACTGTAATTTAGATTTGATATGTCTCACAATATAAAATTAAAGTAAAAAAAAAAAAAAAAAAAAACGTTAAACTAACCTCTTACCTTGAGTTCTAATCCAAAATGTCTGTATTAAATATCAACGTACGTTACGTATTTAATTAATAACAAGAGAGTCTTATTTGAATGCAGAACTTGGTTGTTTTTTTATTTTCGATTACTCAACTCAATTTTGAGTAAACGGATATTTGCTTCATATTTTGCAATAAATTACAAGCGTTGTGTCATCGCGCTTCTCTTTCTTTTTGCAATCGGACAGTGACCGCGGTTTAGGTGTTGTCAGCGTCTTAGTCGCGGCCGTTACCACTGGGCCGCCACTGCTCTCATATATGTATACTTGTTTATTTTACAATAATAATAATGTGATATATATTTTGTTCCACGCTGCTATTATGGCTACATTATAGTCATCGAAATGGGCTGTGTAGGTATATATTGTATAATTACTAATACATAGTAGAAATTATATGAAATATTTATTTATTTTATTTTAACATAAAATGTTACATTAGTTCAAAGTCAAATTATTTATTTTAATTAAGCACATACAAGGCACTTTTGAACGTCAAAATTTACAAAAAATAGAATTGATTCTAGTCGCCCCTCCCAAAAGGTAGTTTCGTATGGAGAAGAATGGGCAAGAAACTCCACCGTTACTCTTTTGAAATGTTTTACAATATTTTGTATAGGTACATTAATTATATAATTATATGTGAAGACAATGCACCTAGAATAAAATTACTTTTACCAAAATAGGTAAAAAAAAAGTTAAAGACAAACACATTATTTAAGTACAATATGAAAAGTATACAATAGATTTTGACTGCCTCGGTGTTCTAGTTTTTTGTAAGTGTGACTACGTATCGTTGGGGCCTGGGTTCGATTCCCAGGTTAAGCAAAGTGTTATTGGGTTTTCCGTTCGGAATTTCACAGTTCAAGTTCAGTTTTGTGACCAGTTAAAGGCAATAATAGGCTCGCCACCCATTAGTTACGAGCATAAATTCGTTATACTTCAGCAAGATTTAAAAGCGATTTGCTCCTATAGTTTTGGTATACATTTTGTAGTGTTACATAATATAGTACAGTATTTTCGAAACCAAACCTTTCCTGAAAGTTGTGAATCTTTGCTTAATTGTAAGGTGCGAAATATGGGTATAATATACATCTCTGTCTAAACGTCTGGGAAATACAGGCGTAATCCTACCTAATATTATCAATGCGAATGGGAGTTTGTTTGTTTGTTACGCTTTCACGGCTGGAACGATTTTGATCAATTTTGGTATGGGTATACTTTGAACTCTGGGGAATAATAATAATAATAAATAATTCATTTTGGACCAAACATTTGTACATATTTTATAAACCTGCCCAACTGCGTGACAGTTTGTCGGCAGGATTAGCGCTCGTCTTAAAACATTTGGTTTAAACAATTTAATTAAACATCTAAGAAGGTAGATACAGATAGTTTTAAATGGATAGCTTTTAATGGATGGTGAGAATATTTTAGTTCAGTGTCCCTCAATCGATTAATTATAGTCACATATTGTGACCATTTGATTCAGCAGTTCAGCCTTTAACTTACTCCCCAGTGTTCGCCTGCTAATAACACCATTATCTCTTCTTAACCAGTCGATACTATTGTACAGTGAAGGGGTCAAATACTAATTGAAGGACAAAGGCTAGTTTTTATCGACATACCACGCAGGCGAAGCCGCGGGCGGAGGCTAGTATTGCAATAACAACAGCTTTATCTCTTAGTAAAACTACGACTTAGTACTACTTAACTATTTTTGACATCATTATTTTTGTGTTTAGGCATCTCAAGTGCAACAAACGCGAGTGACGTCAATCCTGACGGAGCCACAACGTGGTTTAATGTCCACCATCATCAGCGGCGTCGAGATCATCAAGCAGACTGAGGAGGGACTCAGCAGGGTATGTAGTGATTCAAATTTTATGAAAATATCCTCAAATCACAAGTAATCTATATAAATAAAAAAATAATGCTGTTCGTTGGTAAGCTCATCAGTTGAGATCCTGGTGGACCGATTTGATTTTTTTTGTCCTAATTATATTTTTGGGTAAGAAAATTTTGAAAAGTTTTTCGGAACCATTATAAATTCGAGAAATACTGAACGTCCTTTTTTTCTATAGTATTTTTGTATTAACTTTTGGACAGGGCAGCGTCTGTCAGGTCTAATAGTTAAGGATGAAAATGATATGACCACCAAAAAGTTATTTGAAATGACGGCAAGTAAAGGTGTGAAAAAAAGAAAGGTCGTCAGGAACGAAGTTCCTTACACGTTACTCTCACACACAAACTCGTATATAATAGAAAGACAGAGAGAGAAAGTCGCATGGAGGGGGCTAACGCTTTTTCCTTACGTGACGATTTCTACCAACCAACTCCTACTGCAAGTGCGTTAAGGAACTTAGTTCCAAAAGTTCTTCCTTTATTTTTTTTATTTTTTTACATTCCGTCGTGAATAAATAAAAAATAGAATCGCTTTTTGAAATAGTCTACGACAGACGGATGTCAATTCTATTCCTGTCTCACTGCTCTGTGGTATCACTTCCCTTTACAGCAAAATGGGAGCCGTATGGGCGTGGTTTAGATAAAGATACGAAACATATTATAAAGGTCTAGGAAAACATGATTGTTTGCGGTAAAAACAGTCGTCATATGGTATTGTGTATGTCTTTAGACCTTTCAAGACACATTGCTTCAAACAATGCTGGAATTACATCAAAATACATCAATATCGTTTAAGATTACTGTTAAAATACATACAGGTAAATCTAAAACGTACTTTTCATCTCACGTCTTTACGTCACATCATCATCTGCCTAGCCTATTACGAACTATGTTAGGGTCAGCTTCCAGTCTAACCGGATGTAACTGGATACCAGTATTTTACATGGAGCGGTTGCCTATCTGACCTCCACAACCCTCCACACGTCTTTACGTCATATACGTAAGACAAATAGAAAGCCGACATTTTTATATTTCATTTTTGAAGTAGATAGTGTTCAAATTCGAGCCTGTTGTAAAATAACCTCAAGTAAGTATGCTTTCGTTCCTCCCCAGGCCACCTTACCAGCTTTAGGCCATGATGCGGCCTCCGTCAAATGGAAGCAAGTGACGATGGACACCAACAAGCAAGTGGTGACGTCACAGATCGCCGCCATGAACGCGGCCACAGCGCAGGTCGTCACACTTACTTCAGGTGAGATAAATGTAGTCAAAATCAAAAGTAAGTTATCCAAACTAGGCTGAGATTCTGCACTTTTTTATACCTCAAATTTACATAAGCCAGTCCCTCAAAGTGCCCGCCCTTCACCACTTCCTAGTGCTTTAGCTGGGAAAAAGAAGTGGCGGAACAAACTCTCCAGCGGCACAGCTGTCTGTTCAGTTAAAAGAACTTGATTTTAAACAATAGTATGTATACAGTAATTAACATTACAAAACAAAGAAACACAAAACTATAAATTAAATGATTATTATTTGCCACACGCCAATATACCTACAAAAACATTGAAAACTAAACTCAAGCATAAAAAACGTAAACAGTACTCAATGCTTAAAATGGATCCGCAGCCCAGAGCGGGAGAAGTTATTTGATAATTTCACACCCCAAAAAAAAAAACAAAATAAAAGGATCGGCTGTGGTAGCCCGCGAAATTCAAATGTACTCGTATCTTGATGACTTCCATAAGAGATCTGTTCTTATGGAACAAATCTAACTAAGAGAGATGTATTAATGATTCTAATGATTACAATTCTGTAAATACATATTTGTTATGGTCGCGAATCATATTTGGATCAAGATACAACCTGACACTGACCTGAAAATTGCAAAACGTAAGAAAATTTGAATTTCGCGGGCTACCATTGCGGATCCATCTTAAATAAAAGTCTCCGCGTAAAGGGCGTAGAAGTAGTAGAGCTGCATCTGAAGGAGTCCAGGAATGCCTTAAACTAGAGATTAAGGTATATAATAATTGGATTCTACCTGAACTAGGAATAAACCTGTATCTCAGGTATCACACTCAAGTGCTTTAAATAGGTACATAAGTGCTATCTGAGATTCTAACAATTAGTAAATGATTTCGCCTATCCCTATTAACATTGTCGGATGTGAAAATCAGCAACATTTTATTTTTTAACTTTGAGACGCTCTCTTGAGCGTCTCAAAGTTTGAATTGCATTTTTTTTTTCATATAGAAATTGGATTGTCAAAAATCAACAAAATTTTAATAAATGTTCTTGACTCCACTAAAACAAGGGACTTTTTAAGAGTGATTAATGAAATAAAAAGAAAATGGCAAAAAAACATATACGACAATGTTAATAGGGATAAGCGATTTATTTACTATAAATTATGGTTTTAATTATGGTTTTGTGGTAGTTATTATAATTATCTATTTCCCCACAGGAACAGAAGAAGTGGACCACACAGCCGTGGGCGCCGCGATCACCACGATCACCAGCAACCTGCCGCAGATGACGAAGGGCGTGCAGATGATCGCGGCGCTGCTGGACGACTCCGAGCACGAGGACAAGCTGCTGGACGCCACCAGGAAGCTGTGCAGCGCCTTCACCGACCTGCTGAAGGCGGCCGAGCCGGCCACTAAAGAGGTAAGATCATCAGACTTCAGCTGCCCACTGCTGGGCATAGGCTTCTGCAATCACACGTTATTTTGACCACTTGAAAGTGTCTGAGTCTGTAACTAAAGATGTAAGAACTTAGAAGAACACTGCTACACAGGGCTACGCAATTTTAACTGGATTCTTGACAACTCATATCTCGCTGCTACCAGCCATCATAATATAACTGATCAAGCCTATTCGACAACTACCTGCATGGCATATGACCTGCCCGCCCGCTTAGCGCCTCAGCATACACTCGAGCAGGTCAATACTAGACATAAATTAAAGTGCCAAGTGGTTTTGTACCACGTGCGGTGAAACTGTCAAATGTGAACATGACTTGTCTTGCTCATAACTGCCCTGAAAACAAAGATATCATTTGCCTAAAAATTATTATGGCATTGCGTAAGAACATAGGCTATGCACTTAACGAAAATACGTATTTATAATACACTGGACAACTACATCAATATCTCTGCCAGTCCAACTAGCCTTTAAAATATGACACTTGTACGCAATATTCAGTAGTAATACAGTCCATCTTCAAAGGTAGAGAAAGGACTATTTTCAAATACTCAATGCAATATAAAATCAACATGTTTCCATCTGTTTCCAGCCACGCCAGAATCTCCTAAACGCAGCCTCCCGCGTCGGAGAAGCATCAACAACAGTCCTCTACACCATCGGCGAAGAGACCGAGGAAGACAAGGAGACGCAGGTAACAGACCTTAAGCGAAACCCTAAGAAATCCTACTTGTATAGAAAACTAAACTACTGCTATGATAATTTCTACAAAGTATTTTTTGGCAAAGAAAAAGGGGATACTTACGACACTGATTTCGAAAATGTTAATATAGGCAATGGAAAGTCTAAAGACATTGATGATGGCATCTACGAAGATGTCGATACGACACGTAATTGGGGACTCGATGTTATACAAGAGGAATCAGATAGTGATTATTATAGAAGTATCGATTATGCTAACATGCTGTTCAAGAATCGACCAGAAAAATCGAATAGCGATAACGATTTTGAATCGATTGTGCAAAATTGTGAGGGTTATTTAGATAGCAGTAATCCGAAGTTGTATCCGAAAACTATTTACGATAAGATCTATAATTTTAAAAAGGATTTCTCTAATCATGACTACGCTAATGTTAATTATGACGTTAAAAGTAATATCGATAAATCTAACTTGAATAATAAAAAATCCAATATTAATAACGATAAAACTAGCAATGAAAACGTTAACATAGATTTTACCAGACGCTCTAAAAACGATATACTCCGCGAACAATTTTTCCTATCAGACAGTATCGATAAAAACGACATTAATGACCAATTCAATCGGTTCAACGGCAAAAAAATCGAATGCCACAGCATAGTCAATGACATTACTAAATCGGGCCCAGATGTCAAAGTATCAGGCTCACTAAACATGAAATTACTAAACCCAGAAAGATACAACCGCGTTTTAACAACGACAGAGACTTTTATGGAGACAGCCGAAGCAAGTTTCACTAAAAACGAAATATCGAGATTACGTCGCGATGGCTTTGAAAATTTCGTCAAAAAAAGCGAGAGATACTATACTAGCGAGACAGGGGATAAACATACAGATATTTTGAACAATTCTGATGAATCTAAGGCTAAAACGGAGATTCGGATATTCTATAATCCAACTTTTAAAACTACAAGCGAAAATATTCGCGGATTCTGTCATTTTTGTAGGCGAAGGTGTCCTAGGACCGAAGAAAAGTGTTGTCCCAAATGTGAGTGCTTGGAGATCGAGTTGGCAACGATCTGGAAAGATAATTGGCTGAATATTTTGTGTTTGTTGTCGATTATTTTTATGTTGTTAGCGTTGTTGATACAGTGTTTTATGCCTAAAGATGTGTGCGGGGGGGATAATAGCGCGGAAGCTAGTGAGAAATGTTTTGATATGATGTGAGAAGGAGTGAGTGTTTTTCGATTTTCCAAAAATATAAATGATTTGACACAAGCAGTTTGTGCAGAAATATATGTAATATTTTATACTTTTGCTCTAAGCTCCATTTTTACTTCACTTTAATGAATTTAATACAATAAACGACGGTTAAATATTTTCATTTCCTGTTAAGAATTAATAAATAACTGACAGACTGAAGTTTTGTCAATATAATAAGTATTTTTCCAAATTCATTCGTTTATATTTTTGGAAAATAAAGAGGTGTAGAAGTTTTTGTTTCCGGTGGCATATTCCTATGGTATTAGGGACCTATAGTAATATTATGTTTCCTTTTTAATACCTTCAGATAATTAAAAACACCGACCAAGTGCGAGTCGGACTCGCGCACGAAGGGTTCCTTACCAATATCTGTAAAAACGGCAAAAAAAATCATGTCTGTTGTATAGGAACCCCCTTAAATATTTGTTTTAATCTTTTTTTTTTGTATTTGTTGTATAGCGGCAACAGAAATACATCATCTGTGAAAATTTCAACTATCCCGGTTCATGAAATACAGGCTGGTGACAGACGGACAGACAGACAGACTGACGGATAGCGGAGTCTTAGTAATGGGAACCCGTTTTACCCTTTGGGTACGGATCCCTAAAAATGCTCTAATCTACCTCTAAAAGTCTAAAAGAATCTTCAATGAGACCAGAGAAAATTTCAAAAGTCTTGATAACATCATTTACTGAACAAGTAAAATAAATATTCTATTAAAATCTACTAATGGATGTAGGTTTCACAGACATCTTTATAGTCCTAAGACCTGGTGAATTAAAGAAACCAGAGAATTTGTTTTTAGACTGCTGACTGTGTCAGATAGAGATGGAAGAATGGATGCAGCGTGTGCGCCGACCACAATATCTTGATACTTTCGTACAATGCCAGTAAATGGTACCAATTTCGCGTTTTTATGCTAGTTTTACTATTTACTAATAGTAAGAAAATAAGTTTATTTGTCACAGAAACACGTGTACACAAAAAGATCTAGAGTAGGTAAACAGAACAATAAGACAAACTAGATCTACATATTTATAATAATGAGCACAAAACACATATAGTCGGCAGCTGCACGTCATGACTGTGACGAGAAGGCTTCCACTCAGCATGATGCTGTGCTATAGGGGACCCACAGCACAGCGCTGATTTTCAGTGGTCACCCAAATAATAATAATAATCTTCCTTTGAAATTATTCAAGAAATATATTATTACATTTACAAGTATTCCTTTTATTCTGCCTGCCTAGGCATACATATTTCAATATAAAAAGCACGTTTTTCTCTCTATAATATTTGAAAACCGTCTTTTTCCTTAATTTTCACGCTTTATTGTTGGCTAAAAGATAATAATCAAGATTATAAAGACAAATTAGTTAGGAAAAAACTGCACTATGACATTTTTTTTATTAGTTTTAAGGTTATATAGAGTTTGGGAGTATGATTCACACATAAGTCGTATTTTCATAGCCTACTACATAAGAATATATGTGGCTAGCACAACAATTAGCTTTGCATAATGTTGGTATATTCCACTGAGCGAGGTCTATCCTTAAAAATACTTTTATTAATAATTTTGTCAGCCATAATATTATGAAAAAGTTTAGGATAATGCCATTGGCTCAAGCAGCCCTCACTTTTGAAACTAATGAAAAGCTCCGATAAACAAGGGGAATGAATACTGAAGCTAAACAAGGTTAATTAGGGCTTCAATCTGAGGAAAAAAATAATAATATGCGCTCTTAAAATTCAGTTAATAAGTCGTCCTTAAATCGTGGGACTATTCAATCAAACTGCCTAGCCTTTTACCAACTATGGTATTTTTAGTATTTTTTTTTACATGGGGCGACTACGTATCTGACCTCTAAACTCCATTAACTGCGTAACACGATACCCCTTGGTAAGACAGGTTGTCAGACTTTCGGGCTTCTGACGACCGTAACGACTGTCAAAGATCCAAGAATGACAGCCGGGACCAACGGCTTAACGTGCTTTCTGAGGCACGGAGGGGTCTCGGTATGCAAAGATGGGCACCCATCCACGGACCGACTGCAGCGAGCGTAGCTTATGATCGATCGACCCTTGCGGCTGTTATTACTTAGTCACGACCCCCTCGCGGAATTAATTATTAACTTATAATGAATAAAGAAAAGCGTCTCTAGACCACTTAGCAATAACTGTAGGCTTAGAATGATACTTTTTATTTCTACTTTAACCGTAGAATAGAAATCGCTTGTCTACCGAAAACGTTGACAAAACGCTTCTCTACGGCTCAATCAAAAATCAAATCAAGTCAAGATCAAAAGTTGTTTATTCAAACTAGGCTGAGAATCAGCATTTTTCGAACGTCAAAATTACATAAGGCAGTCCCCCTAAAACGCCCGCCCTTCACCACTTCCTAGTGCTTTAGCTGGGAAGAAGTGGCGCAACAAACTGTCCAGCAGCACAGCTGTCTGTTTAGTTACATAAACTTGATTGTATACAAATCGTATGCGAAGTAACACTACGAAACACAACACATTAAATTAAATTACCTGCCTTATGTTAGCGCCAATATACCAACAAAACAATGAAAACTGTACTCAAGCAGAAATAAAAATTACAACATAAAAACGTAAACAGAACTTAATACCTAAATAAAATCCTCCAGGCAGGCTGTGGTTCTCGTGCTAAGCCTGCTGGCCTACGAAATATTTATGTGCGAATCACAAATTCCCGTCTAGTTCCACAACAAAGAGTTAACGTACTAACTACCGGTTAGTTTGACTTAATCCTTAGTTCGGTAAAGTTTTAGTTGGTAAAGTCGTCCGTCCACTGCTATGTAGGATGTGCACGGAGAAGCTTGCCACGTTAGCGGCGCGGTTCAGTAGTTAGTCAGCCACGCATCCGTGCGTAGTTTCGTCAGCGAGTCATGGTAGAAGGAAATGGTGGCAAAAAAATCCTCAGCTGGCAACACTGAATAGAAACGATTTGATACTTTTGTATTTTTATATAAATTGATCTCATTGATTTTGAAATTTCTTTATTTTCAACATAAACAAAACAGAAAATGACATTCAGATCTTCTTATAAAAGCATTATACATCATGAGTGGGTGTTTTGTGCAGACTATGGCGCATACATTTACGTATACATAAATTATGTAATGTATAATTTATGTTAATTAGTTTTTTGATGTGAGTAGGAATGTAGGATTATGATAACATTTCTCAAGATTTTTTAAATTTGCCGTCGTTTCCTTGTGCCACAACTCGCTGGACAAACTAGCGTGGCCGTGGGTCGCAGTGGACGATCCCGCTTACATTTTTATGCAAATCGAAGCTAAGGACAGGAGCGGCTGTGCAGCACCTTTGTTTGGATTGAATAGTTCAGTAAACTGTAGCACTAACTTCAGTGTTAGTATTATAGTGTTTCTACGTGGAGGCCATTGTGGAACTGGGCAATTGGTAGAAGATGAGATTGAAAGGATACGGTATACTCGCTTATGAGATGTTATAATAAAAGGATCCGAACCTCCTACTCTTTAGAAGCTGGTTAAGGCGCTGACAAGAGGTAAATTACCAAAATAGGCTTGTCTTAAGAAAAAAAATTGCAAAATCTGTATAGTTTGTGGTAGCGGAAAAAAATATATGTTAATATTGAACATATTTCTCAGAACTTGGTTGTTACAAAACACGTTTTGAAAAAAAAATCTCGATACAAACTAACGTTAAACTAACCTTTTACCTTGAGTTCCAATCTAAAATATCTGTATTAAATGTACGTTACGTATTTAATAAATAACAAGAACGTCTTATTTGAGTGCAGTTTTCGATTACTCAACAAAATTTTGAGTAAATAGATAATTGCTTTATATTTTGCAATAAATTCCAAGCGTTGTGTCACCGCGCTTCTCTTTCTTTTCTATGCAGTCTGACAGTGACCGCGGTTTAGGTGTTGTCAGCGTCTCAATTTTTATAATAGTCCTTGATTGCTAGTCAAAAATCATCACAATTTCTGAACGAATCTAAAAAAAATGAAGATATTTAAAATCCTCTTTTAAATATCATGAAGCTTTTTAATAAGACAAATATTCTAGTTTAATCGCAGCTGAAAATTAGCCAATCAAATGGCGAGGAATAGATTTACTTTACATTTGCCAGCTATTAATTCGGATCAGTCGAATAAAAAAAAAACAGTCATGGCGACTGCCGACAGAAGTAAAAACTTATCGCTAAACGCGCCTAAAGAAATTTTCACTTCAATAAAATAATGATAATCTAAAACACAATTTAAACAATGCACAGTATACACAAATTAAACTTTCACTAGGTCCATTTAACTTCACTTACTGCTACTACAGCATGTCGGCGCGGGCATGTCGGTGACGCGAACCGATAAGTTTTTTCCCTACCAAAAATCGCTCAAAGCAGCTAAAGAAGTTTTCATTTGAAAAAAATACTGAAACGGTATACATTTTTTTAAAATAAAATGTTCAACTTACAATTTTTTTTTAGTACATTATTTTCGAATTATTACAATCTTGCCATCACAAAGACATAAGCGAGTTTATAGTACCATAACTGCAGTTCATGCTGGACTGTAAGGCGTAATTCAACTGCTACGCAGGATGTTCACGGAGATTACGCACGTTATCTGCGAGGTTCATTTGTTTGCCAGTCACTAGCGTGGCCGTAGGCAGCAATTGAACTGTGCCAAAACATTTAGCATGCATAGAAACTGCCTATACCCTTGAATGACATACTTGTTGGTGCGTATGTGCGTAGTTCGGGCATTTTAGGAGCATGTAAGTTTCGTAGCAGGAGGCGTTCTGCTTACCCCATATAGGGTAAATGCGTGAATTCATGTATGGTCGAAGATGGGCAACAAACGTCTCAGGGAATAGAAATAGAAAGCAGTATCATTAGATACCAATAATTTACTAATGTTAGTAATATTCTAATTTTTCGTACAAGTTACGTTCATCATGAACCATTGTTTAAAGAAACATCATAAATTACGTTATTTTTGTGTTTAATTATTTTTGTTAACAATAATCTTAATGCTTACTAATCTAGTCTTTATTTTTTATTATTTCCCTTTTTCTTTATTAAAAGCATTAAGGTAATTGGCAGCTGAGGGTCGGCTTAACCTGCTAACTTATTAAATTAGACGTCAATGTGGGCCGAGCCTTATGTATATTTTTTTTTGTTATTGGCAGCTAATTCTTAACTTATACATTTCTGTTCTGAATTCTTTACAAATGTACATATTTGTTGGTTGTTTTTATTTCTTAAGTTCCGGTATACATTGTCGAATATTTGCAGTGGATTTCAATTTATTGAATCATCTTTCAAATACCATCAAAAACAAAAAGTCATCAAAATCATCTTAATTTTTGTCGTAAACTTTGATTGGAAAATGCGATTAATCGACAGTGTGTATATATGTACTAAAAGTCTGTTAATTATGTCCTTGTATATGTCTGTCTTTTTCGCATTGCTACATAATCACATTGCATTATTAAGTACGAGTAATACATTACAACTATCAATGTTACTAATCAGTAAAATCCGTACTCAGTAAACATAAAGACCGCGAAATTCAATTGGTCGCTAAGCGGATGCAGCTGAATACCAGTATTTTGCATGGAGCGACTGCCTATCTGACCTCCTCAACCCAGTGTCACTGGGTAATACGACGTCTCTTGGTAAGACTGGTTGTCAGACTTACGACCCGTCCCGGCACAGATATTACAATTACAGGCACTTTTGAATTGTCAAGGGTTCGGTCAGTCAGTCAGAAAGATGAAGCTAGTTGTCAATTCCAAAGCGTAGTATTTATTGGAAGGTTCTCAAAATCGTACCTACAGATAAGATTGATGACGTTTTGGATATTTAGCAATTCAATATTAACAGATGCGATAACTGTTAGTTAATGCCACGAAATTCAAATTTTCTTAAATTCTTTTGCAATTTCCAGGTCAGTGTCTGGTTCAAATCTAACTTGCGGAGATGTATTAATGATTATAATTCTGTAAATACATATTTGGTATGGCCGCGGATCATATTTTAATCAAGATACAATGGGACACTGACCTGAAAATTGCAAAAAAACATAAGAACATTTTAATTTTGCGGGCTACCATTGCGGATCCACCTTAAGCAGTAATTTTATCATTAAAACTTATCCTTAGAAGTACAATACTTACAGATTTCGAATTCAAAAGCAACAATTTCATAAATATGTTGAATTAAGACAATGCAAAAAGTCTCACAATATATGCATGGACTCAAAATATTGCCGTCACAAAGTACGAATTGCCATTTTATATCAAAACAGAGGTTTATTTTTAATTTTATTGTTTGCTGTTTATTTTTTAAACGCTTGGCGAGTTTCGAGATTCATAAAAATCGGGCTAATCTGACTTGTTTATTTATAAAAATTGAATATTTGGATTAATTAATAGAAAAGATTTGCAAGTGCAAAAAGAAATACTTGAAATTTTCAGTTATTTTGTTTAAAATTGCATGTTACTTAATTTTTTGAGTAAAGACTGATTAATTTAATTTTCTCCTTATTTTATTACTTTTAAATGGTAGTATCGTCTTTTTTTTTTGACTACAAAACCTATTTATTTCATTTCCTTACTCGAAGCTCGCCAGCCACTCGACATAGTTATTTTTATAATTTTTTTTAATACAATTTGGAGCAGAAATATTGTACCAGTATTTTGCATAGTTTATTTTCCCTCGAAGTAACTTGCCATTGCAATCTCCTCGTATTAAATCTCTTGACATTTATTTATTAAGCATAAGTAACGTTTATCAATCAAGAATAACATATCAAATCTTTCAAAGTAATAATATAAATTCATTATAAATAGTGGTACAATTTCTCTGCACTCCAATAAACGGTTGTGGTTCTTAAAATTTCACTGCCATGTTGGTTATTTTTGGTTAATACATTTGCTTAAAAAAAACAATTGTTTTATTTATAACTAACTGTCTCGGAAGTAAATGTATTTAGCAAAAATAACTAACTAATTACCCCCCTGTATACTGACGGAAATAACATCACGCTGTATAAAGGCCGGTGAGAGATTTTTTTTTGTTGAACCTTGTACGTTATAATCTGATATCGTCAACACTCAGTGAGCAAGCGTGCTCATCAATGCTCGTACCTTCTCTGTATGAGAAGCTTTTGCGCTGTTTTGGGGCAATTACACGCCGATTAAAAACAGTTGTAAACTATGAAAAATTGTATAGAAATGGCCATAACTCACTCATAACATACTAAAGACATTTCATTTGCTAAATATCTACAAAGAATTTAAGTGTAGAGGAGTAATATTATAATTTATACAATGTTTAAGTAATAGACTCGCTACCTATTACGTGGGACTTAAACATAAATGGCGAAATGTGGATGTACTCAACACCTCTGCTCTTCCTATAAGGAAATACAGGCGTGATGTTATATTATTATATGAAGTCAATAACATTCATAATTATTTAAAATATAATATTTAGTTCCAAAACAAAATCACATCTTAATTCAGCGCCATACAAGCACATTTCACGATCGATACGTATGGAAGTAATTCCACACATTGTCAAGAGATGGCGTTGTTATAAAAATAAACGCGTGACCTAGATAGTTAAGCGGACAGATGTCTGGTTTTTATAACGTGTATGTCGTGAGCTCGATGTCTGAGTGGAGACTAATGTTCGGCCTAGATTCCTGACGGGTGAATGTTTTTGTTGGGTATGTCAGGAATGGAAGGGGAAATAAGATTAATGAAAGATACCTTTCGATCATAATAATATTCTAAAAAATGAGGATAAACGGTGTTCTTAAAAGAAAAGCAATAAAACTAGAGTCCAGGTAATATTTAAGAGTTAAAATTCCGACACCATCCACTAGGAAAAAAATCAAGCAGATTTTTTTATGAATTTATCAAATTATTTGTCAGATAAGTTAAACTCAACTCATAAAGTAGTAATGAAAAAGCCTTTTAGGCTTAATAGCAGGCTAAATAAGTAATAATTTCACTATAACTAACATACAGCAAAACATTCTGAATATCGGTCATAATTGTGATTCCCGGATACACGTACATCACAAGTATTTTTACCACAGAGACAGTGTTATTTATATGCGAAAACGACGTAACATTTCATAAAAAGCTCATCGTAATATTTCAGACATGTTTGAAAACTGTAAAATGTATAAAGACTGGATATTTTCTATATCAACATTAGAAAGGGAATTTGTGATCAGTTATTTTAATGAATGATTTGTACAGGAATTGATTATTAGTATAGTGTTTCACGTGTGATCCACGTTTTGTAATTAGAGGGAAGATCTCAAACGGCGCAAGTACTCCATTCTTATTGGGTCTTGATATGTTAGAGCTGTTTGCGGTTGAAACATGGGGTCCGAGTGCCCACTTAGTTTTTAGAGACATCGCCAAGCGTCTGGTCTATTTTTTGGCCAAAGAATAGCCACGCTGTATGGCAATGCTGTCAGCCTTTTGGGCACTTTTCCTGTCGATAGCGATGCGGACGAGTTTATTGATGCCTTGTGGTATTTTGCCCCACCCTTTTTATAGTTAAGTTATAAATTTGTTAGTTTTTAAATGATGTAAATATTTTTGTTGAAATTAAATAACTTTTAATACAATACAAGTCAACTTTTAAGGATTATTTTCATTTGATGGATCAGTGAACGTTCGTTGGTCTAGTGGACACAAGCGCTACTGCTGAGCATGAGGTCCTGGGTACGTTTCCCAGGTCGGGCAGTGTTATTGGGTTTTTCTATCTGAAACTTCTCAGTAGCAGCCCGGAGTCTGGATTTGTGCCCGGTTGATGGCAATATAATGGCTCGCCCCCTATTACATGGGACTTAAAACGTAACTGGCGAAATGTGGGTGTACTACAGGTACACCTCTGCCCAACCCTTCGTGGAAACAAGGCGTGATGTGAACTGGTTTCTCTGTACCAATATGTTTCTTAATAAATCATAGGGATACACAGGGTTCGTTTTTTGTTTAGGTATTATTTCATTGCACGACCCTATTTGTCATAGATATTTATTTTTCGATTTATTAGCTGGGCACGGGGGCACGGCAATTGATATAAAACCAAGCGGTCAATAGGTTAAAGGTTTATTCACAGGAAATCAATACCAGTGAATTTAAAAACTTGATTAAAAAATAGCTGGCCAAGGGCGAGTCGGACTCCCACACAAAAAAAAACACGTTTGTTGTATGGTGACCCCCTTTTAATTACTTTAATTTTATTATTTGTTGTTATAGCGGCAATATAAATTCACAATCTGTGAAAATTTCTACTGTCTACTTCATTGTTCATGATATACAGCCCGCTGACAGGCAGACGGACGGACGGACAGTGGAGGCTTAGTAATAGGGTTCCGTTTGGCACCCTTCGGATATGGAACCCTACAAAGCAACCATGAAGTGTCTTGACCGTTCTTCTTCAAAGGAATCTGTGCTTGGGAACGGGCAACTAGCTTCAACTTTCTAACCGACTGCTGACTCTTTGTAAATGTTTGAATAATAATGATTTTAAACAATATCTCTCTCCCACAGGACATTCTTCTATCTCTAGCCAAGGCAGTAGCCAACACGACAGCCGCGCTAGTCCTCAAAGCTAAGAACGTGGCCGCGCAGTGCAAGGACGACCAGCCGCTGCAGAACGCCATCATCTCAGCAGCCACGCACTGCGCTCTCGCCACCAGCCAGCTTGTCGCCTGTGCTAAGGTAAGAAAGAAAAATACTAGTTTATTTACGCGTTAAAAAATAGGTCAACATTGGTGGAGTACTGCCGGGATCGCGGGAAAGTACGAAAGGGTTACCGAGGCCCCTGGCAACACAGGCAACGGAAGAAACGCGGGTGGGTTTTAGTCAGTAAGAGCCTGATACGCCCTCCCGCTCCGCCCAGAGCGGGAAAAGTTATTTGATAATATCCCATCCAAAAATAAAACATTGGTGCAGTAGTTTTAGAGAAACAGAACTATGAGGAATACAGAACCTAGGTGATACAAAGAGCTAAGCTAATACTTTTGCATGTTTTAAAGTGACTATATAATAGTAGGTAATAATAATTAATATTGTGATATTAATATGTAGTAGGTATGCAATGTAATGTTAACTTGTAAATATTTAACCTAGATACAAGTTAAATGTCATAATACTTGCTGCGCCCTAACAGGGTCATGTACTCATACGTTTTAGCCTAGCCTGTAACTGAGTGTACATTATGCAAATAAATAAATGTAACGAAAACCCACCTTCTTATACATTCTAGAAATTGCTTAAAATCTATTCCCTATCGTAATTCAACATTTTTCACAAATAAAAACGATACATTTCACGTTTCACGTTTGGATTTCTACAAAGAGATTTTAGGGTACGGGCAACGAGCACTGTTACCATCCAATTTGGCACATTTGTACACACACAGGCATCGATCAGACTGTGTTTCACCCTAGCATGCTTTTTATTTTTTCGGTTGGAAATTATAAAATAACTTAATACACTATAAAACCCGTGTTCCTTCCTTTGCCTGTGTTACCAGGGGCCTCGATATCCCTTTCGGACTTTCCCGCGACCCCGGCAGGAACCCTAGCATGCCTGGAGACAAAAAAAAAATATACACGGTATGCATCGGTGGGTCTGTTAGACCCGGATTTTTAACTTGTTATTTCTCAAATATTTTTTGATAAATACGTTATTATAATGTGTTACTAATGTTTTTACTATGGGTGTATGTTAGGAGTTACATTATTTTTGTAATTTAACATTGTGTGGTTTTATGAAACCACGATGCAAGTGAAACTTTTTTTAGGCGGATATTTTCGCACTATTCTTGGTTTTTTCCTCGTTGACCGGTTTATTTGACTCACTTGCTGTATCGTTGTCCACCACGATCAAGTGAACAACAACATTTACATCAATACACTGAACAAAACACACAAATACCGCGGAGCACTTGCACAAATGAGTGAGAATATAAATGCTACACGGTTAGCTGATGCGAGCCATGGGCGCCGCCATATTGACGTAGTCTGCTCTGCCGAGCGCCTTTCAGTTTACCCCTACTCCGCGGCCGGCTGTAATGCGACATGCGATAGATGGACAAAACAATTTGAGCGATGGAAAAAAAGTTTCACTTTAAATTGACTTTGTTACTTTTATACCATACCTACTTATTAAAAATTAAAGAGATCTCAATCAGACTATATAAAATATAAGGCACTTCCAAGCATTTATAAATAACTAGAATATTCAGTCTATCAACATTTTCTAGGGCTCTGATTGGAAACCAAATTGCACATTGGAAAATTGCATGATCCACACATAAGTGACTCTTACAGGTCTCACAGATATATTGTGTCAAAGAGCGTCTAGCGGTTCATAACGGTCAGCTACTGAGTGCGGTTAGGCGCGAAATTCAAATTTGAATGAGAAACAATGGTTTATGTGCAGACGTGGGTCTGACAGACCCTACCAGGCATACCGAGGGTTAAACCAGTCTAAAGTCTGATCGTTTTGAGTTTGTACACGCATACGGTTAGTTACACAGCTGAAATGTTGTCTTTTCAGTTATATTGATCCCTTCATGTTTAGATCACAAAAAAAAATCCCTAACTCATGTATGCTTTCTTTCCTAGGTGGTAGCCCCAACCCTACACAACCCAGCGTGTCGCGAACAACTGACCAGCGCTACGCGTCTAGTGGCCCAAGCTGTGGAGAGACTGGTAGAGGCTTGTGGAACCGTACCAGAGAGTGCAGCCCCAGGTATGACATCATCTGCTAGCCCTTCCCTACTATAGTCTGTTCCGAAAGTATCTGATGAAAATGTAAACAATTGAATCAGAAAACGTACTTGTGGATGTCTCATTCATAGTGCCACTTACAAATTGAGTGCTTTGATTTGATTATTTGAATACTTAAACCTTTAAACCCTAATTTTAAATCACTTTGTTTTGTGCCAAATGTTTTTCATTTGACATTTGAACTAATTTTATGACCTCAATTGTCATCGATAATTTTTCAATTACAATTTAATAATGTTATTCAATCTATAATTATTGCAAAAAGTGATGAAATATAAAGTTTGAGTTAAAATCTTCTAAATACAGATGAATGTGTTATTTATTTCTTGTAGTGAGTGATTATGTAAGAATTTCACCTAAAAAAAGGACTGTTTACACTTTCTTCAGATACTTTAAAAATAACTCATAGGTTGGACTCGGCTTCCATTCTTACCACCAGGCTTAGCATGACACTATTTCTTCGAAGAATAGACACGGCTCTTTCTATACAAAGTGACATTTCGTTTCTCAGTTTTTGACATCTCACTGTAGAAATCCTTCTACAATCTGTCATCTTGTGAAAAGTATGGGAGCCCCTTTAAATATTAATTTTATTCTGGTTTTTAGTATTTGTTGTTATAGCGGCAACAGAAATACATCATTCATGAACATTTCAATTGCTTAACTATCACGGTTCATGAGATACAGCCTGGTGACAGACGGACAGCGGAGTCTTAGTTATAGGATCCTGTTTTACCCTTTGGGTACGGAACCCTAAAAAAGACCTGTTTCAAAATAAATAATTAAATTTATTTTCAGGTGTTGAACATCTGACTGCGGCCGCGCATAGAGTCACTGAGGAGTTGGAGCGATTGTTGGCGCATTGTGATCTGGGTAAGTACCATGCACTCTTGGCGCAGGAAGCGCGAGTGATTTTTTTTCGTGCACTGGACTTTTAACGCTCTTTTCAGTGCAGAGAGTTGAAAATCCAACAGTGTGTTTTTTCGACGCGCTGGGATGCACTCTGTTGGATTCTCAATGCTCGTTGAGCCGAGCTAGAGTTGAAAGCCCAGTGCGCGATAAAAATCCCGCCGCGATATTTTGACTATTTATCTATTATTAACAACTTCGGATGAAAGACGATTTGCGTTAAGACCAGCATGTGCACCATCCTAAAGGGGATATACACGAGATTACTGGATGATACCCACTACTTGAAGAAAGATTAATCAACCAATGACACTTCACCTTTTGATATCGTGTACATCCGCCGTGATGAATGTTATATATGTTACGGTATAATTATGAATAATTATTTCCGATAGATAATTTGAAAAATTGTGAACAGCAACAAACCCTTTAAAATTAGCGCATTATTTGTCAATGGTTTATAATTAATGTATCCATGGGAAACCGACAAATTGTGAACTGGTATCAAACTTTCTTGCGACGTAACACACCTTGCGCTAATACTAAATAGCCTGCCTACCTGCGAGCTGCTTGGAAGTAGCGCTCGCCGGCCGCTGCCGCGGTACCGCTCATTTCGCTCGCTCGGCTCGCGCGTGTTTCATCACAGTTTTAACCTACCCTATTTCACCCAGTTCACAATTTTTCGACAGTTTATAATCAAGCGGAAATAATACCTATCGATTATAAATTAACGGTTCTCACAATCTTACGATGACATATATACATATATTGAATAACTATGTTTTTGTTTGCCCACAGACCGGCGCGCCCAGCAGCCCACGCTGGCCGAGCGCTCGGTGGAGAGCGTCATGTGCGCCAGCGAGCGGCTGGTGGCGGCGGCCGACCCCGCCGACATGGTGCGCCACGCGCGCCTGCTGGGGCAGGCCACGGCGCACCTCATCACCAACATCAAGGTACTACTACTCTTACAATCTAAATCAAAAGTCATTTATTCAAACTAGGCTGAGAATCAGCACTTTTCGAACGTCAAAATTAAATAAAACAGTCCCCCAAAACGCCCGCCTTTCACCACTTCCTATTGCTTTAGTTGGGAAGAAGAAGTGGCGCAACAAACTGTCCAGCAACACATCTGTCTGTTTAGTAATATAAACTTGATTCTATACAAATCGTATGCAAAGTAATTAACATTACGAAACAGAAATCATTAGATTAAATTACACACTTGCCATATGTTAGCTAGCACACGCCAGTATACCAACAAAACAATGAACAAACTGTACTCAAGCAGATAAAAATTACAACATAAAAAAACGTAAATAGAATTTAATACCTAAATAAAAACCTCCAGGCATAAAGGGTGTGCCCGCTTACATAAGGCTATTGCTGTAATTCGAAGTTAAAACTTCGAAGAAACTTACCATTCATATAAAAAAAATAACTCTTAAGGCGCTGATAAGACCCAATTGACCAAAATAGGCTACTCTTAAGAAAAAAAATTGCCAAATTTGTATAGTTTGTGGTAGCGGAAAAAATATATGTTAATTTTGAACATATTTCCCAGAACTTGGTTGTTACCAAAACACGTGTTGAAAAAAATATTGATATAAACTAACGTTAAACTGACCTCTAACCTTGAGTTCTAATCCAAAATATCTGTATTAAATATCAACATACGTTACGTGTTTAATTAATAACAAGCACGTCTTATTTGACCGCAGAACTTATTTTTTATTTTCGATTACTCAACTCAATTTTGAGTAAATAGATAATTGCTTCATATTTTGCAATAAATTACAAGCGTTGTGTCATCACGCTTCTCTTTCTTTTCTATGCAATATGACAGTGACTGCGGTTTAGGTGTTGTCAGCGTCTTAAAGTGCATTTATTTGAACATTACACAGTAACTGTTATTATTTTTTTAATGTTATAATAAATGTAGTACATTACCAGAGGCCAGTAATCTGTAACGCTTGTCCCCAGACGGAGGCGGAGGCCCAGCCGTCGCCCGGCCAGCGCAAGCTGCTGGCGGCCGCCAAGCTGCTGGCCGACGCCACCGCGCGCATGGTGGAGGCCGCGCGACTGTGCGCCTCCGCGCCCGCGGTGCGTACACGCATATTACCCGGCTGCCCAGAAGGAGGGTCATGTTTTTTAAGCTAGATAATAGGCAAGCGTCAAAGAAATGATGGATAGACTGCGTGAAAGATGATATGGCTAGAAAGGGGGCGACTACCGAGATGACAACTAATAAAGAAGTATGGAAGAAAGCGTCATTTTGCGCCGACCCAAAATACATTGAAATAAGGTGACAAACATGCCAAGCGTCGATCATGATAAGCCTATAATGTTCCCACTGCTGGGACACAGGCCTCTTCGAGAAGGAGTGGGCTGTAATATACCACGCGGGGTCGTGAGGGTTGGTAGATGTCACATGTCAAACGTCGATCGATATTCCTTAATTTAAAAAAAAATATACTTCCTAGTTTTTAGTTCAATTTCTATGACAATAATACCTTCCTTAAAAGTTTATGTGCGACATTTGCAACCTGTAATAAAATTGAATAGTTTTTACAATTTTATGTATTTTATTTTTAACAAACTTATCACATTAGAATCTTACAGGTTTGCCTGATAGACGTATAAAACATATTAATTAATACATCTTCATTTCATATATCAAACACTTCATTTAAACTATTTAAAAAAATCTTACAAAATTACTATTAAATAAAAGTTATTATTCAGTAGCAGATTTTTTAGCTCATAATTAAATATTTTTTTTAGGATTTAAATCTCGTAAGTTAGTTTATCTTTATATTTGTATATTGCTTATAATATTTTTGCATGCCTTCAAGGCAGAATATACAATGACACTAACATTATTTGTAACATCTGATTTGTAATACCTACATTAATAATAATAATAAATTTATTTCATAAAAAAGGAGATTGTAGTACATGAGGCATACACAGAGTTATACATATAGGTTACATTCTTAGCAAATAACTCTATTCTATTCTAATACTATAATATACCTATCTACACCAAATGTCGCCGGCAGCTGCGGTCATAAGATGTGGAAGTGAGATGAAAATGACACTGGACATAAAGATTTTAGATTTCACAGACCTACTTGCGCATTTTATGACCGCCACGCGTCACTACATGTTCGTTTAGTTTCTCAAACCTTGTTTGTTTCCACAGGACCGAGAAAAACAAGAGGCACTTCGCAAGGCTGCAGAGGAACTCCGCTACATTACCGTGGACTACGCCCAGGGACAAGACATCGTGGGCTCACAAGTCGCTAGATTACAGGTAACATACATAAAACCGGCCAAGTGTGTGTCCGACCACGCACAATGAATGATGGGTTCCGTAGTTGGGATTAATTTATCCTAAGAACAAACTTAACATTGTATTTGAAAAACATGTACTCTCATATATTCCAACTGCAAATGTAAGTTTGTACGCATAATATTGAGAGATTTACTATGTTATTTTAAGACCATAAACGTCTTATAGGTTTTCCTGTAATCTATAAGTAAAGAACTGCCACGACTGCTGCGTTGGGCTAGCGACCGCAAGCGATACTGCTGAGCATGAGGTCCTGGGTTCGATTCCCGGGTCGGGCAAAGTGTTATTGAGTTTTTCTATCTGGAATTTCTCAGTAGCAGCCCGGAGTCAGGATTTGTGTCCGGTTGATGGCAATAGACTCGCCCCTATTACATAGGACTTAAAATACCGGTACATCTCTGCCCATCCCTTCGGGGAAACAAGGTTTGATGTTATGTATGTTTTGTTTTTGTCAGATATTATAAATAAATGTTCTAAGATTTTTATGAAAAACGTGAAATTAATTTAAATATGATAGACTTAATTACCGACTACTAATTCTAGACTAATTCTAGACAAATAAATAAAAACAAAAAAAAAACAGAATAAAAAAAGAATAAATCGATGAAAAAATATCGAAATTGAAATCATACGCACCCTGTATGATTTGAATTTCGATATTTATTCATCGATTTATTCTTTTTTTTTTCTGTTTTTATTGTTTTAGTATGAAAAGTTTACTTCAAATGGGTAGTATTTATTGATAAATCAATATCTTTACAGGTTAAAGAAAAAAAAAAATTGACTATGCCGTAGGCTTCTACTCCGTTCACCTACTATATACCCTATGTTTTTCGTACGATAAAAAAAATCTGCCGGTATATTAACTATTAGTTTAAATAATGTATAAACATTATTTAAACTAATAGTTAATATACCGGCAGATTTTACCAAACCCCGTTTCTATCGTATTTACTACAATATGAACTAAATTTTAATTTTGTCTACACAGGAGAGCGCCCGTCAAGCCGCTTCAAGCGCTACGCAGCTCATCACTTCAGCGCATAACGCTACTCAGTTTAACACCAATAAGTACACACAGGTATGTTCTATATTATTTACAGTCGGTAATAGGTAATAGGTCTGCAACTCCACGTCAGAGCGCGTATTTTGCGTACGGGTGGGAAAATCGGTTATTCGATCCACCCCAGCTTGTAGGGGTGGGTTTTAGTCAGTAAGAGCCTGACAAACCCTCCCGCTCCGCCCAGAGCGGGAGAAGTTATTTGATGATTTCCCACCCAAAAAAAAAACCTCAGCTCCTCGAGGAAGGTCAGCAACGCCTTGGTGTTACTGACAATCTCAAGTAGGGTACCTGGTTACCGAAGTACTTCGCTCTGTATGTGGCGACCACCGGGCAGTTTAGTAGCACATGAGCTGCTGTCTCGTAGTCCTCCATGCAGGCCCTGCACAGCGGACTGTCTGTGACTCCTATGAGAAAGAGGTGTTGTTTTAAAATACTTGTAGTTAAATCTGCTGAAACTGTACGCAGCTGTTGTTTAGTTGGTCAGTTTTGTTGTTTAGTTTCGTAAGATGATATTTCATAAGAATTATTTACAATAAATATTTTTTTTATATTAGCTGATACAGCTCTAATGCTAAAAGAATGCTAGAATGATAGTTGGAGAAATTGTACATGATAATAGTTCACTAAACACGTTTTTTTGCACACAACACATTTGTTTTCTGTTTGCTATTTCAAAACATCAACTTTTGGTATCGCCACTATTTTCAGCTATCAAATCAAATCATTTGTTTTACAGATCATAACATCCAATTTGTTAGTAATTACATACACATTGTTATTACATACATTTGGCAAATTTAAAATAATTACTAATAATATCAAAATAATAATAATAATAATAATTTATTTAGCAAAAGAAGAAATACAATGCATGTTACGTTATTATGATAATACATTTGTGCTCAATTTTTGTGAATAATGACCCCGATGCTAGGAAAATCCTGTGTTATAGGGGCCATCAATTCGTCCAATAAGATTGTTTTACAAAATTAAGGAAGCTAAAACGTGTAACATAATTAATAATAATGTTAAAATCATTCATAGTAATGTCAAAATCACTATTAATAATGTCAAAATGATTAATAATACAATACAAGCTTTGCTGTAAATCAATAATAATGAACACAGTACAAAATAGTGGAAATTTTCTTAGCATGCAGTTCTTTTTACGACATTACTTCCCAGCTAAAACACTAGGAAGTGACATTCAAAAAGTGTTAATTTTATAGCAATTTTTTATTTCGATTTCGTGTCTTTTCACTAGGAAACCCTGATCGAGGAGTGCAAGTCCCTGTCAGAACAGATTCCTCGCGTGGTGGATGCCGTCAATGTGTACAGCGTCAGACCTGGAGAAGCAGCCGCTCAGCTTGATCTAATATCTGCTTCTGAGGCTTTCCTACAGGTATGATATTGAATGGAATATGAGTGGTTAAAGTGTTCTGTTTTGTAATCTCCTTCAGCAGAGTAATTTAAGCAGAAAACGTTATTTCCATGTAAGCGTAAGCTTGGTTATTTAACTGGAAATACAGAGCAATGTTTTTATTTACTATGCTCATGTAAATGACTAATATACTGTTGCTATTTCGACGTCATTTGTGTAATGTTATTCTGAATGGAGTACAACTATAGAATAAGTTTAAATTAAATGTTTTTTCATGGGCAATACCAATTTACACTTTTTGTAAAATGCTGTCATTTTGGTCTTATATAAATTATCGGATTACCTAAAGGTTCCTTCAATGATTGATTGCAATGTAATATAAGTATTATTGGAGTGAAAACTCTTTAGCTGCGTTGGGCGATTTTTGGTAGGGGAAAACTTATGGGTTCGCGTCACCGACATGCTGTAGTAGCAGTAAGTGAAGTTAAATTGAGCACGTGGAAGTTTAATTTGTGTATACTGTGTCTTGTTTAAATTGTGTTTTAGATAATCATTATTTTATTGAAGGGAAAACTTCGTTAGGCGCGTTGAACGATAAGGGTGCGTTTCCACTGACCCGGTGCTGGACGGAGTGGAGAGGAGCGGATCGTGAATTGGCCAATCAGTGCTTGAAATTTCCACTCCGAGTATCGAGCACTGTGATTGGTCAAAGAAACGCACCCTAAGTTTTCAATTCTGTTGGCAGTCTCCATGACTGCCTATGTTTTAATTCCAATCGTGATTATTATTTTGCTCTGATTTAAAAACCTGCTAAAATAATGTATCTAAAGCTTTATTGATTAGTTCTGAAAAAAATCCTCTTTTGTCCCTTCCAGCCGTGCGGCCACGTGGTGGCGGCGGCGCGGGGCGCGCTGCCCAGCGTGGCGGACCCCGCGGGCAAGCAGCTGGCCGACACCACGCACACCTTCAGCTCCAGCTGCGCTGAGCTCAGGTAAATATACTGTACACGAGCTTTGCTTTGCAGACTTATTGATGTGCTGGATTCATTTTTGTTTAAATATCAATATGTATCAATGTTTTGGAATGTATTAATGTATTTTATAATTATTTACGAGCTATCTGTCTTTTATGTTGCACCTGCATTTTTTTCTCTGCATCACCCTAAAGGTTAAATGATAGAAAATGCCTCGGGCATTAAATCCGCCATTGTACATTTTTTTTTTATTTAATAAAAGGCGTATAAAGGTTTAATAAATAAACAAATATTGCTTTAGAAGACAATTCATAATTCTTAATTAAATAACATCAGAAAAATCGCGTCTCTCATCGAAAATAATTGACTGACTTAAAAAAAAATTACTGATGAATCCCATTGAGAAACTGGTAAATTCGTCAATTTTCCTCATAAATAATACTTATAGCTTTTTTAACAACCTCTGGATAATATTCAGGTTAAAATATCTAACAGATATTTTCACACATAGTTTTCATGTTAAACAGTTCTAATCCGCCCAGCAGCAGTCAGTAGCAGCCCGGAGTCTGGATTTGTGCCCGGTTGATGGCAATAAGCTATTGGGGGCTATTGGGGCACTTAAGCACTCTGCAACGCAGCCCCCGACTGATGCTGGCCCGCCTCTGCGGGCTCCGTCTGGTCAAGCGGGGGGAGTGAAGTGTTTGACGCCACCACCTGGGGTCTTATATGATAGGGGGCGGCGGACGTTCCCGAGTCCATTAGACAATCGCGTTAGAAATCTACGTCAACGCTAGGGATTTGTCCATACGTTGGCTGCTTGTTCAACCAACGTTGATACCGACATTGGGACCAACGTGTGGAGGTTTACGAACTGCACCTGTTTTGAAAATTTCTTAACCCCTCATACAATTTTTTTTTCTACAGATCAGCAGTAGGCCGCGCCCGCATATCCTGCAAGGGCCTAGAACTGGACGCAGCGGCCGAAATCATCAAATCTTTACAGGCTGAACTTGATGAGTTAGAGGAAGCTGCCAGGGCGTTCGAACTAAGACCTCTGCCTGGACAGACGGTAAGCATTATTTATTTGTTGATTCATCTGAAATCTTATTATTACAGGTTTTTTACCCGACTGCCCCAGAAGGAGGGTAATGTTTTTCGAGCGTATCTATGTATGTATGTCTATTTCTTTGGCACGCTCTGCAGCCTAAACTGCTTGATGGATTTTAACATAAGAGGGGTCGTTAGAATCGTCTTAATTGTGGGAGTGACATAGGCTATATAATATTTATATATTGCATCTGCAAATACAAAAATGGGGAGGGGAAGGTTTGTTCAAGATAAATTACAACAATATTGATATCAAATAAAAGCTAGTAATGAGTCAATTCTATATATATATAAATATAATTAAATAAAACGAATTATTTAAAAAATAAAAACCCGACTGCAAAAACACAACTGACAAGAAAAAAACAAGCATTTTAATCTATAGAATTTTGGTTATGTGTTTTTGCAGTGGAGTTTTTTTTTTCTTGTTTTTATGCGATATAATATACTGCAGATATATAGACAGATAGTATACTGCAAGTGTGCAATTCTACAAAGTCAAATAGTATATTTATTTATACATTTATAATATTTAACAGAAAAAACTTCTACTAGTTAAACTTAAACTATGGCAACGAAAAATAAATGCAATTAATAATATCAAATTGAATTCGGCGAAACTTCACAGACATGATGATTATCGATATTTAATGATAATTAAATAAATAAATCTGACTAAAATAATGTCAGGACTCTTGACTTTAGAAGAGAGTGATCTCTGAGTTTGTTTCGGTTTTCTTTTCAGATTAATTGGATAGGAATTCGTCTAGTTTTTTAAATATTATTAACGTGTAAAAGTGTTTGTATATCCCTACTATAGAAATAAAAAAATATTTATTAATAAAGAAATTAATTTTTAAATTCATAATTTCAAGTAACTATAGCTGATTACGGGCTCAACGGCCGCTTCCGTACCTGAAGAGTGCCTCATGATTTGTAATTGTTAGGCAGTTGAAATTTTCACAGATTGTGTATTTCTATGACCGTTATAATAACAAATAATAAAAAAATTATACGGTGGTACAGAACCCATCGTGTGCGAGTCCGAGTTGCACTCGACCGGTTTTTTATTTATCTGTCCATTAAAATTACTTAAAATATGAGTTCAGATAATCTTTTTATTTTTGTTTTTTTTGCCATTAAACATCGAAACTTATCACGTTTGTGAAGTTGCTGCAGGCCGTTAATAAACAAAGTTGGCCAAAATAAAAAAAGTATCTCAACAACATACCTGCAGTCTGTATGAGCCCGTCCCCCGCAGGCGGAGTGGGCGTCGTCCACCATGAAGACGTCGTGCCGCTCGGCGGCGGCGCACACGGCGCAGCTGGTGTCGGGCGCGCGGCTGGCCGAGCGCGGCGCGTGCGGGCGCGCGGCCGGCGAGCTGGCGCAGGCGCTCAAGGACTTCTGCACCGGCCTGCGCGCCTCCGCCGCGCTGCACGCCGAGCAGCCGCGCCGCGAGAGGTAACGAGTGTAACCAGGCCTGTAGGAGTCAAAAAACAAAGTGACAGTTGGCATTTCTAAGGTTCCGTACCATTATGATAACAAAAGGAACTCTAGTATGTAAGTCTAGTGTGTAGTTCATTTGCACAACATCTCTGTCGAGCCTGTTTCCAACTGTGTTGGTTTCATGTCTTACCAGGTGCAACTGAATACCAGTATTTTAAATCTGACCGGTACATGTCACGATACCCCTTGGTAAAATTAGTTATCAGGCTTCTGACTCGTAACCACCGTCAAAGATCTACTAATGACAGACAGGATCAACGCTTGAATTGCTTTTTGAGACACAAAATCTGTCAATCAGCTGATCCCAACATTATTGAAAAAAGACTAAGCAGATTATGGTTTCGTGAAAAAATGAATTGCTTGTTACTCGCTTGAAAGCAAAGTTCCGGTCAATCTTTTCTCAACACCTTCTCATCATCATCTACCAGGGGCGTGCCGTCCATAGAGGCAATTAGGCCTAACCTACCCTACCAACAACGCCAAATGCATTTATTTTAACTAAGTAATACAATAATACAAAATATTAAAAAAAAGTTAAACTATTAAAACTCTTATAGCAGTTTGTCGCAGACGCCACGTGACTCATAGTTTGACGGAGCTTACGTTTTACGTAAGCAAAGCAAGCATTCGTTTCGTCTACATTCCGTTCATAAATTTACGCACACTCGTGTATATTTTCGTGTGTATGAACGGCACACAATAGTAAAATGGTTTAAATTAGGGGCGTAACTCCGGCGGCAGGACCTTGGTCCTCATTGGTTGTGTGTAAAGTGAAGATTTAATGAATGAAAAATATTGAAGACCAGGGTTCCCAATTTTTCGACAATTCCCCGAATTGCGGGTAAGTTTCCTTCATGACTACCAGACTACTAGAGACAATTAAAAAAAAGGGTGGTATCGTTGAATTTATACCTTCCAAAAAATTATAAATTGTAAGGAATAGCAAAAGCCCTATAAAAATAATTAAAAACTTCATAATTTTTTATTTTTCTTCTCATATTTGGGAAATTTCGTTTGGTTTTTGGGGCGTTAGGAAAATAAGTTTCGGCAACACAGTCCAGTGTGTCAGTCTTATCCGGCAAAATATGGTAGTCCCTTTTGTGGAAGAACACGGTATGACAGTGATACAATTTTAATTGGTAGTGTTTGTTTCATGTGACAGTGACACGTAATTTATATGTGATCTTGAATGTTTAGCTTTTATAGATCTTATTATGTTATAAGTAATTGGTTTTGTAACGTAAAGTAGTGTAAATATTATGTGTTGTGTTATTATTTGTTTATTTACCTAAGAATGGTGTTCTGTTGTGAAGTTTGCGCCGATAATGTGTTGGTTAGGTTAGGTTAGTCGCACTTGTCGTTTAATGATAAGATTCAAGTTGTGTCTAAAGGTAGATGTGTGCCCGAATTAAGAGAATTAATCCAAAAACATGATAATTCATGACTTCGGATATCTTGCAAGTGACGTGTTCTGTAATTATCACCCACCCACTTGGTTATGATAATTGAGGTGGCCGAATCTTTCTTCTGTTTGCATCGTTAGAAAATCGTGTTTTAAGCCTTGAATAATGTGGTGAGTTCTTGTATGTAGAGCCGCGCTGTGATGTTGCGCGAATTAGTTTTTTTTTTGGTGTCAGTATGCATGGCCCACCCTCTGTGGAGAACCACTGCACGCCACTGTCATCTACCTAGACATTCCCCAACTATGTTTTAGTCGACTTCTACTCTATATATACATGGAGTGACTACCTACAGCTTATCTGTTATAATCTCAATCTATCTCTTTCTACAGAGTTATCAACTCAGGTCGTCAAGTCCTGTACTCCTCACAAACACTCGTAGAACACGTGAAGAGATACCTGACCACCTCGGAAACTGTGGACACTACCTCCATCATGAGCATCGCTAAGGACATATCACAGGTAAGGGTAACATTAGTATTCTTAGTCAGACAACTGTTAACAAAAAAAATAAAATAATACCGACGAAAAAGAAAATTAAAAAGCTATAAATAAACCTTTCAGTCTAACTTATCTCTTAAATTAATGAAAACTACTAATTTATCGAGGTTCCAATAAAATATATATATATATATATATTTAAGCATGCTGACGCTTTCTAATTAGTTTTAAGCATTATGTCTCCAAATAGATAAAACCATTTGCAGTTCTTAATAGATGCAGATAGAAATTAATCCTGTATAGCAAGTCTTAATAGATGCAGATAGAAATTAATCCTGTATAGCAAGTCTTAATAGATGCAGATAGAAATTAATCCTGTATAGTAAGTCTTAATAGATGCAGATAGAAATTAATCCTGTATAGTAAGTCTTAATAGATGCAGATAGAAATTAATCCTGTATAGCAAGTCTTAATAGATGCAGATAGAAATTAATCCTGTATAGCAAGTCTTAATAGATGCAGATAGAAATTAATCCTGTATAGCAAGTCTTAATAGATGCAGATAGAAATTAATCCTGTATAGCAAGTCTTAATAGATGCAGATAGAAAATAATCCTGTATAGTAAGTCTTAATAGATGCAGATAGAAATTAATCCTGTATAGTAAGTCTTAATAGATGCAGATAGAAATTAATCCTGTATAGTAAGTCTTAATAGATGCAGATAGAAATTAATCCTGTATAGTAAGTCTTAATAGATGCAGATAGAAATTAATCCTGTATAGCAAGTCTTAATAGATGCAGATAGAAATTAATCCTGTATAGCAAGTCTTAATAGATGCAGATAGAAATTAATCCTGTATAGTAAGTCTTAATAGATGCAGATAGAAATTAATCCTGTATAGTAAGTCTTAATAGATGCAGATAGAAATTAATCCTGTATAGCAAGTCTTAATAGATGCAGATAGAAATTAATCCTGTATAGTAAGTCTTAATAGATGCAGATAGAAATTAATCCTGTATAGTAAGTCTTAATAGATGCAGATAGAAATTAATCCTGTATAGCAAGTCTTAATAGATGCAGATAGAAATTAATCCTGTATAGTAAGTCTTAATAGATGCAGATAGAAATTAATCCTGTATAGCAAGTCTTAATAGATGCAGATAGAAATTAATCCTGTATAGTAAGTCTTAATAGATGCAGATAGAAATTAATCCTGTATAGCAAGTCTTAATAGATGCAGATAGAAATTAATCCTGTATAGCAAGTCTTAATAGATGCAGATAGAAATTAATCCTGTATAGTAAGTCTTAATAGATGCAGATAGAAATTAATCCTGTATAGCAAGTCTTCACAGCTTCCTTGACAATATATTTGAGTATACATGTACTCAGACCACTACACGTCTCCAGTCTGGCGCAACACGTCACATTAGCATGTCGGTGACGCGAACCCATAAGTTTTTCCCCCACTAAAAATCGCTCAATATGCCTAAAGAAACTTTCACTTCAAATAAAGAATCGAAAAGAAAGAAACAAAAAGAATCGTCAAAATCGGACTACTTCGTAACCTAACCTTTATTTCGTCGACGTGAAAACCTCGTCTTTTGTTTCCTCGGTTAAAATCTCCTGCCTTTATATTCTAAAACTTTGCCGCCACATCAGACGCAATGTAACGCGTACCCTTTTTTTTTATTGGAAATTTATCAAATAACTTGGGTGTGTCAGGCTCTTACTGACTAAAACCCACCCGTGCTCCTTCCGTTGCCTGTGTTGCCAGAGGTCACGGTAACCCTTTCGGACTTTCCCGCGACCCCGGTAGATGTAACGCGTACCCGTCATTGCTTCGGACGTGAATCTTTCGTCATTGCTTCGGACGATCCTAAGAACGAAAGAAAGAATAACGTTTATTTGGACATAGTTCGTGAGACAAGAAGTACAAAACTATACAAATAAATAAAATTGAAGTGTCTGTTTGTATGTTAAAATAACAGCTTTTTACTAAATGCATATGAAAGTATATACGGTACTTATAACAAAAGAAAAAAATTTGGCTGTCTGTTTGTTCCGGCTAATCTCCGAAACGGCTGGACCAATTTTGACGAGACTTCCACTGGCTGATTGCTGATGTTTTAACGAGTAATTTAGGCTTTACTTTTATTTTAGATGAAGCAGCAGCTATAATGAAAAAAAATATTGAATTACGTGTATATTATTGGCCGCAAACATATTTTCATGTAATATTCATATTATATTGGCCAACTTGAACTTAAAGAGTTGTATCCGTTGTATTATTTACTCTATGTTCCAATTTTGTTTTTTTTCTACAGGGTCTAGAATCAACGCTGGAAGCCATCCCCTCGCACACGGAGCTGGACGTGGCCATGGAGAACATCAACGAGACGCTCAACATTCTCAACATGAACGAGTTCCCGCCCTCCGACAGGAGTTATGGGTAAGTTACGACTAGATATTCACGACTATGGTAACTGTTTGATTTTGTTGATATTGACGGCGTTTAAACGTATAAGCAATAAGATCGCTTTTGGTACGTCAAATGTTACCACTGATTTGCGGTAGATTGTTCTAAGATGTCAACATTTGCACTTCACACACGCATTTTAGAACTATTTCATATCCCTATGTAAAAAGTATTTATTTTGTAAAAAGTTTTAATATAAATCAATAAACTGCTTTGAAATTTTTAATCAATACTTAGCGTGATTAAGTAATAATAAAAAATAAAATATTGTTTATTTGCAACTTCAAGTAAAATCATATGGTTTACAATAAAAATAGGCCGATTTAGTCAAGTCTTGCGTGTCGTGTACGCACTTTACAGGGCCTGATGGACGCTAGTGATGGCGCCAAACAAGTAGCCGAATTCTGTGCGAGTCCATTTAATTTAACACGCTAAGAAAAACTCATAAACATCAATATTTTAAAATTTTGATTATAAGTGGGATTTATTAGGACGGGCTGATGATAATATATGTCATGAATTCTATGTGAAGTTCTAGGACTGAAATGATTTTATCCAAACAGTTAAAAAACTTTCCTTTAGAAATATTGATAATTCGTTATCTCATTCATTCGTCAATATAAATATTGGTATTACTGGAGAACATGCTTTTTAAAACTAGATTCAATTTTATTACGCCAAATTTTAACTCCACTACATTTCTTTCTAGCGAACTACAAACAGAACTGAACGCAGCAGCCGTAGGCTTGAACACCGCCTCATCAGAAGTAGTCCAGCACGTGGAACGTCCTGCTGCCCTAGCTTCTACCAGCGAACACTTCGGAGACGCCTTCAACAGACTGCTGGGCGTCAGTATGGAGATGGCAGGACACACAGAGGTAGGAGCTCAAAGCCTTCATCATCATCTGTCTGGCTTTTTCCAACTAGCTGAATAACAGTATGTTACATGGAGCGACTGCCTATCTCACCTCCACAACCCAGTTACTGGGTAACACGATATCTATTGAAAGATTGAAGTCATCAGCAGACGTAGGCCTGCAACTGTATCTTTGGCTTCCCATATCCAGTTGCTACCACAATACCTGGATCCAGGCTAAGATGACGGTGAATCACACCAGATAACATATGTATACTTCGCTCACCTAATGAAATGTGGCTACCAAAACCCCCCCTTCCCCTCAATACAAACCTATGTGATGTGTGGAAACATCTAGAAAAAACGGTCAATAACACAAGTCACAAATGGTTTTTAAAACCATAGTTAAAACAAACAGTGCCTTATCCTAATACGGTCATATTCCCAGTTACTACCAAAACGAATGTTGAAGGAAAATACGAATCTGGAAAATATTTTAGCCACACATACATAAATTCACACCTTCCCATGGGTAGGCAGAAACTAAAGAACGCCACCTGCTACGCTCCTTACATAGTCCTTTTGCTTTCCGTCAAATAGATTTTTAGGTGGTTTTCCTATGTTTTAGAACTAATACATATTCTCTTGTTGATAGGATCGTGACGCTCAGACTCTGATGGTGAGCTCTATGAAGAGCGTGACAGTGACCTCGTCCAAACTGCTGGGCACTGCCAAGTCTGTCAGCCAGGTGAGATATATTACACTTAACTGTACTCTGTTTATGATAAGACATTAAACTTAGAAATAAACTTAAAATCCTAACTAAAATTATAAATGCGAAAGTGGTTTTGTTTGTTACGCTTTCACGTTAAAACGACTGAACGGATTTGGATGAAATTTGGTGCATGGGCAGACCGTGACCTGGGTTAGGACATAGGATGCTTTTTATCCCGATATTCCCACGAGATTGAGACTTATACGGGTGAAACCGCGGGGCGCAGCTAGTTCCGAATAATAAAAAAACACAACAATTCAGAAAACAGGCGTGACGTTATGTTAATTTACATTAATTGCCATCTATTTAACAACTTTAGTGTTTGGAACAAAGAGGTCTTAAATTTTGGTTTTAATGCAATTTAATTGTTTATTTTGAGTTTGTAATTCACTTAATCATATTGAAGACTTTGAATTCAATTTTAAATAAATAAGAATTTTAAAATAAAATAGATTTCGAATTCATGAGCTTTAACTATCAAAATCATTCTATCATTCGGAATCAAAGAGATATGGTTTGCCATGTTTTGGCATATTTAAATTGGGTACATTTATTATGACTATGTGTACCTCTATAAAAAAAAATAAAAATGTTTCTGTCTTTAGGACTTGACGCGTCCCAACGCTAAGAACCAGCTAGCAGCCGCAGCTCGCGCCGTCACCGACAGCATCAACAGACTAGTAAGTATTAGTTTTGAGTTTAGTTATGAGTTGAGTTATGTTATGTCTTTAGTTATGACTTTAGTTATGAGTTGAGCTGCACAACGACTGACAAATGAGTGCACTGACTGGACAGGTCCACTCAATCTGTGTGGTTCTTTCATCAAAAGACCATTTCAGACACCAATCGACATGGTCTTCACATGATCTGACCAAGATTATGTCTGGACTTTAAAAGAGACTGTGACCTCTGAGTTTGTTTCGGCCTTTCTTCTCAGAGTAGTCAGATAGGAAACGCCGGCCTCGTCTAGTTTAAAAAAAATATGTTTTGACGTGTAAAAGTGTTTGTAAAAACCTACTTACACAAATAAAATCATTTATCATTTATATTTGAATGGTTTTAACCATACACTAAGTTTATAAAAAAAACGAGCGAGCCTTACAGTAGTCGCATATCGTCGGTGATATTCTGAAACCGCGGAACTAACAGTGTTTAAAACCGCGTATTTACAAAAGTAGCAAAATCGAGATTTCGAATTTTCTAAGTCATTAATATATATTTTACATAACTAATGCCTACAATATTAAGAGGAATTTATCAAATTAAAAGTTTAAACAATAGAAAGTCAAGTGGTTTAGTAAATATTACGTTTTTCCTCGTTCCTGTAAAATTCACTGCACCTACCTTACGCAGTTTTAAACACTGTTAGTTCCGCGGTTTCAAAATATCACCGACGATATGATGTGTAACATCTGACATCTCATCTTGGTAATAAGCAACTGAGCAGCGACAGAAATTAACCTCGGTATTTAAAATTACCCCTAAAACTGATATCGCATGTCAAGTCTAAAGATCCACTTAAACACCGAGGCCCCTGGCAATTCAGGGGACAGGAAGGAATACGGGTGGGTTTTAGTCAGTAAGAGTCTGACACACCCTGCCGCTCCGCCCAGAGACGAAGAAGTTATTGATTTCGCATCCAAAAAAAAAAATAGGGTTCTTAAAGAGTTCTACAAAAAATCTGTCATTGTGTTCGTAGATAGTTGTCTGTAACAAACCTAACGTTTGCGAAAATGCCTTTTAGTATAATGTGAGATTTATCGTAGGTATATTATTTTAAAGTTTACTTAGCATTCAGTTTTAGCACATTAATATTTAAAATGTCAAAATTTAATTTGTTCTTAGACGAGAACAACTGCCGACAAACTGTTATGTATTTTGGCAGAATTTATGTATGTTATTGTTAATACAGATTTTGAATATATAAATAAACAAAGCTAAATACTGAAATATTTATTCGAATAATTATTCATTACTAGTGGTCGCCCACTGGTCGAAATTCGACCCGCTCTACTTACAATATATATATGACGGAGAAGGTACGTCTCGCTCGTTATCATCAGCCATATTTTAACTACTGTAGGCAAACAAAAGTGTTGGTTATTGCACAATAGAAAAACCGTTTGCAGTTTAAATCAAATTATAATTTACGATCAAATAATCACACCACGACATAGCTATACGAAACGCGCGACAGTTTCTAAACGTATTCACGCCTTGACCGCCTCCAACAAATTGAAATTATCTCCGGTCAAGCGTTATGTTGTAGACTGTCGAGCGCCGCTTGGTGGCGCTGGCGTCCCGATTAGTCAAACGAGTGACTAACGTATTTCCGACATACTTATAGTACTTCCAAATTAAATTAGTACATTAATTCCATGCTATTAAAAAGTACTTACTTATTCCATGCTCAGTCACTTCTTGTCTACCCGCTTCCGTCCGTATTCACAAAATCACTCCCACAAGAGTAAAGAAATACAATACAATATAAGAATAGTTATACATGAAAAAATGCAAGTATTGCTGCAACACTTTAGTCGTATTTCTAGATGGTCGCTCTGTATTAATAACATTAGGTACATTGTCTGTCCATACTATTATTGTTTCACTTAATACATCTTTATCTCTCTCTGACGTTCTTGACGTTTACCGAGAGTTCCGATGCGACTCGGTTTCACCAATTAATCACCACTAAACGAACCTTCCTCCCAGGTGGACGTGTGCACGGAGGCAGCTCCAGGTCAAAAGGAATGCAACGCCGCCATCCGCAGCATTGAGAGCACCCGGCCGTTACTGAACAGCCCCACTCAACCATTGACTGAACTGGGATACTTCGCGTGCTTGGACTGCGTAGTCGAGCAGAGCAAGAGCTTGAGTGAGTAGTCGATCTTAATGAGTCTATAACGTCCCCAATGCTGTAACTTAGGTCAGGTCGTCCATCATCCAGTCGGCTGCGTTGAAGAACGGAAGAGCCCCCGGTGTAAGTGTGTGAGGGAACACGGGGTGGTTTTAGTCAGTAGAAGTCTGACAGACCCCTCCGTCCGCCCCAGGGTGGAGGGTCCACTAGGGCCGATGCCTGCCGGGGTCGCGGGAAGGTACTTATAGGTCATCGAGGCTCCCGCAACACAGGCAACTGAAGGAATACGGGTGGGTTTTAGTCAGTAAGAGTCTGACACACCCTCCCGCTCCGCCCAGAGCGGGAGAAGTTAGTTGATGATTTCCCATCCACAAAAAAAAAGGGTGGAGGACATCCCTGAGGATTTCCAACCCGTCACAAAAAAAATAATAAATCGTCCAGCATGCGGGCGGCTGTGCGGAGGGGTGATGTGACATGTCTTAGGATTTTTTGCTCTAGTTTAGCGACCTAAAAATATGGTACACTGCTATATTTACTTATGCATTCATTATGATTATGATGAATAATTTAAATTAAATTATTTCCGATGGTAATTGTTTATTCGTTGGTGTAATCTGACATGCTAGTACATGTCACTGTGTGTACTAAAATGGTAATATTTATTGTATTCTAGACTTTATTTTACACTCACTTAAATCGATTAAACTAAACGATCACCAGTACAATAAATATAACCATTTTGTAACCCAAAATGACAACTAGCCAGATTACTTCAGTGAATCAATAATTTGATTTTGATCGCTAAATAGTTTAAAATTCTACAACTATATTCACACCAGTCCAGTAGGTAGGTCCAACATCGAGAAAGAGGTTCGGGAAGCTACGCAATATCTTCTCGCCCCACATACCACAGTGTCTCAAGACGAAAGTCTTTGACCAGTGCGTGTTGCCAGTGATGACCTATGGCACTGAAACGTGGTCGCTTACAATGGGCCTTATCAAAAGGCTAAAAGTCACTCAAAGGGCAATGGAGAGGGCTATGCTTCGAGTTTCCCTACGTGATCGAATCAGAAATGAAGAGATCCGCTGGCGAACTAAAGTCACCGACATAGCCCGAAGAATTGCCAAACTTAAGTGGCAGTGGGCAGGGCACATTGCTCGTAGAACAGATGGCCTATGGGGCCGAAAGGTTCTGGAGTGGCGACCGCGTACCGGAAGACGTAGCGTTGGAAGGCCTCCTACAAGGTGGACCGATGACCTTGTGAAGGCCGCAGGAATCCGCTGGATGCGGGAAGCACAAAACCGGTCGAAGTGGCGGTGCTTGGGGGAGGCCTATGTCCAGCAGTTAACGTCTTTCGGCTGAAATGATGGTGATGGTGATGATGATATTCACACCCTCACGAAATGTGAAAAATGATATACATAAGAATCCAAAATATAATCACGGTTCGTCATAACGGATCTGAGTATGAATAGCTCGCGTCTTTGAATGTTCAGTTCTAAGACATGTAGGTTTTTTTACTAAGTTTAACCTGTAATTATTTTCTTTCTCCAGGCGAAGGCATGTCTTCAATGGCCAGCTCAGTGAAGCGCAGCGAGGTGGAGCAGTTCAGTCGCGCCGTCGGCACCGTCGCCAATGCTGTGCAAGGACTGGTGGAGTGTACTGCTCAGGCCGCTTATTTGGTAAGTATAGCACATAAGATTATACCAAGAAAAAGGTTGCAAAAGTCTTAAAAACCCTACTTTATTATTTACGAATTTGGACCTTTACGAATTTGAATATATCCTAAAACTTTACGTTCTCCTGCCGAACCCTTCGGGGAACAGGAGTGATGTTATGTGAAAAAATGACTGGTTCCCGAACCTGACTCCTTTGTCTTTCAAACTGTATCAGTCTTTAAATTAGACTTTCATGTAGTCTGTTCTGTTATCAGTAATTTATTGCTTTTCAAGTCAGATTATGAATGAAGCTTTCATTTCCATAACGACATTTTTATTCATAGCAATGGTTATTTAATGTGGAATTTATGGTATGCTTGCAATTACTTTGTAACTTATTTCCCAAATCCTTCCCTACAGGTGGCCGTATCAGACGAGACCAGTGTAGCCGGCAGACCAGGCTTGGTAGACCAGGCCCAGTTCGCGCGCGCAGCTGTGGCCATAGACCAAGCGTGCAGAGCGCTCTGTGACAGCAGCAGTAACCAGCAACAGGTAAACCCACACGTCTTTTATTCAAATTCATATCATTTATTTAAATTAAACGAATTATAGGCATTTTGGAACTGTTAAAAGGAGTCGGTCATTCAGAAATATGAAGCTAACCCATTCCAAGGTGTAGTAGGTTCCTATGGAGAAGAACGGACAGAAAACTCTATGGACACTCTTCAAAATCAATTTAATACAATTAATTAATGATGTAACATCACTATCGTATTTTGATAGTGGTTTTAAGTTAACTCAGAGAACTTGATCTCTGTCTTGGGAATGTATACATATGATTGCTATGTTTATAGCATTAGGGACGACTCTGTGTTGTCTAGTAATACTAGCAACATATTGATTAATTATGAATCATCATGTTTTACGAAGGAGGATCCACCTATAATACCAACATCCTTGGAGGCCACTACCAGTCAGAAAGGGTATTCTCTTCCTGCTGGAACTCATACGGCCATTCTAGACTCTTCAGTTGTAGTTGTGGAGGTCACTCCGGATAACACTTTAAACTAGTTAGTAAGACAGCAGAAGCTACCCCTTCAAATAACCTATTATTATTAGAGAACAATAAAAAGGTACCTTCTGGCAATATTACTCATAATAATAAAAAACCAAAGGGAGGACAACATATTTTAAAATGATTTAATCAAAATATCAAAATTCCAAATTACTGGAAATAGAATTGTTTCTGGAAAATACAAAGTTTGATGTCATTTGTTTAACAGAACATTAGCTAAAAGATTATCAAGTAATGTCAATTACCTATTTATTATTTTTAGTAAAACGTATGTATACTTTTACAATGTTTGTAATTATGTGAGCATCATGTATCTATCACATAATTAATTTATCTGTCATTGTTTCATTTTTAATTCCTTTTTACCTATTTTGGTATAGTAATTTTATTCTAGGTGCATCGTCTTCACATATAATTATATAAATAATGTACCTATACAAAATATTGTAAAAAGAGTAACGGTGGAGTTTCTTGCCCATTCTTCTCCATACGAAACTACCTTTTGGAAGGGGCGACTAGAATAAATTCAATTTTTTTGTAAATTTTGATGTTCAAAGGTGCCTTTTATGTGCCTATTTGAAATAAATAACTGTAGGTATTTATGTGAATGGTACACCACAGACTACCTGCAGTATTGTCTCTCGTTTCCCCCCTAATCCATTCAAAGGTTGTCTTTAAAAGATCGCTTTTAGCGATAAGACCGCCCATTGTGTCACCTTATGTAAAATTTCTACATTTATAGCTGTAATTTTTATGGTGTCAATAATAAAGAGTATTCTATCTATCTATAATTTGCCTTTGACACAAATTTTTGTCTATAGATGCATAACATGTGAGAAGAATGTAACAAGTTGTGCACGTTTAAGACCTATTGCATGGAACCTCCAGGGCTGCAATAAGAATAGTAACTCGGGCCCGGTCCGCAGGTGCTGTCGGCGGCCACGGTGGTGGCCAAGCACACGAGCGCGCTGTGCAACGCGTGCCGCGTGGCGTCGGGCCGCACGCGCGAGCCGCAGGCCAAGCGCCACTTCGTGCAGGCCGCCAAGGACGTGGCCAACTGCACCGCCGCGCTCGTCAAGGAGATCAAGGCGCTGGACACGGACTACAGCGAGGTGGGCCGCGCACATCAGCCGATTATGTCATTCATATTCCATCTACGTACTTTTTTGGGTTCCGTAGTAAACAAGGAACCCTTATAGTTTCGCCATGTCCGTCTGTCTGTCTGTCCCACTGTAGCTCAAAGACGCTTAGTACTAGAAAGCTGTAATTTGGCATAGTTATACATAGTTCCATGGGAAGAAATGGGATGGTGCTATTCTACCATCCCATTTCTTCCCATGGGTGTCGTAAAAAGCGACTAAGGGACTTACTAGAGAATGGGCAGCAGCGTTCTCTATGCATTTTAACACCATACTGCGATCGCCAACCCGCCTGCCAACCGTGGCGATTAAGGCAAACCCCCACCCCCCTAATATTGGGGGAGGCCTATGTCCAGCAGTGAACGTCTTTTGGCTGGAATGATGATGATGATGATACATATTAATCACGCCGACAAAGTGCTAAAATCAAATCTCGAAAAAAAAAAAATCTTTTAAGCATACCTCCTTGCACGTAATGTGGGGATGATATTTTTTTTCTCGTCTACCCCATGGTGTGGGGTATCGTTAGATAGGCCGTAAAAAAAATTGCAGGTCTGTCAACACCACTTTTCGATTCAAGGATCCACTTGCGTAATATTAAGCATTAAAGTGCTAATTTTTGTTAGAATCAAGGTGTGTCTCCTGCCAGCTAAATAGTTGTTTATAGAGATGTGAAAAAAATCATGGCAGTAGTACATAAATAATGAAATTAAAAGGAAAACTATCACGGCTAAGTGGGCTTTACAAGTTAACAAATTATAGTCGACCAACTTAAATTTACCGTTGGAGAATTGACCGTGGCATATGTCGATGTATGGGAGAACAGGTTTTTCAATGTTAAGTTTGTCTTTGGAATAAATTCGTCCCAAGTAATCCCAATTACGGAACCCTTCATTGTGCGTGGTCCGACACGCACTTGGCCGATTTTTTTCTACCTAGATTTGCAAATAAATTATTTGATCTTGAGCATTGGACCTCAAAGCCGGCAGGCGCCGTTGATTTTCTAAAAAAGTAATTATATTACGCTGATCAATGCTTGTTATTCCTCTGTAACTACGTCTTACAAATCAATTCATTTATTTGCATAACACAGGTTTCTAAGTTATTACAAAAAATAAGCTCAGGTACACTGTATTATATAACCTAATGAGGTGTCCAAATACCTAGGACATTCAATTAAATCAAATCATTATAGTTTAAATTAAATGTTTTCGTTGAATTCTGTTTCCAGGTTGACATTAAACAGCTACTTTATTTAATTACATATTTATATACATTTTACTCATTTGTATATATTTATTAAATATAATTATACATTTTTCTATATAATTATTTAATTTTTATAACAAAAACGAAATATGTATCTACGCTTTTTTAATTTATATTTTTCTTTAACTCGTTCCTAGGCAAACCGCGCCCGCTGCGCCTCAGCCACAGGCCCCCTCCAGGACGCAGTGCGCAGCCTGTGCCAGTTCGCAGACTCGCCCGAGTTCGCGTCCATCCCCGCCAAGATCTCACCACAGGCGAGGCACAACCAGGAGGCTATACTGGACTGTGGCAGGTTAGTACATCCGTGAAAAGGATCCGTGGAAAGGAGAAAGGAAAGGAAAGAATCCGTGTAAAACTGTAACTAAACCACATATTTTGTCCGCAGAAACATAATATCCGGTTCGTGCTCAATGCTGGAGTCGGCCCGCTCGCTGGCCGTGTCCCCCGCCGAGCGCTCGCACTGGCAGCTCCTGGCGCAGCACAGCAAGACCGTCTCCGACAGCATTAAGGCGCTGGTCACTAACATCAAGTGAGTTAAGCTTTGTGTTAACTAATGCGTTTGTGTCTTTAACTAATTTAATTGGCATTGGCGCCGATTCCCTTGTTCACAAACTAAACTAAATTTAAGTTCAGTGCATCTTTTTCTTTCTATTTCATTAAGAAAAGGACAGAAGATAAATTTTAGTTTAGTCCTGTCAAATTAATCAGCGCCTGTCACTACTCTATACAAGTTTAGACGTGATTAAAAACTTGCCTACTAAAATTACGTCAATTTACGTCAAGCGCTGACTAATTTGACAGGACTAAACTAAAATGTATCTTCTGTCCTTTTCCTAATGAAATAGAAAGAAAAAGATGCACTGAACTTAAATTTACTTTAGTTTGTGGACAAGGGAATCGACGCCATTGGCTGTTAACCAGTGCGCAATTTTTTTTTTGCTGGTTCAGTATCAGTAATAGAACACATTTCCATTATTTGTTAAATACTTCTTTAATTATTTCCCGACTTGAAATCCTAATAAAATACTGAAAAAACCTACGCCGCGCGTTCCGCTACAACGGACGCCCACGCCGCCCGGCTGGTCACCCTAAAAATTTCAGTTTCGAAAAGACATCAAAATAAAAAAAATCAAAGTCAACATTTGCGCACTGGTTACATTTTTTTTTCCGTATTTATTTTGCGTTAATTTTTCTGTCGGCACGCTAAGAAGAAGAAGAAGTAGATCATCATCATTCTCCTGTCCTTATCCCAATTTATTAGTAGCAGGCGCAGCACGACTTCACCTTCCATAAATGTCTATTAGCTGTCATCTCGGTTTTCACCCCCTTTTCTAGCTTGGTATTTTCAAGGTTTTTTATTCTCAAAATGAAGCATCAAAATGATTTCTCATCCTCCTGTCAAACATCAAAATATTTTCTCATTCACCTAGCGAATCATTAATACAATGCAATGATAATCCATTGCTTCTTATGTTTGCGCATACATATTCAAATATACTGACTGTGAGTTTGCTTAAAATTATAATAAATAATTCGTCTGCTCGACAGCAATAAATTAACGCAATGTATATTATTGAGTTGTCAAAATTAAAAGGATTTTATCCCGAATGTGTTATGCAATTAGAGCACTGATCTTCAAAAACAAAACCTTGTTATTTATATGAAAATGTCATACTAATTAAACTTCCTTTTACAGAGAAAAAGCCCCCGGACAACGAGAATGCTCAGCAGCGGTAGAGACGCTCAACAAACAGTTGAGAGAGCTCGACCAGGCCGCTATGCAAGCAGTCGGACAGGAACTATATCCTAGGAAGAACAACTCGCTGCAAGGTAAGGGATACAGCGTTGTCTAGCGTTGGCCATCGTGGTTATATCAGCAACTTTAAACCACAACTCATAGCAGGCACGATACTTTGACAATCAGCGATTTGGCGACTACATTTATGCTGCATCGTGTTTTGGTGACTGTGCATTTGGTCGCGGAAATGTAATTGAGCATCAAGCAGTGTTTCGCAGATGTCAAAGCCATAATCAATTGATATCGATGAGATAGTCGTTGATCATCAGCATTTCAGCCCTGAATCACCCACGGTTGCGTACCGTTGTTAACCGATGCTAAAAGTATCGTGTAGGTATGTTATGCCCCTAATAAAACAACAACTTTTGTATATTACTGTTCACATTGTAAACAACAGATTACTAATACGCAAAAAAATCCTTATCTTAAACATATTTAAGGGTTAGAATAAATATCCTGTGCAAATTGAAGAAAGTAGTTTGTAAGTTATAAAATTACTTAAAAACCACAAGTTAACGACCATATTTCTCTGACCGACCAGGCTACTCGGAACAAATAGAAAACAGCGCCACAGAGATGCTGGAGCGACTTGAGCCGCTGCACATCGCCGCCAACGGAGAGGCCGAGAACCTGGGACACGCTGTCATACAGCTCGTGAGTTTATTATTTATAATAAATAGCCTGCGATTAATGCACAATTATGTAAAAAATAGAACGGGAACATATGTTATAAAAAATATACAAACGCTTGATTCTTTTCTGCGTTTTATGTCATAAGCAACGAGTCTTATTGGAACGCTGAAAAATATGATTTTGAATAATTTCGTGTCAGTTTAGATGTTAAAAATATTACAGTGTAATCGACTTTTATGTACTGATCGTGGAACAAAATATTCTCCGTATGACACATTTAAAAAAAAAAATTGAGAATGTTGGAATAAGATGAAACTTTTATTAGGCTATATGTGATAAAAGAAAAATATTATTTATGCGTGATTTTTTATTATTAAAAATACAGTTATAATTAAGTAGGCAGATCACGCTTTAATAGTCTCTAAATTAAAATATCACAATTGTTTTCAATAATAATACTTATTTCAAGTATGAATGTGATAATTAAATTTACTTCCTATTCTCTCTCAGGTATCCTACGCCGAGCCTTTAGTGGCAGGCGCTATCGGAGCCGCATCTAACATAACAGAATCGAATACACAAGCGAGTTTGTTGGAACACACGCGCACTGTGTTAGAGACTCACGCGCAACTTGTGTTATTAACTAAGACTGCGGCTGGCAACCCTAGGGTAAGTAGCTATTACTAGGAATCTGTGAGTCTGAATTTTGAACTATCTGTGACACGATTTCTCTTTCACCTGTCAAAAAATACCAAAGATTTCTCATTCAGCTGTCCAAAAATACCGAAAGATTTCTCATTTACCTGTCCAAAAATACCAAAAGATTTCTCATTCACTTGTCAAATATAAAAATAATTTATCAGTTCCTATAAAAACGCAAAAATTATTACTCATTAGTATTGATATTAATTCTTTTAAGTTGTTAAAAAATTTTGTTGTTGACCCCAATACTGAGGGCAATTCCTGTAATTTTATAATCGATTCTATTCTGTCCCAATCTATCCAGAAATCCTGTAATTTGCCAACGTTTTTGACAAGTTTTGACGTTGACTGACACTGAGACGAGATTGTGACTTGAATGTGTATGTTTTTTTAAGTACGAGAAATGGTCTGCTGATCATAGGAACCTACTACGCTTTGGAATGGGCAACTAGTTTCATATTTTTGAATGACCGACTTCTTTAATGGTTCAAAAGTGCTTGTAATTGGCTTATTTGAAGTAAATACTTCGAGTTTGAGTTCTATGGTTGATAGATATTTAAATAGATTGTTGTCCGCCCCAGGCGGTGAGCGCGCACGGCGGCGTGTCGGCGCAGACGGGCAGCTGCCGCGCGGCGCTGGCGGAGCTGACGGCGCGCGTGCGCGAGCTCAGCGCGGCGCGCGGCGCCGTGGGCCCGCTGCTGGACACGCTGCAGCGGGCCATCGCGCGCCTCACGGAGCACAGGTGGGGGCTAGCTGGACTCTATGAGATACACGTGTTACCACGTAGATATGAGTGGAAACGACGGAAGGGGGAGGGACTACTTAAAAAGTTATACAGGGTGGATTTTTGAGACAGGGCAATACGAAAACACGAAACGAACACAGGATCGCAGGAAGTCTCCTGCGATCGTTTTTCTGTAACGTAATGTGTTTCGGTTAAGGTCCCAACCCTTATTGCCCCGTCTCAAAAATCCACCCTGTATAACTTTTTATAAGAATTTCTCAAAAAAATAAGAACAGTCGTCCTTATTTTTTTTGAGAAATTCTTGTCTCCATTCACAGACTTTGAAATTAATTGTACACTCAGCAAAAAAATGGGCAATTTTGACAAAAAAATTGTGACACCACACGATCCTATTTTTACCCGACTGCCTCAGAAGGGTAATGTTTTTCGAGAGTATGTATGTATGTATGTCTATTTCTTTGGCACGCTCTGTAACCTAAACGGCTAGATGGATTTTAACATATGAGGTGTCTTTCAATTCGTCTTAATTGTGTGAATGACATAGGCTATATATTTATAAATTGCATCTGCAAATACAAAAAAAAGGAGGGGTATTTTTTTTTTTTAATAATTGCAACAATATTGGTATCAAATAAAAGCTAGTAATGAGTAATTTTCAAATATATATTAATAAAACTAAAAACCTTGAAATAAAATAAATTAATTAAAAAACAAAAACCCGACTGCAAAAACACATAACTGAAAAGGGAAAAAACAAGCATTATAATCTATATAATTTTGGCCTTGCAGGCGGGGAAGTCGAACTTTTGATTGTATTTAGATGATTGAAATTTAGATGTACTACACCTCTAGCATTACGCCTCTATTCCCCTAAGAGGAAGGCCCTTCAGGTAATACAGGCCAGCCGGGGTCGCAAGAAAATCCGAAAGGGTTACCGAGACCCCTGGCAACTCAGGCAACGGAAGGAACACGGGTGGGTTTTTTTGAGTAAGAGTCTGACACACCCTCTCGCTCCACCCAGAGCGGGAGAAGTTATTTGACAATTTCCCAACCAAAAAAAAAAGGTAATACAGGTGTTATGTTATGTATACTTTAATATTATAAAGAGATCAAATTTGTGAGTTCGTATGTAAGGTTAGGGGATAATCTTCGGAACTACTAAACCGATTCCGAAAAGTATTTTATTAATTTTTTATTTAATTTAAATTTTATTAGAAGGAAGAGCAGTTACATTATAAGAACTTACAACTAATTTAACATCAACAATTTTAGTAATAATATAACCCACAACGCTGTCCACAGGTAGACATAAAAGTAAAAAAAAAAAAAACTGTAATCTCTAGGAGTTTTAGTAGCAGTACAAGCAGTCAATAGACTATAATGAGCATTAATAAAGTTTTAAATATTGATAACGATCACATAACATAAAATATGACCTTAGTAAGTCTGATGAGTTTCAGAAAGTGTACACATATGGAGGCATGAGTAACTGGGTGCAAAATTCACTCATCCTCCATAGAAAAGGGAGGATCCTCCAACCAAACGGGTGTTGTATCTGGTGGGCTACTGCCCGACGGTTGATATACACTAGTTGTGCGGTAAACTCTGCTTGCGCGATGCAGGATTTTGCTCGACGTCATTGTGTTGCGTAGTTCGCATGTGGCGATGTAGATGTCGCCACACACACAAAGGTTTTATTAGATAATGAGGAGATGGTGAGGCTTTTGAATCTACTCATTGGACAATTGAAGATGTTAATATGTTCGTGTGAAGCTAAAGTATTTCCGGGTGTCATATTGCCGGTTATATTTTATGTTAAAACAAGTAAATTCACGCGGATGAATTCACGCGCAGAAGCTAGTGTTATTATAAATACTGATGTGTCAGCTGACCTTAACCGCTCAGCTGTAGCACTGATATAGCGCTCTGATGTACGCTATTTTAAGATGCGCTCAACGACCCACATGTACCGAGAGCTTGGTGTGTAGGCTTTATATTCTGTTTGATACAGATTTTCAAGGACAACGGTGTTTTCTTACGGCTCAACATGACGCCTGTATTCCCCGAAGGGTTAGGCAGAGACATGGTACATTGCGCCAGTTATGTTTAAGTCCCATGTAATAGGGGGCGAGCCTAGTTTTGGCTTAGTGCTAAAAAAGTAAAGTTACATAATAGGTGATTGGTAATTCCTTGTGGGGTTATATGAGAGCTCATTTGCCACGGACCCTGCGATAACTTAGAAACAAAAATGTTTTTTGGGTCGTTTTTAGGCTGTTTTTTAGGCAACCTTACCCAAAGAGTAAAACGGATGGACTAAGACTCCGCTGTCCGTCTGTCACCAGGCTGTATCTCATGAACCGTGATAGTTAGACAGTTGAAATTTTCACAGATGACGTATTTCTGTTGCCGCTATAACAACAAATACTAAAAAACAGAATAAAATTAATATTTAAGGGGGCTCCCATACAACAGACATGATTTTTTGCCGTTTTTATTGATAATGGTATGGAACCCTCCGTGCGCGAGTGTGACTCGCACTTTTTTATTAATAATTTTCCACTTCTCTACCACATGTTGCAAAAAAAACGACGTAATTAAAAATTGTGATTTTTTTTTTCCTATCCGGAAACTTGTATATTACTAATAATTAAATCCTAACTAATATTATAAATACGAAAGTCAGTTAGTTTGTTACGCTTTCACGCTAAAATGGCTAAACGGATTTGGATGAAATTTGGCACATAGGTAGACTCATTACCTGGAGAAGGACATAGGCTACTTTTCAACCTGGATCGCAGACGAAGTCGCGGGCAACAGCTAGATAAATAATAAATTGTTCGAACCCAATTTATCAAAAACGTACCCCAGAACTATGGAAATAAAACGTCCTCGTAAAACTAATGTTATGAAAATATCTCAAATAAAATATAATATATTTTAATATTTAAATATCAAAACATAATATTATTATGTTTTGGTATTTTTAGCTAAATATGTACAGCAAATTCTTCCAATTATCCATTATCTCAACTTACTATACCCCACTTCAGCCCTCTTTTGATCTCCAACTGTCAGAGATTAATTTATAAATTAATTATGGCTCGCTAATTTCTTAAGCAGTCTCTGGTTCGATAAGACTTGCATTTGGCATCGATCCAACTCTTTGGTTGTCGATGATCTAACTGAAGATGGTATATTTTTGTTTATAGTTAGTTGTGTGACGTCATACGACTGGTTAGTGACAATGCGCTGTAGTATCAGTCTCCATATAAATTAATGGTATTCTGCATCTGTTTAGATTGGAAGCTGACCCTAACATCCTAACTAACTAATATGTATTATAAATTCGAAAGTGAGATTGTTTGTTACGCTAAAACGGCTGAACGGATTTGGATGAAATTTGGCACATGGGTAGAACATGACCTGGATTAGGACATAGGGTACTTTTATCCCGATATTCCCACAGGATCCAGACTTATGCGGGTGAAACCGCGGGTCGGAGCAAGTAGGGAATGACATCGGGAAAACGCTAGGTAGATAAACGATAAGTGATATATTTCTGTAACTAGGTTTTTACAATACACCGTCATACGGTTTCAATATAATTATAAAAACTACTCTGAGGAACTCCGAAACAAACATTAGCTAATATTTCATGGTAACAATATTAAGATAGCGTAGACAGTCGTTACGGCTATTCAAAAGCAGTAGTCTGACAAGCTGTAGCTGGGCGATGGAGCTCAGAATAGAATATAATATGTTAAATTATACTATTATATACACCATACAAATTACAGATATGAATGTAGACATTTTACATGAGGTAAGGTAATGGGCATGGCATTGGTCAGATAGGTAGTCGCTCCATCTAATATACTGGTATTCAGATGCATTCGGTTACCCTGGAAGCCAACTCCTACATACCCGGTTGGTAAAAGGCGGCAGATGATGAAAGGATTTACTGATCACAGACTTTCCCGGTCTTTCAATCAGTCGTAGACGCCCTATGTCTAGATCATCGATATGCCTACGTATGCGCATACGCAAGTCTTGTTTACTATAACGGTCAGTTGAGTTAGGTCGCTCGCTGCGAGGCAAGCTTTTAGTATTGTTTAAGAATAGTTCTGTGCCAAGTGTGAACTGTATTTATTGAGGATTTTTTGTAGTTAACAATAATGTTTTTTTAACTTTTTACTTATTCTTTTTGGTATTGTGTTTTTGAAAGCAAATTATTTATAGTGTAGTGTTTAATAACATGATGTTTTGAAGTAGTTCTTGTTTTAGTGTTGTGATTGTATTTTGATCCATTTTGGAGATTCTACTTGTGGTGATTGGAGTAATATAATCAAGTGTACAATATGGATAAATTAAAGTTAGTGTTATTTATTTAGATATCGTTTTGGCTTTTGGCCTTGATTTAGAGTTCCGATATATGTAGGTAACATTAACTAGATAAATTTATTTTAAAGTGACTTTTAAGAAACCATTACTAATAAATTACTATGTGGTTATAATTTCTGATTCATATGGTATGTACGACGCCGGTTTCAGTTCAAATTCGACAAAATAGCCACAGTGAATGAATGAAAGAAATGGACCAACCCTAGCGTGGTTTGACCAGACTCGATTACTCGAATGAACCCAAAGATTCACACTAGCTTCTAGAGCCACATGCTTCATGGGACTACAGGGACCATTGCATATCAAAGAGTAGACCGGGGGTTGCGGTAATGGTCAGGATGACGTGCCCTTAGGATAGGAAGGATTATTAGAGCCGTAGCGGATATGCATCGTAGAGTAAGCATTGGAATTGTGGTGATGTTTATGGGCCAACTTTTAACAACGTCGCCGCCACTTCAAATTCCACAAAATGACCACAGTTCTAACTATATTAAAGTAAGATAAGAAATCAAAGGGATGTTTAAATTACAAGTCAAGCTTTAGTATTGGAATATATCAAGGAATAAAATTACATAGTAATCGTGAAAGTTCACCGTTAAATCGTACATCGGTTTTCCCACGCGAATAAGGCAACACATCGCGTTTCTTGCGTCAACGTTCATACATCATCAACATTATTATATGGTCATCGCATGCAGAATTTCTTAAATTTCCCCGTAAATAAACTCTAGTATTACTGTCTATGTCGCGTGACTAGTGACCACGTTCCTGCACAGACATGATCGTAAACTTTATTTTAACAGTTTTAACGTTTACTCTCTTTGAAGTCGCAGCGCTTCAAGGTTAGGCCTGCATGCTTCTTATATATATCTAGGAATAAGGATGGCAGATCTGGACTAAGATTTTTTTACTTTATGGTATCAGCTTAGTCAATAGGCTCGTTTCACAAGGAACTGTTCACTACCAGACGTACTGCAGGGTACCATCCGCACTTGGTTGATATCCAGACCAGTCGTTTTCAGAGCTTCTCCGCACGGTCAAAATGTGGAACTCTCTGCCAGCGTCTCAGTTCCCTTCCACAAATAACTTTCAAAGCAAGAGTGAGCAGGCATGTTCTAGGCACGCTCGTTCCATCAGACCTCATCCATCTGGAGAGATCAAGGTCAAGAGCAGGCCGATTTCGCAATAAAATATATATATATGACGGAGAAGGTACGTCTCTCTCGTTATCATCAGCCATACTTAAACTACTGTGGGCGTACAATGGTAAGTGTTGGTTATTGCACAATAGAAAAACCGTTTGCAGTTTAAATCAAATTATAATTTACGATCAAATAATCACACTAGCTATTCACACACTGTAGGTACACGATACTCGTACAATTACACGGAACACGCGACAGTTTCTAAACGTGTTCACTTCTTGACCGCCTCCGATCAACTGTACTTAACCCCGGTCAAGCGTTATGTTGTAGACTCTGTCGAGCGCCGCAGGTGGCGCTGGCGTCCCGATCAGTCAAACGAGTGACTAACGTATTTCCGACATATACATACATACATACATATCTGGCTAGATAACTTTACACAACTGCCTACCCTGCCTACCCCTTTGGGAATTACAGACGTGATGTTTTGCTTGTTCAGGCTAAGAATGTCTGACTGTAGGGCAAATTCCTCTTCTCCTACAGAGATAGAACGAGGATTGATCGCCATGCTTGTTACAGACCGTGTACGCCGTACGGCATTTCATACAAATTTTCAAGTCCTTTTTTTTTTCGAAATGACTGAACCGGTTTTAATGAAACTTCACACACATAAGCAGGATACATAGCTCTAAAATGTTAGTAGAAAATATTTACGAAATGTCTTAAAAAAGTTAATTGGAAATTTATGTTTGTATGGAATATTTAAAATCGCTCTAATTTAACGGTAACACTATTTTTTGAAAATGTTTTCTACTCACTTTTTAAAACTATTTATCCTGCTTTTTGTTATGAAGTTTCAGTAATCAGTCAAGGACAGCTCATGAGACACAATTGATTTACTATTGTTTGACACCGATTCGGTGTCGCGCGGGGCTAATCAATTTAGTCATATTGAAAAATAAGGACTTGAAAATTTGTATGAAATTCCGTACTGCGTACACGCTCTTAAGGTGGGCTGGATTTTCTTTTGATAAATTAATAGTTATAATACCAGCCTATTATTGTCCTAAGAGCAAATGCCTCTTCTCATACAATGCAAACGCACGGGCATTGATCACCAGGCTTGCTCAAGACGGGTTGGTGATTGGAAAAAAATATATACATATATTACCATAATCGTACCCACAACAGAGAATAAGTCCCTAGTTAGGGACTAGGAATTTATTCTCTGTTGTGGGTACGATTACAGCTTGATAACAGACACCAAAACTAATTGTTGACGAGACAAACTTGTATGCCAACAATGTTTGGCATCCCTGACGAATCCATGTAGTTAATAAGCGGGAAGTTTGCGAGCGATATATAGGTCATGTCCAACGATCTGCGTCTGTTTATTTGTTTGTGACCGACTTCCATCTGTGAAAGTTATAAAAATATATTTATATTGACTGCCCAAGGTGATCGTGGTGTTGGTGGTGATATCGTAAAAAAGAGAAAGGGGGGGGGGGGGGGGGGCACCTAGATTTGCTAAAAGAGAAAAGGGGGGTAGATGGCTATATTTCTATGTAGTATGTAAGAATATTTTCAGTATATTCAGACACTGGAAAGCATTTGGTGATGTGATCTCACTAGCAAGCCCACGAGTGGGGAGTGGGTAATCACACATAGAGAGGGGAATAAATACAGGCAGTATTCAGTCTGTATGCCGCAAGACGGGTTGGACTGCAGAGGGGAGAGGGGGTGATCGCCTATCGTCCAAATGTACTGCCACTATCATAAGATATTTATTACACATATTATTATTATTTATTTATTTTATTACTTTCCTCAAAAATATCAACAACCAATCTTAAAAGTTGACATGTAGTTTCATAACAGTTTAATAGATTTTTATAAACTGAGGTTCATCCCTATTACGTATATCTACTCCTTCTTTCCGTGTCGATTGGCTTGCTACCCAAAAGTCCGACCAGTCCGGCTGTCCGTGTAGCTACTTACTGACATTATATCTATTTAAAATAACTGAACATGTTTAATATCTTTGTTACAGAATGTCACTTATCGGAACGTACGATGAGACGGATTCGTTCGTGGACTACCAGACCAGGATGGTCGGCGCTGCCAAGGAGATCTCCAGACTTGCTACGGACATGGTAAGATTATTTAATTAAACGTCACAGTGTTGAATGCCTTATTATAAAAGTACTAGCTGTTGCCCTCGACTTCGTCTGCGATCCAGGATGAAAAGTCTATGTCCTTCTCCAGATCATGGCCTGCAACGGCTGTACAAATTTCATACAAATATGTTCAGCCGTTTTAGCGTGAAAGCGTAACAAACAAACAAAAACCACTTTCGCATTTATTTATAATATTAATTAATAAGGATGAAACTACTACTTCCATGTTTTTGGATTTCAATGATGTTCCTATGGTCTCAAGAGATCTTACGCGACAATATACGTTTCTGCAATGAATAAACACACGCATACTTAATTTGGCTTAATTTTTAATTGTATATTTTTTGTTGCTAGAACTCAACTTCTTCATAATATCTATTTTTATCCTTACCTTTAATCTTTCTTACTTTGTTGATTCTAACCATACTCTTTTCCTACAGACTGCGAAGTCAGCCACAGACGCGAGCCGCCTGGTCCAGCTCGGTAACGAGATGTGTCAGAAATACGAGCAGCTGGCGCAGGACAGCGTCGGTGCCTCCGCCACCACGCCCAACGGAGATGTCGCTAACAGGTATGTACACTGATTGAAAACATACTGAACTACAGATAGTGGCACCCACGAAGACCCGCCCCCACTCTTGGAGCAGTGGTGGCCCAGTGGTAACGACCGTGACTTATGAGTTTGTAGGTTGCAAGTTCGAACACTGACAGGCGATTTACTTAGTGTAATTATTTCAACACCACTGCTCGCAAAACGGTGAAGGAAAACATCGTGAGAAAACCGGCATGTCCTAGAACCATAAATTCGAAGACACGTGACCTCTACCAACCCGCACTGGGCCCGCGTGGTGGATTATAGCCCACTCCCTCTCACAGGGAGGAGGACTGTGTCCCAGCAGTGGGAACATTATATACTGATTGCGCACGCACACTACGATTAATACATCAGCTCGGATCAAACTCCCCACACCCCGCGGCCCCTCAACTAAAAAATAGTGGAGCGCGTCTTCGCGTTTGGCACACTCTTATAGAACATTGAATTTATACAGGGTTATTTTACATTGGCTAGCTAATAAACCGCAGACACGTTTGGTATCGATAATAAAATACAAAATTAATTAATTTGATGATTTTTTTGGGGTCATCGACCGATGTTATTGTAGCCACTTGGTATATCAGTTTTTTTGTGTAGACTACACATACGAGTACATAATGGGTATTAATATCTAAACACAATAAAACATAAGAAATCAGTTTTTCTCAAGTCATTCTTCAAGTAGCAACACTTACAGCGCGCAGCATCAAATATTTTTATTTTATCGTGTTTACCCACCGTCTGCGGAGTTTAGCTGCTCTAGCCAATTTAAAATTACCCTGTATAAGGGGTAGAAAGAAAAGAGCGTCAGTGAGGGGAAAATGCCTTCAATAAATTTAAGGACAACATTAAAAGATTTTTGAAACTAGAGGCGGCAAATACTATAAAAAACCGGCACGAAGGGTTCCGTACCATTATCTATAAAAACGACAAAAAAATCATGTCTGTTGTATGGGAGCCCCTTAAATATTTATTTTATTCTGTTATTTAGTATTTGTTGTTATAGCGGCAACAGAAATACATCATCTGTGAAAATTTCAACTGTCTAACTTTCACTGTTCATGGGGTACAGCCTGGTTACAGACGAACAGTCGGTGAAGTCTTAGTAATAGGGTCCCGTTTTACTCATTGTGTACGGAACCATAAAAAATAAAAAAAATTGTAACAATGATTTAGCAGGGTTTACTGTATAAACAAACAGAATCAATACGTGTAGTTTCAAAGGCGCTTTTCCATTAATTTATCAAATTTAAAAAAAAAATGATTGTTTGTTTGATTGTTCACGTAAAATTTTCGTCTGTGAACCGACTTTCGGTTCACGGACGAAAATTTTACGTGATAACGAGAGAGAGATGCGTCACAAGCCGAATGCTTAGGCCGATCGTGCCTCTCTATCGCTAGTTCCGCGCTCTCTCTTGCACGCTCGGCTCAGGCGGAACGTGATACTTTTTCGTGTGTGCAGCCGGCGCATCGATTTATGAGACGTTATCACGTCAAAAAAACCAAGCTGATTCTACCAATGTCCCGTTTAACAAAACATTAACCATTGATGTTCTTCCTCAGAATCCGCGTGGCAGTAGTAGAGCTCGGTGAAGGCGCATCAGAACTAATAAAGGCAGGAGGACACTGTCGCCTGTCCGCCATCCCCACCAACCAGCGCGCCGTCGCCGACGCCGCCAAGATCGTTAACGAGAAGGTACGCTAAGGTCACAACCCAGTTACAGCTGAGCTGCTGAAACGTGTTTATCATCTGCCGAGCCTTTTTCAAACTATCTTAAGGTCGGCTTCCTGTCTATACAGTATATACCAGAGATTAAAACAAAAAAAAACTGCTGCTATACGTTTAAGTTCGTATAACTTGACAAAAAACTGGTTGTTACTGCTCTTAGACTCAGATTTGGAGACGCCCTGGGCGTCGGGAATCCCGGGCGATTTCCGGCCACCGTAGGCGTGGGCTTGCGGACGGTGAGCAATGGGTAGCTCACCGTCCGGTAAAGACCAGGCCCGGGGCGACGGCGCGTTGTATTCCACGCGTGCCTCAAAGAGATGTCGTCAGCACAAGTGTAGAGGTCCACTAGGGCCGATGCCTGCCGGGGTCGCGGGAAGGTACCAAAGGGTTACCGAGGCCCCTGGCAACACAAGCAACGGAAGGAATACGGGTGGGTTTTAGTCAGTAAGAGTCTGAAACACCCTCCCGCTCCGCCCAGAGCGGAAGAAGTTATTTGATGATGTACCACCCAAAAAAAAAAAAGATTTGGATCTGGACACATTCCATGCAAAAAAATTGCCTTCATTATGAAGAAAATCGCTTCACCCAATTGTGAGGAATGAGGAGTTGTCGAGGACCTACAACGTTTATTGATAGAATGTGTCCAATATGAGTCCAGTAGAAATAATTTAGTAAGGTCCCTGAATTTAAACAGAACTGATGTATGTTCCATACAATTCTATCCCAACCAAATGGCGACGATGCAAAGGGTTTGTTCAAATTCACGGCCCACGTCTGAATTGTTGTAGTTGTTCTCATACACGTGACTTTATATCAGTAAAAATAGAGAATCAAATAGAAAAAAAATCGTATGACAAAACAAAGAATTCTGAGTCGAATTATGTAAAAGAGTGAAATTCGTAAAAAGTGCAGTTAACTCTTTCTACTTTGCTGCCGTCGTACTTTCTACACGGAACGTCATTTTTGTCTATTCTTCCGTAGACAAAACGGTGCTCGTACTAAGCCTGCTGTTGGCTATCAATATAACTTTTCTAACTCACATTTACCTTTTCTCATGTTATCGTTCCTGTTCCCCTAGGTGATAGCCGTGCTGTCTGCGCTACAGGCGGGCTCGCGCGGCACCCAGGCGTGCATCGACGCCGCCGCCACCATCGCTGCCATCATCGGAGACCTGGACACCACCATACTGTTCGCCAGTGCTGGTCAGTAACACTTACATAACTCTAATTCATTTAAAAGCTTAGAACCTAATTATTATTCATACTAACATTAAAATAAAATATAATAATCAGCCTATAACGTTCCCACTGTTGGGATATAAGTCTCGTAAGTGGTAACGGCTGCGATTTACGAGTTGTTGTAGGTCGTAGGTTCGAACCAAGACAGGCGCTTTATTTTGTGTAAATTATTTCATCACCACTGCTCTCAAAACGAAGATAAGTGATATCTACCAACCCGCACTGGGCCCGCGTGGTGGATTACAGCCCACTCCCTCTCACAGAGAGGAGGCCTGTGTCCCAGCAGTGGGAACATTATAGGCTGATTATGCCATCACAGCGGACAAAATCAACCCAAAGCTTCCAATCCAAATTATAATTCTTACCTTTGTCATTGTCATTCAGTTCACTGAGATGTTGACAAGTTATAATTGCGTATTACAAGAAAAATCCAAAAATTTTATCAGACTGACCTATTTAAACCACAAAAAAAAATACAATTTTTCCAATCTTTTATCTCTTTCCTCAGGAACACTCCACTCCGAGAAAGAGACAGACACATTCTCTGATCATCGCGAGAACATCCTCAAGACAGCTAAGACCCTGGTAGAAGACACTAAGACCTTGGTGGGCGGAGCGGCCGGCACCCAGGAACAACTGGCTACCGCAGCCCAGAATGCTGTTAGCACCATTGGTAAGTTAGCACCACCTTTCCTTCCAGAGAATACAGGCGCGATGGTAAAAATATCATAATACACAATGGCTTTTTTACTGTGTTCGCGATTTAGTTTTCAAATGTGTACCCTGTGAATGTGTGTAACAAATATCTTTTTCCTCCGCTATTAAACAATTATTTTTACTTGTGCATAAAGTTTAAATAAATAAATACATACTCACACATAAATTTTAGTTTGCACGACATCTTCAGACATATTTTTGACATTTTCAAAAGTAAATGTAGTAGTCATTCTGAAATCAACTTAATTTACACTATTATAAATTTAATTTTGATATTCGTTTAAACAGAAATAAAATTAATTGGGATCAATGATTTGAAAAAGCTGCACTGCTGCAAGCGGTGTTTTGTTATTAAGTGCAGCATTGGAATAAAAATATCTCTGCAATATTCGATGAATTCGATCCTTAAGCGCATTGAATGTCGGATATTTCGGAACTCCTAGGAAGGGTAGAGAAAACGAATTTTGAACGATTTTGATCGTTATAAATGTCAACTTTATGTAATTCTTTTCAAGTAGCTCTTGCAAAAGATCATTTGAAGAGGATGCAAATTGCAAAATAATGGGGGAGTCCTGAGGGGCAATTCCTGTATTTTTTGAGCGTTTGTAATTTCAGTGTCAATTTGTCAAAAATTGCATTGCGTTTACTTACATTTTTGACATTGATTGTGTCTATAGCGCTACAAGGTTATTCTGACCGACGTGGCCAAAATCGCCATCGCGGCCATCTTGTTTTTTTTTTATATATTTCGACAGCGAGTGATGTTAATCAACAGCCCGCCCCCCCCCCCCCTCCCCCCTGTCAAATTCATTCGAACGCCAGAAGACAGAGGATCTTAGTAGCACTCTAGATTGGAATTGGTCTTTTTGGTGTGCTACTAGGGGTTCAATTTTAAATAAAAACTACATAAGAAATACAAAATTATTGTTATTATTACAAATTAAGACACATATTTGAATAATTTATTTTTAAGAAACAAGGGATGATTTATTAGTATTAGGGTACTTATTCCTATACTCGCTCACCAATAAAAGCAAACACTGCTTTTGTTCTTTATTGGATGTAATCAATTTATTATATTCCTAAATAAATGCAAAAACAATTAGTGAGACATTTATCAAAGCGACCATACATTGCTTTTTGTTAAAGTTTGATGACTGGTAGCGACCCCTAAATCGTATCGAACAATTAAAAGAAAAAAACTGTTTCATATTTAGATGTAGGTATATAATCGAATGACAAAGGGCAGCGATGATAATTAAAAAATCGAAAATAAGGACCACCCTTTATTTAAATGTCTAAAAAACGTTGTTTCCGTCCGCAGTCCAGCTGTGCGAAGTAGTGAAGCTGGGCGCCATGTCGCTGGGCTCGGGCAACCCGGAGCCGCAGGTGCTGCTGCTGCACGCGGCGCGCGACGTGGGCGCGGCGCTGCGCGACCTGGCCGCCGCCACCACGGCCGCCAGCGGCAAGCTGGTGGCGCACCCCGACATGCACCGCCTCAAGCACGCCGCCAAGGTAGGCCTGGCCGCGCTTCCGATACAGAGAGAACGTAAACGACCCTACCATAACGTTGGTTACAGATAAAAAATGGTCAGATGCGTTCTCGCATAATCTTGAGGACGGATTTTGAATGGCAAAAATTAAATTAGAAAACAATCTTGAACTAAGAAAAACCTAAGGAAATATTTCCTAGAATACAAAACTCAAAGACATGTACATTATCTTGATAATTCTGTCAAAATGTAGCTAAAACTAACATTCAATTAATACAATATTTTAATTTTTGCCAGAAAATGTCTGTTCCCTGTTAATATACAGCACTCATACACTCTTGTCTATAGCTAAAAATAGTAAATGTCAATTTCACGTTTTTTTTTTTTGCAATTTATGGCCAGCTTATGTAGTATTAGTAGACTTGTAAATTAAGTTTTCTTTTTGGTCTTATTCGATTATTCATACAACTATGAATTAAAAACAAAATTATTGATTAATATCAAAGAAAACAGACAAAATTCTTGGAAAGACTTGACCATCTGTTTTTTAACATTTTTCTTTGTTTATAACACAATTATTTTAATATTTTCGCAAAGCGCAAATAAACGCAATATTTAGTAGTTCAAATGACATGCACTGTTTCAAAAAATTATTGCGTCACTTGCTATGGCTTTTTTTTTTTATTAACACTTTTTTTTTCTCTGTTCATATTAGACCTTAAACACTACAGTAAGATCAGAAATGATGGGTGTTTACAAGTGCTGCAATACTTTTTAGATCAGTAAAACTGTTAAGAAATAAACATCTATAAATACAAAAGAAAACATTTCCATTCCATAACATTTGTGTTGTTGTCTATGGTAACGTGGCAATATACCCTCCATATATTGCCGCCACATGGTTTACCGCTACTTGTTTACCCGCCACATTGTGTTCGTCTGTCAATATTGGACTGAGCTGGTATTTTCTTTAGCGGCTGTCGGATGCCACTCGTCGTTGGAGCCTTCCCCTCAAAGCCAGCACCATTCCTCGCCCTAACAGGCGCTCCACCCTCTTGCGAAGCGACTATAACTCAGCCGACTCGGAAACTGACATCTTTCAATCGGACCAAGAAGATGAACTTGTGAAACTCCTCGATTATTCCAGTCAAGATGATGACGTCTCCCCGAGTGTCTTCCATGATAATTGCGAGGAAGTCATCACATATATTGAGAATTTGATGACGATACCGCCAGTTAGGAGTCATAAAAATGATGATTTAAATGAAAGGTACACTTTGGCTGCTACAAATAGCTTGCTAGATATGGATTGGAGGGTATTAAAATACGGTGAGAATATCCTCTTAGGAGAGGTTAAGAAACTTGCAGATCTTGTACAAGAAATTGGCGATAGAGTCGAAAATAAACGTAAAATAGACAAAATTCAAAGAATTAAAGCTAACAATGATTTGGATACAGAAATGAAACGATTATCAGCTGTCATTGAGAACATAGATACTGAAATTGAGATTAATGTTAAAACTGAAGTTAAAATCGAAACTGTGTCTCATAAAAAACCTAAATTAGAAGATGTTAAACTAAAAAGTCCTGTATTTACACTTAAAAGGGTTAGACCAGTTAGTTTAGATATTCAGACGACATCTCCTGAAGCGTCAGATGCTATCAAACAAATGCTTAGCCCAGAAGAGAGGCAGAAAGAAGAAACAATAGAAATCCTTGTCAAACCAGAGACAAAAACGATGACAAAGGACATTGCTGATGTCAACAAAATGACGAAAAAAGTCAGAATGGAGTTTTGGAAAATGTTCAAGGATGATACGGAATGGTGGAAAGCTCTAGCCAAGAGAAATCTGGACAAAATGGAAGAAACTAGACGAGAGTTGGAGCGATTCAGCGGTCATGAACTAGCTTTAAGCGAGTTTCAAACCCAACTCGATAGATTTGAAAATGAAAAACATACACTACAGAATTTTATCGAAGAAGTCGATAAGTCGAAAGCTGTTAACCAGGATTTAGAATATAACAAAAAGTACGAGGATATGGTTTTAAAACTCATAGAATTTGCCAAAAAAGACTTCATTTATAAAGGTTTCGATCCTCTAATTGAACAACTACAAGCTTTGTCGAACATTAAAATCGATCGCAGAAAAAAAGTCGACATTCAAGAAATACTAAACATCTACTCCCAAATTGATACAAGCAAATATACGTACGAAGAATTGTGCCTACTTGAAAAATATTACATAGAAATTATCAGAAAATATAAAAAAGATTCCAGAGATAAAGAAAATATAATCCCAGAAAATCGTCAAGATGTTAACAAAAAAGTTACTACTACAAATGTTTACTCAACCAACAGTTTACACCGGAATATAAACCATAATATTACTTACAATACAGATACAATTAAATCAACAAGATCTAACCCCGAAAATTCCCAAAACACCATTGAAATTTTAGACCTAACACGCACCTACCCTCTCCAATATTACGCGAATAATTGGTGGACAATTTACGAAGACGTACTCAAAAGCCGAGAACAACAATTCGGTTCAATTGACAACTGGTGGAATGTATACGAAAAGGTCCTTAACAAGACTGAAAGTTATGAAGATATAGAGAGGATTCGATCTCTGATGCGTAGTCAGTCTCGATCGAGACCAAATTCAAGAATGGAGGAACAGTTACGAATTCTAAACGAGATAAGGAATGATCGGTTTAAGGAGACAGAGGCAGTGACGAAGAACGACGATGAATCGGTCAGATATACTTGAATTTGATCGCTACTGCGCACGCCGAGCATGGTGTGGAGGCTTCTCATTGGTTCTCAAGTCATTGTCGTGTGGCGGACGGTTTCGCACTGTGATCTTATTTTGCACGCTGTTGTTAAGCTTTTTATATTGTGTTTTTTTGGGTATTTTGGTATAGGGGTATTAAGACAATGTCATCATTAAAAATTTAGTAGAATCTTATCATAATTTTCAAGTGTCATGGCCATTTTACAATTCGTCTTACCAGCCGTCGGCTTGTTTACTATCCAAAAATATAATTTAAATTACAGTAATAGCTTCATATTATTTTTAAAAGAACTTGCCTACAGGTTTTTTTCAATCATTCAGTTATTTTTTCACAGTAAATTTAACTCTTTACTATCATCGAAGGTAGTTCAATATATATATATTTGTTCAATGAGTACACGAGTCCATTATTGTCCAAAAACCATTGAAACCATTTTTCACTTTAAACTAAAGTGGATGGATGGTGTTATCCAAAACAGAGGCAGCTACGTACATAAATAGCTGCAGAAACCGGCCGCCACACAAACTAACTCGCTTCCGTCATTCTCATTGTCACACTTGTTCGAAATGTGTTTAGTTTATGTCTCAGTGTGGCATGACCCTGACCAGTGTCCTAGCTTGCACATCTATTTGTTTCAGAATTCCATATTACGCATATCACAATTTATGTCTGTGTGAGTACATCCAGTTAGACTGGAAGCTGACCCCAACATAGTTGGGCAGATAATGTCTGTGTAACTTTTTCCTGGCATTGAGTTTTGAAGTGTTTTAGATACACGCAGCTGCATATCTGAGTCTCAAAAGATGTTGTAATATACTTAAGACAAAGAATAGCGAGGCCTTTGCCCAGCAGTGGGACAATATTAGCCCAGAATTAATACTTAATAGTACTTAAATACTACATATTAGTTGTCTTGAAATTCTATGATTAACACAGTATTGTAGCCTCGATCGAGTCTGAAATAGATCGATTTAATTGTTGTTAATAATTAATATAAAAAGAAGAAGTAATTTCTGAGATCGAAATCTACTTTTCAATTTCTTAGATCATCCATTTAAGACGCTGACAACACCTAAGCCGCGGTCACTGTCAAATTCCATAGAAAAGAAAGAGAAGCGCGACGACACAACGCTTGTAATTTATTGCAAAATATGAAGTAATCATCTATTTACTCAAAATTGAGTTGAGTAATCGAAAATAAAAAACAACCAAGTTCTGCATTCAAATAAGACGTTCTTGATATTAATTAAATACGTAACGTATGTTGATATTTGATACAGATATTTTGGATTAGAACTCAAAGTAAGAGGTTAGTTTAACGTTACTTTGTATCGAGATTTTGTTTTCAAAACGTGTTTTGGTAACAACCAGGTTCTGGGAAATATGTTCAAAATTAACATATATTTTTTCCGCTACCACAAACTATACAGATTTGGCAATTTTTTTTCTTAAGCAAAGCCTATTTTGATCAATTGGGTCTTGTCAGCGCCTTAATAGATTTTTGTATGTTTAAGGTGAATCCTCATTCGTTAGATATTGTATATTTTTTTCTTAGGTCGTTTTCGAAGAAGTCACGTCCTAAACACATTTCCCATAGGATTCATGTCATGGTAGCCATCAACTCATGATGCCCGCCCGGTTCAAGAGGACGCCCGCTTGTCATCTGTCTATAACACAAACCACAAGCTTTCATATCAGCTGCCATACGGTCCAATATTGACAAACAAATATCTATGAAAAGGCTGGGATCAGGGCGTAAAACACGACGTTGAACGAAAATTTTCGAGACTGATTTTTTGCAACGTAATTTTGGTAGATCATTCTGAGCGGCGTAATTTCGGCAGCTCATTTTGAGCGGCGTTAATTACGCTGCGTTACGCTTTTCTGGTCCTACCCTTATATAAATTATGTATGTATTGTTTAAAGATTATTTTCTTATATATTTATGGTGTTTTTTTGAAAGCTTATGGGTTACAGCTGTAGCATGGCGCTTATGTCGTTTAGCTAACGGGTTTTAAATTTTATTTTTTTATTATTTCGTATTAAAAAATCCTAATTTCTAGTTGGCAACCCAAAGCTTTAAATTCATGTTTTTAGTTTAATTTATTAAAACACTGTTGTTACTTAATAATAAATTATGATTGAAATGTATGGGATATTTTGGTGGTTTACTGATCAATATTCTTGGAGCAATAATATTAGTAAACGTAATAATTTACCAGCTTTTAATCATAGACAACTTGGTGCATTTAGGAGTTACAGCTAAGACAAGCAGACTACTTTAAGAGAATGAAAATCATTTTTGTCAAAAGCATTATGTTAAAAGGGTTCAAACACATTTTGGTAAAAATTGTGTTGAAAACCTTCAAATTCTGTTACTTTAACTAGAGATTTCAGATTAAAATAAACAGGCATATTTTTTTAAACTTTGTCTGTGCAAAGTGTTTTCGACGCCTCTGGGCACATGTCTAGGCATCATCATCAGATACCATAACAAAACAGATGCCGATCGCCTTTTTCAGTCAATCAATGCTACTTTTCTTTCTGAAATCAGCTTAATTTATATATTGTTAAAGTTGCTATTCGTTCAACGTGTACTGGAAACCAAAATTCGAACAGGCATTACTATAGCTCATTTGTTTTTACCACTGTTCCTAAAACATTGATCAGAGAACCACTAACCCCACAGAGAGTACCCTTACTGATAGTATGTATTCGTTAGGTGATGGTGACGAACGTGACATCTCTGCTCAAGACCGTGAAGGCCGTTGAGGATGAACATACACGCGGTACCAGGGCGCTGGAGTCTACGATTGAAGCTATCTCGCAGGAGATTGAGGTAAGAGTTTTATTGATTTATATTCTGTGTATTTAATAACCGACTAGCTTTTACCCGCGACTTTTCTTCCAAGGCCCCGATAAAGCCTGTCACTCTCCGGCCCATATGCTATAACTATGTAAAAAAATATGTCGATTCGTCGTTTCGTTAATGCGTGAAAAAAGAAAAACCAACAAAAACACTTACCTTCTTATTGGTTTGTTGCTCTAGTAATTGCAAGCGCGTCTGCCGAGATTGGGATCCTAAGGTTTGATCCCTAGCTTGGAGTTTTATTACGTTTTTCCATTAGGAATATCTTAGTAGCAACTAGATTTGAGCAGTAAGCTCGTCCCCTGTTACGTGCGACTTAAATATTTGGAAAGTGTACTGTTCTCTGCCTAAACCTTCGGAGAATACAGATGATACGTCACATGTTTACTAACCTTCTTTTCCCCCCACAGGTCCTCATGTCAGCCACGGCCCCCAAATCTGCCGCGACTCCGGAAGAACTGATCCGCGTGACGCGCCAGATGACCGTGGCCACCGCACGCGCTGTGTCCGCCGGCAACGCCAACAAGCAGGACCAGCTTACTGCCGCCGCCAACCTGGGGCGCAAGACTGTGGTAGACCTGCTGGTAGTGTGCAAGGTATGTATGACATCATCATTAAGCATCATCGCCACTGCTGAACTTAGGCCTCTCCAATGTCCAGCAGTGGCGATGATGCGTCGCGTCACCACATCGAACTGTCCTGTGCTTCTCGCATCCAGCGGATTTCCGTTACCTTCACTGTGTCATCAAAGTCAAATTACTTATTTCAAAAAATATAGAATTGATTCTAGTCGCCCCTTCCAAAAGGTAGATTCGTATTGAGAAGAATGGGCAAGAAACTCCACCGTAACTCTTTTAAAATGTTTTACAATATTTTGTATAGGTACATTGATTATAGAATTATATGTGAAGACGATGTACCTAGAATACAATTACTATACCATAATAGGTAAAAAGAAGTTAAAATGAAGCAATGACAGATAAATAAATTCTGTGATAGATACATGGTGTTCACATATTTACAAACTTTATAAAAGTACCTATACGTTTTCCTAAAATAAAAAAATAAAGTAATAGGCCAGTGTGTGAGTTAAGGTAGTCACAGAATGTAAAATCAATGTCATAAAAATAATAAATTATACAAATACAAATACAGTGCAACCAGTTTGATTTTGTCTAAACTCCATCAGTCCACCTTGTTGGCTGACCGACGCTGCGCAATTCAGTATGCGGCTATCACTCCAGAACCTTTCGGCTCCATTAGCCATTCGTTCTGTCAGCAATGTGCACCGCTCTGCTATTTAAGTTTGCCACTTCTACGAGCTGTAAAAAGAAAATAAAGTAAAATATTTTTACACACACGCACAAAACATACAAAATGTAAAAAAGGATCATTTAAAACTAACAAAAGATTACACATAAGCCTATAATGTTCCCACTGCTGTGACTCAGGCCTCATCTCTGTGAGAGCGGCCCGTGATCCTCCATGCGAAAGAAGTTACAGGCGTACACCATTTAAAAACAAAACCTCTTTAGATTATGAGTTAACATTTTCATAATAAAAATAAGACGATACATCTACAAACCTCAAACTTTTTTGGGGTTATTTTAAGTATAGGCTTGTTTTTTGCTTAATAGTTATAGAAAGAAATAATAATTGATTAAACACACATTTGAGTACAACTTGTCTTTTTTGTGTATGTAAGTGCTTCTGTGACGACATAAACTTATCTTCTTTCAAAGGCGAACGGCAGGCTTGTATGGGACTTTCGTACAGCTAATAAAATTTCGTGTTTTGGGATATTTTTTGTTTTAATTGGTAGTTAATACGATAGACAAGCCCTTTTTAAATTCTTTGATTTTTAGAACTTGGGACGTAAAAGTTAGAACTAGTTTTATTTTTTAAGGTTATGTACTAGTGTACCAATGTAGATTGTTACTTATAGGCACATAAAAATTTTTTCGGTAATAAAGTACATGTTCAAGATTGCTTGTCGCCATTTTTGTAGTGCATTTCTTACTATCAAGTAGGTAAATTGAGATGAGGATCGTACCTACTCAGCGGAGTGCATTAGGAGATACCTATATCCAGCAGCTGACTGCAACAGAGTTTGATAATGATGAAATCCTGTTGGGGTTTTAAGTGTAGGTAAATAAAACAATACAGTTAATAGTTTTTTTTAAGTACATTTATTTTATTTACAATTAATTAATTCATAAATTAATTATTCTAAGAAAGGGGCAGGTCGGGTAATACCCTCATGGCGAGCATAGCTAAAATACCAACATAACTGCGTTTAGTTTACGACTAAATTACGTGTAGTTATTAAAATCTTTTTTTTAATAATTATTAATTAATCCGAACTTCTAAAAAGATTACACTTACATGAAAATAATTGGCTTAGTTGCCTTAATATGTGGTACAAATTCTATAACAAAACAACAAAAAAAGTAAGCTGTACGAAATCTGCCGTTCACCTTTGAATTTTATGGGCATACGTATTTTTTTTTTGAAAACTATTTGTTTTAGTTAGATCTAAATAGTAGATATAATAATAGACTAGAACTAGTGCTTAAAAGAATAGTAGACTAGAACTAGTGCATAAAAGAAGATACACTCTGCTTTTTACTTCAATTGCGAGAAAATGAAACAGGCATAAAGTATTTACTTGTTTGTCTGATCTACAACGTATGAAATTGTCGTATGCGTTGAGATAAAAGTTGCTTGGATTTCAACCACGTTTTGCACATTCTGCTCTATTAGCGTGTTAGGCGAGGGTGTAATTTCTTGGTTACATGAATATTCCATTGTTGTCGTTTAATCACTTTTCAAAAATGTTGCAAAATTGAAGAGAAGAAGAAGAGAATAGCTAATTCCCGCCACAAAACTTTCTAAAAGTTTTTTTTTTTTAGTTTTCAACCTGTGTCATTTGATTTGGTTATTTTATACTGCCAAGTCATAAAAACGTTTCTTTGCGTTTTAAAATAATAAATGACAGCTATTTTATCTGGTTTTATTAAATTAACGATAAGAAACACGGAAGTGATATAAATGAAAGCAAATGAAATAAAATAACGACTTTAATCTGCGACGTTTTATTGTGCGTGTGGGCTGTTGAGCCTGATAACCTTAGTCTTAGAAAAAAAGTTTACTTTATGCACTAGAGCATTAAAAGCGACTTTATGTCGCCTACGCACAAAGTAAAGACGAACTTTTAGAGCATCAGAATTGAAAAAGCAATTTTATAATTCCCTTGACTATTTTGTACATCAATGAATAGTCTTTTAAAAAATATGGTATTTTAAAATATACTCATATTTCCTTCCCTAGGGAGCAGCTCACTCCGCGGAGTCCCCGGAGCTGCACAGCCGCACGTTGCAGGCCGGGCGCGCCGCCGCGCTGGCCTACCGCGCGCTGCTGCAGGCCGTGCTGGCGGCCGGCGCCGACGCCGCGGCGCGCGCGCAGCTGCCCGAGCTGTCCAAGCACGTGGCGCATACCACTGCCGACATTATCGCCACCGCTGAGCTGCTCAAAGGTGAGGGAAAGGCTGAAAAAATACAATAAATAACCAAAACTATCTACTTTCCCCGCATGGAGATTTTCACACGAACTCACGATGCATAAAATAATATCTGCAAAATATGATTCCTTTATTTAAAGATTCTAATATTGTAATTTATACAGGGCTTTTTTAATTAATTGGCGAAACTTCATAATTTTTAAGCAAATACGTAACTAGGAGTCACGACTTCGCGGGAAGGTACTTATGGGTCAACGAGGCCCCTGGCAACACAGGCAACAGGAAGGAATACGGGTGGGTTTTAGTCAGTAAGAGTCTGACACACCCTCCCGCTCCGCACATAGCGGGAGAAGTTATTTGATGATTTCCCAACTTCAAAAAAAAAAAAGGGGTTGCGATGTCAACGTCCTTATGGGGCGCACTGAATTTTTATTTTATTTTTATTATTTCATTGCTATCCAACCAGATATTGGATTGGATTCTACCAATCCAATATCTGGTTAGTATCTACCAACCTGCACTGGGCCCGCGTGGTGAATTACGGCCCACTCCCTTTCACCGAGACCGGTGTCCCAGCAGTGGGAACATTATAGGGTGATTATGTGATTAGAATCCGTCACGTCTCCGAAGTTTCGCCAAGTAATGAAAAAACCCCTGATAGATTCACAAATACTATGCACTCGCTAGTTCGCAGAAAATTACACCGTAAACAAAACAGAAACGAACAGTCAACTCATACAAAATATGACAAATTCCTAAATAAGTCTTTTTCCCCCAGGCTCCGACTGGGTAGATCCGGACGATCCTACAGTGATAGCTGAGAACGAACTGCTAGGCGCCGCAGCCTCCATAGACGCAGCTGCCAAGAAACTGGAGTCGCTCCGACCTAGGAAGAGCGTTAAAGTGCAGGTCAGTGGATCAACGGGGGAGAATTGTTTGACACATTTACCATTCAAACCTACTCTAATAAATATTTACATATGTAAAAAGTTAGATGTTTTTGGATTTTAATGTTTCCTACTCAATCACGCTTTAGCCACGGATTTTGATATTATGTTGTGTCAAATGAAACATTTCCCTTACCTGATAAAGAATTAATATTAGTGATTACTTTCCAAATTTTTTTGTGCACATATTTTTATATATGTCTTTCTTGTATAGTCTGTCGTTTGTGTATATCAATGCAAAAATACAATATATATAATATAATCAATGAATTTATCTACAATACATCAACAACTTATGTATTACGGACCTATCGAAATCCACCGAAAACCTACAAAGAAGAAATTACATACAGAAGAATTTAAAGAAGAACATGTCTTCTTGAAGCCTACCGCGTGTCGTTGAGATATGTTTGATATTCTTGGTTGTATCGTTAACGTCACCCAGGAATCAAACATATTACACATCGATGCAGGTATTAACTACTGAACAGCGGCGACAAAGGAAGAAATGTGAAGATCTGGCTCTAACAGATATTTTTTATCTGTTTGTGTCTTAATATTTTTCTTCAAATGTTACGTTTTCTATATTATTGTTATTATCTATGTTATGTGTTACTGGCTAAACCTGAATCCCTGACTGGTTTAATAAGTTTAAATTAAATTTTGTAATAAATTCATGAATGATTGATTGACGTGTAAAAGTGTTGTACAAACCTACTTACAAAAATAAAAATCATTTATCAATGGAAATCTTTCTCGATATTGATTTGATGGTTGGAGGGGCTCATGGCTAAGTAATAACAGCCGCACGGTCGATCGATCAGGTTAAGCTATGCCTACCGGGGTTGGTCCGTGGATGGGTGACCATTTTTTCATACCGAGACTCCTCCGTGCCTCGGAAAGCATGATGCGTCTGCTGTTGTGTCCCGGCTGTTATTTGTAAATCTTTGAAAGTTGTTACGGGTCGTCAAAAGCCCGAAAGTTTGACAATTAATTACCAAGGGGTATCGTGTTACCCAGTAATTGAGTTGTAGAGGTCAGATAGGCAGTGGCTCCATGTAAAATACTGGTATTCAGTTACATCCAGTTAGACTGGAAGCCGACACCAACATAGTTGGAAAAAGGCAGGCAGCTGATGATCGATTGAAACTTGTTAGAAATAGATCGAGAAAACTTTTAATTCTATTCATAAAATACAGGTTGAAATTGAAAACTTGCGACAAACTGAAATGGGACATTGTATACATCATTATTAACAACTTTTACTAAGGGACCAAAGCTGTAATCCCAAAAAAAAAATCTGCTTTTCCTACATTTTGATGAGGTATTGCGAACATAAATGTAGGGGACAGCAGTTTTTTTTTTTGGGATTTTAGCTTTGGTCCCTTAGTAAAAGTTGTTCATAATGATGAGTACAATCTCCCATTTCGATTTGTCGCATGTTGTCAATGTCACCCTGTATTTGTTAATAATTTCTGATTCTTACAATTTCCACATTCAAGTTTTAGACGGCATAGTAAGCTCTTAAGCTTTCACAATAATTGACAAAATTTGGGTTTTGTCTGTAACATTATTATTGTATGTATGTCTTGTAATATTTAATTTACATATCGTCGGTCGGAGTCATTACTGGAACATCTCCAAAGTTATGTGTTTTTGGGTGTTTACGACTGCTTCTAGTTTTTTTTACTAGAAGTATGAATTGAGAAAATCTGTTTTTTATTTTATTTTATCGTGTTTTTCACTCATCAATATCCGTCACGTCTGTGAAGTTTACACAAAAAAATAACTGTTTTTTTTAACTGTTATTTCATGTGACTACACTACTGACGGTTGAAGGTCCCAAAAAAACTCATCAAATAAATTTATTTTTTGTTACCCATCACGTCTGCGGAGTCTCGCTAGGTAATATAATTTGACGCTGCATATTTAAAATTTTCAATATTTGTCTTTTATGTACTTTTAACTTTGTGTATACAAGGTGTCGTTTTGCATCCTCGTCAAATTCAAGAGGGTAACTATACTAATGATTCTCGACACGAATCAATAGTAAATTAAGTAGATTTTTTTTGTTTTTATTTTTTTCGTAAATCGGCATGTGTGGGACACGCATGTTAAAACGCGACCCGTGTGATACCGCACTGGAACTGCCCTTTTACACAAACACTACCGCATACGCAATTCTAAAATGCTGTCAAACTTAAATAACTAAAAAAAACAAGTATGTATTAATTATTGAGCAGGTATCGTAATTTTATTTAATTATATATGTCTTTCATAGCAGCCTCCTGAAATTTGACGAGGATGCAAAACACACCTTGTATAGTCAGCGTATAATATAGGGACAAACAGACAGTTATACAACAATTAAGTTGAAGATTAACTTTCCGAGTGTGTGAGATTATTTTAGACAGCCTTTTCGTTCTTATATTTTTAAAGCTGACTATGAAACTATGACTATAAAACCTTTTATGAGTATGAGTCTTATTTATTTTTCATATTTTTTATTCGATGTCTATGCTACTGTCCTTCTTATGAGCTCCCGTATTATAAATATTATGTAAGTACTATCAATAATAATAATGCATCATTCACACCTTCGCTTCGCTTGTTTGCAGGAGGCGGATGAGAGCCTGAACTTCGATGAGATGATCCTGGAGGCTGCCAAGTCCATCATCACGGCCACGTCAGCTCTCGTCAGGGCTGCGTCAGCGGCACAGAGGGAGCTTATAGATCAGGTTAGTTTATTTAACTCAATTCTCTATTTATTTAAAACATGGTTTGAAGAAATACAAAAAAAGCACCTAATAATATAAAACTGAAACTCAAATATAGCATATAGCTTAGCAGAAAAGTAGACAAAAATGACACTTCCGTGTAGACAGTTTTCTACCGAGAAGGGTAAACAAGCGATTTCTATTCTCCGGAAGAGTTAAATACAAAGCGTCATGCTAAGCCTGCAGCAACCGTTGACTCTAAAAACAGCTGTAGTTACTTGAAATTAGGAGTTGATAAAACAATACATATTTTGTTCTATCACCATCTATTACGTGCGAAGTTTTGCCAGCTAATCTAATTTTCCCTTGCATAACTCTGTAACGTCGTTGGTACTTATGCAGTCCATGCGTCATGCTCGTGAACGGGCGCCGTCAGTAGAAACTGGTCATCTCTTAGCTGCCACGGCTTATTTTAATTTTCGAATTGCTTTTTTTTTTTTGTTAATCATTTTATTACGGACGCCTTTACGTTTTGCATCATTCTCACATGTACAAGTTCAAATGAATGATGTAAACAATATTTTGTAACCATAATACATTAATTTAAAAGAGTGTACGTGGAGTTTCTTGCCCGTTTTTCTCCATAGGTACCTACTACGCTTTGGAATGGGCAACTAGCTTCTTCTTTCTGACTGACCGACCCCTTGACAATTCAAAAGTGCCTGTAATTGTGTTTTTTTTTTTTTTAATACTTAGATGCTTTGAGTTTGAGTTACTAAATTATGATAAAAACAATGTTAAAAAAGGATCTATATTTAAAATAGTAAGTGTTACACAGCTGTTTCCGTAGTAAACATTGTTTATATTCATAACTGTCAGAGTTTTTACACAGCTAATCTTTGGGTCAACTACTCCAAAAGGTCGCTGGATGTCCTGCGCATCCAATACAATAATGTTTATAGGATGCTGTTGCGACTGCCTCGTTTTTGCAGTGCCTCAGAAATGTTCGCGGTAGCTCATACCGATGGATTTCATGCCATTATCCGCAAAAAAACGGCCTTACTCCTGAGCAGAATAAGATGCAGTCACATCTCTCATCCTCCGCCATTATAAGGCAATTTGTGCAAAGACTTATACCATAGTTTCCCATTTCTCGTTGTGTCTAGTTGTTGGGTGGTTTTCTCATTAATTCTTCTTTAGTTTACGTTACTAACAAATTACGGATTTTTTAGTTGTCCTAATTAAAATGATTTTTTTTAATTTTATTTATTTATAACTCTTTCGAATCCTAGCAGGAGAATTATTTCAATGTCAACTTGTATATTTATATTTACTTTATTGTATACCACAAAAATACATAACAAAAAAAGTAAGTCAATCACTACAAAATATACAATGGGGGTATATATCGCTTTCTGCGATCTCTTCCAGGCAACCATGGGACGGACAGTGATTTGCGTATATTTGAATTATATAAATAGATAAATGTCCACTTGTATAATTTTTAATCTTATCTTTTAAAGGGTAAAGTAGCCCGTCGCCCCACCTCGTCGTCAGACGACGGGCAGTGGTCCGAGGGTCTGATTTCCGCAGCCAGGCTGGTGGCGGCTGCAGCGCACTCTTTGGTGGAAGCTGCTAACGCCTTAGTCCAGGGTGCAGGCTCTGAGGAGAGGCTCATCTCCAGTGCTAGGCAGGTGGCGTCTTCAACGGCGCAGTTGCTGGTTGCTTGCAAGGTATGTGATATTCAATAGTATTTTTTTCGAATATGGTAAATAAAGGTCTTTATAAAAACCTTTTTTTAGTCATCGCTACAGTCGGTTAAAAAGTCTCACCTTGATATCATTCTAGCATAACCAGGGTTGTCTTTATCCTATTGGAGGCCCTGGGCCTTTGAGGATAGTGAAAATGTAGGATGTAAGAGCCAGCGTAGCGAACTTGAAAATTTTAGAGTAACTAACTGTTTCGATTTATGCAGTAAAGCGAACTCGAAAATTTTAGTACGCTCTCGCTATCATACATGAAGAAAAAGGAGGTTATTACTCAAGGGGGTCAGTTAATGTTAGAAACAGATTCTACTTTGGCGACTTGCGCAGAAAGTTTTAGAATGAAAAAATGTTGTGTGAATGTATATGAGTGAGCGAAGCCAGCTCAAAAGTTTTAGCATTCAGCCTGGGATTAGGTTAGGTAGGAACTACGACGACGCTGGCAGGAACTATGGGGGTCTCAGGCAGTGCTATAGGCGTGAGTGGCCTATGGCAAAAAGATGGCCTTGGTCGTAACATGCTAATATAATGTGCCCCCCCAGGTGAAGGCGGACCCGTCGTCGGAGTCCACGCGGCGCCTGCAGGCGGCGGGCGCGCAGGTCATCCGCTCCACCGACAACCTGGTGCGCGCCGCGCGGGACGCCATCGCCGGCGAGGACGAGCGCAGCCTGGTGCTCAACCGCCGCATGGTGGGCGGCATCGCGCAGGAGATCGACGCGCGGTGAGTGCGGCCCGGCGGTCCCGCGTGCGGCGGCGCAACACCTATTATCGTCATTAACCTATTGACCGCCACATCAAAAAATTAAAGACGTGCCCTTGGCGCCAAACTACGAATTATTCCTTAAAACCTGTCATGTAGTCGTGACCGTGGCGTGCTGGGCACATTTAGGTCTGTCGTCTATACATGACTGTGGCGGTCAAAAGGTTAATCCACCTTGTAGGAGGTTTAGTCATGCTATGCCTTCTCCGGTACAGTATGACGTCCCTCCTCCCTGTGGGAAGCAACAGGGAGTACTCCACCACGTGGTCACAGTGCGGGTTGTCAGTTTTGTGATTTATTATTTCTTGGACATTTTATGGGTTCTAATTAGGTTTTAAACTACAAAAAAGGACACATATTTTTAAAAAATCTTCTTTATTCTTACTATAATTGCTTTTCTCTCACTAGATCCGAAGTCCTTCGCATAGAAAAAGAGCTAGAAGAAGCTCGGGGCCGACTTACAGCCATCAGACAAGCGAAATACAAGATACGCGCCGGAGAGACGTCGGGAGATGAAACCGATACGGATGTGCAGCTTGGATACAATAGTGATGCATCGCAGCATCGGTAAGCACTAACACAAATAGATTCAGTTCAGCATGAATGTCAGACAACTAAAATTCAAAAACACCACTAAAAACTAGTTTTTATGAAATATTGAAATAATCCTAAAGGACTATTTCAATATTTCATGATACCTTACCAAATTCGCAAATTCATATTTCAAGTTCACACAAGTATTCCGATTTTTGGGTTCCGTAACTAAATGACACAAAACGGACCTTTATAAATACATCATGTCCGTCTGTCCATCCGTCCAGATGTCACATTGTTATTGTACTCTGAGAATATTTTTGCTATATTGGTTAAAATTGGAAATAAGATGTTTTCTGTGCACTGCTACACAGCGGTGTAGTCAAATAACGAAATAAATTATTAGAGCTAATATTGCCCATACATGTAACAGAGGGATGAAAAAAATGCATATAAGTGTGTGGAGTATTGCTGGATCCCATAATTAATAACATAATGATCCTGTTCCTTTCTTCGTGTCTGTTTATATGTGTGTACATAAACTGTTAAATAAAAGATGTTTCTAAGTGACTTTGCTATTTAAGTCAATAGTTTTTGAGATATGGGATATTTTTGGTTACAACCGCAGAAATAGCTTGATTTTTCATAGTTAAAAAAAAACTTAATTTTGCGGTCGATAAAATCAATACTATGCGTAAATATTCATTCCAATCACGAAACCCTTCACAGTGTGTGGTCCGACACGCACCTTGACGGGTTTTTTATACTGTCCATGATTGTATACGTATGTAGAGATTTGCCAAGATACAAAATAATATTCTATGATATTTTCCACAGATTCAAAACCCCAAACAGCAGTTTCGTGAACACAACCTACAGCCCAAACAGCACCTACTCTCCACACAACACAACGCAAATGTCACACAACACTACCAACATAAGCACACACATTTCCCACCTCAACCAGTCAATACACGGAACGCCCGGACAAACTGCGAAGAGCCCTGTTTCACCCGGATACGGATATACTACCCCAAAAAGTCCGACAGTACCTGCTAGACCGGATAATTTTAACAATTTGACATCTCTGAACCAGTCATCTCTGAACCAGTCATCTCTGAACCAGTCAACTCTGAACCAGTCATCATACAGTCAGAATTCTGGCTACAACCAGTATAGAGATGAGAAACAGTATACGGTTCAGAGTCCAACGTTCTCGAGTTTTAGACCACAGGAAGACTCCAAACAGAATTATGAAGGATTTACGACTCGGTAAGTGATTATTTATGATTTTTCCTTTGGTTAATTTTTTGAAGTTGTTTTTTGGTGCTGAAACTAATAATAGAAGATAGTTAATATTTTTTATTGATTTTATGAAGCTCTTATGAGGTGATTAAATATTTTGATTATTTTGATTTAATATTTAAAAAAATAATCAATAATTGAGCAAGAAAGTAAATCTGTTTTCTGTTAAGAGAACTATATCCTGCAGTTAAATGTTGATGAGTTGATTCTATTATAATTAAATAGCCTTTAGTTATAACAAAGCCATCATCATCAGCTGCCTGCCTTTTTCCAATTATGTGTCGGCTTCCAGTGTAACTGAATGCAGCTGAATACCAATATTTTACATGGAGCGACTGCATATCTGACCTCCACAACCCAGTTACTGAACAAAGACAATAGATAGATTTTTACTTTCTCTAGCATAGTCTTGGGAATACTTATATTAGATTTCTAAAATCTATAAAAATCTGATTTATTTTACCACAGGGTTTCACCACCAAAAACAACATTTATTTTTTCAACAACACAGCAATTCTAACAAATATTTTTTTTCCAAATTATTAACTCCAATATTTTGCTTTTCACGCTGCCATCGGACACAGATGATTAATAAACTATTTAATACTTTTATACACAAAATACTACTTTTTTAAAGTGCCTTCACAACTTATGATATGTGCCTACAATTTAAATTATATATTATAGTTTATAAGATTACGAACACAAATATACAAACACTCTGGAAGCCAAACTTAAGGTTAGAATAATTACTTTATGAAATAAATTACTTTTACCGGTTATTCTACGATTTACCTACAAAATTGTTTAAAATACCCGGATTAAATGAGAAGAAAAGACTGCAATTCGCTGAATAATCAGTATAAGTAATATTCAATGTGTAGAATATACATAAGTACAATATTTAGAGTAGAAATTATAGCAGCTTTTTGATGGTTTAAAGCTTAAAATGACACTATAATATTATATTAGACAAGCAACACTGTTTTCACTTCAAAATCATTCTGAACAGTAAAATAAATTGCATATTATTTAATCGCTGAAAATACCAGCCATATTTAATAGATCGAAGTCAAGAGCAGTCTGCAATAAAGACAAAAATAAATTACTCAATGTTTCTAAAAACCTGATCAAGTCTCTAATCAGTAAATCTGCTGAGAAATATCACGTTAGCTGTTGTGATTGTTTGTCCAAAGTATATTTGACATCGTAATTGGTGTACCACTTTTGACGACAAATTTAAACTTTGGAGCTGTTTATTACGTAAGACGATTTGAGGAGGGGGGGTCCGAACAAGTGTTATTTTTTCTTACATGGTGTGGGAGGGGTCTAGATTGTTCATATGGAAGATCACAAAAAACAGTGACGTGCAAGTGAGATTCATATTTATTTTTAATCCGTATTTTTAAATACAATGCATTTATTTTATTGTCATACATATTTCTATACTTCATGCATGTCTTCACGCTTATACAATGTGTATTCAGCAGAACTGCAGAATATCTAGGCACTAATGTGCTATTCATATGTATTTGTTCGAAAATGTATCCACATGTTGTTGATCACTTCCGTTTAGCTCACTTACTGACTGAGTGATTTCTGTTCTAAGTCAAATAGTTAGTGAGCCTAAACTAAGGTCAGTCTTGATAATGCCCGGGTAATGTACAAATTAAATTTATTTATATATTGTTTCGTCTAGATCAAATATAATCGGTCTTTTAGCTACTTTACCAAGCCAATATCAACACTAACCATGGTCCTAGCCACACTGTTCCACTCTACTTACACCACAGACTGGTCTAGCTTTAAAACTGTCTATCCTAGCTTTAAACTTAGATTTAATCCTAGATCAATGCCACAGAGCACGAAATCGTTGCGCCGGCAGCGACTAGAGACACCTTTACGATAATATTTGTGTCCGAATTTGGCGCAACTGAGCACAAGCTGTCACAGGTCATTGTTATAACATAACTGTCACGGGCCGTCAGTTTCTATGAGTAAACAGTGGCGTTCACTGTCACTTTTAGGCCACTTACGTGCAACTTCCGAGAGCTCATAAAATTTTGCGCAAACTGTAAAGCTATACACGCTGTATAGTACAGTGTTGATATAGAATTCTGTCTCTAGCAGCGGCCGCCGAAGCGTCTCCGTGCTCTGTGATCTTTGCCTAGATTACTAGATATGTGCCTAAATTGCTAGATCTGTGCCTAATTTACTAGATCTGTGCCTAGTTTACTAGACTGTGCCTAGTTTACTAGACTCTGCCTAGTTTACTAGACCTGTGCCTAGTTTACTAGACTCTGCCTAGTTTACTAGACCTGTGCCTAGTTTACTAGACTCTGCCTAGTTTACTAGACCTGTGCCTAGTTTACTAGACTCTGCCTAGTTTACTAGATCTGTGTCTGGTTTACTAGATTCTGCCTAGTTTACTAGATCTGTGCCTAGTTTACTAGATTTGTGCCTAATTTATTAGATCTGTGCCTAGTTTACTAGACCCTGCCTAGTTTACTAGATCTGTGCCCTGTTTCCTAAATCTATGCCTAGTTGAGTCTTATGTGCCTTTCATTGCAGAGTCTCTTCTAATGACAGAACGATGAATCAAGAGTAAGTTTTAAAAACAAAGCTTTTACATACATTATACATATATTATAGTTGATTTTTATGTTGTTTTATGTGGCAAATGTAAATAAAGAAATCCTCAAAACTATAAGAAAAACAATGAAAAGATAAATAATATCACTTGACAAAATACATATCACAATCGTAAGTATTAAAAAAAAATCTACTGCAATATTTTATATTTTTAAGATTAATTTATTGCATTGATAGCATTTTTATCAATTCTTTATTTATTTGATTTTTCTTTATAATAACACGGACAACGGCTACGCACACACACACGGGCACAGGATTTATGTTCTGGCCCATTGCAGGACAAAAGCTTTTTCTCACACAGAGAAGGAATAAGCATTGGTTTTATTACCACGCTTGCTCACTGTGTGTACGCGATACAGCCTATTAAAGTCCAGATTTCCTTGTAATATAGGAAACCTAAATGAGATTTGTTAATAATCTTTACTTCGTTTATTAAAACAAGAAAAAACAAAAATCTTACGTCCGCGATAAAAAGATACAATATAAAATTGCTTTGTTTACGTTGTCGACAAGTAATATTAAAATCAACTATACATATGTATAAATACATATACATACATACAGAATGTAAATACTTTTTGTGAGCATCCATAAGCTTGAATTCCGCTTTGCAATATGCGAGGAACGTTTTGCTATACTATGTATATTTGCTTTATATTTATTTATTACACCACGAACCGGAACGATTATTTGTAGGAGATACAAATATTTGTTACAGCCCGATTCAAACTGTATGGTGGGCAATTCAAACATGAAGCGAGTCGCTGCGCAGTAACGAGTTCATGTCAGCGGGCTGAGGGGTGGGGTACTGCGCAGTGAGTAGCTCACTTCAGAGCCGCCATTTAGTTTGACGCGTACCGTACACGAACCGAATTCGCGATCCCCAAGTACCAACACATTGACTGCCAGTTTCTAATAGCCAACTTTGTCGAATCTTATGTTCATAGTTGGCTTGAGATTCGATTTACTGATTTGGCCTAGCACAAATAATTTTGTCGTTACGTATTGTTAACCTAAGTGAATTTGTTAATACTCGTTTGTTGCATACGGACACGGTATTAGCACAAAAGCTTAAAGACTTGTTCAACGCGTTTCTAATGCTAGTCTTAACTCCTAAAATCAATGTCGTGTTTTTAAACTGAAAACTTTATTCATTTGAATGTAGTTTTCGGATCAAAAAAACTAAATCAGAAAAAAAGAATCAGAAATCAGATAAAATCTCTATACATATATAGATTTTATTTTTATGAAATGTTTTATTTTTATTAAATATTTCGTTTTATTACATAAAATTAAGTAAACCAACATGCAATAACAGTTGTATTTCTTATATAAAAATCACTTTCACGATACCTAACATTAAAATAATTCGTCCTAGAGCTGCTGGCTTCCAGAAACTTGGCTTTACAAATTATCTGCTTGACCCCGACGCTCCTAACATATCGAAGCGGATCGAGCCATCGTTCTGTACATCAAACTGTGTATAGCTTGTGTATTATCTTCTTTATACTGTGTACTCCTTAGAGCACTGACTACGTTGGTGCGGCATGCTCCGTTACTACATGCAAGGTTTTAAAGGGTGGTACAGTTTTTAAAACGAGAATATTTTTAAAATCTTATGATATTTTTGAGGAAATTGATAGAACTTGATTTTGTTTCTTAAAACAATATACGCGAATGGTAAAATCAGTTCGTTCTGATACATGTTAGCTATGGTAATGATATTTAAATAATAAGAATCGATATGGTAGTAATATCAATATTTTACTTTAAAATAGACACTGGTAAAAATCCTTAATTTAAAAATAGACTTAAGTAAATATCGATATTTTACAAAAAAAAAACTATAGAGAGGTGAAAATAACGATATTTTACCAAATATAAACAGCTGTAAATATCGATATTTTACCAATAATTTACTGTTGAAAATATCGATATTTTACCAAAAATTTACAGCTCATAGTATCGATATTTTACCAAAAATTTACAGCTGAAAGTATCGATATTTTACTTAAAATTTACAACTGAAAGTATCGATATTTTGCCAAAAATATTGACATATTACCAAACATTTACATATAATAATATCTATATTTTTCTTGCATAGATAGATAAATTAATTTACCCTTAAACCATCTTTATAAATACTCTCATTATAAAACTTTACCACCACCAAACCCCTTTGACAAACTAATCAAATCTAACTAACCTGCATGGGGTGCTTCAAAAGGACAAGCCTAGAGGAGGTGACAGTGAGGTCGCTAACCCTGCCGGAGGTACGCACGGCGCACCTGGTGGGGGAGGAGCGGGTCTCCTACCGCAGGGAGCGCGCGCCCCCGCCCCCACCGCGCAGGGCGTCGCTACTTAGGTGCGAGGATACGGCTAAGTGATTGCGGTTTGTGACGTTCTTCTTCTACCTCTTGTTTTGTTTTGCACTGGGTTGCCAGGTAAGGGGGTAGTTTTGACGTGGTTGGGGTGAAAAATGGGGGTTGGTTAAGTATTTGTGGGGGTAAAAATGTCGTGACATTTCATAGTAGTTTAAATAACAATCATTTTGCATAATAAAAAGGGAAGGGTACCGGGAAAAGAAATTAGTTACTGTGTGGGGAAAATTCATTTTGGGTAAATCATTTTAAATTTGATGTGGCTTTAAACTCTTTTAAATCTCATTTCGTGGTTGCCGCAAAATGCTATTATCAGGAAAATAAGTGGCGACGGCGGACAGCCATAATCAACTAAAGATAGTGGTTTCTTCAACGGAAGCCCAATAAAACTGCAATACATTGGGATAAAACATTTAAATCATAAAAAAACATTAATTTTTCGTACTATAATAAAATACTTCATTACATTAATTCTTATTCACGTAAAACAACTATCCTGTTGATAACAAATCACCATCGTTACCTATATTGTACGCATTTGGGTAAATCCATCAGTTTCATCGTCAGAACCTGGCAACCTCATCGGGGTAGATATGGGGCACACATTGTGCTAATACGTGGCACTTGACACCATCACTGACCGCGGGCCGGGGAACGCCATGTAGGTAACATTGTGTGTAGGTGGTGTAAAATGGGTAAAGGTAGCGCATAATAATTTAAGGGATAATATTACTCGTGAGTATGGATAACTTCAAATTGTGAGACCAAATCTAAAATATTGTAAAAAAAAAAACGGCCAAGTGTGTGTCGAACCACGCACAATGAAGGGATCCATATGATAGTGGGGATGAATTTATTTATTTTTTTAAATTACAAATGAACGATTTCCGGACTTTTCCTTTACTAGTGTTGTGAGACCTTGCTTCATGCTAAATTTCATGATTCGAGGTCAACGGGAAGTACCAGGTTTTGATTTATTTGCGAGTATCAAAATATGTCGGATAAATGGCTGTATTTTTTTATTGCGTTGACTTAGAAGCTTCATTTTTTTAAAGCTCCTAAGGACCGTAGACCTACGTATTTGATATTATTTTCAACTTGACACCTCCGCGTTCCTGTTCCGTTTCCGTTCCCAGAAAAAGGGTCTTGCTGGACAAACAGACAGACGGACAACGAAGTGATCCTATAAGGGTTCCGTTTTTGCCTTGTGAGGTACGGAACCCTAAAAAGCAGTTGGTCTCATTGGTAAAGGTTGTTGAAATTCAGGAGTACTATTATTACTTAAAATATTTGAAACTATTATGATGGAGGTTAATAATTATGAATAATGAATGGTGTGCGGAAAAACAATGAATGGTGTGAGGAAAAACAATGAATTTTGTGTTACGTTCAAATGAATGTTGTGTTACGTTCAAATGAATGTTGTGTTACGTACAAATGAATGTTGTGTTACGTTCACATGAATGTTGTGTTACGTTCAAATGAATGTTGTGTTACGTTCAAATGAATGTTGTGTTACGTTCAAATGAATGTTGTGTTACGTTCAAATGAATGCTTGGGGAAGGAATGTGTTTGTTTGATGATGTTGCTGAATGAAATAAAATCTTTCCATTTACATATTTTACGTACCTAGGAGTGTATAGCAAGGTTATAAGCTTATAAATAATAGTTTATTTATTGTGTAAAGTGATGAAGGAAAAACGCCATTTGAAGAGAACGAATTGGAATGATTGAACGAATGATAAGCTTGGTTGGTCCTTTAATAATTTTGTGAATATAACATGTTTGCTGTTACAACTAAAAATATAAATGTGTTACTAATATTTTTTTACCAAACACTGAAGTCAAACGACAGATTGTCAAATCTTCTAGAATATTAAAAGAAGATACTAATATTTTGTTTCCTAATAACGTTTGTGGCCTGAAACTAATTCTTCTTGACTTTATTTCTCTTCTGGCATGGCATGGCGGTGTTGGTGTCTTTAACTCTTCTGGAATACTTTCTATTGGGGATATCTACATCATTTTTTGTTCAGCAACTTGGTTTTAATGTATCGTTAGGTTATTTGTTTTAGATTTTTTTTTTTATTGGGCTGGGTAATTCATTATGGTTTTGTGTTGTTTATGGGTTGAACAATTATTATTATTTGAAATATAACCAAGTTTAAAGTCTGAGATGTGAATTTAGTCAAAAAAACGCACAGGACTCCTCATTAGCTTTTTGATTATAAAATACGAATCATTTGTCCGGTTAATAGTAATAGACTCTCCTCTTATTACATGGGACTTAAACATAACTTTCGAAATAAGGGCGTACTTAATATAAACATCTCTGCCAATCCCTTCTGGGAGAACCGGAAAATATCCAATAATGTTTTTTACTTATAGCAAACCTTTACAAAAAAAAAACACCCATAAACAACCAAAGCCAAATAACCTACTACTTACATTAAAATGTAATCAACCGATAACCAACTAAAAATAACATTACAGCTACGAGACTCGTCTGTACGACACGCCGCGCCCCCTACACGACACCCCGCGCCCCCTTCACGACCCCCCGCGACACCTGGAAACCAAAACCGAAAGACAGGAATCATCGCATTACGACTACAAAGAACAGAAGTATGGATACGAACCCCCTAAGACCCCACTGAGCCCAAAATTCAACGCCAGAGAACTTAAATTTGATGACAAGGAACCTATCTACTCGACCCTGAAAAAACCATTCGATGGTGTCGGTCAGACGTTTTCTGAACACCAAAAATCTACAGAAGCAATCCCTGGAGGTACCAAACAGTCAGAGTTTAAAATCCATAGTGAGTCTTACCAGTCGTATCCTAAAACGGAATTCAGTAAGACGGAATTCCGTGAAGAAGTCAAGTCTCCTTTCGCATCTACACCTATGTTTGATAGGTCTACCGAGCTGGTCAAAGCAGTGACCCCAGATTATGACAGAATTGCTTCCCCATACAAAGAAAGTTCAAGTTATGGTGGTCCGAACTACATGGAAGAAACTACTACAGAAGTAAAAGAAGTTCCGAATGGTACGCAAAAAATTACCACCACAAAAATTTATAGTTCTTCGCCAGTCAATTTGACGACTACCAACACCAAATATGAACCAATTCGGCTAGATGGAATCGATGAATTATCGAAGTCATTCGATAACGATTCGAAGTACAGCACTTTAGATTCTCGCTTCAACACTTTAGAGTCTAAACTAAGTTCGGATACCAGTCGATCCTTCATGAGACCTTCGGAATTCCAATCTTCGGATTACCAAGCAACCACGAATGTGTCAAAGGTCAAAAAGCCATCGGAATTGGTCAAAGACATAGATGCTTTGGACAAAAAGTTCTCGAAACAAACCATTACTTCGGAAACGATTGAGAGAAAGTCGGTCATGACCAGTTCGCATAAGTCAGAATCTTCGTCAACTGTCACTAAGAAATTCGGCAATTTTTAAAAAGGTGCGTCTCGCTATATGTCTGTGAAAAAAATGCTTTTATATACCACTAGAAATTGCCTATCTTTTAGAAGTATATTTTCGTTTAAAAAATTGTTACTTACCGTGATAAAATTCGGTTTTTACCGCGGTAAATAACTTGGGAAATTTAAATAGGTTTTTTATGGTAATTTAAGTGTTGAAATTCAAAGAACTATGCACGTTTCTAGAGAACTTAAATTATTTATATTTTAGTAGTAGTGTTTGTAATTTGATGTTTTCTAAAAGTCTCGAAAATATGTTTTTGTAGATGTTTTGACTTTTAAATTTTTACAGGGTAAGTAGTACTATTGGTAGTAGTCTCGAAATTGTATAAAATATACCGAATAGCCCAATGGCTGAAGTGTTCATTTGCGATCGAAAGGCCGTCCATTCGAATCTCAACCTTTTCATTAATGTGTTCATAAATAAAATATGGAAAAAATGTGTTGAAAGTCAAAATATCTATCGAAGCTAATTGTATAGTTATTGTAATAATATTAATATAAATCTCAAATTATTGAAAATTTTACTTAAAAAAAGAAAGTGTGTCTATTTAAATGTTTGTCATTGTGTTTTTGATCTAACATTTTAAAACTAAATTTGTTAACATTGCTAAAATATTTATAAAAAATATAAAAGAAAAGTTTTATCAACCAAAATATTTATAAAACTTAAAAATATTTAACTTCGATTTTCGATACGTTATAAATAAATAAAGAAATGATAGATTCAAAACACGAATTAAAGCAAAACTTAAAACTAAATTAAATTAGAAGGTGCTAATATTTAATTTTAAACAAACGGTGTCTTAGTCAGCCTTAGAGATTTGACGTTCAATTATTATTGTTATAAATGCTTAGGTTTCGTCGTGTCAAAGATATTTAGCTATTCACAGTCCATGTCTGGATCTAAGCATCAGTTTTAGTAAAGAAAAAGTACTTATTGGGACTCCTACGGGAAGATACACTAAACTTAACACAATCATAGACACATAAAAAACAACAAAAGACTATTTAAAAAACAAAGACCTGTTCGAGGCCAAAAGGCACCTATCTCATATTATAAAATAAAATGACTTTTCGTGACCGACTGTGTAAACGCGTGGTTCTTCTAAACTACGCAACGGATTTTGATGTAGTTTTCACCAAAATTTGTAGAATTTATTCCAGGTTTATGTGTAAGTATAATAATTATATTAACACGTTCATGGACACTAAACGCCCTTAGGCATCATAACAATAAAACTTCAATTGTGTCTCGTTCAGTGTCCTTGATAGCGTTAACATTAAACTTACATATACCGCGCGAAGCAGGGGCGGGTTGCGAACAGTGGGCTTCCGTAGTCGTCTTAAATATTCAAACAATCATCATCATCATTCCAGCCGAAAGACGTCCACTGCTGGACATAGGCCTCCCCCAATAGGGAGGGTTTGCCATAATCGCCACGCTTGGCAGGCGGGTTGGCGATCGCAGTATGATGTTAAAATGCATAGAGAACGCTGCTGCCCATTCTCTAGTAGTCTAGTCCCTTAAAATTCAAACAATAAAATGTAATAAATATGTAGTTTTCATAAAACCTCATTTACAAACAACGCAGCATTTTTTTTTAAATAGTTCAAACTATTTCTTTGACACAACTAAATCCAAGCCACAGCTGGGCAAGTTGCCCACGTTTCACAAAGTGCTAGCCCCACGGGGACCTTATATTCGATGCCTTCGAGTTAACCGACTGTGCCATTACGTATAGTATTGTTATATAAATTGTTTTTGGATATTTCGTGCCTTTCTCCTATATGTAAACGTTTTGCAGGGCTGTATTGTGGACAAATATAGAAAACGTTGAAAAATATTAAAATATTACAAAACAGAAACTGATAAACTTGGGAAAGAAAATACGATTACACAGCAGAAAGACAAAATGATTTTAAAATAATTCAAGTAAAAATAATAATAATAAAACCGTGGCAACTAGCTAACTTCAGATACAGCCCAATTTATGAAACGATGTGCCATTTTCAGAATATATTTAATTTTATAAATAATAATATACATTTTACTATAATAAATAAAATATATACTAACTGAATAATCTTCGCGATGTCCTGGTAATGAATACAGCAAACTTATTTATTGAAATTAAGGTGAATAAAGATACAATTTAAAAACTAAAGTATAATATTATTATTATAATAGTCTTACAAATATTTATTCTGACATGAGATACTATGAATTAATACTATTTTAAATAATTGCAGCTAAAAATAAAGTAAATCTATCTGCCTCCTTAGCAGGATGTCGTGAACACAACAGTGATCGTATGGTGCAATTATTTTACAAATATACTAAAAAATATATTTAATATAAAAAGTATTATGTATTAATAATACACTAACATTTAACCATTTGACCGACACTCGGTTAACATGGCAGTTAAATGTCGGGCGAATGGTTAACGCAGTTTGCAGAACATAACGCATTTAAAAAAAATCTTTATTCAAAAAACTAAATTTTGTATTAATTGTTTTTATTTTTATAGCATAGTGATGGTGTCGACGGGCGAAGTGTCGTGAAATTATTTACGAAAAAATATTGAAATAAGATGTAATTTAAATTAAAAATAACATTTAATTTTACGGAGTAACTCGCACTTACATTCAATGAAATTAAATTAAATATAAATGTTTGAATCAATAATTAAAAAAAAAAATATAGTATAATCTTAGTTTTCATATAACGTGCCTTAAGTAATTCGCAGCTTAAACAACATTACAATAAAAACATTTTCAACTTAAACATAAAATACAGGTGTTTAAGTTGAATGTAGGTGGCTTCCTGTATATTATATTATACATTGTACACTTAGGATAGATGCCCGCGAAAGCGATTCGTCCACTGAAGGTAACAAAACACCAATTCTTGTAGTTTAGTAGGTATATAAATATGTAGAGTTTATAATAAATAATACGTAGGTATTTTGTACACAAAATATATTCCCTTGTCCTATAATTTATTGGAATGATATAAAACATCGACATTTTTGAACTGTCAGAAAAAAATGTCGAGTACAGAAAATAATAATTATATTCGTGTATAGTTTTGACGAAAAGTTTTTACAAAAACTTTGAAAATAAAAAGGTATCGGAATGTGTTTTCTATGCAGTAAACATATAATTAAATGTAACGATACAGCGCTATAATATGCTGACATGTTTGAATATTCTTACCAGAATTGTATATTTAAGAATATATTAATAATTATAAAAACGCCATAGAAATTTATTTAACTCAAAAAGGGCAAAATAAATATATATTCGAAGGCGTTGCAACCACGAGCGATAGTTCGTGTCGGGCTAAATCGTGTCTTATTAATATTAATAATAAAGTACTATTGTAATCTATACTCTTATTATAAGCCGTGGTTTAGAGCGCTTAAAGTTACCATAAGAAAAATAGCCTTGATTTTTCTACGTGTCGAATTTAATGAAGAAATCCGACATTCTACGAAAAATACAAAAAAGGTATTATTCTGGCAACACTTAATATGATGTCAGGTTTCAGTTTTAAGAAATCTGACATTAGTTAAATATCCGAAATTATTTATTGTCTGAAAAACCTTACTATGATGGCGGCTATAGTAAAAAATCTGACATTTTCAAATCACTGTCGGATTGTCTGCCATTTTGAGCGCTTTAAGCAACGAATTTCGCTTGTACACTCATATAATATATTATTACACCAATTAAATATAATATAACTATATTATACATGTAATAAATTGTAGTTTTTGATACGTATAACTAAGTCTTGTTTACATAAATAAAATCTCTTATAAAACCAAATAGAAAGTAATTTTTACTAATTTTTTATTGTTAAAAAAAAATCTCTTGGTATTTTTGTTAATATGTATTATGTTAAATTTTATGTTCGGTAGCTAGATGTAAGCTTGTATGGTGATCGTGTCGGTGTAATAAACTTGTAACTAATAGCATCGTGGTTTTATTTGGTCTCCGTCTCGTTGACGTTTGGCTATTTGATGAAAATCTTAAAAAACTGTTTAGTGCAGTTGTAATTATTTACGCACATTGCTTTATTTTGCTTTTCCATTAAAAAGTCCAACAATCGAATGTCATACAACATAGTGGTCCATTCGTAGTAAATTATGCCATTGCTCGACTGCTCGTTAATTATTAAGAACACATCAATGAAACTTGGCAGGACATAAGTTAGGCTCTAGCTTTCCTATTTTACTTATACTGGTACTTGGATATATTTTATACTGGTACTGGTACTTGGACCTAAGAACCTTATTTTACGTTTACGTGTATATCTTCTGGTGTCTAATGGTATGTTTTTTTTCAAATTCTGTTTTCACAAACATTACACACAAATTCAAAAGCAACGTGCGTAAAAAATTACAACTGCACTAAACCGTTTTTTAAGATTTTCATCAAATAGCCAAACGTCAGCGCAGCGGAAACTTGATTATCTTCGCAGTTAATGACACACAAATTTCATTTAAACACACGTTTACTTACCTCTCGTTACACACTAATTAATGAACCCTTTGACCGCCACGTCAAAAATGCAAAAACGTGCCCTCGGCGCCAAGCTACGAATTATTCCATATAAATCTGTCATGTAGTCGTGACCGTGGCGTGCTGGGCACATTTTGGTTTGTCATCTATACATGACTGTGGCGGTCAAAAGGTTAATGTATTTTTTTCTTGTACGTCCATAGGAAAATAAAGTGCCGCTAGGATGACGTAGTTCCAGCGGAAACAGTTTTTTTGAATAGGTCCTCAAGGGTTGGATGCACAAATTTGTACTTACCATACACAATTACACGACGTCATACATTAAATACCTATCTGCTAAACTGAAATTAAGAAATTCGACATTTTTCCGCTGCGACTACGCACACACCTCATACTCCTGTATGGGCGCGCTCTCTGGCGCTGCGGCCAGCCCGCCGGTTGAGCGCGGCCCAAAGGGTCATGGCCATCCGGATGGTCCGGAGATACCGCACGGTCTCCTGTGAGGCAGCGAGCCTCCTTGCCGGATTGCCGCCATGGGATCTGGAGGCAAAAGTCCTCGCGCACGTATGGGAGTGGCGCGAGGAGGCGAAACGCCGGGGCGTAAGTCCGCTGCCGCGAGAAATCGCGGCACAGCGGACGGAGCTCTGGCGGGATCTCATGGCGTCCTGGAAAGTATGGTTATCGCAACCCAGTGCTGGGCACGCCACGATTGGGGCGATAAGTCCCCTCTTTGAGGAGTGGCTAGAGAGGCGCCACGGCGTCCTCACCTTCCGCCTGACGCGGGTCCTCACCGCACACGGCAGTTTCGGGAGGTTCTTGTGTCGGATAAGGCAGGAGGAAACGTCCGGGTGTCACCACTGTGTGGATCGCCCGGAGGACACGGTGGAGGTCTACCCGGCTTGGGCAGAGCACCGCCGTGTCCTCGTGGAGGCGATCGGCGGCAGAGATCTCTCGCGTCCGGCCCTGGTTCGGGCCATGGTACGGAGCGAGAGGGCATGGGCAGCCGTCACCTCCTGCGAAGCAGTAATGCTCGCGAAGGAGGAGGCGGGTCGGTTGAGGGAAAGGCATGTTTCGCGCCCTCTCGCCCCTAGCCGCCGCAGGAGACGCCCTGGGCGTCGGGAATCCCGGCCGGATTTCCGGCCACCGTAGGCGCGGGCTTGCGGACGGTGAGCAATGGGTAGCTCACCGTCCGGCAAGGACCAGGCCCAGGTCGACGGCGCGTCGTATTCCACGCGCGCCTCAAAGAGATTTCAGCACAAATGTAGGGGTCCACTAGGGCCGATGCCTGCCGGGGTCGCGGGAAGGTACTTATGGGTCACCGAGTCCCCTGGCAACACAGGCAACAGGAAGGAATACGGGTTTTAGTCAGTAAGAGTCTGACACACCCTCCCGCTCCGCCCAGAGCGGGAGAAGTTATTTGAAGATTTCCCACCCTCAAAAAAAAAAAAAAATACTGCCAAGTAATAAAAACGTTTCTTTACTTTTTAAATAATAAATGACAACTATTTTATCTGGATTTATTAAATTAACGATCGATAGAAAACACTGAAGTGATATAAATTAAATCAAATAATATAATGGTACCGATTCCCTTGTTCACAAACTAAACTAAATTTAAGTTCAGTGCATCTTTTTTTTTCTATTTCATTAAGAAAAGGACAGAAGATACATTTTAGTTTAGTCCTGTCAAATTAATCAGCGTCTGTCACTACTCCATACAAGTTTAGACGTGATTAAAAACTTGCCTACTAAAATTAAGTCAATTTACGTCAAGCGCTGATTAATTTGACAGGACTAAACTAAAATTTATCTTCTGTCTTTTTCTTAATGAAATAGAAAGAAAAAGATGCACTGAACTTAAATTTAGTTCAATTTGTGAACAAGGGAATCGGCGCCATTGACTGATGTGTTAATCTGCGACGTTTTATTGTGCGTGTGGCTGTTGGGCCTGATTATCTCATTCTTAGAAAAAGAATTACTTTATGCACTAGAACATAAAAAGCGTCTATATACGCACAACATAAAAATAAAGAACTTTTAGAGCATGATTGAAAAAAATAAGCTGGATGGAGTCGACATTTCCTATCTGACTAGCCCTGAGAAGAAATGGCGAAACAAACTCAGGGGTCTAAAGTCCAGACGTAATCTTGGTCAGATCATGTGAGGACTATGTAGGTTAGTGTCTGAAATGGTCTTTTGAGAAAAGAACCACACATATTTGAGTGGGCCTATCCAGTTAGTGCAAGCATTCGTCAGTTATCGTGTAGCTCAACTCAGAACTTAAGGCCCTCAACAAATCGACGAACAATACCAAAGTAAGGACATTTGAGTAGGCCGGGGCCCCATAAGGTATTCAAACTGCCAGACCATCATTAAAACTACGTGAGAAAGAAAATAAAATAATTGCAGCAACTATCACCTATAGTAGACACTGCAGCACCAAGAGTTTTACCGTTGCGATGCCGACCTAATAGACAAAGTAGAAGTCTCGATAATCAGTTTTACAGTGGCATTCATTACGAAAACACTGTACTATTGTCTCCATTTTTCTTATAAAATTAACGCCATTCGTTTCTTTTATAGGTACCTATTATTAGTTTAGCCTTAATTTCGAATTGTTATTGATTATGCGAAAAAAGTACATTGTATAAGTTGCAGACAGTAAGTATGTTGAGTGTTTTAATAAAAACAACCTCTCTGCAACATGGACAATGGATTTTTTGGTTAATACAATCTTTTTTTCCATCCCCAAATCGCATTTTGTGCTTCCCAATTAGGTACCGAAGGTGAAAGAGCCGGAGGGATATTGGCCGATAAACCACAAACGGCAAAAAAATATACATTAATCAATTAGGTCAATTAATTATTATTCGGATTTATCATTAGTAGGTCCTTGTCTGGGACAAAAGCGAGATTGTGGCAAAAGATCTATATTTAAAAAAAATATATTTACATCACTTAAAAACCAAAACTAAAATAATAATATTATATGTACAAGTAGGTATATAAAAAAGGGGGGAAATGATCATGGGGCATCAAAAAATTCGTCCGCATCGCTGTCAACGGGAAAACTGCCCAAAAGGCTGACAGCATTGCCACGTTGTATGGCAATGCTGATTCTTTGGCCAAAAAATAGGCCAGCCCTCTGGTCAGGTGAGGAGTCGACAAACCGCTTGGCTATGTCTCGAAAAACTAAGTGAGCCGTCGGACCCCATGGCCCTAGTGATTCAACCCCAAACGTCTCGAACATTTAAGTCCCAATAAGATTGGAGTACTTGCGCCGTTTGAGGTTTTCCGCACCTGCAGCAGCCGCCCCAGAACAGCCCGCCGTGCTAGGAAGATGGGATGGCGCAAGGGTGTCGACACACGTTGCATCACACACCAAAGACCTACCTACCTTCCAAGGCATTATGGTCATTCCGGCTGGTCTCTTTCCATCGTCGCGTGCCAAGCCAAGTGGTTTTAAAAAAGCGGGCACCCCGACGGTGACAACAGAACGACGGATGATTTGATGCTGGCGCGCCTTGCTATCTAGCCTGCGCTTTTACTGCAGTATAGGCCTTGGTGTCCGAGGCAGTCGATACCTTCACCGCATTGGTGATGCGGAGCGACGCAAGGAGCGCCCAGACGCAGACAAGTAGCGCGCCGGACGATGGTACCACCCAGCATACTGCCTATGTTGGGTGACGGTAGCGCCTGAAGCCAGAAGCCCGACTCCCACTCACCCACAGCTAACAGGCGGGCACGCTCAGCAGTATTGGTGGACGTATTAATAAGATTATTCCATACCGACCTGTAGAGCGGCCCATCCCACTGCCTCTGGGAAGATGGGTTTACGGGCAAGCCATTTTCCATGCGTTCACCACGTCGCACAATGTGTAATTTCCATAATCTAGAGGGACAAAAGTCAAATTCTACACTAGGGGAGCCCGAGGGGATTTGAAACAAAGGTGATTTGAAACAGGACCGATTTCGTCGAACATACAATCGTTAGCGAGTTGACAACGTCGCATTTCAATCCCTTCCCCCCGCCCGCTGAAATGTCAGTTCGCGTCGGGGACGTAAGTCGCGCGGTTGTGGAGTTCTGCGTCTCATGTGACAAAAATCGTAAAAAGTAAGTTTTTAACGTTTTTTTAAGATCTCTATATTTTGATAAAGTTTTTGTATTATGGCTTAAGTTATATATGTTTCGAAAGATCGTTAACTAAAGATTTATTATACATATTTGGTAGAATAGATTTTTGTGTATTTGCTTCTTGATGGTGCATTTAATAAAAATTGGGAGGATTTTTCGTGCTGAGGAGATTTGAAACAGGCTGTTTCAACTCTCCTCGTTTTCAATTTTATATCAGAAAATAACGGAAACAATTTTTTTTATGCTTTAATTTGTTTATAATTTTGTTTTGTTCAGAGGTATGGCAAGTCGAGAAATGTACGAACTCGCAGCAGAAGAAGTAACTTTGCGACGGAAAAGTCTCCGTGACGCGGCTTCAAGTTTCAACCTGAACCATACCTATATTATATTATTTATATTTATTTTATTATATTATTTATTTATATGATTTAGATTTTTAATTTTAATTTTGTTAAACAAAATGTAAAACATTTAGTTTAACTGACTGTTTTATATAAATGTCACGAATATGACGTTATAGTACTTAGTGAGTTGATTATTTGTAACAAAATACTAATTAAAAAAAGTTCTTTCGAACTTGAAAAGTTTTATTTTATTAAATACCTTTAAATTATATCTTTTTTTGTATTTTACAGCCCTTTATACTACTCAAAAAATATGTTTCAACTCTCCTCGACCCCTGTTTCATCTTACCTCGGTATGAGGGGAGTTGAACCAAGTTCACTTGTTACGGTTAAGTCGATTTTTCACCACATTATTTAACGTTTACAATTTCTTTAAGTTAGTCATTCGCAAGTGTAAAGATTGACCTATCGATTGGTACTAATATCATACGATTTCTGTCTATAGTATTTGGTGTAGGAAACAAAATGTCAAAATTGTTTCAACTCCCCTCGGTCTCCCCTAGTTTATGCTGGTAAAATAATCATTCCTATGTAAAGAAGACAAACCATATTACGTGTCCCTAAAGGTTATTTTCCAATAACTCTTAACACACAATTAAAAAAGGGTCAGAACGGCCGGCTACCTGAGTTGTGTCGACCGAGCGCTCAAAGAGACGCGTCATTCGGCTGAGTTCGCTCGTTGAATACACTCAGTTTATGTGCGCTACTAGCTATTGTGAGTTTTTATTGTTTTCTTCGAAGTATTGAGGTAAGTTTTCATATGTATTTGTTTTGATTTGTCTTAAAATTTAGTCACGAGCGCCATTTTACTAAAGAGAGATTATTTTTTAGTCAAAATATTAATAAGTGAATTTGTTGTTGAGTTTTAGTTTATTATATCGAAGTATACAGATACCGTATTATATTTTTTTGAAAGTACTATTTGTTAGCTACAGGAAAAAGGTTCTGTTGTTTGCGAATATTTGCGACACTCATATAACTTTTTTTAATTTTCAGAATGCCTTCACAAATATCTCGTAGAAAATTTTTCGACGTTTGGTTTGCTAACGCAAAAGAAATAAGAACGGATGCTTTGCTACACCACATATTGCAAGAACTTGGTAACCCGTCCTTTTCGGATGATGTTATAAGTAGTTTAAAAGCGACTATCAGAAGTTTTTCCCAAAAAATCGAACAAAAATGGTTGAAGTCGGGAAGACATCGAGATCGATTCCTAAAAACAAATTCTGTGTGGTTAGAAGGAAACTTACCGTTACCTGATATTGCCTCTGAAGCGCTCGGAGGTGTGTCACTACCTGAAACGAGTTCGGGTTCGCTTGGAAGAGCGCAAAAAGACTTTAAAAGTTCGAGCACTAAAACAAAAAGACGACGCATACAACATCTTCTTGAAACAGCGAGTCTGCAAGAGATAGCAATGGCAACTGAAGTAAAACTTCGCAAAGATGGAAAAAAAGATTCGGCAGCAATTGTAAAAGAACTTTGTCAGTTTTCGTCTAGAAGAGGTACTGTTATAAAAAAAACGCGAAAGAGTTTAGAGACCTCAAAACCGGTCGGACTTTCGGCAGATCAAGCTCTCGCGTTAATGGTCGATGCGAATCTCTCTACACACCAATATTATATTATAAGAGAGCAAGTTAAAAGAATTAACAAAAAAAAATATCTACCTTACTACAGGGTTCAAGCGGCAAAACAATTGTGCTACCCTAATGGCATTAATGTCACAGAAACGTCCGCTGAAATTAACTTGCAATCTCTAATGGACCACACAATTATACGATTGTGTAAAGTGCAAGAGGAAGTACTGAAGACTATGAGTGACTTGAAAAGTTTAGATATTATTGTAAAATGGGGATGTGATGGAGCGGAGCAAAATAAATACAAACAAAAATTCTCTGAAGAACATTGCAGTGATGAAAGTTTGTTCAGTATATCGATGGTGCCTATTCAAATCAATGCAATAAATGAACAGAGCGTCAAAAAGATTGTGTGGCAAAACCTTTCACCTGCTTCGACCAGATATTGTCGTCCCATCAAGTTCGTGTTTGCCAAGGAAACCGTGAATGTTATAACGACGGAGGTGAATAAAATTAAGGAACAAGTAACTTCACTCTCACCTACTAAAATTATTGTAAATGACATTGAGTTCTTGGTTAAGCCAACATTGATATTTTGCATGATTGATGGCAAAATATGTAATGCCGTAGCGTCATGTGCTTCCACACAGACTTGCTATTTATGTGGTGCAAAGCCAAAGGACATGAATAATGTAAGCCGCATCTTAGAAAAACCGGTAAATAGCAATCTTCTTTCTTTGGGCCTATCACCTCTACATTCATGGATCAGATTTTTTGAATGCATATTGCGCATTTCGTATCGACTTGAAATAAAATCGTGGCAGGCTCGAGGAGCTGAGAATAACAAAAAAAGTTGCCGAGAAAAAGAAACAAATACAAGAAAAGTTCAGGAGTGAGTTAGGCTTATTAGTAGATATGCCTAAACAACAAACTGGAAATACCAATGATGGTAACACAGCCCGTAAGTTCTTCAGAAATTCTGAAAAGTCAGCTGTAATAACAGGTGTTAATGTTGAGCTTATTAAGCGCTTCCATGTCATCTTAGAATGCATAAATAGCGGATTTCACATTAATATCAATAAGTTTCAGGAATTTGCTAAGCAAACGAGAGACTTATACATAAAAGAGTACTCATGGTACCCGATGCCCGTTAGCGTGCACAAAATACTCTTTCTCGGAAAAGACATAATTACTTCTTGTGTCCTTCCAATCGGCCAACTTTCGGAAGAAGCACAAGAGGCTAGAAATAAGGACAACAGAAAATTTAGGGAACTTTTTACGCGAAAAACTTCAAGAGTGGACACGAACACAGACTTAATAAATCGATTATTAATAACATCAGACCCCTACATTGCAAGCTTACGTGCTGCTCCCAAAACTAGACGTAGCCAAATGAATCCTGAACTTTTAGAAATAAGGTCTTCTGACATTGAACACGAAGGAGTTCAGTCAGATAATTCAGATTCTGATACCCAGAGCGACTTTGAAGAATCTCACTATTATGACTAAATTTCTTCATGTTCAAGGTCTTCATGATTCTTAAAATTAATCTCTCTCTCTTTATAAAATCTACGTTTTTTTTTGTTTTTTTTTTTTGTACATTCAAATAACTACTAATTCGTGTTATATGTTATATAATATGGTTGCAATATATGTCTAAAACCTCGAAAACGTCTTTAAATTTCATTCAATACATTTTATCCCGTAGTAAATTTGTATAGTTTAGGTTCAAGACTTTTGTCCCTCTAGATTATGGAAATTACACACTGTGCGTCGGTCAGGCACGGCAATTCAGTGTCAACCAGGGAGCAAAAAATTTCCCGCTTGGCTTTTCAGTGCTGTGGACAGAGGCGAGGAACGCCTGGAAGCTAATATTGGTAATTTTACGGACACCGAGGGCACCAAAACGGATGGTTAGTGTGGCCTGCAGCCACGCTCGGTCGTCCAAGGCCACATTTAAAATGAAAGTTAGTGTACCTACTGCGAATAATTTGGCCAATTTTTTCCAAGAGGTGTGACTGCTTCCATAAAGGGGAAATGTATAAAATTTGTGCCATAACAACGGTATCTATTCCGAATGTAAATTAATTTTGGAGAGTCTGTCCGAAGTGTCGTTAAAGTTTTTGATGTTTTGTCGACGATGAAAGGAGAAAAACTGTCTTCTAAAATTGGGGAATCTAGGAGGTGCAGTGAACTTTTTTCCAAAATGAGACTGCATTCACAATGAATGCAGTCAATTTCTCTCGGGTCAATTGTCTGTCGGTAATGGCAGAAAGGTAAATTTCAAATTTTGATAGGTTAAGGTATTTACAATTACTGTTTGAGGAATTTTAAGTCTTTCAAAACGGTGTCCACATCACCTCCTAGCGTTCCATCATTTAATTAAATACCACACGTTAAATTTTGAATTTAGTTTCTGGATAATTGGATGAATAGTCAAGCTGAAAATGACTGGCCCGAGAGGGTCACTTTGTTGGCATCCTACTACAGATTGCAAAACATTGTACCTACTTGTATAATAATCTAGGGTACCTGGGACATTGCCACATAAAACCTTACATTTCGGGTAATTCCTTTTTGACCCCAGCCAACAAAGTGTCCCTGTTGACAGAGTTAAAGGCATTCTTAACATCGACCTTGAGGATGACCTCACCTTTGTTGGAGTTCAAAAAGGTGGAAAGGGTATGCACGGCAGCCTCACAGCCCATTTTGGCTGCCGTACGCCTGTAAGTGCACCCAACGGCGATGAGACGAATACCGCCGTCCCTTTTGCGCAGGGCACATAGGTTGGCCCCGTATAAAACATCGACGACGGCCTCGTTCACACCGCCGGTGAGCATGAGGTTAATCAGGGCTTTTTGTTTTTTTTGCTCTGTTAGTTTTAATGATAGTCTAGCATTTTGAGTACGTTATGCGGCCTACCCAAATGTTCTTTCCTTAGTATTGTTCGTCGAGTCGTTGAACTCCTTAAATTCTGAGTTGAGCTGCACGATTACTGACAAATGCGTGCACTGACTGGACAGGTCCACTCAATCTGTGTGGTTCTTTCCTCAAAAGGACCATTTCAGACATGGATCTATGTAGATCCATGTACATACCAAGTCCATACAGACCAAGATTATGTCTGGACTTTAAAAGAGACTGATCCTTGAGTTTGTTTCGCCATTTCTTCTCAGGGGTAGTCAGATAGGAAATGTCGACTACATCTAGCTTAATTTTTTTTTTGTATATGACGTGTAAAAGTTATTCTAATATCCTATTTACAGAATAAACAATTTAATTTCACCAGCCCGTATTACCTATTGTAACAGTTCACAATTGTCCTATAGTTTATAATCTCGCTAGATTTATTATAAACTAACGGTGCTCACAATCTTACAGTGACATATCTACTACCTATATTTTTTGGTTGGACTTCAAATACGCAACTTCTAAGAAACATATCATTTATTTACATAACCAAATTACAAGATGATTATTAACATTAACTTCTAAGTAGGTCCTACCTACCTAAGTATTTACCTAAAATAACTTAAATCAAAGCAATAACAACATACATCTGTTTCAAGATTCCAGTGAATAATTCGAAAATTTAAAGTAATTAATTACAAAACGAACATTTATATAGCCAAACATGTCCCTACTGAATCAATATTTGTACTTACTTATTACAAATTCGGTCCCATTTTGGTGTGACGCACTTTTGCTGAAACGAATATTACTCCTACGTATATTGAGTCATTAATCAGAAATTATCTGTTTACTTGTCACTACCTGACTTATTATCATTATTCAGCCGAAAGACTGCTGGCGATTCCACTGCTGGCTGGACAAAAGCCTCCCAAGCATCGCCTCATCGACTGGTCGCCAAAACAACACTTTAGGTACTCACGTTGACTCATGTCAGCTGCTGTGATTAGTTGACTAGAACGACAACAAATTCAATCTGCCTTTTTTTTTGTTCCGGGGTGGAATATTCTCATGGATGTCCTCCGCCCTGGAGCGGGGGGTCTGTCAGACTCTTACTGATTGAAAACTACACCGATGTTTCCTATACTACCTGCCTACCTACCTGTTTCTTAGCCTAGTTTGAATAAACGACTTTTGATTTTGATTTTTGATTTTATCGTAATGTAAATTATTTTGTATACTATCTATTATATATTATATAGAAACTAGGCGTGATTTTATGTAATGTAAAAAAATAATATTTGAAGTTCTCTTAACAAGTAAGTATGTTAAGAGAACTTCAAACATTTCCCTTTTTTTTTCAAATATTCTTTCATTTGATATGTCATACTGTATGTTTTATTTTTTTTATTCTTCTAATTTTCTCCCAAAAGTGAACTCCATATTCAAAATTCATTCGTTCGTGTTTGGGTCACAGAAAACGCATATGTGTACCAAATTTCAACTTAATCGGTCCTGTAGATTCGGAGCAAATCGGCTGTGACTGACGGACAGGCAGACAGACACGCGAGTGATCCTATAGAGGTTTCCTTTTGAGGTACGGAACCCTAAAAATAAGCTAGATGGAGTCGATATTTATTATCTGACTACCCCCGAGAAGAAACGGCGAAACAAACTCAGGGGTAAAAGTTAGGTCTAGTTAAACAAAATGATGTGCAGACTGGCCAATAGATACTAATTCAAAACGGTGAACGGTAAAATCCACAGCAAACGTCTAGTCTTAAGACTCACAAATAGATCATTATTATAGTGTTCTCATTAAACCTACTTGTGCGTAGATTATGTATTGTTAGATTCGTTATGGTTTACGATTGAATGAAAGCTATCTTAGTCTCCTGCAGGCTTAGCATGACGCTTTCTATTTCTTTGAAGAATAGACACGGCTCTTTCTACACAAAGTGACATTTCGTTTCTCCTTTTTCGACATCCCATCGTAGAAATCCTTCTACATAAAAAAGGTCCTAGACAAAGATCGTTAGAAACGAAAGACAAGATGACAGATTGTACAAGGATTTCTACGGTGAGATGTCAAAAATGGAGAAACGAAATGTCACTTTGTATAGAAAGAGCCGTGTCTATTCTTCGAAGAAATACAAAGCGTCATGCTAAGATTGCTGCTGACTTCGTAATAAAATACTTAAAAATATAAACAAGACGCCGTTTCTATCCAAAAGGTAGAGTTGAGTTGACACCAACTTTTTACCAGTTAAGATAAGTCCTTGGAATAGGGCGCGAGCCTATTGCCAATTGGCAATAGGCTCGCCCCCTATTACCGACCACATCCAGTGTCCAAATTTTAGGAACTACTGAGAAATTTTCAATAACTTTTTGCCCGATTTGGGGATCGAACACAGGACCCTACGCTCAGTAGTCATACTTCCGACCACTGAACCAAAGAGGTATTGTTAGTTATAATTAGGATGGCTTAACGTAAAAGAAGGGTAGGTATGTACCTACTTATCTCAGTAGATGATGTACAGACAAAACTACCTACCAAAATTATCGCAAAATAAACAATTATTACTAACAATAAATCGATTAATACAATACAGGGTTTAGTACACCCAACTGTTCAAACATAATAAATTATCCTTTCAGAAAAGCTGTTCTAGAATAATATGTGATACGTATACTATAATTATCGTAGTCAGATAGTTCGTTAGTTGCTCCTCGGTTATATTTTGCGACAGCGGCCTCGGCAGCAAAATGGTGAAGATTATAATTCTTCTAGTGGTGGTCGCGGCTTGTTCGACAGGTAACGTTTATTTTGTGATTATGACTGTTTCCTATTATTTAACGACTGGCATTTGTAACTATAGACATGCGTTCAATTATATTACTCAACCATTTATTATATACCTAAGTATACAGGGTGGCCAAAAAGTCATGGATCAAACGCAACTAGGGGGTTAGATGGGGTCATCTGTGCAAAAAAATGTTCTACGGGAGGTCTTTAAGGTCAACCCCTGCAGAGTTATAATTTATTTTGTGTTTTTATGATAAAATTGACTTTTTTTACTAATTCTTATTAAAATTCGAAAAATCTACATCCTGTATCTGTTTTATAATTTTCACTAGATTGGTACTGATCCTTGCGTTATTTATGGTTGTTTATTGGGTGTGTTGAAGATAATATTAAGTTTTACGAATTTTTTTTTCTCATATCGTAACTTTTTATTTACGTCGTCTCTATAGTCCCATGAAACATGAGGCTCCAGGGACTAGTGCGAATCCTTGGGTTCATTCGAGCAATCGGGTCTGGTTTAACCACACTGGGGTCGGTGCATTTCATTCATTCATTCATTCATTCCCAAATCGTAACTTTTAATTTACTTCGGACCCCACTGTGAAAAAGAAATAGTCTACCGAAAAGTGACCCTGTATTACAGGTTTTGGCGCATTTAATAGGGATTCTGAAAAGGTATAACACATAGCCATGAGTGGCTCTAATATCTTTCTTGGACGAAAAAACAAAACAACGATTGTGAAATAATTGTTTTTATAAAACAAAACATTTTACAATAAATGCTCAAAATTCTGCCTCTGACCATAATACATAATCTGCACCGTCTAATAAAATTCCTACGTAACCTACAGATTGCACCTCTGTTGTTAATACCCTAGCAAATTTGAGCTTTGCAGGGGTTGACCTTAAGGACCTCCCGTGGAACAATTTTTTTGCAGCTGATGACCCCATCTAACCCCTAGTTGCGTTTGATCCACAACTTTTTTAGCCTCCCTGTATACAGTCAACGATGCAGGTTTTTCTAGAAGTAGGTATACGTAATCTTTTCCTCGTTAAAATAACCAAGTCATCTTTCAGCTCTCGCCAAGATCGTCAGACCTTGCGCCTTCAACAACTACAAATGTATCGGCAACAATTTAGCAGCCAACTCAAACTGCAAGAAGAATGTGAAAGGAACTCTACCCAACAAATACACGGTGAAGGAATTCCGTTTTGAAACACCGTACTTTAACTCTTCGCAAATTGACCATAATCTGATGGTGAAGAACCATGACAAGTGCAAGGTTTCGGAGTTTTTGTAAGTATTAAGGATTCTGTAAATATGGCTTCTTAGAATTTCGGATCTAACACTCACATAGGTGAGACAGTCTCTATTTAAAGCTGGATTAGTCTTAACGCCTGGGTAGTGCAGCGCTAATCTCTGCGGCTTAAAACTTTTACGAGTAGTTTACTTCTTCTAGCTGGCCAGCAATTTTTCTTTTTTTAATTTTAATTTTGAATATGACATGATCAAGCTTGTCACATTTCATAGAAAAAAACTGTCTTACTAGTGTATCGATAAATGATAAATGATTTATTTTCTGTAAGTAGGTTTGTACAAACACTTTTACACGTCAATCATATTTTTTAAATAAAGCTAGATGAGGTCGGCGTTTCCTATCTGACTACTCTGAGAAGAAAGGCCGAAACAAACTCAGAGGTCACAGTCTCTTTTAAAGTCCAGACATAATCTTGGTCAGATCATATGAAGGCCATGTAGATTGGTGTCTGAAATGGTCCTTTTGAGGAAAGAACCACACAAATTGAGTGGACCTGTCCAGTCAGTGCACGCATTTGTCAGTAATCGTGCTGCTCAACTCAGAACTTAAGGAGCTCAACGATTCGACGAACAATACCAAAGAAAGAACATTTGGGTAGGCCGCATAAATTACTCAAACTGCCAGACCATGATTAATACTAAATGAGAAAAAAAAAAAAAACAATAATGACCCACATAGGCTTCAACCCATCAGGCGGCTCCATTTCCTAGGCGCATTACTTGGAGTTCGAGACCGACGTGTACGTTCGGTGCATTTGCTGTACGCGTGTCGCCTACGGTTTCCGTCAGGAGTCACTTATTCTAAACCACCATTCTTGCATATTGTAGTTATCAGTACTTATCGAGTTTATATTTTAGCATGCTGTTTTTTTTTTAAATTAGAGCTTATACCGGGATAACTTAGATTCCTCTTTACTTAGATAATGGTGCCGATTCCCTTGTTCACAAACTAAATAAAATTTAAGTTCAGTGCATCCCTTTCTTTCTATTTCATTAAGAAAAGGACAGAAGATCAATTTTAGTTTAGTCCTGTCAAATTAATCAGCGCTTGACGTAAATTGACGTAATTTTTTAATCACGTCTAAACTTGTATTGAGTAGTGACAGGCGCTGATTAATTTGACAGGACCAAACTAATTTTTTTCTTCTGTCCTCTTCTTAATGAAATAGAAAGAAAAAGATGCACTGAACTTAAATTTAGTTTAGTTTGTGAACAAGGGAATCGGCGCCAATATTACAAATGCGTAACTAAAATTCACCTTCTGATGTTCCTTAATAGTTTTCTCGTGTTCTCACTTCTTTTTCGGCCAAATTTTATCTTTTTACCCGACTGCTGCGGAAGGAAGGGAGGATTGAGGACGCTGCTAACTGAGCACAAATTCAGAATCCAGGCTAATACTGAGATCTCTCGCGTCCGGCCCTGGTTCAGGCCATGGTACGGAGCGAGAGGGCATGGGCAGCGTCAACTCCTTCTGCGAAGCAGTAATGCTCGCGAAGGAGGAGGCGGGACGGTTTAGGGGAAGGCATGTTTCACGCCCTCTCGCCCCTAGCCGCCGCAGGAGACGCCCTGGGCGTCGGGAATCCCGGGTGGATTTCCGCCACCGTAGGTGCGGGCTTGCGGACGGTGAGCAATGGGTAGCTCCTGGTCCGGTAAGGACCAGGCCCGGGTCGACGGCGCGTTGTATTCCACGCGCGCCTCAAAGAGATGTTGTCAGCACAAATGTAGGGGTCCACTAGGGCCAATGCCTGCCGGGGTCGCGGGAAGGTACTTATGGGTCACCGAGGCCCCCGCAACACAGGCAACGGAAGGAATACAAGTGGGTTTTAGTCAGTAAGAGTCTGACACACCCTCCTGCTCCGCCTAGAGCGGGAGAAGTTATTTGATGATTTCCCATCCACAAAAAAAAAAAGGCTAATACTGAGAAATTCCCATTAACACTTTTCCCAACTTAGGAATTGAACCCGCAGGGCCCTGCGGTCAGCAGTCAAGCTTGCGACCATTAGACCAACAAAACAGTATAGATACCTACTAATTTAAACTATTTCAGCTTCAACACCGACACGAATAAGGCCGTGCTGGCCATAGATTGCCCGAACCTGATCCTGGAGGCAGACCGAGTGCTGATCCAACATAAAAGCAAGAAAGAAGATTCGTACTATAACTACCATATTCATGCTTTATATAGTAAGTACCTAACTTTATCTAAATAATTTTAGGGCATCATCATCTGCCGAGCCTTTTCCAAACTTCGTCCAAACTCAAACTCAAAGCATTAAGTTTAATTATACCAATTATACTTTAAATTATTTGAATTGTCATAGACTCGGACAGTTAGTCAAAAAGTTGAAGCTAGTTGTCCATTCCAAAACGATGATCTCTATGGAAAAGAATGGGCAAGAAACTCCAAGGGCACTCTTTTAAGTGAAGATATTACAAATCCTGGGTATATTAATCTTGTTGCTTCTATATGTGAGAACAAAGTAAAAATACATAAATTAAAAACAATTCAAAATATGAGATTAAAATATTAAAAATAAGCCCTGGCAGTTAAGGGTGACCAGTTTCAACTGACGATGCTCGTTCACGAACTTGACGCGTGGATCAGCACCATCCAGCTCAACCATTTAGTAGGGAACCGAATGATCCAACACACGTGCCATCAGTGAGACATGTGAGAATGACATACTTTCAACTGCCAAGCTTTTTCAAGTCAACATACATCATAACCGGCTACATGGTCCTCACATTTACCAAATTGAAAAAAAGCTTCTAAATTATACAAAACTATAGTGTGCAATGTATTTGGACCATTAATAAAATTTTACTTACAAAAGCAAAGAAAATCATTATTACCTATTAAAGTATTCAACAACTAAAGTTGATTAAATAAAAATAAACGATAAGATCGTAATGTCAGAACAAAAAGGGAAGCATCTCTTCCAAAATTAAAATTTTAACAAGTGAGCCCAAGTGGATGTGGAGCAGGACAAGCATGAAGCCAAGCATTTTTATCTACGATATATATATCCAAATTATAATATGCCTGTCTACATAGTATGCGTTTAATGCATGTTTAAATTTCTTCTCATTTAGTTGAAGAATATCGAGTGATATTTTATTATAACATTTTCTACAGTATCATGGGGCACAATATTATATAAAATATATAAACAATTATAATATAATTTCTTGAAGTTTGGAGAGGTATTCCATTGGTAGGGTATAAAAATTGCTACAATCAATGCCACGTCGTTGTAAAGCTGTAATCGACAATAGAGGCTACCCAAACAAGTACTAATCGGTTATTATTAAGGTATTCGACATCGGTGACGATTCTCTTGTACACCGAACTAAACTAACTAAACTATCACTAAATTTTCTTACTTTTGGCTATGAAAATCTTATTATTATTATCTAATTATTCTGCAAACAATTTTCTCTAAATTTAAAACTATTTTGACACAACTAAAATCGAGTTTGACAATCGCGACTCCGCGTGGTACTTGTTTCCCCTACCCCGAGACTGTTTTTTAGAGCCGGATGCGCGGAAGGAGGGCAGCCTCAACGTGTTTTATATGGAATTTGTCACTCTTTTTATGGAAAATATGAAAAATTATTACGTATATGTTGGATTTTAGGGGTTTGTGAGCTTCATAAAGGGGGCAAAATTTTCATTATTTGAGCGATAGGACACATCGTTTTCGAGATATAAGCAAAGGAAAAGAAAAAAGATACATTATTGTTTTTGCACTTGAAGTTCAAGGTGTTGGTGAGAATTTTAGTTCATGACAACTAATTTTATTCCACACCTTAACTGCGATTAAAAATAGTCTGATTTAGTTTTATAATCAAAAACTTTAGAGAAATCGTAGTTTGACAGGAATAAACTAAATTTTGGTGATTTTTAGTCTAGTTTAGAGGCATTAGTGACAAGCGAATTGGCACCAGTATCAATTTCACGATTTATCCAAATTATTGGAGATTTGTTTAAGTTTTTAGTGTTGATTTCTTGTGTTTTAATTAGTTGTCCGATTTCAAGTACTAAAGATATTGATACATTTTATTCAAGTTAACTTTTTTCTACATATTTTTTTAAATGTTTATTATTTATCAGAATGATCACACACTTTTAAACTAGAGTTACGAGTGTAAATTTTTACGTGGTAAATGTACCTTTTACCTCCAATATGGCAAGAATAAAATAAAAAGTAATTAACACTACAACAAGTGCCTCTGTGTTTCTAATAATACCTATGACCACCACTGTATAATGGCAAGGTACGGGAGCAACTGCGGTATCATCTGGTGCCTCCCTACCTGCGCCGCATTGTTGGGGCTTATTTGACAGAGAAATGTGTCACCTACATGGGACGTGATGGCGGGAACCAGCACCGCATGTCGTGCGGTGTTCCACAGGGCTCGGTCGTGGGCCCGCCCCTGTGGAATATCGGGTATGCCTGGGTGCCGCGGGACGCGCTCCAGCCGGGCGTGGACTTGACGTGTTATGCGGTCGATACGTTGGTCAAGGCCCGAGGGAGCTCGTACAGGGAGGCAGCGTTGCTTCCGACGGCTGCAGTCTTACAGGTGGTGAGCCGCATACGGCGCCTAAGCCCGGAGGTGGCCCTCAACAAGTCGGAGGCCATGGTCTTTCATGGCCCCAGGCGGGCGCACATCGTGTTCGGGGTGGCTCGAATCGCTGTTGAGTTCACCATAAAGTACCTGGGATTGGTGTTCGACAGCCGGTGACGCTTCAGTCCACACTTTCGGCGGCTGGTGCCCAAGTTGTGCGACGCGGCTGGGGCGCTATCACCTCTACTTCCTCTGAGAATTTGGGAGGCCCGAACGCCGCCTGTAGGCGGCTCTACGTGGGGATCGATGGCCCTGTATGGGGCCCCGATCTGGGCGGCTGACCTGACGGCTGGTAGCATCGCTGTCCTGTGAAAGCCGCAGAGAGCGATAGCAGTCAGAGTTATTAGGGGATATCGCACGATCTCCTATGACACGGCTTGTTTACTGGCCGGATCCCCGACCTGGGACCTCGAGGCGAAAGTACTCGCGTCACTGTATCGGTGGCGCGAAGAAGCGAAGGCGCAGGGCCAGTGGCTGATGCAGTAACAAATGGAGTTACGTCGGTCGCAGCTTCGCGCAGCCCTGGTGGCGGAAGCCTGTCCCGCCGACAGGCTTTCATGCCCTACCTCGTCACCATTGAGGTGGTCCGGCTGGTACTCGAGCGCTGACTCGGAAGGAGGCACGGCTCCCTGTCGTTTCGCGTGTCGCAGGTGCTCTCGGGGAATGGTTGCTTCGGGAAGTACCTGTGTCACATAAACAGGGAGCCGGACGCCCGGTGTCACCACTGCGTTGACTGCCGGGATGACACGGCGCGGCATATGCTGGCAGAGAGTGCCGCTTGGAAGGGGCCGCACAGTGCCCTCATCTCAGGAGTAGGCAGCGACTTGTCGCTGCCAGCCATTGTCGACTCGATGGATGACAGCGAGGAGTCCCGGGACGCGGCGGTTTCCTTCTGCGAAACTGTCATGTCGCACAAAGAGGCTGCGGAAAGGGAGCGGAAGATCTCTTCCACTCACCCAGCCCGCAGCAGGTGCACCGGGCGTCGGTGGAGGGCGGACAACGCCCTCTTCCAGCCCCCCTAAATGGGTCCAGGGGGAGCGTCTCGGGGGGAGTCTTACACCTCACTGCCCCCGCGGGCTTGAGGTGGAAAAGCGAGCCGGCACCAGCCGGGGATTGTGGCATCGGCAAGTCGCATAAGATCCCATGATCCCCGGTGCGATTGTAGAACCACACCGGGGTCGATTTTAGTCAGTAAGAGTCTGACAGACCCCCCGCCCGCCCCAGGGCGGAGGAAATCCGTGAGGATTATACACCCCGAAACAAAAAAAAGTACTTCACTGCAGCTTTGAGTCAAGCATGATTCCCAGGAAAATAGTATTTTCGATGAATTCTAAATCTCCTTATTCAATACAACGTGAAGTTCACTATTTCTAACATTCTGTAACGCGAATGTTTAGTTTTCTTCTCATTTAATAAAAATTATTTACAGTAGACTAATTATGGATCTTAAGCATAGTTTTATCTACGTCGTCAAGTTCTTGTGCATGTATGTTTACTTTAAAAATCAGTGATGTGTCATCAGAAAATAACACCAATGGTGGTCGGTTTTAGTAAATGAGGTAAATCATTTATATACATTAAAAAGAGGAACGGACCCAATATTGAGCAATGCGGTACACCCATTTTGACTTTTAAACCCAATTAATTCACACCGTTTATTTGAAGTTGCTGCATTCTATCATTCAAATGTGATTTTAATAAGCTAAGCGCAAGTTTACCCAGTCCGTCATGCTCAAGTTTCAAGAGCATTCAAGTTTGAAGTTTCATGATTCACGCAATCAAATGCCTTGGATTGGTCTCAAAAGATGCTTATTGCATCTTGTGCCCTAACGCATGGGGCGTTAAAGATATGTTTCAAGAATGTGACAATGTGACAAGATGTGACAGTTGTACAATGTTCTTTGGTGAAACCATACTGTTGATCGTATAGGGTGTTATTACAATTAAAATGATTGACTATTTGATTTAACATATTTTTCTCAAACACCTTGCTTAAAACCGGCAAAACCGATACACGGATCTAAAATTATTAGTATTTGCTGTCCCCGGATTTGAAAAGTGGAATAACTTTACTATACTTCATCAAATCTGGGATTACCCCTTGATCTAGACACAAATTAAATATTAAAGCTAGGCAAATGTCTCACTAAAGGAATGACAAACTTTGATTACACACTGGAAACTTCCATCTGTGGGGCATGTCTACTACATGCCCCACAGATGGAAGTTTCCAGTGTGTAATCAGTATTATGTATCTGTCCGTTTCATAATAATTATCCAAACTGTCTTTATTTTATTGTCTACTGATTTAACCTTATCGCTAATGTATGAAGCTTTAAAATCATATGGATCGAGGTCTGAATTAAAGAATATTTTTAAGCCGTTTTGCAGATGACTTTAAAAGTTTTAGAATAAGTAGCAACATACTTATTAAAAGTATTATTAAATATTGGTCACACCGTTCAAGTTGAAATTATACTTAGGTACATGCCTACAGATAATTTCCACTTGAATGATGTGCCCAATATTTTGTAACAATATTTTAATTCAATTATCCATGGAGCTTCTTGTCCGTTCTTCTCCATAGAAACCTACGATACAGCATGTAACAAAAAAGGGGCACAAAGGTACTGAAATAACATTACCAAAAATGAATAAAAAATCTTATTAATAAGAAAATAAAAAAAGTTACTGCTATTTAAATTTGACATTTTTAGTAGATACCAAAATTACCCCAATTCCATAAAAAAAAATTGTTTTTTTTTTTAACAGGGGTCTATGACTTGTAGACACCCACTAAACAACGGCCGCCCGCGCCCCATGTAATAAACCGCTAAAATTCCCCATTGAAAAAAAAATGCAGCTTTTTTTATTATTTTCTTTTTTCCAGAAAGTTACCACATAAATAGACTCTCAGTATGATACTTAACAATACCCTCACGGATCGATCAGGGTTTTTGTCACGTGCTGTATACCTACACTTCGGCAACTAGCTTCAACTTTCTGACTGACCAGTGACCAACTCCTTAACAATTCAAAAGACCCTGTAACGGGTTTAATTGGAATACATGCTTGAGATTAAATAAAAAATATAAAATGTGCACTTCAAACGCTACGCACTTCAATAGCTATTAGCTAACCAAACTTAATGTTTCAGAACTGATCCGCATCACAGTGAACCTGCCCAGTTGGACCCACATGGACTTGTGCAGGGCGCACGTATTCACCGATGTTGTCACACTGCCGCATTTCTTCATCAAACCTAAAGGTTGATAATTTCATGTATTTTATAGATATATTTCTCTATCGGAACTTCATCTGTGGGAGTGAGAGTAACGAACAGCATCTGTGATGAAACGAAAGTAACAGTAACGAAATCATTAAGAAACAGCAAGCTTGGTGATCAATGCTGGTTTTTCTATGTGAGAAGTGACGTTTGTCCTGCAGTAAGTATCATAAATTAATTAAATGCATCGACCCCAGCGTGGTTAAACCAAACTCGATTACTCGAATGAACCCAAGGACTCATACTAGTCCCTGGAGCCTCATGTTTCATGGGACTACAGAGACCATTGTATATTAAAGAGTAGCCCGGGGGGCGCGATAATGATAGGGAAGACGTGCCCTTAGGCTATGGAAGGATAGAAAAGGCAAAAAAGGTTATCATAAAGACTGTTTTGGAGTAGAAAAAAAAGGCGGTGACTAGCAGCAGTGTTATTTGTTTCTTCTGAGTAAGTGATGAAATTAATAAATGTCAACATGTTTACTACACAGCACGGGGACACGAATCGTCATATTATTCATTCAATACGAGAGTCTTTAAACGGTACCGAATTATAGTTACCCTCACAACATTCGTAAAACTCGAGTCGACCTAGTTAATTGACAACTGTCAACTGTAACCTCAACAATTTGAAGTATTTGTGACGGTACTAAGGGCCAGTTTCTCGAATGAAACGGATGCGCGTGGTTGACAATTCGTCACATAAATTTTGCGATAATTTTAGTTCGAGAAACTAGCCCTAAGACGAACGCGAGACATGAGGCGTCCGCGCTCTGCATAACATACACAGTTGTCTAATCATCTTGCCGGGTTACGATGGAACATTTCTATTACCAAAATCACCACATCATCATATAAACAATCATTCACTAAACAAGACATTTCTTTCCAAACAGACAAGCCTACAGAAAACTTCCTGTCGAGGGATTTGACGAAACTGAACACATTTGAACGAGAGTCGTTCTACTATAGAGGTGATCGTTTAGCAAAGGTCTTCGTAGACTCCATGATCTGCGACTCCGGTTGTAACCGACATATACTACCACATTACAGCGAGGATATATTGAATGAGGTTTAAAACACACGAAGGCAATAAACTTATTATCCATAAGTTCAAGTTAGCGAAACTCCACAGACGTAAACATAAAAAAAAAAACAAAAAAAAATTGAGATCATCGACCATAGGTGTTGTAGTTACTTAAAATATCAGTTTAAAAAAATATGTTCTTTTGTGTAAACTTCACAGACGTAACTGAACTAACAGAGGTCGTTGATACCAAAAAAAATATATTATCATTATCATATTATTTTTTGATTTATCGGATTTGGATAACGATACTTACCACGTCTAGTTTCGCTAACTAATTTAATATTATATTCAATTTATGACAGTAGATTTTACATATGCAAACGCGGCAACACTGTTTTGCAGTTTTTTGATTGCCAGTCTCAAAAATATGGACAAGAATTCATTTGATTTATTTACTTATTAATAACCAAATTATATTCAAAGTTTGCACTACATTTACAAGTTATCGGTTAACACAAATTCATTTACACATAAAGTCATAAAATTTCGTTGACTGTCTACAATTTGTGGTCCATAATACTGTACCAATGTGTAGCAACAATTAAGTACCCAATATGTAATATGTTTTGTAGCTATGGTCTGTTTTTTAATGTCGGAGACTAATTTGACAGGTGCAAATGTCAAACTCCATATTGAAAAACCAAACAACATTAAAAACGAACTTTAGTAGCTACACATTGAACAGATTGTATGCTATGTGGCCGCCACATAGCGTCTCCAATTTACTGGCGAATGACGTCACTTAAACGTTATTTATAAAAGTAAGTTTGGTATATATCCCTAGAGAGCTTTTTTTGAAACCGTAAAGACCCCGCTAACATCATGTTCATGACAGCCGTCACTGCAGCCGTTATGTAGCGGCCACCGGTCTTCTAGTAGACCGCATATTTAGATACTAGGTACTTTAATATGACATACTGTTTTGTAATAAAATACATATTTACTTCAACTGACTCATATCAATTTTACAGAATAAGGTCACCCGGGGCGAAAGCAACTATGAGGCTAAAGCAACTAATTCAATTTTCTCTCAATCTAATCATTTTTGTAGATAGCTCTATCTATTGGAGTAAAGCGGAATCATAGTTTTTTCAAATAAAGTACAGATGGCATCACTAGTTCACCTACTGTAGTACTGACAGATCATTTTCTGTCAGCCGCCATTTTGGAGTCGCATTCACCCCATAAAAAAAGAAAAGTAAATTTGCTTGAAACTGAACTCTATCTCGGCGACGCTATATAGCTTTTACAGATAATTCTGTGTGCATCTACATGTACTCTTGACATCAACATTTAGAAACAGATTACAACTGAGTTATAACGAATAGTCACATTTACCCCAAAGTGGGGTGAATGTAACTTTTACTGGTCTTATTCAACAATAATGCAAATTAATGAAAAACCAAAGTTTATTTGTAACTTAATTTATGTCGAAACTGTTCATCGAAAGCTATGCAATGAAGTACGTTTATTAGAATATCCCTATTATTTAAGTAGCTCATGGTGGAGGGAATCAAAGTTTCAGAATTTTTTTTTTAGTTGCTTTCGCCCCGGGTGACCTTACATACACTACATCAAGTTTTTTATTAACTCCACAATGTTACCTCTTCCCTACAATACATGCATGCTTTACTACACGAAAAGAGCACATTCTAGCAACATTTTATCAAATCCAACGAACATGGACACATATGTATATGCGCTAAGGTGACCCGCAAAAATCAAATTTTCTTTAATTTTTTCATTTGCAGGTCTCTGTAACGCTGTATGTTGATCAAAATATTATTCGCGACCGTAACAAACATGTATTTATGTCAACGAGAAACGAGATTATTCGAACTGAACGCGACCATAATAAATGTACTGTCGCTACTTCGGCGTCGTCATCCCGTTCTCGTTGACGTCCCGTTGACGGTGCGGTGGACAAACTTATGATTATAACTCTATACATATTTGTTACGGCCGCAAAACTTCCACCTAGGAATGTTCCGGATGCAGATTTTTTACATCCGCGGATGCGGAATTTTGGTGGCTCAAATCCGCAGATGCGGATCTCAAGTTTTTTTATGGGATCCGTAAAGGTGGCAAGGCAAAATTCAAAATTTCTTACTTTCTTTACGAATTGCAGCGCTGTTTCTTTGCATGTTGATCATAACTCAATTCGCGGCAATTATCCTATCCTAATTAATATTATAAATACGAAAGTGAATTGTTACGCTTTCACGTTAAAACGGCTGAACACATTCGTGTATAAAATTTGACACATGGGTGGATCATGCCTTGGATTAGGACTAAAGAAAGAGACTATTTTCTTGCTAACACTTTTATTCCGCACAACTGCAAAATTTCACAATCAAAGGACGACTGTCTCGGTACTAGATTTCACCATTTAAAATGACTTTTGCCACACCCAGAAATAACGATTACATTATAACCGTTATTTCTAAGTGTTGCCAAAGTAAAATAATAAAGTAATTTGCCATAAATAAAATACTTTTACCAGTTTGTTAAGTACAGTCGCCAGCACAACAGGTTATACGAAACTGTCAAATTTCTCCAAATTATTTTAAACCTTAAATGTTGATGGTTAAGTTCAAAATCGAATGAGAAAATTTGACAGTGTTTGGTAACTTGATGTGCTGGCGACTGTACAACATTAATAATTTGTACTTTGATAGTGTTGACACGGTTTTTTTTTTTTGGGTGGGAAATCATTAAATAACTTCTCCCGCTCTGGGCGGAGCGGGAGGGTGTGTCAAACTCTTACTGACTAAAACCCACCCGTATTCCTTCAGTTGCCCGTGTTGCCAGCACGCGTGTTGACACGGCGCTGCTCTGCCCAAGTCGAACAGACCTCCACCGTATGCTCCACCGTGGTGTTGCCACGGTGGATATTATAATTCAGTATTAAAATATATATATATTTTTAAATTAAATCAAATAAATTACGACAGTCGGCCATCCGACGGCGTGCTAACTCGAAAGCATGCAATAATCACGCACAAGAATCCCGGCCACGGTGGCCAATCCCAACGGAGACCAGCCGAGCGATCGCCTGGTCGTGTCTGCGCCTTCAAAGGGGGCGCGAGAAATCGGTATTGGGGCTTTATGGCCCCTTGCGCGAGGGATGTTTCTCTCGGGTGAAGGAGGAGTGCTTTATCGTACACCTAGCCACTTAGGGGTTTACCTTCCCTCATCAGTTCTGAAGTGTGTTTCTGGAGAGTGACTGTAGGAGCGACCGAAGTTCTTCACGACGCCCGTGTGACCAGGCCCCTGCTGGGTGAGATATAGTTTCTTAGGGAAGACCCGGCAAGAGCCGACCTAGCAGCGAGAGCGCTGGTTTTTGTTCGCGCTCACCTATAGTAGAGGCTTTCGCCACCCTCCAACAACGTAACCAGGCCTAGCCGGTAGCGTTACAGGGCGAGGGGCGTCGTAGTGCGTATCAAGCGACTTGAAGTGCGTGTACGACGTTTGTGTGGTCTATTTTTGGATTTTTCAGCGAGAGCACTGGGAGGAGGAGGTTGCGGGTTACTTTTACCCGCGCGACAGTGTTACATACGCGCGAACCATGGAGAGCCGGCTGTCGAGTGTGACCCCCGATAAATGGCAGTCTTGGTCCACTTGACTTCGGTCCCCGTGAGCTAAAGGCTCGGTGGGTGCGTATGGCCGCGTGCCGTGACTATGATCGCCTGTGTTTTACCTGCTTTCACCGACAGTCTCCATTTTGCTGAGCCAGTCGGGAAGGTCGTCCAGGGCGCGCTGCATCTTGATGGCCACGTGGTCAGACGGAGATCAGCCAAGCACGCAGGAGACATTATAGTACAAAAGTATGTGCGCAAGTACAGGTGCACTCTCTGCTCCCTTACTCCCACAGTCCGACGGGACGGCAATCCGACACGGTCGGGTAGAGATCTGGCGCTGGACCAACTGCTCCACGTGCTTTCCGAGGCACGTGGTGTCATAACTCCAACTTCCAATCTCCAGATAGACAGAAATGTCTAATGGGAAAATCTAGCAACACTCTACCTGACCGGGGAATCGAACCCAGGACTAGCTCAATAGCCACGCTCGCGACCACGAGACCAACGAGGTTAAGGCGCTGACAACAGGCAAATGATCAAAATAGGTTTGTCTTAAGAAAAAAAATTGCCAAATTTGTAAAGTTTGTGGTAGCGGAAAAAAATTATGTTAATTTTGAACATATTTCTCAGAACTTGGTTGTTACCAAAACACTGTTTAACACGGTTAAAAAAAAATCTCGATACAAACTAACGTTAAGCTAACCTCTTACCTTGAGTTCCAATCCAAAATATCTGTATTAAGTATCAACATACTTTACGTATTTAATTAATAACAAGAACGTCTTATTTGAATGCAGAACTTTGTTGTTTTTTATTTTCGATTACTCAACTCAATTTTGAGTAAATAGATAATTGCTTTATGTTTTGCAATAAATTACAAGCGTTGTGTCTATGCAGTCTGACAGTGACCGCGGTTTAGGTGTTGTCAGCGTCTTAAAAGTAATGTTAATAACTATGTTCTAAATACATTAATGACAATTCGTGTTTACAGTTATTTTTCTGATTCTAATTATAATCATTAAGTCGGACAAATCAGGGGTCTACTCTCTAAGTGCGTCAACGAACATACGGGCCCGTCCGAAGGTAGTAAATCTGTCAAAACGAGTGACAAATGAAAGTTTTCGAACAGGCATAAACACATCGTGAATAGGGATAACTGTCAAATCGTGTTGTCATTCATTCTTAGTTCGGGCTCTGAACTAGAGAATTGCCCGTAACTTCGGCCGTAGATACGGATTTCGTGCTACGGAAGTAGACCCCCGGATTCCGAATTAGAGGATTTGTCAATCACTAACGATTGAATGTGGATCCACGGTCATACCTTTAATTTTATTGACAACTTCGTATCTAATATTACTTAAACCCACATGGCGTCGCCTACTCGGCTAAACCAAAGTTTACCAAAGTGCACGCTACATAGGTGTCTATACTATACTATACTCCTACATCTCAGGTCGCCCATACGGCTAAACCACAGTGCACGCCGCATAGGGGTCTATACTATACTCGTACATCTCAGTTCGCCCACACGGCTAAACTACAGTGCACGCCGCATAGGGGTCTATACTATACTCGTACATCTCAGTTCGCCCACACGGCTAAACTACAGTGCACGTTGCCTAGGGGTCTATCTATACTATACTATACTCGTACATCATTTGTCGCCCACACGGCTAAACTACAGTGCACGCTGCCTAGGGGTCTATCTATACTATACTATACTCGTACATCATTTGTCGCCCACACGGCTAAACTACAGTGCACGCTGCCTAGGGGTCTATCTATACTATACTATACTCGTACATCATTTGTCGCCCACACGGCTAAACTACAGTGCACGCTGCAAAGGAGTCTATCTATACTATACTATACTCCTATATCTCAGGTCGCCCACACGGCTAGACCACAGTGCACGCTGCATAGGAGTCTATCTATACTATACTCGTATATCATAGGTCGCCCACGCGGCTAAACCTCAGTGCACGCTACATAGGTGTCTATACTATACTACACTCGTACATCATAGGTCACCCACACGGCTAAACTACAGTGCACGCTACATAGGTGTCTATACTATACTACACTCGTACATCATAGGTCGCCCACACGGCTAAACTACAGTGCACGCTACATAGGTGTCTATACTATACTATACTCGTACATCATAGGTCACCCACACGGCTACATAGGTGTCTATACTATACTACACTCGTACATCATAGGTCGCCCACACGGCTAAACTACAGTGCACGCTACATAGGTTTCTATACTATGCTATACTCGTACATCATAGGTCACCCACACGGCTACATAGGTGTCTATACTATACTACACTCGTACATCATAGGTCGCCCATACGGCTAAACTACAGTGCACGCTACATAGGTGTCTATACTATACTATACTCGTACATCATAGGTCGCCCACACGGCTAAACCACAGTGCACGCTACATAGGTGTCTATACTATGCTATACTCGTACATCATAGGTCGCCCACACGGCTAAACTACAGTGCACGCTACATAGGTGTCTATACTATACTATACTCGTACATCATAGGTCGCCCACACGGCTAAACTACAGTGCACGCTACATAGGTGTCTATACTATACTACACTCGTACATCATAGGTCGCCCACACGGCTAAACTACAGTGCACGCTACACAGGTGTCTATACTATACTATACTCGTACATCATAGGTCGCCCACACGGCTAAACCACAGTGCACGCTACATAGGTGTCTATACTATGCTATACTCGTACATCATAGGTCGCCCACACGGCTAAACTACAGTGCACGCTACATAGGTGTCTATACTATACTATACTCGTACATCATAGGTCGCCCACACGGCTAAACTACAGTGCACGCTACACAGGTGTCTATACTATACTATACTCGTGCATCTACTATTTTTCTTAATTTGTATAAAACCATAATTTGTAGTAGTTAAATCATTTACTAATTGTTAGAATCTCAGATAGCACTTATGTATTTAAAGCACTTGAGTGTGATACCTGAGATACAGGTTTATTCCTAGTTCAGGTAGAATCCAATTATTATATACCTTAATCTCTAGTTTAAGGCCTTATTTTGTAAATATTTATGTAAATCAATTAGTTCAATAAAACAATTTCAAAAAAATAAAACAATTTTCAATTTTCAAAAATCATAGGTCGCCCACATGGCTAAACTACAGTGCACGCTACATAGGTGTCTATACTATACTATACTCGTACATCATAGGTCGCCCACACGGCTAAACTACAGTGCACGCTACATAGGTGTCTATACTATACTACACTCGTACATCATAGGTCGCCCACACGGCTAAACTACAGTGCACGCTACATAGGTGTCTATACTATACTATACTCGTACATCATAGGTCGCCCACACGGCTAAACTACAGTGCACGCTACATAGGTGTCTATACTATGCTATACTCGTACATCATAGGTCACCCACACGGCTACATAGGTGTCTATACTATACTACACTCGTACATCATAGGTCGCCCACACGGCTAAACTACAGTGCACGCTACATAGGTCTCTATACTATACTACACTCGTACATCATAGGTCGCCCACACAACTAAACTACAGTGCACGCTACATAGGTGTCTATACTATACTATACTCGTACATCATAGGTCACCCACACGGCTACATAGGTGTCTATACTATACTACACTCGTACATCATAGGTCGCCCACACGGCTAAACTACAGTGCACGCTACATAGGTGTCTATACTATGCTATACTCGTACATCATAGGTCGCCCACACGGCTAAACTACAGTGCACGCTACATAGGTGTCTATACTATGCTATACTCGTACATCATAGGTCACCCACACGGCTACATAGGTGTCTATACTATACTACACTCGTACATCATAGGTCGCCCACACGGCTAAACTACAGTGCACGCTGCCTAGGGGTCTATCTATACTATACTATACTCGTACATCATTTGTCGCCCACACGGCTAAACTACAGTGCACGCTGCAAAGGAGTCTATCTATACTATACTATACTCCTATATCTCAGGTCGCCCACACGGCTAGACCACAGTGCACGCTGCATAGGAGTCTATCTATACTATACTCGTATATCATAGGTCGCCCACGCGGCTAAACCTCAGTGCACGCTACATAGGTGTCTATACTATACTACACTCGTACATCATAGGTCACCCACACGGCTAAACTACAGTGCACGCTACATAGGTGTCTATACTATACTACACTCGTACATCATAGGTCGCCCACACGGCTAAACTACAGTGCACGCTACATAGGTGTCTATACTATACTATACTCGTACATCATAGGTCACCCACACGGCTACATAGGTGTCTATACTATACTACACTCGTACATCATAGGTCGCCCACACGGCTAAACTACAGTGCACGCTACATAGGTTTCTATACTATGCTATACTCGTACATCATAGGTCACCCACACGGCTACATAGGTGTCTATACTATACTACACTCGTACATCATAGGTCGCCCATACGGCTAAACTACAGTGCACGCTACATAGGTGTCTATACTATACTATACTCGTACATCATAGGTCGCCCACACGGCTAAACCACAGTGCACGCTACATAGGTGTCTATACTATGCTATACTCGTACATCATAGGTCGCCCACACGGCTAAACTACAGTGCACGCTACATAGGTGTCTATACTATACTATACTCGTACATCATAGGTCGCCCACACGGCTAAACTACAGTGCACGCTACATAGGTGTCTATACTATACTACACTCGTACATCATAGGTCGCCCACACGGCTAAACTACAGTGCACGCTACACAGGTGTCTATACTATACTAAACTCGTACATCATAGGTCGCCCACACGGCTAAACCACAGTGCACGCTACATAGGTGTCTATACTATGCTATACTCGTACATCATAGGTCGCCCACACGGCTAAACTACAGTGCACGCTACATAGGTGTCTATACTATACTATACTCGTGCATCATAGGTCGCCCACACGGCTAAACCACAGTGCACGCTACATAGGTGTCTATACTATGCTATACTCGTACATCATAGGTCGCCCACACGGCTAAACTACAGTGCACGCTACATAGGTGTCTATACTATACTATACTCGTACATCATAGGTCGCCCACACGGCTAAACTACAGTGCACGCTACACAGGTGTCTATACTATACTATACTCGTGCATCTACTATTTTTCTTAATTTGTATAAAACCATAATTTGTAGTAGTTAAATCATTTACTAATTGTTAGAATCTCAGATAGCACTTATGTATTTAAAGCACTTGAGTGTGATACCTGAGATACAGGTTTATTCCTAGTTCAGGTAGAATCCAATTATTATATACCTTAATCTCTAGTTTAAGGCCTTATTTTGTAAATATTTATGTAAATCAATTAGTTCAATAAAACAATTTCAAAAAAATAAAACAATTTTCAATTTTCAAAAATCATAGGTCGCCCACATGGCTAAACTACAGTGCACGCTACATAGGTGTCTATACTATACTATACTCGTACATCATAGGTCGCCCACACGGCTAAACTACAGTGCACGCTACATAGGTGTCTATACTATACTACACTCGTACATCATAGGTCGCCCACACGGCTAAACTACAGTGCACGCTACATAGGTGTCTATACTATACTATACTCGTACATCATAGGTCGCCCACACGGCTAAACTACAGTGCACGCTACATAGGTGTCTATACTATGCTATACTCGTACATCATAGGTCACCCACACGGCTACATAGGTGTCTATACTATACTACACTCGTACATCATAGGTCGCCCACACGGCTAAACTACAGTGCACGCTACATAGGTCTCTATACTATACTACACTCGTACATCATAGGTCGCCCACACAACTAAACTACAGTGCACGCTACATAGGTGTCTATACTATACTATACTCGTACATCATAGGTCACCCACACGGCTACATAGGTGTCTATACTATACTACACTCGTACATCATAGGTCGCCCACACGGCTAAACTACAGTGCACGCTACATAGGTGTCTATACTATGCTATACTCGTACATCATAGGTCGCCCACACGGCTAAACTACAGTGCACGCTACATAGGTGTCTATACTATGCTATACTCGTACATCATAGGTCACCCACACGGCTACATAGGTGTCTATACTATACTACACTCGTACATCATAGGTCGCCCATACGGCTAAACCACAGTGCACGCTACATAGGTGTCTGTACTATACTACACTCGTACATCATAGGTCGCCCATACGGCTAAACTACAGTGCACGCTACATAGGTGTCTATACTATACTATACTCGTACATCATAGGTCACCCACACGGCTAAACCACAGTGCACGCTACATAGGTGTCTATACTATGCTATACTCGTACATCATAGGTCGCCCACACGGCTAAACTACAGTGCACGCTACATAGGTGTCTATACTATACTACACTCGTACATCATAGGTCGCCCACACGGCTAAACTACAGTGCACGCTACATAGGTGTCTATACTATACTATACTCGTACATCATAGGTCGCCCACACGGCTAAACTACAGTGCACGCTACATAGGTGTCTATACTATACTATACTCGTACATCATAGGTCGCCCACACGGCTAAACTACAGTGCACGCTACACAGGTGTCTATACTATACTATACTCGTGCATCATAGGTCGCCCACACGGCTAAACCACAGTGCACGCTACATAGGTGTCTATACTATGCTATACTCGTACATCATAGGTCGCCCACACGGCTAAACTACAGTGCACGCTACATAGGTGTCTATACTATACTACACTCGTACATCATAGGTCGCTCACACGGCTAAACTACAGTGCACGCTACATAGGTGTCTATACTATACTATACTCGTACATCATAGGTCGCCCACACGGCTAAACTACAGTGCACGCTACATAGGTGTCTATACTATACTATACTCGTACATCATAGGTCGCCCACACGGCTAAACTACAGTGCACGCTACACAGGTGTCTATACTATACTATACTCGTGCATCATAGGTCGCCCACATGGCTAAACCACAGTGCACGCTACATAGGTGTCTATACTATGCTATACTCGTACATCATAGGTCGCCCACACGGCTAAACTACAGTGCACGCTACATAGGTGTCTATACTATACTACACTCGTACATCATAGGTCGCCCACACGGCTAAACTACAGTGCACGCTACATAGGTGTCTATACTATACTATACTCGTACATCATAGGTCGCCCACACGGCTAAACTACAGTGCACGCTACATAGGTGTCTATACTATGCTATACTCGTACATCATAGGTCACCCACACGGCTACATAGGTGTCTATACTATACTACACTCGTACATCATAGGTCGCCCACACGGCTAAACTACAGTGCACGCTACATAGGTGTCTAAACTATACTACACTCGTACATCATAGGTCGCCCACACGGCTAAACTACAGTGCACGCTACATAGGTGTCTATACTATACTATACTCGTACATCATAGATCACCCACACGGCTACATAGGTGTCTATACTATACTACACTCGTACATCATAGGTCGCCCACACGGCTAAACTACAGTGCACGCTACATAGGTGTCTATACTATGCTATACTCGTACATCATAGGTCACCCACACGGCTACATAGGTGTCTATACTATACTACACTCGTACATCATAGGTCGCCCATACGGCTAAACCACAGTGCTCGCTACATAGGTGTCTATACTATACTATACTCGTACATCATAGGTCGCCCACACGGCTAAACTACAGTGCACGCTACATAGGTGTCTATACTATACTATACTCGTACATCATAGGTCGCCCACACGGCTAAACTACAGTGCACGCTACACAGGTGTCTATACTATACTATACTCGTGCATCATAGGTCGCCCACACGGCTAAACCACAGTGCACGCTACATAGGTGTCTATACTATGCTATACTCGTACATCATAGGTCGCCCACACGGCTAAACTACAGTGCACGCTACATAGGTGTCTATACTATACTACACTCGTACATCATAGGTCGCCCACACGGCTAAACTACAGTGCACGCTACATAGGTGTCTATACTATACTATACTCGTACATCATAGGTCGCCCACACGGCTAAACTACAGTGCACGCTACATAGGTGTCTATACTATACTATACTCGTACATCATAGGTCGCCCACACGGCTAAACTACAGTGCACGCTACACAGGTGTCTATACTATACTATACTCGTGCATCATAGGTCGCCCACATGGCTAAACCACAGTGCACGCTACATAGGTGTCTATACTATGCTATACTCGTACATCATAGGTCGCCCACACGGCTAAACTACAGTGCACGCTACATAGGTGTCTATACTATACTACACTCGTACATCATAGGTCGCCCACACGGCTAAACTACAGTGCACGCTACATAGGTGTCTATACTATACTATACTCGTACATCATAGGTCGCCCACACGGCTAAACTACAGTGCACGCTACATAGGTGTCTATACTATGCTATACTCGTACATCATAGGTCACCCACACGGCTACATAGGTGTCTATACTATACTACACTCGTACATCATAGGTCGCCCACACGGCTAAACTACAGTGCACGCTACATAGGTGTCTATACTATACTACACTCGTACATCATAGGTCGCCCACACGGCTAAACTACAGTGCACGCTACATAGGTGTCTATACTATACTATACTCGTACATCATAGGTCACCCACACGGCTACATAGGTGTCTATACTATACTACACTCGTACATCATAGGTCGCCCACACGGCTAAACTACAGTGCACGCTACATAGGTGTCTATACTATGCTATACTCGTACATCATAGGTCACCCACACGGCTACATAGGTGTCTATACTATACTACACTCGTACATCATAGGTCGCCCATACGGCTAAACCACAGTGCACGCTACATAGGTGTCTATACTATACTACACTCGTACATCATAGGTCGCCCACACGGCTAAACTACAGTGCACGCTACATAGGTGTCTATACTATACTATACTATACTCGTACATCATAGGTCGCCCACACGGCTAAACTACAGTGCACGCTACATAGGTGTCTATACTATACTACACTCGTACATCATAGGTCGCCCATACGGCTAAACTACAGTGCACGCTACATAGGTGTCTATACTATACTATACTCGTACATCATAGGTCGCCCACACGGCTAAACCACAGTGCACGCTACATAGGTGTCTATACTATGCTATACTCGTACATCATAGGTCGCCCACACGGCTAAACTACAGTGCACGCTACATAGGTGTCTATACTATACTACACTCGTACATCATAGGTCGCCCACACGGCTAAACTACAGTGCACGCTACATAGGTGTCTATACTATACTATACTCGTACATCATAGGTCGCCCACACGGCTAAACTACAGTGCACGCTACATAGGTGTCTATACTATACTATACTCGTACATCATAGGTCGCCCACACGGCTAAGCTACAGTGCACGCTACATAGGTGTCTATACTATACTATACTCGTACATCATAGGTCGCCCACACGGCTAAACTACAGTGCACGCTACACAGGTGTCTATACTATACTATACTCGTGCATCATAGGTCGCCCACACGGCTAAACCACAGTGCACGCTACATAGGTGTCTATACTATGCTATACTCGTACATCATAGGTCGCCCACACGGCTAAACTACAGTGCACGCTACATAGGTGTCTATACTATACTACACTCGTACATCATAGGTCGCCCACACGGCTAAACTACAGTGCACGCTACATAGGTGTCTATACTATACTATACTCGTACATCATAGGTCGCCCACACGGCTAAACTACAGTGCACGCTACATAGGTGTCTATACTATACTATACTCGTACATCATAGGTCGCCCACACGGCTAAACTACAGTGCACGCTACACAGGTGTCTATACTATACTATACTCGTGCATCATAGGTCGCCCACACGGCTAAACCACAGTGCACGCTACATAGGTGTCTATACTATGCTATACTCGTACATCATAGGTCGCCCACACGGCTAAACTACAGTGCACGTTACATAGGTGTCTATACTATACTACACTCGTACATCATAGGTCGCCCACACGGCTAAACTACAGTGCACGCTACATAGGTGTCTATACTATACTATACTCGTACATCATAGGTCGCCCACACGGCTAAACTACAGTGCACGCTACATAGGTGTCTATACTATGCTATACTCGTACATCATAGGTCACCCACACGGCTACATAGGTGTCTATACTATACTACACTCGTACATCATAGGTCGCCCACACGGCTAAACTACAGTGCACGCTACATAGGTGTCTATACTATACTATACTCGTACATCATAGGTCGCCCACACGGCTAAACTACAGTGCACGCTACACAGGTGTCTATACTATACTATACTCGTGCATCATAGGTCGCCCACACGGCTAAACCACAGTGCACGCTACATAGGTGTCTATACTATACTATACTCGTACATCATAGGTCGCCCACACGGCTAAACTACAGTGCACGCTACACAGGTGTCTATACTATACTATACTCGTGCATCATAGGTCGCCCACACGGCTAAACCACAGTGCACGCTACATAGGTGTCTATACTGTGCTATACTCGTACATCATAGGTCGCCCACACGGCTAAACTACAGTGCACGCTACACAGGTGTCTATACTATACTATACTCGTGCATCATAGGTCGCCCACACGGCTAAACCACAGTGCACGCTACATAGGTGTCTATACTATACTATACTCGTACATCATAGGTCACCCACACGGCTAAACTACAGTGCACGCTACATAGGTGTCTATACTATACTATACTCGTACATCATAGGTCGCCCACACGGCTAAACTACAGTGCACGCTACATAGGTGTCTATACTATACTATACTCGTACATCATAGGTCGCCCACACGGCTAAACTACAGTGCACGCTACACAGGTGTCTATACTATACTATACTCGTGCATCATAGGTCGCTCACACGGCTAAACCACAGTGCACGCTACATAGGTGTCTATACTGTGCTATACTCGTACATCATAGGTCGCCCACACGGCTAAACTACAGTGCACGCTACACAGGTGTCTATACTATACTATACTCGTGCATCATAGGTCGCCCACACGGCTAAACCACAGTGCACGCTACATAGGTGTCTATACTATACTATACTCGTACATCATAGGTCGCCCACACGGCTAAACTACAGTGCACGCTACATAGGTGTCTATACTATACTATACTCGTACATCATAGGTCGCCCACACGGCTAAACTACAGTGCACGCTACATAGGTGTCTATACTATACTATACTATACTCGTACATCATAGGTCGCCCACACGGCTAAACTACAGTGCACGCTACATAGGTGTCTATACTATACTATACTCGTACATCATAGGTCGCCCACACGGCTAAACTACAGTGCACGCTACACAGGTGCCTATACTATACTATACTCGTGCATCATAGGTCGCCCACACGGCTAAACCACAGTGCACGCTACATAGGTGTCTATACTATACTATACTCGTACATCATAGGTCGCCCACACGGCTAAACTACAGTGCACGCTACATAGGTGTCTATACTATACTATACTCGTACATCATAGGTCGCCCACACGGCTAAACTACAGTGCACGCTACATAGGTGTCTATACTATACTATACTATACTCGTACATCATAGGTCGCCCACACGGCTAAACTACAGTGCACGCTACATAGGTGTCTATACTATACTATACTCGTACATCATAGGTCGCCCACACGGCTAAACTACAGTGCACGCTACACAGGTGTCTATACTATACTATACTCGTGCACCATAGGTCGCCCACACGGCTAAACCACAGTGCACGCTACATAGGTGTCTATACTATACTATACTCGTACATCATAGGTCGCCCACACGGCTAAACTACAGTGCACGCTACATAGGTGTCTATACTATACTATACTCGTACATCATATGTCGCCCACACGGCTAAACCACAGTGCACGCCGCATAGGGGTATAAACTATACTCGTACTTCATAGGCCGCCCCATGGCTAAACCGTAGAAGACGATTGTCGGTGGAACGAAGATTTTTACTATGGTCAGAGCATAAGTATTGAATATGGGAAGTGATGTAAGAAGAACTAGAGAAACCCACTCCTCCAGTGGGTTTCTCTAGTTGCGAAAACAACATAGACAGAGCCCTTAACTCTCTACGCTGACGAATGGGCAGTTTAAAACCAATCGGTGCGCGGACACGTGATCATACTTACGAAGATTGAAAACAAATCAAATGCAGTTATTTAGAAGGCGGTCAAGTTTATTGAGGTGGTCTGCATTCAGGTCATAGTAACATACATCACAATAGTCAATATATGGGAAAGATTAAGGATTGTACAAGCATTGCCTTTATGTGTGATGGGAGAAGGGTTTTCAACCGACCGCAACGTTCCAGTGACTTTTTTGACGTGACCTGCTTTCGCCAGTCAAGACAAGTGTCGACATGCAGACCACGATCTTTAACATCGGAGCTAAACGGGATGACTGAGTTGTCGAACATCACAGGTGGAACAGTTGAGACATTCTTCGTCATACTGTGGCAGGTGTTGGTAACATATCTGATGCAATTGAGGAGCTAAACCGGGATTTGGGTGTGTTAGGTTAGTTATGATCGCCTGACACTACCACACCCAAATCCCGGTTTAGCTCCTCAATTGCATCAGATATGTTACCAACACCTGCCATGCAGTAAAGCTGCAAATCGTCAGCATAAAGATGATTCGCAGTCCGAAGTTGATAAGATTAATAAAAATGGAGAACAAAAGAGGTCATAATATACTGCCTTGAGGCACGCCATAGATCACACCAACTCGACAATAAGTTTTCAGCACGAACAGACTGCTGACGCCCCTGAAGATAAGAGCAAATCCATTCGAATACCTCCCGAGAGACCATAAGATAGAAAAGGATGGATAAAAGGACTTTATGACTGACGGTATTAAAAGCATTGGAGAAGTCAATTAACACTAAGACTGTTACTTTAGTGTCTTCCATTCTTCTTTAGTGTCTTCCATTCTTAATCGTCGTCGTTTCAAAGTGTTGCCAAAGTAAAATAATACATTCAGTTGCCATAATGAACATACATTTAAAAGTTTGTTACAACATTAATAATTTGTAGTTTGGCAGTAATATTATATTAAATTTGAGATAAATTTATCCCAAAAACAAACTTAACATTGTAGTTGAAAAACATGTTCTCCATTTCAACATGAATCACCGGGAATTCCCCCATGGCCCTAATTCACTATGACCACTTAATGATTCCTTTGTTCAAAATCACGTCAATACCGTATCTAATCACGGCATCTGCTATTATAGTACTTTCTATGACACAATAAACGAAACCGCGTGAAATCAACGCAAAGTTGACGTGGTTGGAACTGTCAAAATACGACGCTTGTAAAACCGTACGGAATCCCTGCCTGCCATCTATGCCTCTAATATAGTTTCGATTAGAGGCAGATAGTGTTCGGGTAAAATTCAGTAAAACTTATATTAAAGAAGGTAACAATTATTTTTCGAAGATATCCTTATACAAGGGACATTGTAAGGTCATGCTTCTTGTCATCATATTCAGCCTATAATGTTCCCACTGCTGGGACACAGGCCTCCTCTCTGTGAGAAGGACTGGGCCGTAATCCACCACGCGGGCCCAGTGCGGGTTGGCAGATGTCACATGTCTTCGAATGTTTGGTTCTAGGACATGCCGGTTTCCTCACGATGTTTTTCTTCACCGTTTTTGAAAGCAGAGGTGATGAAATAATTTACACAAAGTAAAACGCCTACCTGGGTTCGAACCTACGATCTACAACTCATAAGTCGCGGCCAGTACCACTGGGTCACCAATGCTCTCTTTATGTAGGTACTTATAGACTATTGTCGAAAATGTATATACTTTTTATACATGCATTTGCGAACATATTTTTTTGTTGATGACGCCAACGCCTAACAGTCCGAGATCGGACGACAACATACATTTTTCGTACTGAAATAATGTAAATACAAACAAATCGACTCGTGTAGGTTATGAAACCCGCAACTATTAAAAAATTGTATGAAAATAGTGTAGGTGGCAAATCATAATACTTGCAATTATTCCCTTCAATCACCAAATGGTCCAATCAGTTATTGTTGGTAATATATTATTAAAAAAAAAAGTCATTTATTCAAACTAGGCTGAGAATTAGCACTTTTCGAACGTCAAAGTTACATAAGACAGTCAGTTGATTTTGATTTTTGAGTCCCCCAAAAACACCCGCCCTTCACCACTTCCTCGTGCTTTAGCTGGGAAGAAGAAGTGGCAGAACAAACTCCCCAGCAGCACTTAGTCTGTTTAGTTATATAAACTTGATTCTGTACAAATCGTATGCAAAGTAATTAACATTACGAAACACAAAACATTAAATTAAATTACTTGCCATATGTTAGCTAGCACACGCCAATATACCAACAAAAGAATGAAAACTGTACTCAAGCAGATAAAAATTACAACATAAAAACGTAAACAGAACTTAATACCTAAATAAAAGCCTCCAGGCATAAAGGGCGTGCCCGCTTACATAAGGCTACTGCTGTAGCTCGAAGTGAGAAATGATAAGATAGCACCATCGAAGTAAAATAAATAAACAATTACTAATAACAATTAAAACCATGATCAGTAAGGCGACCAGTCACCACAAGCAGCAAAATCTACAAGAACCCTCAAAACAAATAAAATAATTATGTACACGTAAACTGACTCGGTCAGCTTTTGAAAACAGACGGTACCTAAGTAAGTTAAAAAATCAAAACATTAAATTTATAACGTTACTGTCAAAATATTGTAATTGTATTTTTTTGTTTAATTTGCCTAAGGATTTTAATGTCATAAATATATAAAACAAAATAAAAACGATACTTTAGGATTTTTTTTCTAATCATATTATAAGATGATTATTAACATTAACTAAATTAATTAAAACTAAGTTAAACCTAAAAAAGGCCCTCGAAGCATTGTACCGAGGATGCTGGAGGCATTTCCTCGCTGAATTGCAATGCTGATGCGTTGCGCGAGAAAGCCGCCAGCTTTTCGGTAACCAGTTACATCAACTAGACGTTTCGCGATTTCCGCAAATAACTTATGCGCACTGGGATCCCACGGACCGAGGGTCTCGACGCCAAAGGGCACAAAGTTGTACTCTCTGCCAAGGCCTCTACATTTAATCATTTTCAGATGCTCGGCATTTTCTGCCACTGCACTGGCTTTAAAAGTAGTCCGTTGGAGGTGGGACGGTGCCAGTGTGTCTACGCAGGTAGCGTCCCACACAAGCATCCGTTCCAAACTCCACGGAACCAAAGACACACCATCAGGTATTTTGCCATCATCTCTGACAATGCCAGGCGGCTCAAGAAGAGTAGGCACATTGGTGCTGGCAAGAGACCGGCGGATTATGTCATTAAGTGTCGCATGTCTTGAAAAGCGGCCTGCACTTTTTGACAACAAAGTCCGTGGTGACCCAGTCAGTCTACGTCCGTGCCACAAGGGCATGTGTGTGGAGTGCATACCGTGACCCCAAGCCGCAGGCCAGTCGCCAGACGAAGCGAGGTCGGATCCAGGAAGGTACCGGTATATGGAGAAGGATGGCCATGTAGACAATGACCGGCCTCTCTGGCTCCGACCGCCAAAAGTCTTGCACGATCCGGACCTGAACTGCGGCTCAGAAACGATTAGTATGTTAAATCGCCATAAATATTGTCCCAGCTCCTTTGAGATTTTGGGTTGTCTGGGAATTCTTTACTCGAGCAAGCAATTTGAAAAGCATTCTCGGCATCCTCCAAGCCTGCAGTCTCATAGTTTGTAGGCAAAGCTCTTAGGACATTACCTATGAGACGTGACGTGCTATGGGTGGACGACAAAAAGGCTGGGGAAGCAACACTCGACATTTTGCGGATTCCTAAGCCGCCAAACGAAATGCTTGTAACCAAGATGGTTCATTGAGCTGAATATTTAAAATCATTTCTAAACTAGTTTTGACTAAATCGTCTATTGGTGAAAGCAAATTTGGATTTTTCCAAAAAGGGCTACAGCAATGCACATAAGTAAATTTAAGGTCAAAAAGGCAACGCTTTAAAATTACAAAATCAAAATAAGGACTGATTTCGAGTAAACAATTTGCGTGACTTTGGAATTTGGAAATAGTGTCAGTAATATAATCAGGAAAAGATTCTTCAAAGATGGGAGAACCCAGGAGGCAAAGTGACTTTCTGTCTACTATTTTTATATTGGGTGCCAGAAAATTTCATTTGAATTTTAAATTATCCAAACCGTAAGAAGTTTTTTAAATAAAGAGTTCACATTTGCAAAAAAAATCTAAACCGATATTTTAGAAATTTGTTTTAAGAGGACGGTAAATACCAGCGACCTTGAGCGGGTAGGAGGAGCTTGCGTCACCCCCCGCGACCCCGCAACCATACGCACGTAACGTAGGGTAACCATGCGTTTCAGTTGGTGAGGACTGTCCTGGCTAATTTTTTATCATCATCCATTTTTTTTTATGTAGTGTTAATAAATGAGGTAATATTCAGATAATAAAATAATATTGTAATATATTATATTATTTTAATAGTTTGCATTGAATAAGTTGGTTTTTACAGGGTGTAATTTTAAACACCATCAACCTCTTAAGGGGTCATTGTACTCATCATTATTAACAACTTTTACTATGGAACTAAACATGAAATCGCAAAAAAAAAAAACAGCTGTTCTCTACATTTTGACGAGTTAAGCAAATATAAGTGTAGGGAACAGCAGATTCTTTTTCGCAACTTTACGAGGCACGGAGGAGTCTCGGTACGTAAAGATGGTCACCCATCCACGGAACAACTGCGGCAAGAACAGCTTAACCTAATTGACTGGCCCGTGCGGCTGTGATGCGACTAACGAGCTCCTTAGCTATAGAAACAATATACACCGTTAATAAAATTTCATGTTTCGGGATATTTTTTTTTTTAATTGGTAGTTAATATTATAGACAAGCCCTTTTTAAATTCTTGGATTTTTAGAACTTGGGACGTAAAAGTTATAACCAGTTTTATTTTTTAAGGTTAAGTACTAGTTTACCAATGTAGATTGTTACTTAGAGGCACATAAACATTGTTTCGGTAATAAAGTATATGTTCTAGATTGATTGCCTGTCGCTATTTTTATAGTGTTTTACTTACTATCAAGTAGGTAAATTGAGATGAGGATTGCACCTACTCAGCGGATTGCATTAGGAGATACCTATGTCCAGCAGCTGACTGCAACAGTTTGATAATGATGAAGTCCTGATGGGGTTTTGAGTGTAGGTAAATAAAACAATACCCTAAACAGTTTTAATAAGTACATTATTTATTTATAATTAATTCTTAATATTACTTCATCTAAGAAGGGGGCAGGTCGGGTAATACCCTCATGGCGAGCATAGCTTAAATACCAACATAACTGCGTTAAGTTTACGACTAAATTACGTGTAGTTATTAAAATCTTTTTTTTTTATATTATTAATTAATCAGAACTTCTAAAAATAGTACACTTACATGAAAATAAATGGCTTAGTTGCCTTAATATGTGGTACAAATTCTATAACAAAACAACGAAAAAAGTAAGCGGTACGAAATCTGCCGTTCACCTTTAATTCCAAAATAAAACAATTCATTTCTTTTGTGACAGATGAGAAAATATGAGATGTGCAGGCAGGATTTAGAGAGGGAATGGGCTGTATGGACAGATCTTCTCCTTAAGGTGCATAGCCGAAAAACATCTGGCAAAGCACAAGAAAGTCTACTGTACTTTCGTTGATTTAGAAAATGCCTATGACAGTGTGGAGAAAAGAACTGTGGTCAACACTATCCATGTATAGTGTGGACTGGCGCTTGGTACGGGCGCTGATATCTTTATCCAAGGATTCCAATGCTTGTGTTAGGATAAATGGGGCCTATACAGACTGGTTCTGCATGTTAAGGGGTGTTAGACAGGGTTGTGTGGCGTCACCGCGGCTGTTCAACTTGTATATGGATAGTTGTCTGATAGATTTAGAAGAGGGTGAGTGTGGATAGAGAATTAATGAGTGGGATGTCAAATGCCTTCTTTACGCAGATGATCAAGTTCTACTTGCAGCGTCAGCAGAACAGCTGCAAGACATAGTGACTGTGATGGATGACGCATATAAGATGAATGGGATGAATATAAATGTGAATAAGACGAAGATGGTAGGTAGCAGGAAATGTGAATAAGGTATGTGGAAGGTGACATGGTGTTTGAATAGAAAACTTTTTTGGAAGTCGGTGCCTTTGGATTTGTATTTTAGGTTTTTTGCCACCGAATTCCGAAATTAAAGTTATTTTTCACTTTGTAGTGTTTTGAAGTCGGTTGTTTTTTTTATAGTATTTCCCTGCCCCTTGGGAAGAAGGCGTGAATTTATGTACGTGTTTATGTTTGTACTAATAACTTTTTTTACATTTCGTAGAAATGTAGTCATTTTTCGAAATGTTTCTCTTGTCGAGTGTCTTGATCATCCTGTTTCTCTGTCTCTTCTTTGTCTGTATTTTGCCTTGAACCAAAATTATTCCATTCCAGTTGATGGTCCTGGAAATATAAACAAAACCTGTAAATCTACATTTTATATAATAAATAACGAACCATTGTCAGTTCTTTCACTATTTTCGTCAATATTTATTTCCGTCGGGTCGCAAAAACCAAAATATTAAAACATAATTTTATTAATGAGCTGCACCTGTTTATTTAAACTAGACAAGTTTCTAACCTACTATAACGGGAGTGTCCCCATAAAACCATAATAAATGTTATGCCTACAATCTACAAATTCATACTCACCTTGTCTCCGCATTTTCTTGTGGGAATCATTGTCAGTTCTTTCAATATTTTTATCATTATTTATTTCCGTCGGGTCGCAACATCTAAAATATTAAAACATAATCGTATTAATGTACTACACCTGTTTTTTTTAAGCTAGGTAAGTTTCAAACCTGCTGTAACGGGATTGTCCTCAAACAACCATAATAAATGGTAATCTACAATTTATTAGGTACTTACTTGCTCTCCGCATTTTCGTTTCTGGAATCTGTATTATTTCCTAACCTAAAAAAATTGATACGGATCTGAAGTTATGTTTGTACTTAATCGTAAATAAATAATGGATATACTCGCGCACAAATTATTATCAAAATAACATTTAGCTAACCTCATTATATTATAATAATATATGAGAAACTTACCTCAGTATCACGTTTCTTTCATGTATACGTCATTTCTCTTTCAGAACTTTAGTTGTTTTACCCATATTGTCGAAAAAATACGTAAGTTCAGCGGTCGCGCAAAGTGTCAGCGTCTACCCGTGACAGTGGTCAGCGGTACACTGCCGCCCGTCGCCCGCGCAGAGCGCCGCATGCCGTTCCGTTCGATTTTATAGGGAATATTTATTTTTAGTAATAAAAGTATGAATATTTGAAAAAATTCACAGATAGAATTATAGATAACAAAATAGTCTATTCATACAAAAAAAACCATGAAAATATCTTTAGTAGTTTGGAAGAAATTTCGATTTTTATATTTGGGTAGACCTTACTTCCTGAATTTATTTCATAAAGTATTTTAGTACAATACTAAAATATTCACAGATAGAATTGATGTGTATGCGGTCTAGTTTAACATACATTTTTTGCGTAACTTACTTGCATTCATTGAAGGCATAATAACAGATTTAAAAGTCACTAAAATCATATATCTGCGCCTTAATATCTGATAACACAGTATCCACATCGCGTCCCAGGGTTCCGTCATCCAAATACCAAACGTTAAATTTAGATTTTATGTTTTGAATAATGGGATTTATAGCCAAGCTAAAAATTGCTGGCCCGAGGGGATCGCCCTGCTGACAGCCGACCTCCGAAGAAAGTTCATGGGAACGATAAATTAATTTTGAAGGGTCTGCGTAGCTGGTATTGATATAGTTCCGGAATTTTGTTTTTAACTTCTGTCAGCATGGCATCCCTGTTTACTGAATTGAAAGCATTTTTGACGTTAATTTTGACTTCAATTTCGCAATCATCATACGAAAGGTAGGTTCTTAAGGCATGGACGGTTGCCTCACACCCACCTTTCGTGATAAATCCTAATTGTATAGGTTCGAAAACAGACTGTTATTTAGATTTGATAAGTCTCACCGCAATTTTGGATGCCAAAAAAGGAATTAGTGATGTTAAAAATGGAGTATTTTAGATTAGTATAGGATTAAATACTGTCGAATGAAACTTCAAAACGCCCGCGTGATTTCATAATGTGCCATTGACAATTTGACATTTCGATTCCTTGCCATTACATGGGTTTTGACGACATGATAATGACGTGGTTTGCAAATTGTTCGCAAAAATTTAACTTTATAATGTATCAAAATATCTTGTTTTCTATAAAATGTATCTTGTTATTTGTGTGTAACTGCCACAACGTGGCTTTTCTGCTATTCTGCCGTTCTGTTGAGCTGCCGTCATAAAATGTCGCAAATGTCATAACACGTCGGATAATCACAATCTCCGATGTGCTTCCTCACAAACTCATTCTATTCAAACCTAAACACCTACTGAGCCTACTCCTGATTGAACTTTCCCTGTAAATCAGGTTTTTCGTTCAGTACCTAAGTTTAGCCTCCGGTATTCTTTTCGCTGTGGGAAACCCTTATCAAAGGCATCTTGAATTTGTCTGTCCCGATCAAGAGAGGCAAATTTTTTTTTTCAGCCATTTGGAATGGGTTAGAACGGTTTCACAATGTTTCCTTGATACGGTTTTCCTACGGCGACAAGAATACTGAAGACTTTAAACTTACTGAACGAAAAACCGGATCAGGAAGCTCAGCAGGTGCTTAGAAGCTTGAATAGAATGAGTTTGTGAGGAAGCTGATCGGAGATAGTGATTATCCAATTTGTTATCCTATGTACCCATCTTATGACACCACCTCAACAGAACAGCAGAACCTAAGAAAAGCCAAATTGTGGTAGTTACACACAAATAACAAGAGACATTTTATAGAAAACAATATGTTTTGATACATAATAAAGCTACATTTTTGTTAAAAAATTCATTAAGATTTACAATATTCTTCCTCCAAAGACATAGGTACTCATGCCACTCTCATTCCTCATCTTTTTCACATAGAATGGTCTCCTCTCTCGCTGTCTTTGCGAGGTTGAATAGTATTGGTGCTTGGTGTGGCTTTCATAGCAGCAGTCAAATTCATACCTATAAACAAGTATAATTTATTATTAAAAGGTACTGAAACCCTGCTGCAAAAGCAATAGGAAGTAATACAAAATAGACACATATTTCTAAGAGTATATTTGTGTTAACAAGCCTATAGGACATGAAAATACATAGCTAATATCAACTACTGCTTTAACATTTACTTGGTCTGTTTACAGTAGTAACTAGAGACAAATTCAGAGACCTTTTATTGTTGGACGATTTTTTTTTGTCTCCGTTTTCTTACAATCTGTATTAGGACATTCAGTAGTTTTTATAACGTGTTATGAATTTATTTAGCCAAAGTTGGAGAGTTTTGGAACATTCCGTCTGCACCATAGGAGGATTGAGTGCACTAAATAAACCTTTGTAAAATCCAAATAAACCGTTAAAATCAATTGAATATTTGTGAATAGTTTTCACAAATTCGATACAATTATTCCACATAAAAATGTTAAACATATATCGAGAATATTTTGAGACACGAGTTACAGTATTTTCTCAGGTTGCTAGATTGAGTGTTCTAGTTAATTGACCACGACTTTCTCACCATAGATATCACAATTTTTTTTATCTTCCCCATGAAGATTTCACAATTATTTCCTAATTTCTTCCTGAATTTCGTGAAAATATAATTCAATTTTAAAAAGGGTGCTCCTTTTTTTCAATCCACACGCACACAATTTGTTTACCTACGAGTATAACTGTCAAAGTCACGACAGATACAAAAATATTGGTTTTGACAACTTTATTCGTAAAATTCTGTTTTTAGTCGACTATTTTGATTACAATCTGTGCCGAACGCATAATGTCACTACTATTTCGCCCAATTTTGGTATATATGGTTTACTCAACTTAGCGATTTTCAAACTCGATTATAGTTGTGTTAAAACTGTTTTTAAGTTTAGAGGATTGTTTGCAGAATAGATTTAATTTATTATAAAAGAATAGCTTTTATATATTATATATTTATACTAAAATTCTTAATAAAAATAAGAAATTTTAGTGATAGTTTCGTTTAGTTCGGTTTACAAGTGAATCGGCACGTGTGCGTTACGCAATTATCCCACTGTTTTGAAAGAAAAAAATACAATATTGTTGCATATATGTTTTTCAATATTATTGTCTTCTATTTTCAGATCAAAAGACAAAGAACTTCTTGACGAAAGATTTGAGTCTGTTGGACATCTATGAAAGAGAGAATTGCTATTACAGGGGATATCCTTTACTTAGAATCTTCATGGATAGGTTAATTTGCAACTATAACTGTCCCCCACATATTCTTTGAAAATCTGTGCGGAGCATACATTACAACTTTGAAATTAAATAAACCAGAAATGACGCTTTTGTACTTCGCCATTTGTTTGTTCTTTATTTGTTTGGTAATATTGGAAACGAGGATATTTGGTGTTTTCAAAATTTTAAGTTTTGTGTAATTTTTTTTTTTTTAATAAAAATTTAATGTTTCAATAAATTATTGTCTTCTTTTTATTTTCTGTTTTTGTAAATATATTATAAATAATATCAAACATTTCTTGATACGATGCAGAATAAATTCCTAGTTTTATAATGCCTGTTTTCGCTAACCCTAAGTGACACCTAAATGAATGTATAAATAAAAGCGCGCTGTTAGATTATTAACGCTCGGCTGAGCACTGAAAGATAAAAATCCAACAGTGCGCTTTTATTTAGGTGAAACAAGTTGTCCTCTCGGAAAAGGTAATCTTAGTTTGTATTTATAGTACTGATTGGATTTACCCTTAAATTGACATGGTACTCCACAAACCACATTTCCTTTGAAAAAATCTGTTGCAGTTATTTTCTTTATTTTTTTTATTTCAATGGGTAGCAATGATTGTCTATTTTGCCAGATAATAGAGATGGGTCTAAAATTAATAAGCTGCTCAATTATCAGTGCTATTCTTTTTTACTGTCAACACTTGTTAAATAAATTCTGAGATGTTAAATTTAAGGGTGCGTCCAGATTATGTGATATAACCCATAAACTTTGTTAAATAACAAGTCCACATTATTTAACATTGCTAATCTCTCCATAGAAATATGTTACATTACTATGTTTTAACGTGTTATGTTATATAGTGTGGACGCACCTTTACAGTCACAACTCTGAACTCTGGGAACAATAATACCCTGACTAATTAATAAACGGGGTGTTAGCAACTGTTAATTTTATGTTCAGTCTTCAGAAACACTTGTTGTTATTTAGTCGAGTTGATATATTTATAACAGCTGAGTTCGGAAATGTTACAGATCCTACTCGTGGGCGCCGGTAAGTTTATTTTCAGGGGTGCATCTTCAGCTTCACGAAGCTCAATTATTTTTGTCCTGACCTCGGATATGTCATTATTTGTCAATTCATACAAGGAGTAACTTTGTCGACTTATGCAGGAAAGCTTAATAACTAAGAGAATGTAGGATGTAAGAGTGAGCGAACCGAGGTCGATAAATTTTTGCATCCGCCTCGAATGGGATAAATTTTATTTGGTCCACTCATACAGAAAGAGTACTATCTGTGTCGATTTATACAAAGAAGCTTAAGAATTAAGATAGAGGAGGATGCAAGTGCGAGCGAAGCAGGCTCGATTATGTTAGCACCCCGCCTAGGGTCAGACTTAATCAGATAATGTTCCCACTGCTGGGACACAGGCCTGTGTGCCAGAGTGGGTCGTAACGCGGGCCCAGTGCGGGTTGGTGGAGGTCACATGTCTTCGAATTTTTGGTTATAGGTTTAGAATTGAGAGGAACATTTTAGGATCTCGCCTCGAATAGGTTAAGTTCTCTGTTATTGTATTAGGCGTTTTCGGATATTTTTATAATTCTGAATGTTTTTAAAATTTGATATTAGACCATAATTTAAGTGAAGGTGTATTTTTAGCAAACTGCATAGTTAACTTCAAGTCGAACAACAGAATTAACGCTTCTGTTCCGTGTTAGGAACTGAAACTGAAGTCGAAAATGATAATTTTCAAGTTTAATTAAGTCCACTTGAAATAGATGATATTTTTACCTTAATAATAATATAATTACCTTCCAAAATAGATGATACTCAACAGGAACTCATTCATCAATTAGATTCCTTAGTTATTGACCGGTCTCAGAAAGTTCTCGAGCAGATTAGTAGCTCCCATTTTCTTGTGGTCCCACAAGAAAAGAAAGCTTTGGTGAACTGTCTTTTCTAAATATACAAACGCATTTCATCTCGATGGTGAGTTTTTAACCTTTACGAATGTGAAGCATTCTACCAATACTAAGGACGCAGCCCCGCGTAAAGTCGTATCGTTTCCCTGAAGTGCATAAAGACAAAGTTAAAGCAAATCAAGAAAATGCTTTATCAGAATATTATTTGCCCTTCACACACAAACTCCCCTTAGAATGCACCTGTATCCCGAAAAAACTAGATGCTTCCGGTAAACAAAAGTAGCGAATTGTTATTGACTATCGACGTCTGAATGATGTCACTGTTACAGAGATTTATCATCTCCTTCTCATTACTGATATCTTAGACCAGTTAGGTCACTCAAAATATTTCAGCACACTCGATCTAGCATCAGGTTTTCATCAATTATTGTTGGACTCTAAGGACACCGAAAAAGCAGCATTCAGTGTTACAAGACAAGTTACAACTAATAGTTTACTAGGATGCCTTTCGGGCTGAAAAATGCCCCCTCTACATTTCAGATAATGATGAATGTACTCCTCTCAGAATTACAAGGTCTCCACTGTTACATATATTTAGATGATTGTGTTATCTATTTCCATGAACTTGAATCTCATATTCAGTAACTTGATGCTGTATTCTCCAAACTCTGAGAGGAAAACTTAAAACTACAGCACGATAAAGGCGAACTTTTGCGACAAGAATTTGCTTACCTAAGACATGATATCATTATCACAGACCATGGTGTTTCGTCTAATCCAGATAAAGTGAAGGCCATATTTCTCAATTTCCCTTTCCCAAAGCTGTAATTTTTTTCTTGGCGTAACAGGTTATTATGGTCGTTACATTGAGAATTTCCCCTCAACAAAGCCTCTGATATCTTCAAAAAAAAGGTAAACTTCTATTCGTCTCATGAACAAGAGCAAGCTTTCATTACCCTTAAACAAAAGCTCATCTCCGATCCCTTGTTGCAGTACCTAGATTTTTCGCAGCGCTTGTAACTACGACATTTCCTTTCAATTATGCCGTCGGAGCAGTTTTATCCACTAGGGCATCGGCCCTAATGGACCCCTACAGGTCCACGGTTATTTTGACACAGATTAATTTTGATGTGTCGTGCCGGGGTCGCGGGAAAGTTCGAAAGGGTTAACAAGGCCCCGGGCAACACAGGCAGCGGCAGGAACTCGGGTGGGTTTTAGTCAGTAAGAGTCTGACACACCCTCCCGCTCCCAGAGCGGGAGAAATTATTTGATAATTTCCCACCCAAAAAAAAAGTGTCGTGAACCGAAAATATGAAAGCCGGTTAACTAATACTAGAATTTTTGCGAACGCCGAGGCCTCCCATAGGAATGTGAAGAGTAGCTTGGGCACAAGCTACTCTTCTCCTCGCTCGGTCAACCAAGGCCACATTTAAGATCAAAGTTAATAATATTATTAATTTAATTTGGTCCATTTTGTCCAAAAGGTGAGTGTGCTTCCATAAATCGGAAGTGGGAAACAGCATTAATGGATTAAGGTTATGGTCGACTGCATGTTATTCGTAATTTAGAACAATCTTTCGGAAACGTCATTAAAGTTTTATATTTTTTCTTAAATAAAAACGGAAACGAAATTCTCAAAGATTGGAGACCCAAGAAGACGAAAAGAGCTTTTTTTTTTTATTTCTGCTATTGCGTTAAAATCACTGGCCCGAGGGGGTCATCTTGTTGACACCCAACAGCAGATTCCAAAAGGTTGTCGGATACAGTAATTTTAATGGGTAAACGTGGGTAACATTGCCAAAGGAAGCAATGAAAATAAAAGGAAGGAAGGATTTGGAGTATTTATTTTGTAGTTTCTGCCAGCAATTCTGTTAATAGGGACTCTATTAACAGAATTGAAGGCATTCTTTATTTCAACCTAGAGAATGATCTCACCTTTGCCAAAATTTCAGTAGGTCAACAAAGCGTGTACGGCAGCCTCACAGCCCTCTTTGGAGTCGTAACCTAGCTGCATTGGCTGACATTTTTCCGAAACAACCTCACCCTATAATTTACAACAACTCTTGGCTGCCATAATACGATAAGTAGTCCCCACAGCAATGAGACGAATGCCGCCAACCCTCTTACGCAGGGCGCATAGATTGGCCTCGTACAGAACGTCGATGACGGCCTCGTTTACCTTGCCGGAGATCTTCGGCCGTCGAAGCCACCAGCGGAGCCGCTCCGGAAGGAGGCACCGTGTTGGTCCTATAATGGGTGCTAGTAGGCAAGGTCAGGAATGTAGTCTGGTAAAAGTGTACTTAGCCATCTTTGTGTGCTTCACCTCCAAGGCTATTCACTTAGAGCTGGTGAGTGACTTAACCAGCAATAATAAGTAATAAAAATAATATCATTAAATTCGGACAACTAAAAGATCCATAAAATGTTAGTTTAGTAACAGGTTTGCACTTAAAATACTATTGTTAGTAACTTAAAATAAAGACGAATTAGTGAGAAGACCACCCAACAACTAGACACAACGAGACATGGGAAAACTATGGTATAAGTCTTCGCACAAATTGCCTTATAATGGCGGATAATAAGTATTTACTAGCTTTATCTAGATTTATATCGCGATGGGGAAAACCCAGTGACATCTACTCCGACAACGGTACCTCTTTCGTCGGTGCCCGCAACGAACTTTCAAAGTTCCTTAAATATAATTGAGCATTGGCAAATTGGCAAATTTAACGACGGAATTAATTTCCATTTTATACCTGCGCATACATATCCTTATTTTGGCGGACTCTGGGAAACAGGTGATAAGTCAACAAAATATCTCAGGCGAGTGTTGGGAAATTGCAATTTATCATATTAACACACATGGGCGCCGGCAAGTTTATTTTTAGGGGGGTGCATATTGCTTCACGAAGCTCAATTATTTTTGGAGTTCACCTCGGATATGTTAGGTTATCGTTTGTCCATACATACAAGGAATAACTTTGTCGACTTATGCAGGAAAGCTTAACAATTAAGAGAATGTAGGATGTAAGAGCGTGCGGAGCCAGCTCGATAAATTTTTACATCCGCCTCGAATGGGATTAATTTTATTTTGTCCACTCATACAGAAAGATGACTAACTGTGTCGATTTATACAAAGAAGCTTAAGAATTAAGATACAGGAGGATGCAAGTGTCTCTGTTATTGTATTAGGCGTTTTCGAATATTTTTATAGTTCTGAATATTTGTAATGAATGCAAATGCACCTCCTTGCACCCCACTCCCGGCGCCTATTTTAACACCACAATAGTCCACATTAAGGCGATACTGAATTCAGTCCAGTGACGCCATCCAATCCAGTGGACTGCACCCCCCTGACTCCGGTCATTTTCTTGTTAGCCGGCCGCTAACGTCACTTCCGCAACAAGATTGAAAGAACCACTCATTTCCAACGGATCGAGCAACTACGCCAGCATTTTTGGGTTCCATGGAGTAAGGATTTTGTGTCCGAGCTACAGTAAAGGACCAAGTGGCATACCAGCAATGACACGCTAAAGTTGGATTCTTCGGTCATCATAAAGGAGGACCACCTTCCTCCTCTAAAATGGCGATTGGGAAGAGTCGTCGCTGTCTATCCAGGGTCATGAAATTGTTCGAGTGGCAGACGTCGAAACATCCGCTGGAATCGTCAGAATAATCTTTAACAGAATTTGCCCACTGCCCGTTGATTCTGCGTCTGTTTGAAAGCGCCTCTGCTGCTTCCAACGTCCGGAGGCATATTCCAGCCTACGCCTGCTCGTTTAGAATGAGCAAATCAACGTTGCGTACTAATGAATTTGTAATTAGATGTAAGGATTATCTGTACTTGCTTGTCATTTTTTTCTTCCACTTTTGTTCATCATCTAGGCAATGCAAGTTTTAGTCTTTTGATCTTCATCATCATGCAATAAAGAATTGAGTATTGAGTATTGTCTAAATATCATCATATTTGGAGTTTCTTTGAAGAGTCACCTAAAATTCCCAACACTAATGATACGAAGATCACAATCAACACATTCATGAACAAGAAAGTTTCCCAATACAATACAAAACTTTACTGTAGAATACATAATTTTAAGTTGCGGGTATACTTACACAATTTCACTCCACGCATAACACTTTGTCACAACACCAATGTATCTCGTCTGCTCGACGTCCGCATGTCACAGCATGGGATCCAGCAGAATATCAGCGTCAGGTATATTTGCCTGACACATGCTGAGCTGGACTCCCATTTGGGGACAACCTTGAGACACACACCGCACCTTGTTCGATAATTAATTGAAGTATGTCATAATGTTACTCTATTTCTTTAAGCATGTTTTTCTTTTTTTTTGTATATTGGCACCTTGTTTTTATATATATTCCTGTAATTTGTTATCCATGTATTGTGCTATTGTGTGTTGTGCTATGTCTTTTGTGTGCACTGAATAAATGTTTTATCTATCTATCTATCTATCTTAAGATTGAAGAACACAGTCAAAGTTTACATTTATCGAAACAAAAAATAATTGCGTGTCCCGTTTCACTTGACTATGATAACACTATGCCGCACTACGAACAGCTGTTGTTAATGATACCAAATTTCACTGAGTTGCAATCAGCTGAGCGCGAACTTAAAACCATTCAGTCGGTCGATAGAACCAATAAAATATTTTATTTCTTATTTACTTACACTTTATTACTAAAATTCAGGGATCAAATTCTTAAGGAAATTGAAGAGGATGACTATTAAATTTCAGATTTTACAGTACCTTTTACTAAATTAGTTTACGTGAATATATATCATGATATCGTACATTTTCCACGGCACTAATATTAAAATGTATGTTTATAAAAACCAAATTCGATATCCGAATCCTGCTGAAGTACCAAAATATATCCTTCAAGAAAACCACGGGACTACCGTAGCTGGTCGCCCAGGTTTCAAAAGAATGTATAACAGGATCAAAACGTGATACTATTGGAAAAGCATTCAATCTGACATAGAACGTTTTGTTATAGATTGTAAACTCTGCCAAGTGAATAAGCCACTGCGAGCTTCTAATGGGTATAACTTCTTCGAGTACTAAACCTTTCGAAAGATAAGCATTAGATATTGTTGGTCCTCTACCTGAAGCTGGGCTCCTGAAAAAATATATTTTAACTCTTCAAGACGACTTAGCTAAAGTCTCGTGTGCATACCCATGCGTGGTTACTTCTGCAACTGATGAAGTTGCACGTAGCCTTATTAATTTCATTTCTCTATTCGGGTTTCCAAAAATGATTCTCACCGATCAAGGTACAGTTTTATATCCGAGTTATTTCGGCAATTGACTGTTTCTTAAAAAAAATATTATCTACCCCATACCATCCACAAAAAAACGGTGCACTAGAGCGTAGCCATACAACTCTTAAAGAATACCTAAAATCTTTCGTCAATGACAACCACGACGACTGGCATTGCTATCTGGGAACCGCAATTTTATGCACCCAACTCCCCATTGTGCCACTGAATTTACTCCTCATGAAAAGGTCCTAAGGGGTTCATATAATACGAGTATATAAACCGTCTATTCCTTGCAGTTTTTATAAATCCAATAATAATGTCACTTATCACGAGTATATCCGCACTTTACAGTATAGAATGAGATACTCGTGAGAAAGAGTTTTACATTATATCAACAAATCAAAGAACAATCAAAAAGGTATTATGACGTTTCTGCTAAGAAAAATAACAAAACTAGAGATATGGAATATTTAAAGCACCATCATAGACTGCGTAAAGATTTTTCCACAATTTGGAAAGGAACCCTACAAAAATTTGAACACACACGGAAAAACTAACGTCACACTATGTGTTATTAGAAAACGCATAAAAACCACCTTAATTGAATAAAACCAGTCTGCAATGGTATATTGGTTTCAGATATCTCACACGTCCAAATACTTCTGAGCCAATCGAACTTATCCAACGTAGTCCAGGAATTTATTTTGATCCAACTTATACTGTAAGGATACCGTTAACCCTCTAGAAATTGTAATTAATGCTAATAATCTTAAGTATGATTCATGATGTCATCTTGTTTCGGTAAATGAACCGACTCGATTCAGTCGAGCTTTGAAGTTTAGCGGGCAAATACTTAAATTCTTCTTTGGCACATTAGACGCTGATGATGCCAGAAAATATGATGAAGTCATTACAAATTGCTAACAGAACAAAAATTTGGTATTTTCTTGAATGAAAGACAACATTCACGTTGTACAACCCACTATAACTTCAATGATTCAATTCGAAACGATCACGAAATGAGATTAAATAAGCAGTTAGAAAAACTTAACTATATGATTATAAACAATTATAAAGATACTGTTAACTTAAATAACATCACAAAAGTTAATTCCATTTTTAATCTGATTGAAAGTTCATTGTTGTCTATTTCCAATGTTTTAGACACAGTTTTAAATTCTATTGTATTTGCAAAAGCAAATATCCTACATCCATATGTTTAAACTCCTACCAACTTTTTTCAAGAACTTTCTGAAAGTAAAATGACTCAAACAAATTTATATGTCCCGTCTCGTTATCGTTACATAATATTCACAGTATAATCGACTTATCTAAGTTGACTTCCTACTATTATAATAATAAAATAGTATTTGTTATCGAAATGTCTCTCATCAATCCAATGAAGTATAATATTTACAAAAATTAATCGCTACCACATCACAGGATGAGAATTGATGACATTCTACGAAAATCTGGGAAAACCTGAGGTCAGTAAAAACACCTACAATTATAGAATGGTATCCGTGTTACCGGTATTCAGCAAGGTGTTCGAAAAGGGAATGCTCAATCAAATGCTTAATCATTTTAACACCAACCAAATCTTACACGATCAGTAATATGGTTTCACCAAAGGACGTTGTACGACTGACGGTGTCTTATTAAAACACAAATTTACAGCGTGAGAGGAGGCCCAAGATACCATAGGAATCTTTTGTGACCTCTCCAAGCCATTTGATTGCGTAAATCACGAAACCTTGCTCTTGAAACTTGAGCATTACGGACTAGGTAAACTTGCACTCAGTTTACTTAATTAAATCGTATTTAAATGATAGACAACAGCAAGTTCAAATATTAAGGTTTAAAAGTAAAAATGGGTGTTCCACAAGGTGCGATCCTTTCCTCTTTTTAGTATATTATATGTATATTAATGTTCTACCCCATTTATTGAAAAAAAAAAAACCACAAAGGGTGTTATTTGTTGACGACACTTCCTTAATCTTTAAGATAAATAGACGTGCATCAAATCTTGATCACGTAAATAACGCCCTACTACAGGTTCAAATTTGGTTCATTGCTAATAATGTATTAAATGGGGAAAAAACTAAATGCATAAGATTTGCTTTACCGGATGTAAAAAGTAGTGATTGTGACATAGTATTGAATAGGGAGAATTATTATTATATAGTTAATCGATTTGGAGAATTATAACAGTTGAAGGGATATTGAATTAGTCGATAAACTGTTTTCCTAGGGATCACACTCGACTCAAGGCTGCAATGGGGTCCTCATTTAACCTTTCTTGCAGGACGACTTTTTTTTTTGATGGGAAATCATCAAATAACTTCTCCCGCTCTGAGCGGAGCGGGAGGGTATGTCAGACTCTTACTGACTAAAACCCACCCGTATTCCTTCCGTTGCCTGTGTTGCCCGGGGCCTCGGTAACCTTTTAGTATATTCCCGCGACCCCGGCAGGCATGGACCGGACCCTTGTGCTGACGACATCACTTTGATATATTGAATACAACGCACCGTCGACCCGAGCTTGGTCCTTACCGGACGGTGAGCATCCCATTGCTTACCGTCTGCAAGCCCGCGTCTACGGTGGCCGGAAATCTGCCCGGGATTTCTGACGCCCAGGGCATCTCCTGCGGCGGCTAGGGTCGAGAGGGCGCGAAATTTGCCTTTCCCTCAGCCGTCCCGTCTCCTCCTTCGCGAACATTACTGCTTCGCAGAAGGAGGTGACGGCTGCCCATGCCCTCTCGCTCCGTACCATGGCCTGAACCAAGGCCGTACGCGAGAGGTCTCTGCCGCCGATCGCCTCCACTAGGACACGGCGGTGCTCTGCCCAAGCCGGACAGACCTCTACCGTATGCTCCACCGTGTCCTCCGGGCGATCCACAAAGTGGTAACACCGGGTGCTTCCTCCCGCCGTATCCGACACAGGAACCTCCCGAAGCTGCCGTGTCCGGTGAGGATCTGCTTCAGGCGGAAGGTGAGGACGCCGTGGCGCCTCTCTAGTCATTGCAGGACGGCTAAGTTCAGCATATGCTGTGAGAAAAATCCGTCAAATTACTGATGTAGATACCGCGAGGCTAGTCTATTTCAGTAACTTTCATAGTAGTCTTACAATATTTTACTATGGGGTTGTGCTGCAGATATCGAGTCTATTTTTATTCTGCAGAAAAGAATCATCAGAGCAATGTATGGCCTCCGCAGGCGCGATTCTCGCGTTTAAAGATACTAACATTGTGATGGTACCTTGTCAATATATCTATGAAAACATTATGAACGTAAGTAAAACGCAAGTAAAAGAGGAGAATGACACAATTAAAGGACTACAAATAGGGACAAAATAGTTTAACCAGGTTTCAGACTGGCTAAAGTAGATACATTATTCATGGGGTATTGTTTAGAATGTTTCAATAAAATACCTCCCCACATACTTTAACTGAATGAAACGAAAATTAAATCTTGTATAAAATGCACACTATGCAGCCAAGCATATTATAAGTTGGGAGATTACATCGCTGACAAAAATCCTTGGTTCAACACTGGTCCTGTTCCACAAGGGCGCATCAACCAATTGATTATCATTCGAAAATATTTGTTGGACCTGCTGAAGATCATAAAAACTATCTTTGCATTGTATAAATTCATTCTTTTAGTATTGTATAATTGCATGGCACATGTGTGAGCACTTGGTACCTACTATAAAGCTACCATTTACTGGGTACGTCTTTGATTGACTTGAATGTGCCCTGGCGGCTGAGAGTATGTCATGCTCACTCAAATGTCTCGCTGGTGGTGGGGTGTGTTGGATCATTAGGTAAACGGGCGCCGTCAGTAGGGACTGATAATTTCTTAGCTGCCACATGGGAACCTACTACACTTTGGAATGGGCAATTAGCTTCATCTTTCTGACTGACCGACCCCTTGACAATTCACCATCATTCACCGGCTTCACAAGGTTCATAACTCGTTTGTTGGGCTTGGTATTACTTTTTATAACAAACTACCCTCTTCTTTGCTAGATTTGCCTTTTAATGCGTTTAAAACTAAAGTAAAATCCAAACTTTGTTCAAGGGCATACTATTCTATCAACGACTACTTAAACGATAAGAATTGTTGGTCGCTGTGATTAACTCAAGACAATGTTTATGTTGTTTCTCCAAAATTAGCTTACCTAGTGACAGGTTATATGAGTTCATATAATTGTTTATTTACAATGCTATTATATTCGGAAACAATTATATAATTAATTAATAAAAATAACAAAATGATATCCTATCTTAACTAAAACTATACACAAACAAAAAGGGTTGAAACACTAGGGCCTTGGGGTCCGAGTGCTCATCGAGTATTTCGGGATATCGCCAAAAGGTTGGTAGAGTCTTCACGTGACCAGAGGGCTGGCCTTTTTCTAGCCCAAAGAATCAGCATTGCCATCCAACGTATTGCCACGTTGGATGGCAATGCTGATTCTTGCTGCCAGCCTTTTGGGCACTTTTCCCATTGACAGCGATGCGGACGAATTTTTTGATGCCCAAAGAGTTCTTCCGCCTTTTTATTTGCGTATAGTTTTAGTTAAGATAGGATATCATTTTGTTGTTGTTTATTTTATTTGACTGTATAAGTCAATTTCTTTTTAAATTTATTTTCGTTTATTATTGACATAATCTTCTCATTACAATGTTTTTTGTTGAGTTGTATTGCAATATGTGGTTAGCTAGCGACCTCGATAGCTGATTTTATTATTCTTACAACCGGCAGCAAGTTCGTCATGCTCCCTTAGATGTCACTGCTTGCGGTAGCGTCGGGGGTCGGGTTGCCTACTTCCCTCAAATATGGCGAGGGGGGTAATGGCTGATTTTTGCGTTATGCTCGTGAACGGGTGCTGCTTGTGGTGACTGGTCGTCTTGCTGACCATTATTTTGGTTTGGTATTAGTAGTTAATTGTTTATTTATTTTACTTTGATGGTCCTAGTTCATTATTTGTGACTGTTACAGCTATAGCTATATGTAAGGGGGCACGCCCTTTATACTTGGAAGCTTTTATTTGGGCATTAAGTTCTGTTTACGTTTTTATCTTGGCTTGAGAATTTATAGTTTTCGGTGTTTTCATTTTCTTTTTTTTTTTTTGTTGGTATAGTGATGTGCTAGCTGACATATGGCTAATAATTTAATGTTTTGTGTTGCACGTAATGTAAATTGTTTTGCATACTGTTGTATAGAATCCATTTTTTTTTCTTTTATTGCAATGGTGATCGTTTAGTTCAATCGATTTATATATGTGTAAAATAAATGTATAATAATAAGTGTAAAAGTCTAGAACACAATAAATGATCCAAGCTTCGAACTCTACACGCCCTAACTTCACAAATTCTACACACTAGTCAAAATATATGGCTGGTCCACTAGGGCCGATGCCTGCCGGGGTAGCAGGAAGGTGCAAAAGGTTACCGAGGCCCCAGACAACACAGGCAACGGAAGTGACACAGGTGGGTTTTAGTCAGTAAGAGTCTGACACACCCTCCCGCTCCGTCCAGAGCGGGAGAAGTTATTTGATAATTTCCCATCCAAAAAAAAAAGACCATCATTCATTTCATTTTCAAATAACTTTATTTACCAACGGAACATTGAACAAAAGGCACAAGCATATGACATGTAAGTTCTAACGGATAACAACATAACACAGAATAAACATGATGACAATTACACAAAATTAATTAGTTACAATTTTACTGTTTGCATGTGGGTACGCACGGCTCCATATTAAGCTATACTTTTCCAGTATAAACTGATCTTGCATTGTATAGGATTTCCGTACAATGAGAGATCAACTTATACTGGAAATGTATAGCTTGATATGTAGGCGAGTGTACCTATAACAAAAAAAATATTTACATAATTTGCCGATCGCACGGCTTACGAAGTATTTACTCAGCAGTTTTATTACTGCAATACGCAGTATTATAACTGCTGATTAAATATTTTTTGCGCGCGAAGTGGATAGAATTATTTTTTATTTATTTTTTATTGATAGATTTTTTAAATTCAAAGTTATGACTCTTCCAAACTGGCTTATCAAAAAAAAAAACTACACAGGAGTCGGTCGTTTTTTTTTTTTTTCTAAAGAATACACTTTTAAATCACAGTTACGACAAGTCCCCGCTTGCTCAGTAACCGGTAGCGCCCTAAGCCGAGGTTAGAGTCCCACTGTGGGACGCCCTTAGGTGTGCTGCCTAATTTTAAGTTAAATAGGTGAGAGGCCCTTCTGGCCCCACCGACACCCGGTAAAGCAGTCGAGGACCCCCGCGGGACCACTGCATAAAAGCCCGTATCAAAAAAAAAATTAAAATGTATATACATACCTATAAGTTTATGATGAAAATGGGATACTAGTAAAAACCAACTCACGTCTCACCCAGTGAACTGAAAAGGATACAATATAGCATTATTTACATTGCTTGCCCATCTCTGATCCAGTTTTTTTCATCACTCTCAGGATTTTTTATTTTAGGTATGTCATGATTTCCTAATATTAATAAAAGTAGTGATTTTAAATAGTAAATATAAAATTGAAAGTAGGTATGTGATTTGCTTCAAATGATTTTTGTATCGGGGGTAGTCATGAAGTTTAAAAGTATCTAATTTGACAGTTACCGTAAGAGTACTGGTTTTTTTAACACAACCGAATAGAAAACATGACGTTGCTAAGTTAGTTCTCTTCGAGCCTTGGAATCTAAAGGTTGTCTTCAAGAAGTCTAAAGTCTATATTGATATTATATTGAGTACCTAATTAAATAGTTTGTTAAATATTGCCAAGTTGTATGTGTGCAAGAATTTAAATACAGAAATATTCGTACTGACAAGGCGTGTTCATTTCACTTCAAAAGTGGGATAAAACAAAAAGGTTGTGTGTAATACAATGTGTGGGTTCGAGGCTGGGGCTACTCCCTAGCGGTACCTTAGCCCGCATTATTGCACATACTGACCGGACAAATCATGTGCTGATCGGGGCGACTCTCCGATAGTTGTGTTCTGGTTGCCTAAATGAAACTAATGAGCGTGATTTATGGGTACTTGTTTGGTATCACACATTAGAACAGGGCGATAAGCTAAAGACTAAAGGAGGTAAATGAATACCATTTGAACATATTTATTTTATTTTATGATTAATTACAAGCAACACGACTTTGTGATTTCACTGAATTTTGAGTGGGTATGGTTCCTACTGGTTAAGTGAGTCACTAGTCGTCTGATAAATTGTAGTAGCTGGAAATTAGGGTATTGCGATTACCTATGTTAATTGATTGAGTTAGCGAACTTAGCCAACAGTTTATTTTTGCTTGCAGGATACATGACTGACACTAATAAACGATACATGATACTGATACATGATACTGATACAAGATAAAGATACACGATACTGATACATGAAACTGATACATGATGCTGATATATGATACAGATACATGATACTGAGACTTGTAAATGATGTATATGTGTTGTGACTCTCTGTGTGTGTATATGTATATGACAGAGAAGGTACGTCTCTCTCGTTATCATCAGCCATATTTTAACTACTGTGGGCGTACAATGGGAAGTGTTGGTTATTGCACAAAAGAAAAACTGTTTGCAGTTTAAATCAAATTATAATTTACGATCAAATAATCACACTAGCTATTCACACACTGTAGGTACACGACATAACTATATGGAACGTGCGACAGTTTCTAAACGTGTTCACTCCTTGACCGCCTCCGACAAACTGAACTTAACTCCGGTCGAGCGTTATGTTGTAGACTCTGTCGAGCGGCGCTTGGTGGCGTCTGGCGTCTCGATTAGTCAAACGAGTGACTAACGTATTTCCGAAATATATATGATGCATATATATGATATAAGATACTGATACATGATACGATATACGTGATAAACGGTGAAGGAAAACATCGTGAGGAAACCGGCATGTCCTAGAACCAAAAATTCGAAGACATGTGACCTACCAACCCGCGCTGAGCCCACGTGGTAGATTCCCATTCCACTCCCTCACGGAGAGAAGTCCTGTGTCCCGGCGGTGGGAGCATGGGCTGATGGCATAATGATAAATGGTTTTGTTTCTGTGGGTGAGTCTGTACAAGTGGTTCATGAAACTGTTCGGCTGCCCCATTTCAAAACCTAGTAATGGACACTTTTTTACCAAATCGTTTTATTGCCTAATCCTGCTAATATAATTTATATAAGCAAGATTATGCAATAAAACGATTTGGTTCAAAAAGTGTCCCTTACTAGGTTTTGAAATGGGGCAGCCGTGTTGCATGATGAGGGGTGTTGAAACACGAGCATGTGTTTGGAAACCGAGCCGTAGCCGAGGTTTTTAATAGCATTGCACAAGTGTTTTGATATCTAGTGATGTGCAGTTTCATACATTACTATATTTGCTCTCACACATTGGGATTGAACCTACTAAATAAAATATCGAAGTTAAAAGAGTAAGAGATAGTTTATTGCTTATAAAACCCAGCATATCACCGCGCATGCTCTAGAGTGGGCGCTACCACAGACAAGGGCGTGCCGTCCATAGAGGCAATTAGGCCTAGCCTACCCTACCAACAACGCCAAATTGATTTATTTTAACTATGTAATACAATAATACAAAATATAAAAAAAAGTTAAACTCCTGTTATAACACTTATAGCAACTTGTCGCGCCCGCCGTGTGACGTAACTCACAGTTCGACGGAGCTCGGTACACACTATTTATTAGGCAGGGACTCAGTCAGCCTCAATCCCATTGATAAATTTACGTACACACTATTAAGATGGTTTAAATTATGGGCGTAACTACTGTGACTGGAGCTGACAACTGCGTGCTGTTATTGGCTGTGTGTAAAGTCATGATTTAATGAATGAAAAGTATTGAAGACCAGGGTTCCCCATTTTTGGACAATTCCCCGAATTGCGGGGAATTTTAGAAACAGACTACACACAGACACGATAGTTTCCCTAATGACTACTAGAGACAATTAAAAAAACAGGGTGGTATTGTCGAATTTATACCTTCCAAAAAAAGTTGATTACTGAAGTAATCACCATTCAGACCCCACGTCCATGACCCCACGCTCCGTCCCATGTCATAAAAAATAAGCAAAGCATAGATGCGCCACCTCCTTTGATGCTTACGTAATACTTTAATGATAAGACATTTGAAGATAAATTGAGTGTATTGTCATCTCCACCTTGTATACGATGTGGATAACCTCTAAAACTTATTCGGATTGATAAAAACACATTGAGTTCTCTAAAAAACGTAATTTCAGAGCGCCACATTTGTTTATCAATGAGACAAATAAAATACCTTAGGTGCGCGATGCAATATTATAATATAAGCTTAATTAACGGAAATATATAATTGATCCTCTAAAAACTTATTGATCTTCTAAAGTTGGATCATTTTTTACATTAATGAACTTCTAAAATCTTTTTGCACTTCTATCAATGCACATTAAAAAAAATAATTGAGCCTCTTTTGAACTTTCTGGCCTTTTCTGACAGTTGTTCGCAGTAACTAAGCTAGGGTAGCCCGACACAAAAGAGGAATTATTTGAGGTTCACAAAAAGAGGCGCAATCATTATATTAATCATTATATTGTTGAACAACAACGACAGTAGTGACGCCGTACGAAGCGCCAGTCAACCTGCCAAATCGCTGGATGGCCTAGTGAGATGCCCTCTTTGTTCCCAAGCACGCTTTTTTAAGGGTGAACGAGGCATGAAGGTACATTTGGGCAAGAAACACAAACCCCAAAACGTGCCTTCATCATGCCCTACAATACCCACTTACCTAACACCTGATTCACCTGCTCAACCCTTTTGGAAAACCCTTGCGAAATTAAAAAGTTCAACTCCAGTTTTGAAGAGAGTTCCTCGTGGCGCGAGGCCATCTGTGGCTTCATGTTTAGCGCGTTGTGTCCGCCTTGTCACCCGAGAGAACTCTCAGAGTGCTTGGGAGCAATTACTCACCTTCCCGTTTAGAATTCTACATGTGCAAAAAAATTTGGCAAATAAAAAAACGTTAACAGCACAAATCAAAGATAACTGTAACATTTCGGCCCAAAGTTTCGACTCTAAATTAACAGCGCACCTCCCCCAAAGAGGTTTATTGCACCATGTGGAGTCTAAATTAGCCGAGGGTGATATCAGAGGTGCAGCTAGGATCATCTTTAGCAGCGATGTGGTTGCGCCGTACTCTCCAGAGACACTCACAGCTCTGGAGAGCAAACACCCCGCCCCGGCAGATGACCTCTCCTTCCCTGACCCACCCGATCCAGATTCCAACTTACTTGAAATTACAGCTCAACAAGTATGTGCGGCCGTGGGCTCCTTTCGAAGTGGCTCCGCCGGCGGCCTCGACGGCTTGGCACCTCAACATTTGAAGGACCTAATGTGTTCAGGCGCCGGGGAAGCTGGTGAGTCTCTTTTGAAGGAGCTGACGGCCCTCATTAATCTCATGATCTCCGGCAATGTGAACGAAGCCGTCGTTGATATCTTGTATGGGGCAAATCTATGTGCCCTACGCAAGAAGGATGGCGGTATTCGTCCCATTGCCGTAGGTTCCACTTACCGCCGTATCGCAGCCAAAATTTGCTGTGCTTTTTACAGCGAAACATTGGCCAGCAAATTCCAGCCCCTACAGCTGGGCTTCGGGTCTAAAGGGGGCTGTGAGGCTGCGGTACACGCTTTATCCACTTACCTCAATAGCGGTAAAGGTGAGGTCATCCTTAAGGTTGACATTAAGAATGCTTTTAACTCCGTTAACAGGGACACCTTGTTGACAGAAGTTCAAAAAGAAATACCCAAAATTTACAGTTTTCTCTATCAATGTTACAGGCACCCCTCTAAATTACTTTATAAAGACAACCTTTTGAGATCAGCCGTTGGATGTCAACAGGGTGACCCTCTTGGGCCAGTCATTTTTAGTTTGGCAATAAATCCAATTATTCGACAGCTAAATTCTGAATTCAACGTATGGTATTTGGATGACGGAACCCTAGGAGGTGATGTAGACACAGTCTTAAAAGATTTAACTTTTTTAAAAGCAAAATTCAGTTCCATTGGCCTAGACCTTAACCTTTCAAAATGTGAAATTTATCTTCCCCAAACCACTGACAGACAGACTACCATAACAAAATTTAACACATTAGCACCAAATATCAAAATTACGGAAAGAAATTCTCTTCACCTCCTGGGGTCCCCAATTTTTGACGAATCCTTTCCAACGTTCCTTGAGGAGAAAATACAAAATTTTAATGATGTCTCGGAAAGACTTTTCAAAATTAACATTCATTCGGCTTTCACACTTATTCGATACTGTTGCTTTGGACCAAAATTTACATATAGCCTTCGCTCCTCCCATCTATGGAAGCACCCACAACTTTTAGAAAAAGTAGACCAAATTATTAGAAACACACTAACTTCGATCCTTAATGTGGCTCTGGACGACCGAGCGTGGCAGCAAGCCACACTACCCATTCACCTGGGTGGTCTCGGCGTCCGCAAAATTTCAAGTATAAGTTTACCGGCCTTCATCTCCTCGGTTCACAGTACTGATAAATTAACCAGGAACATTTTATCTTCCTCACTGGTTGATTTTGAGGTACCGTGGTTTACCGACGCGTTGAACGCTTGGAAAATGGCTTGTCCCAATATGGATTTGCCAGACAACCCAACCTCACAGAGACGGTGGGACGTGCCGCTCTGCAGTGTTATACGGAATACCCTCATAAATACATCACTTAATACTGCTGAGCGTGCTCGTCTGCTGGCTGTGGGAGAGTGGGAGTCTGGCTTGTGGCTTCAGGCGCTCCCGTCATCTACCATAGGCACTATGATGGATGACTCATCGTTTCGGCTCGCTACGTGTCTCCGCTTGGGCGCACCTTGTGTTGCTCCGCATCGGTGTCAATGCGGTGAAGCCGTCGACAGTCTTGGACACCATGGCCTGTCCTGCTGCAGGAGCGCAGGTCGCATAGCACGGCACGGCAGCATCAACGATATTATTCGTCGAGCCCTTGTCACCGCCGGCGTACCAGCGGTATTAGAACCAAATGGATTGGTACGTGACGATGGGAAGAGACCAGATGGTATGACGTTGTTGCCTTGGAAGTTGGGTAGGCCTCTGGTGTGGGACGCAACCTGTGTCGACACCCTTGCGCCATCTCATGTTCCAAGCACGGCTGGCTGTGCTGGCGCCGCTGCTGCAGTTGCTGAGACCCTCAAGTGGCGCAAATACTGCAACCTTATAGGAAACTACAGTTTTGAGCCGTTTGGGGTCGAAACGCTCGGGTCATGGGGCCCAAGTGCGCGTCTCCTTTTTAAGGAAATCTCTCGCCGATTGATCGACACTTCACGTGACCAGAGGGCTGGCTCGTTCTTTGGCCAAAGAATTAGCATTGCCATTCAACGTGGCAATGCTGCCAGTCTTGGACACCATGGCCTGTCCTGCTGCAGGAGCGCAGGTCGCATAGCACGGCACGGCAGCATCAACGATATTATTCGTCGAGCCCTTGTCACCGCCGGCGTACCAGCGGTATTAGAACCAAATGGATTGGTACGTGACGATGGGAAGAAACCAGATGGTATGACGTTGTTGCCTTGGAAGTTGGGTAGGCCTCTGGTGTGGGACGCAACCTGTGTCGACACCCTTGCGCCATCTCATGTTCCAAGCACGGCTGGCTGTGCTGGCGCCGCTGCTGCAGTTGCTGAGACCCTCAAGCGGCGCAAATACTGCAACCTTATAGGAAACTACAGTTTTGAGCCGTTTGGGGTCGAAACGCTCGGGTCATGGGGCCCAAGTGCGCGTCTCCTTTTTAAGGAAATCTCTCGCCGATTGATCGACACTTCACGTGACCAGAGGGCTGGCTCGTTCTTTGGCCAAAGAATTAGCATTGCCATTCAACGTGGCAATGCTGCCAGTCTTCTGGGCACGTTTCCGGATGACAGCGATGCGGACGAATACTTTGACGCCTAAGTGTCCTTTTATTTTTTGTATTAATTTGTATATATAGTTAGCAATTTAATTTAGTGTCTACCTAGTGTAAATAGTTAGTAGCATCAATATTGTATAGTTACTTATTTTTTCTGAATACAAATATTTAGAATAAATATTTATATTAAGAGTGTTCAAGATAGGAATTACCGTTAGCGTTGCCATCTCTGTACATTTATCTTTAATTTTATAATAAAAGTTATTTAAAAGAAACGAGAACAGATTTAAAAAAATATATGTATACTAATGTTTACGTGAGCATAGGAGGGGAGGTAAAACGTTCCCACTATGCAAACAAAAATTCAATCTATATTCTGTACTGTAACTGTATTCAAGCGTTTCGTCAGTGTAGAAGCTAGTCGCTTATCGGCAAAATCCATAGTCGGCCCAACACTACTATTTAGTTAGTTTGAAAATAATCACTTTTTTAAATATTCTATGTTATCATTTATTTGATAGTTCCCAAACACGCTTCGTATTGTCAGTGATTTCTTTTATTCTCGTATTGTCTTCTCCACGTTATATAATATTAGTATTTTACAAAGTGTGCGGTTGTTCCAAAAATCCTCGATTTTCGTAACATGTTTGTTTGCTAAATAAGACATGTTTGGTCCAACTAAATTAGCTGGCGATATTCATAGACGTGATGAGTAATTACTATAAAAAAAATCGCCGGAATTTTTCCCTGAAGGGACTGAGCACATTTTTCCAGTTCATTTAATTTGACCCTCTACAGCGTGTATTAGAAAGGTGAGGTCATATTGGGGGGAGGGGGGGGGGGTGTTACAGATTGGTGCGATTACGATGTTGACATCGAACATCATCGTAATCGCGAAAAAAGTATTAACTGTCCCATACATAATTTCAATACTTACCTAGACTTTATGTGATTTATACGTTCTTACGAATGCTTGTTACGACCGAATGCTAAAGAAAGTAGGGCCCTGAAATATTGAGGATACGACATTACCCCTCTTTTTCGACCGGCCGGCCTCTTTACGGCCGCATTTTCGAGATTCTTATGATTAAAGAAAACCGGGATTATATTATTTTTAAGTACACGTGTAAGCAGGTATTGGTAATTTAATCTGAAAGTAAATTGGCGAAAATAGAGAACAAAAGATTGCTCTAGCGTAGTACGTCCACACGGGCGCTCTCTTTAATGCGACGTTTCTTGCCGCGCATTGGATATTCAACGCTCGGTTTAGCAGCGTGAGTTGTAAATCAGAGCTCTACTTTAACTTTATTTAAATGTCGATCGAATTGTAATATCAAAGGCCGAATTTGTTGGTCTAAAGCCGTATTTCGAAGTAGGTACGACAGCCGAAAGGCTGAAACGATGTGAGCAATGCTTTATATTTGCACCCATTTTAAAGTTATACATTAATCTAATATAATTAATTTAGAGGGGCTTGTGGCTAAGTAATAACAGCCGCAAGGGTCGATCGATCAGGTTAAGCTACGCTTGCCGCGGTTGGTCCGTGGACCATCTTTACATATCAAGACCCCTCCGTGCCTCGGAAAGCACGTTAAGCCGTTGGTCCCGGCTGTCATTTGTAGATCTTTGACAGTCGTTACGGGTCGTCAGAAGCTCGAAAGTCTGACAACCAGTCATACCTATGGGTATCGTGTTACCCAGTAACTGGGTTGTGGAGGTCAGATAGGCAGTCGCCCCATGTAAAATACTGGTATTCAGCTGTATCCGGTAAGACTGGAAGCCGACCCCAACATAGTTGGGAAAAGGCTAGGCAGATGATGAATTACTTCGGCTTTCGGCTTCAATATTTATTTTTAAAATTAAATGAAATTGTAATATTTTTATGTTGAACTATAATCTCAGTATTTTATACGCTCGCTAAAAACTAACGGTGCATTTTTGAAACACCCAATTTTTTTATAAGTATTTATTTTTTTACCAAACACCTAGTCATGTGGGAAGATGTGGTCTTAAAACGTGCAAGCAGGACGGTGTCCTGTCATCTCGGTCCCGCGTTTTGTGACCGCTGGCGTATACCGCGCCTTCATTGAGAATGTGTAGTATCGATAAAATTGGGATATAACGCCCCGTTAGCTTTTAGTGACTTTATAACCCAGTGCGCCTTTTATGCTTATTCTAGTCACAACTTCAATTGCGTAAGCCATTTATTTAATCGAACCTCTAATAATTCCCATTTTGCTCTATAATGCTTGCGCCTCTTTTTGTGAAAATACTAAATAGCCAAGTAAATGTGACCAACTTGGATGTAGCGCTCAACGTCCGCTACCGCGCCCCACCACTCGATCGGCTCGCGCGCGGTGTTTCACAGCCCTAACCTAACCTAACCAGTTTGGTCTGTTTGGTTCCAGCTTAGTTACTGCGACCGTCACACACAGTAAATGTCAGAAAAGGCAAAAAATGTGTGCATCATTAGAAGTGCAACAATTTTTTTAGATGTTCATTACCTAATTTAAAGAAAAATCAATAAGTTATTAGAGGATCAATTAAATATTACTCAATGACGTAACCCACTTTCAATCACAAACCGAAGGATTTTGGAGGAAATAGGCTAGTTGACAGGTTTCAAGAAACCAATTAGTTATGTCCATTGTGGTTTACTTTCCTCAAAATAATGTATTGAAATAATTAATAAATACAATATATAAAATCATATTTCAGATTTATTATATTTATTGAAAATATCAGAACTTAGTTTTCATTTTTAAAAACAATTTAATATTTGGTTGTCAAAACAGTGTGTGTATTTGTATATATATTTGTTTGGTTGTTCACAGCCCTAACCTAACCTAACCAGTTAGGTCGGGGTGCCCCAGCTTAGTTACTGCGACCAAATGTCAGAAAAGGCCAGAAAAATGTGTACATCATTAGTAGCGCAACAATTTTTTTTAGAGGTTCATTAATTTACAGAAGAGTTCCTCAATAAAAGTTCAATAAGTTATTATAGGATCAGGATAATATATTAAAATAATAAATAAATAAAATAATAATATATTATATATAAAATCATATTTCAGATTTATTATATGTATTAAAAATATCAGAACTTCGTTTTAATTTTCAAAAAGCAATTTAATTTTTGGTTGCCAAAACGGTGTGTGTATTTATTATAATCTGCACAGAAAAGCACTTACTAAAATAAATTGTTTATTTGTTTGTGCCTTGCTGTATAGCACTCTTTAAAAAGATTTATGAATGAATTGGAGACACTGTAGCTCGACAATTTTAATCTTGACCGTGAGAAAATCGAATATAACCTGCTGCCCTAACTAGTGTGTAGTACGTCTTATATGATTTTTTTTAAGGCATGCTATACAGGGTCAAATTTAATTAGCCAGCCAAACTCCGTAGATGTGATCGGTATCGATATCTTAATACGGAAAAACAAAAAGAAAATGGAATTAGGTGTTGTTTTGGGGTCCACGACAGCTTGTAGTGTAATACTAGGTACTTAATGTATGAGTAGAGAAAATCTGTTTTTTTTTTTTGTTTTACCGTGTGAAATTTACAAACAAAAAAATAATAGCAAAAATATATTTCATCATATTATTATAATTGTTGTTTTTGTTTCATCCATGTTTGGATATTGATACACACCATGTCTGTCGAGTTTCGTGAACTAATTTAATCTGACCCAGTATAGTTGCCGAAGCACAATATTTCACTGCATGTTAAGCACGTGGTAGTACGATTTTTCTTATTTTTCATTATTTATTTTTGGTGTTATACAAGTTGTAATTGAATTAACTGCTAACCTTTTAAGGGGTACTCATAATTATTTACAACTTTTACATTTTGAGTACAATGGTGCCGATTCCCTTGTTCACAAACTAAACTAAATTTAAGTTCAGTGCATCTTTTTCTTTCTATTTCATTAAGAAAAGGACAGAAGATAAATTTTAGTTTAGTCCTGTCAAATTAATCAGCGCCTGTCAATACTCCACACAAGTTTAGACGTGATTAAAAACTTGCCTACTAAAATTACGTCAATTTACGTCAAGCGCTGATTAATTTGACAGGACTGAACTAAAATTTATCTTCTGTCCTTTTCATAATGAAATAGAAAGAAAAAGATGCACTGAACTTAAATTTAATTTAGTTTGTGAACAAGGGAATCGGCGCCATCGTCTAACGGGGTTGCGCTAAGGTAGCCTGCGAAATTGAAATTTTCTTACGTTTTCTGCAATTAGAATTATAATCAGTAATACGACTGTCTTAAGTTAGAATTGACCTCCGATGTCATGCCAGTCATTCAAGATAATTCTTTATTTATTTTTTTAATTTGATTGACGAGTATTTTATTTAAATAATGTAAATATTTTCAATAATTTTATGCCTAATTTAGGGTAGATTGTACAGAGATCACAAATTTTGTAAACACCTTTTTAATGTTTCTACTTTCAAAGCAAACAATTTTGTTGATCATTGAAGTGGGCTAGTTGTATGAATGAGTTTTGATTTTAATCAACATAAAACCTGACACTGGTGCCGGATTCCCTTGTTCACAAACTAAATTAAATTTAAGATCAGTGCATCTTTTTCTTTCTATTTCATTAAGAAAAGGACAGAAGATACATTTTAGTTTAGTCCTGTCAAATTAATCAGCGCCTGTCACTACTCCATACAAGTTTAGACGTGATTAAAAATTTGTCTACTAAATTAACGTCAAGCGCTGATTAATTTGACAGGACTAATTTCGGGGGAACACTCTGGCGCTTTCGCCTTAGCGGTTTTAGTTTTTTCAAGTACACTTCGTAAAAGTTCATATTTTAATGGCCAAGTTTGCAGTTGTCAATATATAGTTTCATAAGTGTAGTTTCATAGTGCTGATTTAAAAAATATAAATACTATGCATAGGGCTTTGTGGGTGTATTATAGCTGCGGCAACTCTGCTTACCCTTCGGAGAATACAGGGGTGATATTTTGTTACATTACGAATAGATCGCAGGGATGATAACCAAAAAAAAAATTTCTTTAGGATTTTTTTTGTATTTATTTAAAAGAGCCTTCCCCTTAAGCGCAATATTACTGTCGAGAAAAGTATAATTATTTTAGTTGTATATTTTCAAAATAGCCTTCAAATTGTTACATTATCTCAAAATTATATTATATACGAAAGTTAATACTTGGGAATCTCTAAAAAAAACTCGTTACATATTTTTAATCTACCAATACCTACGTCATTTTTAACCCCCGACGCAAAAACGACGGGGTGTTATAAATTTGACGTTTCTGTCTGTCTCTGTGTGTGTGTGTGTGTCTGTCTGTCATCGTAGCTCCCGAATGCATGGACCGATATTGATGTTGTTTTTTTTTTTGAATGGTGACTTAATCGAGAGTGTTCTTAGCTATGGTCCAAGAAAATCAGTTCAGTCGTTTGAAGATTATCAGCTCTTTACTAGCTGATATTTAACTCGCTCACCAACTTACAGCCCAGGTATTGTGATTGGGCTCATTGTACTGGTCTCAATAAATATGTTATGGCTAGACGGTGACCAGGGTCTGACGATGAAGAAGGAAAGAGAAATGAGGGTAAATTTGTAAGTACCTTCACTTTGGGAAAATACCTACAGGGACGTAGATTTTGGCAAGGTACGTATCGATGGCAGCGTGTCTGACCTACTAGTAATATATAAAGTTTAAAAAGTAGGTAATAAAAGTTAAATATAAAATTTAAAAACCTCCAACACTAACAAAAACCATATAAAAAGTAACAAAATAATACGTATTGGGCCCTTTCAGTTTAATATAAATTTAGGTAATATTTTGAGCCAAGCGTCGTCTAGTCGGGCGACGGCTAAAGAAAACGTCAAACAGACGAGGCTTGGTATAAGCTTCGTCTGTTTGACGTTTTCTTAGCAATAATGAATGTATACTATTGTAGAAAGAATAGCCGCTGTTAGCTTCCTATTTTCATTAGGCGTCCCCCGTCTGAAAGGGCCCAATACGTATTATTTTGTTATTTTTTAGATGTTTTTGTTAGTGTCGAGGGTTTTCTAGATTTTTAATTTAATTTTTTCATTAGCCGTCCCCCGACTCGACGACGCTTGGCTCAAAATATTACCTAAATTTATATTAAACTGAAAGGGCCCAATACTTATTATTTTGTTACTTTTTAGATATTTTTTGTTAGTTTCGGGGGTTTTTTAATTATATATAGGTACGTATGCATTTTACGTTTTTAATATTTTGTTAATGATCTGTTTCCAGTTTTTAAGTACTTTTTTCTTTCAGATTTTTATACTTTCTTTGCTTATTTTATATTTTTTAATTGTATCCATATTATCACTACATATTCTTTTTGTTTTGCTTTACTTTTATGAATTAAATTATTTTATTAACCGCGATAAGTACTTGTTAAAAATAGGGGTAACCAGCAATCTCGAAATTTTAATTATTTATTGGTATACATATTAAAACATCTTTATTTTAAAATATTGTTGGTAGAAATAACAATTATTACACATATATTATGTGTGAAATTGTTTTCACAACACCAGTTAGGTAGTTAATTGAAACCAGTTAGAACGAGAAAACTAAAATAAAAGCTTTTCTAGGTGTCACTCACGGGTTAGCGAAAACGGGTACCTATGCCTGTTCAGTTTTATGAAACTACGAGTATATTCTGCATCGTATAGCAATGTGTGATATTATTTAGTTATATAGATTTGCAAGGACAGAATATAACAATAACGACAATAATTTATTGAAACATTAATTATTTATTTAAAATAAATATTAACACGAAACTATTTTTTTTGAAAACACTTAAATCCTCGTTCCCAATATTACCAAACAAATAAAAAACTAAAAATTGGCGAGGTACAAAAGCGTCATTTGATTTATTAAATTTCAAAGTTGAAAATTCTTTAAAAATGTGTGCTCCGCACAGATTTTTAAAGAATATGTGGGTTACAGTTAGAGTTGCAAATTATCTTATCTAAGAAGATCATTAGTATCGCATATCCCCTGTAGAGGAAGTTCTCCCTTTCATGGATGGCCCACTGAGGCAAATACATCGACGTCAAGAGTTTCCCTGTCTTTTGATCTGAAAATGGAAGACAAAAATATTGAAAAAATGTAATTTAACATATATTGTTTTTTTTTTCTTTAAAAACCACGGGATATTTGCATAACACATATAAACTGACAATTTATCGCATTGCATTTCAATTGAATGGCTCCTCTTCACAATTGAATGTGATCGTAAAGGCTCCAAAGACACCGCGTGTAGCGCTACAAGCGGTGCCTTTGTGTCGCGACAAGTCGCGCCAGTATGTAGGAGCCTTTAATCGTGTGATCGTTTGTAATCGGCACGATCATCGTGCGAGCATCCACATGTTCGTCGTTGGTCGTCCGTTAGTGTTGAGCGGCAAGCATTCAAGATGGAAGTGCGTATCTATAGCTGCTACTGCCATTTATTTAATTTTGGTTTAAAACCATTATCAATAATGCTACGGCTACACTGTCGCGATAACGCGAACTACACGTCGCGCGCTCTCTGTTGTACAGCGAGACGTCGACCGGTGTGTGAGAGAGAGCGCGCGAAGTGGAGTTCGCGATATCGCAACGATGTAGCCGTAGGGTTAAATACATGAAATGATCAACCTTTAGGATGTATGTGGTTATTAGGCATCTCGGCAACATCAGTGAAGACGTGCGCCTTGCACACGTTATTTTTGGTCACACTGGACAGGGTCACTGTCATGCGGACCAGTTCTGAAAACATTAGGTTCGGTTAGCTAATAGCTATGCCGTCGTTTGAAGTGCACACTTTATTTTATTTATTTAAATAAAACTAGTTCCCAGCACTATTGAATTGTCAAGGAGTCGGTCAGTCAAAAAGATGAAGCTTGGCGAATTTCAAAGCGTATACAACATGTAACAAAAACCCTGACCGATCCGTGAGAGTGTTGGTAAGTATCGTACTGAGAGAATATTTATGTGGCAACTTTCCGGAAAAAATAAATAATTACGCCGCTTTCAATGAATAATTTTAGCGGTTTATTATATGGGGCACGGGCGGCCGTCGTTTAGTGGGTGTCTACAAGTCATAACTTATGAATCCTGTTAAAATCGCTCATTTTTAATGGAATTGGGGTAATTTTTATACTAAAATGTATAAATAGCAATAATTTATTTATTTTCAAAAATAATAAGTTTTTTATTACTTTTTAGTTGTGTTTTTTCAGTTCTTATGTGCCCCTTGCGGGCACAGGCTCCATGGACACGAATCAAAATATTGGTCACATCGTTCAACTTGAAATTATACGCATGTACCTAACATGCGAGAACGAAATAGAAAGACCTATTATCGGTATAATGGATCTCGAACAGAAGCTGCACAATAACATTCAAGTTTACAAGAATCGGGATAAATATTAGTGAGCACTTCCAATGTTACAGTTAATCGTTCTCGTATATCAATTATTACCCGAATGCGCGACAGTAAAGACCGCATGTTTTTCAGGAGAAGGTACATCTTTGTATGTGGAATTCTTTATACCTTCGATCGAAGCATCCAAATGGCTGGATGGACTTGATTTATCGACTCGTCAAGGACGCGCGATGCTAAGGTATAGGCTAGCTTTTGTTTTTATTCAATTTAAATGCCAGATTTTATAGCAGTTGGCGCTGCTTGAAAAGTGAGCTTGTTTTGAACTGTTTAGTTGCAGTCGGTTCTTTTATTTTTTCAATATTATATCCAAATAACATTTGGTCGTTAGTTTCCTATGCGTAGTAAAAAAAATGGCGCACTACGAGAAGGTACAATTTTTTACTTAGATAAGAGCGCGACAGGAATATTACTGTCTGTCGCGCCCGCGATATCGCTTCTGTATGCAGCAGTCTTTAACTGGAGATTCAAAAGGGTATCGTGTTACCCAGTGACTGAATTGTGCAGGTCAGATAGGCAGCTGCTCGTGGTATCAACTGCATCCGGTCGGCCTGGAAGCTGACACCAACGAAGTTTGTGTCAGTTTCCAGGTGATGATGACCTAAATGATTTAGATAAAGGTACTTACTATAGAAAGCCCTAATATAGTAGGAATAGTACTCGTCTTCTTTCTTGGTTCGATGTTGGGTCACCACGCGATCTGACTCGAGGTCCAGGTTCGGGCAATCTACCGTCAGCACGATCTTTTTTGTGACGGTGTTGTAGCTGAAATGGTTTTTATTAGTAAGTATATATACTGGCTCGTTGGCTCGTTGGTTTGGTAATGATCGCAAGCTCGATTGCTGACCTGGGCCTTGCGGGTTCGATTCCCAAGTTAGGCAAAGTGATATTGGGAATTTCTCAGTACTAGTCCGAATTCTGGATTTGTGCTCAGTTGGCAGTGACTAATAGGCTCGCCCTCTATTACACAAGGCTTAAATGTAGCATAACATTGATAGGGACCTACTCAGCAATTTTAATAACCTTCTAAAAGCTCGAAGTACTTATCCAGGCGTTAAGACTAATCGAGCTTTAAAAAAAGAGACTGGCGCCGATTCCCTTGTTCACAAACTAAACTAAATTTAGGTTCAGTGCATCCTTTTCTTTTTATTTCATTAAGAAAAGGACAGAAGATCAATTTTAGTTTAGTCCTGTCAAATTAGTCAGCGCTTGACGTAAATTGACGTAATTTTAGTAGGCAAGTTTTTAATCACGTCTAAACTTGTATGGAGTAGTGACAGGCGCTGATTAATTTGACAGGACTAAACTAAAATTTATCTTCTGTCCTCTTCGTAATGAAATAGAAAGAAAAAGATGCACTGAACTTAAATTTAATTTAGTTTGTGAACAAGGGAATCGGCGCCACTGTCTCACTTATATGAGTGTCAGATACAAAAAGAATTCTACGAAGCCACATTTTTTCGGCATCCTTAATACTTACTATAACTCTGAAACCCTGCACTTATTATGGTTCCTCACGATCAGATTATAGTCAGTTTGCGAAGAGTTAAAGTATGGAGTTAGAAAACTGAATTTCTTTACTGTATATTTGCTGGGCAGACTTCCTACCACATTCTTCTTGCAGTAGGAGTGGGCTGCTAAATAGTTGCGGATACAGTTGTGGTTGTTGAAGGCGCAAGGTCTGACGATCTTGGCGAGAGCTGAAATATGATTTGGTTATTGTAACGAAGGAAAAGGTTACGTATACCTACTTCTAGAAAAACGTGCATCGTTGACTGTATACACCATAATAATTATAGTCACAGCAGTGCGAACACTGTGGACTAATTATTAGTCCACAGTGTTCGCACTGCTGTGACTCAGACTTTCTCTTGAGAGTGTCACGCAGGCCGGGGTGGTCAGGTTGCACATTCGAATTTTTGGTTCTAGGCATATATGGGCAACAACCGGCCCGCGGGCTGGATCCGGCCCGCTGTAAGATATTATCCGGTCCACGAGACATTTTGAAAAACCCAATTTAAAAAATATTACGTTAGGTACTTATACTCACGGGAGTGACAGTGAGGCGCCAAACATCAAATCCTTTGATGTTTGCCGCCTCACTCTTTGGAATCGCCGCCACTCGGCTTGCTCGATCAAATTCTTTGAGGTTTACCGCCTCACGGGCGACACATCAAAAGATTTATTACTTCTCAATTATTCTAAACTAGTTTATTCCAGATTATTCCTTCATTTTGCCTATATAAGTGGGTGGATGGCCCGAACGTTAGTTCAGTTCTATTTGAGCTACCGAGGTGATAACTTGGACAAGCGATATCCTAGCGAACTGCTCGAGCCGTCAATATGCTTTGTGACTTTGTGTGCATCTTGAGTGGTTACTAACTATAGTTTGTTATTAAGTTTATTGAACGAAAAGTAAACAAAAATGATGTCTGGTGGAAAGAAACGAAAAGTAGATACAAAGCGTCGCTAGTTTCAAGAAAAATGGACTGAAGAATTCTTTTTTATCTTGCACAATGGTAAGCCTATTTGTTTGCTGTGTAATGAATCCATTTCAGTAATGAAAGAGTTCAATATAAAGAGGCATTACTCAACTAAGCATGCTACGCTGCACTCACTGACAGGACAATTAAGAACAGACAAAATCCAGAAGCTTACCGCAAATTTAGAAAAACAGCAACAAATGTTTCATTAACAAAGAACACAACTTGATAATGTTGTGAAAGCTAGTTTTATAGTTAGCTCAAAATTGGCAAAGGCATTAAAACCATTTGCTGAAGGAGAATTTATCAAGGAGTGTATGTTAGAAGTTTGCAGTATTTTGTGTCCCGAAAAGAAAAATGAACTTAAAAAAATTAGTTTGTCAAGACGAACTGTTGTTCGACGTATAGAAATGATGGCTAATGATATAAAAACAACATTGACTGACCGTATGGCTGGTTTTGAATCATTTTCCATAGCATTAGACGAGAGCACCGATTTGTCTGACACAGCTCAACTGGCTATATTTATTCGAGGTGTTGATAAGGAGTTCACTGTTACTGAGGAATTGCTTGCTTTACAGCCGCTTAAAGGAACCACTACAGGAGAGGATATTTTTATTGAAGTTCAAAAGGTATTCACAAGTTTTGACTTGCCATGGTCAAAATTAATTGGAGTATGCACTGATGGTGCACCTTCTATGGTCGGCTTACGTAAAGGTTTCATCGGAATTTTGAATGAAAAAGCAACAGAATTAAATGTGCAAAAATATGATTTGATAGTCCTTCATTGCCATTATCCACCAACAGAACTTGTGTTCTATGTCCATTCGACTCCAGAATGTTATGAATGTGGTAGTAAAAACCATCAACTTTATTCGATCCCGAGGTCTTAACCATTGTCAGTTCAAGGCGTTTTTGGATAAAATATCAGCTGAATATAACGACGTAACATATTATTGTGAAGTCAGATGGCTGAGCAAAGGAAAAATGTTGAAACGGTTTTACGAGCTTAGAAATGAGATAGCAAACTTTATGAAAATAAAAGATAAACCACTATATGAATTACGAGTAAGTGACCCAAAATGGATATGTAACTTAGCATTTCTGGTCGATCTTACAGGCTATTTGAATGATTTAAATTTGAAACTTAAAAAACAAGGACTGTTAGTAAATGATTTGTACAGCCATTTGAAAGCGTTTCAGATCAAACTACGCTTGTGGGAGTCACAGATGCTGTCTGGTAATAGTTACCATTTCAACACGCTCTCTGCGTATGAAAATATTGCTTATGCTCAATATGCTGAAGAACTCAAGTTACTGTCGGAACAATTTTCGAACAGATTTAGCGACTTCAAAAACATGGAAGACTGTTTCAGTTTATTTGCTACTCCTACAAAATGTAATGTACAAAATGCTCCAATACACTTACAAATGGAGTTGATCGAGATTCAAGAAAACTCACTCCTAAAATCCAAATTTGAAGACGTAGAGTTGTGCGATTTCTACAAAAAATACCTAGAAGAAGACAATTTTCCGCAGCTTAGAAAAGTCGCAAGAAGATTGATTTGTGCGTTTAGCAGTACTTATAAATGCGAACAGTTCTTTTCATTGATGAAAGTTAATAAATCAACACATCGTACAAGACTGACTGACGATAATTTGGAAAATTCTTTACGTCTTTGTATCAGTCGAATTAATCCAAATATCGATGGATTAGTTTCCCAAATTCAAGCTCAAGTGTCTCATCTCTTTCGGTGTATTTAACTTTCGTAGTTTGTAACAATTGCAAACGATTTAATTATAATGTATCATTTTTTTAAATTTCATTTTGTTATTTTAATAAATTGTACTATAATAACATTGTCGTATTATTTCATGTCTAACATCTATCGCAAAAAATATGATCACTACTTAAAAACGCACTAAGTACTTACCTACTTTTAAACGCGGCCCGCGAACGTATTTGGACGCTAAAGTTTGGCCCTCAACAAGTCAAAGGTTGCCCATAACTGTTCTAGGACATGCCGGTGGGATCACGCTGTTTCCATTCGCCGTTTTGGGAGCAGTGGTGATTAAATAAAGTACATATCTACCTGCCTGGGTTCGAACCACGCCCTCCAACTAGGTAGATATAACTCGCATGTTACTACTGGGCCACCACTGCTTATGTTTGCATAATTAATTATTGAACGCGTGTCTATAGTTACAAATGTCGGTCGTTAAATAATAGGAAATTGTCATAATCACAAAATAAACGTTACCTGTCGAACAAACCGCGACCACCACTAGAAGAATTAAAATTTTCACCATTTTGCTGCAGAGGCCGCTGTCTCAAAATATAACGGAGGAGCAACTAACGAACTATTTGACTACGATCATATATAGGCAACACTTGTTTATTTTCATAATTATTAACACTTATCAAAAGCAACGTTCTTGAATGGATAATCTATAATGTTTGAACAGTTGGGTGTACATATTGCAAAGCCTTTATTGTATTAATCCATTTATTGTTAGAAATTTGTTATTGTTTCTTTTTTGACAGACAAAACAGGCCAAGCGCAGACCACGCACAATGAAGGGTCCGTAGTTGGGATGAATTTATTCCAAAAACGAATGAAGCGATGAAGCCCCATGTCGCAGCTCTGTGTATTCGTGATCGTGCACGTGATCAGCTCCATGACACGCAGATTCCAATAGTACGACACCGTACGACAACAAATTTAAACTGACAAAAATAAATACTTTGTAGCAAATTCGTACTGTATTAGGTATTGGAATGAGCTAAGTGCAAAACATTTTGCATGAGCATCTGAAGGTTCGGAAGCTTTGTACTCCATGGATACCGCATGATTTAACGAAAGACCAGTAAAATGATAGAAAAGTTTAATGGAGGACAGTCATTGGCTGTCTATAATATCGTGACTGTAACGAACGCCGAGCGTGAAAAGTGTGAAACCAGTATTGTGTGTTTGTGACTATAATTAACGCCACCTTGTAGGTGGAGAGACAGTGTTGTGTGTCTTTTGACCCTCCACATAGATATAAGAGGTGAAAATTAGGATAAAATGGTTTAGGATAAGACCCTATCTGTGCACTAGGGCACAAGTAGCGGCGGGACTACGTAAAACGCACCCTCGCTACAAGCGAGGGAAGTCTTCAAAAATACTGTAGTTAGAGTTTAGAATAAGTTAATTTAGTGATTTATAACCGGATTAGCATAATTTGTAAAAGTAAATGTGATTTAGGCCGTCAGGACCATGTAAGAGTCACTTAGGAATAATAAATGTAAATTGTGTGACTCGGTCCGCCCGCTCCCGGAACATGGGGAGAACTGTATATAAAACAGGCCATTGTAAGGCTGGGACACAGAGAAGCTCCTCCGCGCGCAGCAGAGTCTAACGCTGCGGAAAATCACCGCTGCCCCTCGCTATGTGAGGAACAGCGTAATCCAGCGGGATCTTAGGATCGAGAGTCTGGACGACCACTGCAGGCGCCTCGCGTCAAACATGTTCGCGCGTGCCGACGCATCTGCTTGGTCTCACGTCAAGCACATAGCGCCCTGGCATGCGCGCCCACCTGACAGGAGGCGCCTACCCCGCGACCTTTTGCCGGACGCTGACGACCCCAATCCACCGGACAGACGCCTGAGTAAGCCACCCTCATTCACACGCGGCTTACTCACACAATAATACTCCACACTCATCACATGCACTCGGCGTGCGTCGTGTGCTAAGTTAATATAGGCATGACGCGCACCGAACCCCATACACACGCAACTCCACAAGCGCATAAACTCACGCGTTGAATTTGCGGCGCGGGCTCGCTATTCAATCGCTGACACGAACGGTGTAACACAAGCAATGCCGCTCACACACACATAGTCTGGAGTGTGACCGGCTCGACCTGGAAGCATCTGCAGACGAGGGTCTACATTCTCAGCGGGGAGCGCCTTAAGTCGGCACCTCTGGCGCTGGTCGTCTCCCGCCGGGCCTCCTCCGGGGAACCGGAGGTCTCACCTGGTGGAGACAGACCGCCGGGGTGGCGTGAAGAAAGCGGTACTGTGAAACAGTGCCGTGGCGCTCCTGCTGAATACCAATGCATCCACACACAAGCAAGTTACGCTACTGCCGTACCTGCCCCAGGCCAGGCCTATATGGCCCCCCAACGAACGTGCCCGTATTGACGGGCACCGTATTATACCGCGGGATCTTAAGGGCCATGCCCATTACCCGCCTGCCGCGCCCCCTGACGGGGACGTAGCGACTACCCCCCTTATGCTGGGACACAGTCGGTCTCCAGCTCCCGAACAATCAAGAACTCCGAAAATAAACAAGAAGAATTGGGAACTAGTTTTATTTATCCCAAAATATACAGTCCACGACAGTTTTCCCGTGGTCCTTCGAGCACCGGATAAGGAAGCACCAGCCAGGACAGTTTTGGTCCTTCGAGCGCCGGATAAGGAAGAACCAGCCAGGACAGCCTGGTCCATCAAAGCTGCGAAAAAAGAAGAACCCGCAGCCAGAGCGAAGAACGGAAGCCGACTGCAGTCCGCGCGCCGACTTGACAACGCGACCCACTGAACGAGCGTCGTGTTGAAGTACAGTCGGCGCATCGACTTGACGACGCAACCTGCTGAACGAGCGTCGTGTTGAAGTACAGTCTGCGTACCGACGTGACGTCATGACCTAATGAACGAGCGTCGTGCCGAAGTACCGTCAGCTGTACCGACGTGACGACACGACCTATTGAACGAGCGCCGTGCTGAAGAATCGTCACCCGAAGAACCCGCGTATCGGCTAGAACGTGCCGACTAGAAGAAGAACCAAGTTGAAAAACGCGAAGTTCGAGATCCGTCAAGATTTTAACATAAGAAATGGTGGTAACAAGAAGCCAAGGGGATGCAGCGAATATGGAAGAGTAGCGACGCGCCCAGGTACAGGAGGCGCGACGCAAGGAAGCGGAGCGCATCGAACAAGAGCGCAGAAGAAGGCTCTCACTGGACCCACCGGCATCACCATTCTCCAAGGTAGCGGACACCAGCACAGCGGGACCTTCCGGACTCCAAACAACAACCGTTCAAAGGAGACCGGTATCGCCAACCAGATCGGTTAGATCACAACGATCTACGACCAGTGTGACAACACGACTACGGATGACAGAACTGGACGCAGCAGAGAAGCTAGCAGCCATCAGAAGAAAGGAGTTCGACCTGGAAGCGGACCTAATCAAGAAGCGACTGGCTGCCGAAGTGTCCGCAATCAACGACGAAGATAACGTACATGAAGAAATCAGTCCTCCTCATAAAGAACCACATCAGAAGGTGGACGAATGGCTGAGGACGGACCCCCTCGGCCCACGGGGGGAGGAGGGAACAACAGAAGAACCGAAGCAAATACGGTTTGAAGTTCCACGAGCAAGATCACCGACTCCGACGAGGAACAGGAACAGCATCGAGCACCTGGCGGCCACATTGGAGAAAATGGCCAGACCCAGGCCCCGACACACGGACTTACCTGTCTACTCCGGATCGGCCAACGAGTGGTTACCGTTCAAAGCAGCAGTTCGAGACACGACCAGCATGTACCAGATATCGGCAGCAGAAAACATCCAGAGGCTGAGGAGCTGCCTCAAAGGGGAAGCGAGAGACGCAGTGGCCGCCCTCCTGCATACGGCCACCGATCCGGACGTCATCATGAAGACCCTGGAGCAGTGCTTCGGAAGACCTGCAGTAATAATCGACAAAGCACTGGAAGACCTCAAGAAGCTCCCGAAACCGGGTACATCAGCAGCTAAACTGAACAGTTTCGCGATCAAGCTGCAAAACATCATCTGCGTGCTGAAGACGATTGACCGAAGGGGCTACCTCTTCAACCCTTTGATGACGCGAGAAGTGTTGGACAAGCTCAGCCCGCATCTCCGCTCCCGCTGGTGCGACTACGCCTACGACCATGAAGGCACTACGGATCCGGAGATCGTCATCATGTCCCGTTTCCTAATGCGAGAAGCGGACAGAGCGCTACGCTACACGTACACACCAACTACAAGCACCGTGAGTCAGAGAAAGGAGACTCGACCTACCGTGACATTAAAAAAGAAGGCGAGCGTCTTCACCACGTCCGGGCCAACGGAAGAAGAAAAGGACAAGTGCCCCAAATGTGAACAAGCTCACGTCCTGACGCAGTGCCCCAAGTACAAGGCACTCAATACGTATGAGCGATGGACCTTTGTCAAGGCCAACGGAATATGCTTCAAATGTGCCCAGAAGCGACACAGACTTATAAGCTGCAAAGCGAAGCCGTGCGGCGTGGACCAGTGTCACCGCCCGCATCATGCGACCCTTCATCAAGTAAGGGAAGCCAAGAAGGAAGACCCAAAGCCAGCTGAACCACCGAAAGAAGAAGCGGTCCTGTCCGTAGCAATACGACCAACTACAACGACCACGTACAGTCCTGCTGAAAATGTGCCCTATCGTCGTGTCCGGACCACGGGGGGAGGCAAGGACGTACGCCCTCCTGGATGAAGGAGCCACAATCACCCTCGTGGATAAGGAACTGACAGAGAGCATCGGAGCAGAAGGACCATCACAACTTCTTCACCTGAACGGAGTCAACATGTCGCAACAGGAGACGGAGAGTCAGCTGGTGAACATCCACGTCAGGGGACTAGAGGACGACAAGAACCACAAGATCAAAGCAAGGACCGTGAAGAAGCTTCTAGCTGCACCAGCAGTCCATCCCTGACACCCTGCTGGACTACGAGCACGCCCCGGGCTCCTAGTGGGGACAGACCACTGGGAGTATATAGTGTCCCGTGAGCTACGAGTCGGCGGCCCTGATCAACCGGCCGCATCAAGAACGCAGTTAGAATGGGTGGTGCACGGAACCGCACCACGCAGCGCCATTTACCAACGAGGAAACGTGCTGCACGTCTATGAGCCCGACCGAATGAAGAGCTCCACGACTTAGTCGAAGGCCACTTCAAGATCGACACGCTCGGCATACAAGGAAAACCGAGAGTAAGGGATACGGATCAACGGGCTATCGACATCGTCAGGAAGACTGTAAAGAAGATCGACACCGGGTACGAAGTAGGATTACCATGGCGACGAGATGACGTCACCATGCCGTCAAGTTACAGTCAAGCGTTCCGCCGGTTGAAGAAGATCGAACAGAGGATGGACGTGGATCCAGAGTTCACGGTCGAATACTCCAAACAGATCAGTAATCTCTTGGATAAAGCATACGCGACGCCACGCGACGGGTCAGAAGAAGCAAGCGCCATCAGCTGGTACTTACCACGCTTCGCCGAGCGGAACCCGAACAAGCCCGGAAAGCACAGGCTGGTGTTCGACGCAGCAGCTAAGAGCAACGGCGTGTGCCTGAACGACGAACTGCTGGAAGGACCCCACCTACTGTTGTCGCTGCCAGGAATCCTCTTCCAATTCCGAGAGAAGGCATTGGCGATCACAGCGGGCGTCCAGGAGATGTTAAATAAATACAAGATGACCAGCATGATCTTCGGCGCCGCGAGCTCCCCGTACATGGCCCACTATGTCCGCAACCACAATGCAGACATATACGGGCAGGAGTACCCACGCGCGCTAGAAGCCATCAAGAAAAGCCATTACTTGGATGACCTGGTGGCCAGCTACGAGGACCCCAAGGAAGCGTGGAAGGCGGTCGAAGAAACAAGGGTGGTACGGGATTCACGCTGCGAGGTTGGAGCTCCAGCAACAAGATAGTACTGCGCGACGTGCCTCCAGAGTTACACGCTACCGCCCCCACACAACTGGGGGGAGAACAGCCAGAGAGTAAAATCCTAGGGCTATATTGGAACGCAGAACGGGATGAGCTGGGATTCAACACGTCAATGAACCGAGTTCCAGCTAAGGTGCGAGCAGGAACACGGGCGCCAACGAAGCGGGAAGCCCTCAGCGCCGTGATGTCCATCTACCACTTGGACTTCTGAGCCACTACACCATACGATCGAAGATAATACTGCAGAGTTTGTGGCGCCTCCAGATAACGTGGGACGAACAGATACCGGCTGAAGAGAATGAGCCCTTTGCGTCCTGGCTCGCGCGCCTCACCGAGCTCACCCGGCTCCGAGATGCTACCTGGCACAGAAGTACGAGCGCATCGACCTACACGTCCTGTGTGACGCCAGTGAGCAGGCCTACGCGACCGTGGCCTACTGGAGAGTGAAGAACGTCGACGGGAGCGTAAACATCGTGTTGGTGGCCGCCAAGGCTAAGGTGGCACCTCGTCGGGTCCAGACCATACCACGCCTAGAACTGCAAGCTGCGGTCATCGGAGCCAGGCTCGCTGATACAATAAGGAAAGAACATCGGATTGACATCGGCCGGACGATTTACTGGACCGATTCATCAACCGTGGTGCATTGAATTCATCACGACACGCGACGCTACACGCCGTTCGTCGCCCACCGATTAGGAGAAATCGCGGAGTTGACGCGGAAGGAAGAGTGGCGTTGGCTGCCCACCACATGCAACGTGGCCGACGACGCCACCCGACTCTGTGACACGCCCATCAATGAAGGGGATCGATGGTTCCAGGGGCCAGAATTCCTGCTCCTGCCAGAAGAGCAGTGGCCCACGACGTCGACAGGCGAACCAGAAGATGAGGAAGTCCTTCACATCACCGAGAAGACGGAACAAGACAGCTGGTTGCCAGACCCAGCCCCACTTGCGACCCACGGTACGCGCCGTGGAAAAGAATTGCGCCTTCTGCAAGAGGCGACGAGCGACGCCGCAAACACCGGCTACAGGGGATCTGCCACACGCCCGTCTCGATCCGTTCCACCGCCCGTTCACCAACTGCGGGGTGGACTACTTCGGGCCGATGATGGTCAAGGTGGGGCGCGCTCTTCACGTGCCTCACTTGCCGCGCTGTGCACATCGAGTTCGTCGCATCGCTGTCCGCCGACTCAGCAATCATGGCGCTGAGACGAATGGCTGCGCGCAAAGGCTGGCCAAGGCTAATGTACTCCGACAACGCGACCAACTTTCGCGGGGCAGACCAAGAGCTCCGCAACGCGTACACCAAGTGGATGCCCGCCCTACAAGACGAAGGACTGCTACACCGAATGCGCGTGGGAGCGGATGGTGCGCTCCGTAAAGGCGGCACTCAACATCACCCTGCGGGAGAAGGCGCCGGCAGAGAAAGTTTCGAAGACACTAGTCACCGAGGCTGAGTTCTCCATCAACGCGAGACCGCTGACCCACGTCAGCGTAAACCCCAGCGACCCCGAAGCTCTAACCCCCAACCACTTCCTGTTGGGGTCATCGAGCGGGCTGCCAGCAACGGGACCCTGCGACGAGGCCGACAGAAGGACCTGGCGAGCTAGTCAGGCACTCGCTGACCATTTCTTGCGACGCTGGCTACGCGAGTACCTGCCCACATTGGTGCCTCGCGGCGAGCCACAGAACGAGGTGCGTCCGATGCAGGCTGGCGACGTAGTCCTCGTGGTCGACAACACGCTGCCCCGAAACACCTGGCCTATGAGAGTCGTCGAGCGCACGCATCAGGGACCAGACGGCGGCATCAGGGTCGTCGAGGTGCGCACCAGAACCGGCACCTTCCGACGCCCCGTGAGCAAGCTCGTCGTCGTAATGAAAAAGGAAGAGGCTACACTAGCTGCGCCGGGGGGAAAACTGTATCGAACGCCGAGCGTGAAAAGTGTGAAACCAGTACGAGTATTGTGTGTTTGTGACTATAATTAACGCCAAGCATACAAGGTGGAGAGACAGTGTTGTGTGTCTTTTAACCCTCCACATAGATATAAGAGGTGAAAATTAGGATAAAATAGTTTAGGATAAGACCCTATCTGAGCACTAGGGCACAAGTAGCGGTGGGACTACGTAAAACGCACCCTCGCTACAAGCGAGGGAAGTCTTCAAAAATACTGTAGTTAGAGTTTATAATAAGTTAATTTAGTGATTTATAACCGGATTAGCATAATTTGTAAAAGTAAATGTGATTTAGGCCGGCAGGACCATGTAAGAGTCACTTAGGAATAATAAATGTAAATTGTGTGACTCGGTCCGCCCGCTCCCGGAACATAGGGAGAACTGTATATAAAACGGGCCATTGTAAGGCTGGGACACAGTCGGTCTCCAGCTCCCGAACAATCAAGAACTCCGAAAATAAACAAGAAGAATTGGGAACAAGTTTTATTTATCCCAAAATATACAGTCCACGACAGTGACAGGTGACGAAACCTGGGTGTACTGCTTTGAACCGGAAATAAAAAGCCAGTCGGTAGAATAGTAGGTATTTTGAAGACTTGCCGACGAGAGTTAAGAATAGTGTAAGATTAAAAATAGAGGTAATGTGATTAAGATGACATGGAATATCATTAGTAGCGAAACGGGAAGGTCATGCAACCGAAGTAGTGCCTACAGCCTTGCTATTGATGACAATATAATTAAATCAGATTCTGAAGTCGCCATGGCCTTTGAAAATTTCTTTACTCGCAGAGATTCCCGTATCGACTACAAAATCTCTAAACTCATCAATCACTGCTGCAGAGTCTTATTTAAAGAAAACGTTACAGTTTGTGATTCTGAATTTATTTTCCAATATGTCACCTGTAAAGATATAAGTAAAACCTTTCACACGTTAAACGTTAAAAAGACCGCAGATCTATGGGGTAATTCTGTGGACGTTGCTAAGTCGATTATAAACATTGTAGCAACTACTTTAGCTGTTATTTTTAATAATTGTAATGACCTTGGTGAGATTCCTGATCTTATGAAAAACTGTAAAATAATACCGTTGTTTAAATCGGGCAGTACATCAGACCCTACTAATTATAAACCTATTTCAGTACTACCTTTAGTAAAATTTTCGAGAAACTTATTTTAGATCAAATCCAAAGATTTTTCAATAAACATAAATTACCCCATAACAAACAGTTCGGTTTTACAAGGGGTCGTTCGTTGAACTTTTAGGACATGTTTATAATGCATGAGAGGATAAATGCGATGCTTTGGGCATTTTTTGCGATTTGTCCAAGGCATTCGATTACGTTCTTCATGAAACTTTGATCAAGAAACTGCACCACTACGGAATCTGAAACGCCTCTCTGGATCTTCTTACTTCATATTTGAGTGATAGGATTCAGAGAGTTGATGTTAACGGAAAAAGATCACCCGAATCTGTAGTAAGAATTTTTCTCAGAGTAGAGAACTTTCTTCTCAGAGTAGTCCGATAGGAAACGCCGACCTCATCTAGTTTTAAAAAATATGACTGACGTGGAAATGTGTTTGTACAAACCTACTTACAGAAATAAAATCATTTATCATTACCATTTATAAAATTAATGTTGACTTGTCGTAAACACACATCGGTAAGCAAAATTCGCGTAATTAATTTAGTCAATGTTTTACAGAAACTGATTGGAAAAAACTAAGTAAGTATGAGGTTTATTTCCGGGTAGGTAGTTTTGTTTAAAAAAGCAACACAATTTTATTTATCAAAATCACTGTTTACTAGTGTAATTTTGTAGGTAGTTTTGTCTGTACACCATCTATTGAGATAAGTAGGTACATACCTACCGTTTTTTCACGTTAAGCCTACCTAATTATAAATGTAACAATACCTCTTTGGTTCAGTGGTCGGAAGTATGACTATTAAGCGTAGGGTAGGTACTGAGTTCGATCCCCAAGTCAGGCAAACACTTATTGAAAATTTCTCAGTAGCTCCTAGAATCTGGACACTGGATGTGTTCGGTAATTGGCAATAGGCTCGCCCCCTTTTCCAAGGACTTAAACATACTAACAAAATGTCGGTGGCGACTCAAATCTACTGTTTGGGGAGGAAAGATGTCATGTTTTTATTTTAAAGTATTTTAATACCAAGCCAGCAGAAGGAGTAAGATAGATTGCATTCAATCGTAAACCATAACGAACCTAACAATACATAATCTACGCACAAGTAGGTTTAATGAGAACACTATAAATGATCTATTTGTAAGTGTTGTGACATAGTATAAAGAGGGGAAGTAGGCTATCTCCGGCCCAATCCGCGATATAATTGCCTACTGTCTCAGGGTTGTCACTTTTAGCTAAGTTTTAATTCAGTGCCCATAAATTGGCAAGGGTCGGGTAGTTGTATTTTTTTACTTGTATTGTCTGGGTACAGGGTTTGTGAAATCGGTTTTACCTAAACGATGATAAAAAAAATTACATCGTAAAACAACATAAAAAAAACAAATGCCAGCCTCTTAGACTATAATCAAATTTTTGTTCTGTTGTTATGATTCGAACTTTGCTCTATTTATCTAATTCACAATTAGTCAATTACTTATTTTTAATTACGATTTTATAACTGTAAGTAGGTACTTAGTTACTCTAGCCATTCAATTGTAAATGAGTTGGACTCTGATCACTGTGGCCAGTTGGTCACTTCCCTCAGAAAATAATCAGAGTTCAAAGAAAACTTATGAGTTTTGTTCCTGTTAACAAAAGTCGCTTAGAACAATTTAAAAATAATTTAATGGAAAAACTACCGGGTTTTCCTTATCACACTGACCCGGACCAAGCATATACTTTACTATTTAACCTCATCAATTGTGAATTTAGGAAGGTATTCACCTCAAAAAAATTGCCTGTTTATGATCGCGTTATATTTAGTGACTGGGCAACACCAGGTATTTACAAAAGTAGGTTGAGGTTATATGAATTGTATCATGAAAAACATATATAACCATGATGAAACTTTTAAAGAATTTGTTAAGAATTAACTTTTAAAAGAGCCTGTTCCTCAGCAAAAGCCACATTAAAAATAAAATAAAATCTTCTGGAAATAAAATTAAAACAACTTGGAATATTATTAATTCTGAAACGGGAAGAACGACAGTACGGAATCGTGACTTCCATCTAAAAATCGATGATGCAGATATTAGGGCAGACGTGGAGGTGGCAACAGAGTTTGAAAACTTCTTCACTAATATTCCCTTTTTAACAACCAAAACTCTGTCATCGTCGTCCTCCACTTCTGCTTACTCAATACTAAAATAATGTGTACCAGAATGTGATAAACACTTTAAATTCACAGTTGTTAGCATTAATTAAGACATTTTGGAATCTTTTAAAGAACTTGATGTAAAAAACTACTGATCATTAGAGATTATCATTAGTACATACAATGTCTTCAATAATTGATGTTATTTCACCCTTTTTAGTAATTGTTTTTAACTCTTGTATTGTATCTGGTATATTTCCTGATCTGATGAAACTTAGCAAAGTGATTCCACTGTTCAAATCTGGCAGCACAACTGATCCCACGAATTTCGGCCTATTTCGATATTACCTATATTGAGCAAAATCTTTGAAAAAATAATTTTAAAACAAATGTTAGGACATTTTAATTCATATAATTTATTTCATCTGAAACAGTTTGGTTTTACGAAGGGTCGTTCAACTACAGACGCGGGCGTGGAATTGCTGAAGAGCATTTTCGAGGCTTGGGAGGAGTCGCAGGATGCTCTTGGCATTTTCTGGGACTTGTCTAAGGCCTTCGATTGCGTCCATCATGATACTCTCACCAGGAAACTGCACCACTATGGTATGAGGGACAGGGCTCTCGACCTTCTGACTTCCTATCTTAATAATAGAATTCATAGGGTTGATATAAATGGCAAGAGATCTGCAGGATCTGCGGTCACTATGGGCGTTCCGCAGGGTTCAATTCTAGGTCCATTCTTGTTTCTAATCTATATAAATGACTTACCTTATCACATAAGGGATAATCACAAGATTGTATTGTTCGCAGATGACACTTCCCTCATTTTTAAAATCAAACGACTGCTGGTCAACTTTGAACATGTTAACGATGCACTCTCTAAAGTTGTCCATTGGTTTAATGTAAATAATCTTCTCCTGAACGAAAAAAAGACTAAACTCATTAAATTTTCAACGCCAAATGTCAGGTAGCTAACTACCAATGTTCAACTTAATGGAATAGAGTTGGACCCTGTTGAGTCGACAGTTTTTCTTGGAATAACTATTGACGCTAAATTACAATGGCGCCCACACATAGAAATATTGTCAGGAAGGCTAAGTTCGGCCGCCTATGCTGTTAAAAAAATTCGACAGATAACCGATGTAGATACAGCCAGAATTGTTTAGTTATTTTCATAGTCTTATGTCATATGGGATTCTTCTCTGGGGAACCTGTGCGGACATTAATACCGTCTTTGTTTTACAAAAAAGGGCTGTTCGAGCCATTTACAAACTAGGTCCAAGAGATTCCCTTCGAGAAAAATTCAAAGAAATAGATATTCTGACTGTAGCCTCTCAATATATATTTGATAATCTTATGTATGTACACAAAAATATATAAAATTTTAAGAAAATGTCCGATATCCACAGTTTATATACCAGGAATAAACATAATCTTGCTGTACTTCACACTCGCCTCCACAGAGTAGGCAACTCGTTCATGTATACTCTTTTACAACAAACTTCCTATTGCTATTCGAAATTTACCCATTAAACGATTTAAAAGCTGTATTAAAACCAAACTTTGTAAAAAAGCTTGGGATTGAGCTGTTCGCTCCAAAACCATAAAATTTGATATTTAAATTATGCAAAATCATTATTATATACAACTATATATATCATCAGCATTGCAATTCAGCGAGGAAATGCCGCCAGCATCCTCGGTACAATGCCCCGAGGGCCTTTTTTAAGCTTAACTTAGTTTTAATTTAATTTAGTTAATGTTAATAATCATCTTGTAATTTGGTTATGTAAATAACTATACAGGGTGACATTGAAAACATGCGACAAATCGAAATGGGAGATTGTACTCATCATTATGAACAACTTTTATTAAGGGGCCAAAGCTACAATCCCAAAAAAAAAACTGCTGTCCCCTCATCAAAATGTAGGAAAAGCAGATTTTTTTTTTGGGATTACAGCTTTGGTCCCTTAGTAAAAGTTGTTAATAATGATGTATACAATGTCCCATTTCAGTTTGTCGCATGTTTTCAATTTCAACCTGTATATACATATTGACATTGATGAATATTATAAGCAAAATTAAGTGAATATTTATGTACCTTGAAAAGTATTATATTACTTTAATTATTGTGAATGTGAGCACTATGTGGGTCATTTTTATTTATTTCTTGTTGTTTTTTTTTTCTCTTAGTTTTAATGATGGTCTGGCATTTTGAGTTCTATATGCGGCCAACCCTTTCCTTGGTATTGTTCGTTGAGTCGTTGAGCTCCTTAAGTTTTGAGTTGAGCTACACGATTACTGACAAATGCTTGCACTGACTGGACAGGTCTACTCAAATTTGTGTGGTTCTTTCCTCAAAAGACCATTTCAGACATAGATCTACATGGTCCTCACATGATCTGACCAAGATTATGTCTGGACTTTAAAAGAGACCTTGACCCTTGAGTTTGTTTCGCCATTTCTTCCCAGGGGTAGTCAGATAGGAAATGTCGACTCCATCTAGCTTATTTTTTAATATGACGTGTAAAAGTGATTCTGATATCCTATTTACAGAATAAACAATTTCATTTCATTTCATTTCTATTTCCGCCCAGAGCGGGAGAAGTTATTTGATGATTTCCCACCCAAAAAAAAACACATATACAAGCCGCGCGCGGTGCGTTTGTATGAATATAACATACTTCCCCTCTTTATACTATGGTTATGACTTTACTTTTGCTATGGATTTTACCGTTAGCTTTATCTATTGGCCAGTCTATATATCATAGTTTTTTCTAACTCAACCTAACTTTGACTCCCGGGTTTGTACTAAACGCTTCCTTTGTTACCTTCACTCATCATCATCATCGGCCGATAGCAGTCCACTGCATAGGCCTCTCCAACTACACGCCATTCAGCTCGATTCTCGACAAAATCAAAATTAAAAGTCATTTATTCAAACTAGGCTGAGAATGCCTGGCTGACTTTTCGAACGTCAAAGTTACATAAGACAGTCCCCCAAAAATGCTCGCACTTCACCACTTCCTAGCGCAAAAGAAGGACGGGGAAGAAGAAGTGGCGGAACAAACTCCCCAGCAGCACACCGGTCTGTTTAGTTATATAGACTTGATTCTATATATTGTATGCAAAGTAATTAACATTACGAAACACAAAACATTAAATTAAATTACTTGCCAATATACCAACAAAACAATGAAAACTGTACTGTGTAAGATAAAAATTACAACATAAAAACGTAACCTGAACTTATTATCTAAATAAAAGCCTCCAGGCATAAAGGGCGTGCCCGCTTACATAAGGCTATTGTTGTAACTCGAAGTGAGAAATGACAAACTAGTACTATCGAAGTAAAATAAATAAACAATTACTAATAACAATAATAAAACCATGGTCAGCAAGACGACCAATCACCACAAGCAGCACCCGTTCACGAGCATAACGCAAAGTATCAGCCATCACCCCCTCGCCATATTGGAGGGAAGGAGGCAACCCGACCCCGACGCTACCGCAGGCAGTGACATCTAAGGGAGCATGACGAACTTGCTGCCGGTTGCTAAGGCAAGAATAGTGTGATCAATTGTCGAGGACGCTAGCTAACCACTTATTGCAATACAACTCATAAAAAAACACATTATAATGAGTAGATTATGTCACTAATAAATTAAAATTTTATTTAATTAAAATACAGTCTTGGTCAGTCTTATACAATCAACTAGAAAATAAACAATTATATGAACTCATACACGCATTCGTACCAGATTTGATCCCTCAGAGAGACTCCAAGCATAGCCCGTTTCATAGCTCGCTGAGCGACTTTGAATTGTGTGAACGTAAACGAAGCAAAAGAAGTATGTAAGGAACGTAGCAGGTGGCGTTCTATAGTTTCTGCCTACCCCCAAGGGAAGAAGGCGTGAGTTTATGTATGTATGTATTTATGAACTCATATAACCTGTCAGTAGGTAAGTTAATTCTGGAGGAAGAACATAAACAATGGCGCCGATTCCCTTGTTCACAAACTAAACTAAATTTAAGTTCAGTGCATCTTTTTCTTTCTATTTCATTAAGAAAAGGACAGAAGATACATTTTAGTTTAGTCCTGTCAAATTAATCAGCGCTTGACGTAAATTGATGTAATTTTAGTAGGCAAGTTTTTAATCACGTCTAAACTTGTATAGAGTAGTGACAGGCGCTGATTAATTTGACAGGACTAAACTAAAATTTATCTTCAGTCCTTTTCTTAATGAAATAGAAAGAAAAAAATGCACTGAACTTAAATTTAGTTTAGTTTGTAAACAAGGGAATCGGCACCATTGTCTTGAGTTAATCACAACGACCATCTATTCTTATCGTTTAAGTAGTCATTGATAGAATAGTATGCCTTTGAACAAAGGTTGGATTTTACTTTAGTTTTAAACGCATTAAAAGGCAAATCTAGCAAAGAAGAGGGTAGCATGTTATAAAAAGTTATAGCAAGCCCACCAAATGAGTTATGAACCTTATGAATCCGGTGAAATGGAGCTCGTAATTTGTGTTAATATTGTAAATATCACTGTTTTTAGTGTTAAGTGTATATTTTGCCTAATATACAGGGTGACATTGAAAACATGCGACAAATCGAAATGGAAGATTGTACTCATCATTATGAACAACTTTTACTAAGGGACCAAAGCTACAATCCCAAAAAAAAAACTGCTGTCCCCTACATTTATGTTCATCTCATCTCATCAAAATGTAGAAAAAGCAGATTTTTTTTTTTTTGGGATTACAGCTTTGGTCCCTTAGTAAAAGTTGTTAATAATGATGTATACAATGTCCCATTTCAGTTTGTCGCAAGTTTTCAAATTCAACCTGTATAAGATGTTGGCGAAGATGAATAGTGATGCCACCGTGAGAATACCAATATCTTTAAAAAAATCTCTCTGAGAGCTCTGGCACCGGACTGGCTCTGGTAAATTGCTCGAACAGCTCGTTTTTGAAGAACGAATATATTTTGAATGTCAGCGGCTTTGCCCCACAGCAGATTACCGGAGCAGAATATCGGCAACTCTAATCCAGCTCATACCAGCCTTGCTTCCTCCTACCTTATGACGATCGTCGCTCCACCTAGCCTGGGGGCATACTACCTTATGTTTGCCGCGGTCGCCACTCAAGAACACGTCTACGCCAACAGTCATCGGTTTTACGGCTAATATGGCCGGCCCATCGCCATTTCAGCTTTGCTTATTCTGTGAGCTATGTCGACAACTTTGATTCTCTGCGGGATCACGTCGTTCCAGATTCGATCCCTCAGAGAGACTCCAATCATAACCCGTTCCATGGCTCGCTGAGCGTCCACATTTCTACTCCGTAAGTCATAACAGGCAGGACGCACTGATTGAAGAACTTCGTCTTTAGGCTCTGTGGAATACGTAACGAGAAGACTCGACAAAGCTTCCCAAACGCTGCCCAGCCCAGCAGATTTTTTCTGTTCAAAGTTGTTCTTTTCAAAGTGCAGAGTTTGTCCGAGATAAACGTATTCTCGAACAACCTCGAGAGCACCGCCATTGACAGTAATCGGTCCCAGAAAGACATGTTCGTTGAACATAACCTGGATTTTGTCCAAATTCATCCGGAGACCAATGCGTACAGACGAATTAGCTAGGCCGTCAGCCGGCAGACAATGTCATCTGTAAATCTCAATTGTGAGATGTAATCGCTGTTGATGTTGATGCCACTATCTTGTCAGTTCAGCGTCTAAAAACACATCCTCCAATGCGATAGAGAATCCTGAGTTTGGACGGTCAATGTCACGTTTCCATAAAGACATCTCAGTACTTAGATGTGGGTGCGTACTATTTGATATAAAAACAAAAGTTCTAATGGTTACATGACCTAATTTCATTTAATATACTTTTTCTTTACTATAACGATGAAATGATATAATGAATTATTGATATAATTTCAGTTTACCTAATTTTATATGGTTTAATAAACATTTTCTATAATGCACATTTGAACTAATATTCAGTTAGTATAGTATTTAGTTAGTATAATATTAAAATTCTGTAGTAACGTTTCATTTAATTTTGAAACGTCTACTTTGTTTTGTGTATTTTTGCACAAAACTGATTGGATTATAAACGCCTGCCATCTTCGTGCTAGCAAAAACGCGCCGAACAACTATCGCTGTTAAAATTAGGTCTTTACCTAAAATGATAATTATAAATGATTTTATTTCTGTAAGTAGGTTTTTACAAACACTTTTACACGTCAAAACATATTTTTTTTAAATAGATAAGCCCGGCGTTTCCTATCTGACTACTCTGAGCAGAAAGGCCGAAACAAACTCAGAGGTCACAGTCTCTTTTAAAGTCCAGACATAATCTTGGTCAGATCATGTGAAGACCATGTGGATTGGTGTCTGAAATTGTCTTTTGATGAAAGAACCACACAGATTGAGTGGACCTGTCCAGTCAGTGCACGCATTTGTCAGTCGTTGTGCAGCTCAACTCATAACTAAAGGAGCTCAACGATTCAACGAACAATACCAAAGAAAGGACATTTGGCTAGGCCGCAAAAAATACTCAAAACTGCCAGACCACGTTAAAAACCAACTGAGAATAAAACAAAATTAAACAATGATCCACATAGTCTTCACATTTACAATAATTAAAACAATACTACACAGAGTAAATATTCATGTCATTGCATAAATAAAATTCATCAATGTCAGTGTGTATATTCGGACATAATCTTGGTCAGATCATTTGAGGACCATGTAGATAGGCCGCATAAAGTACTCAAACAGACCATCATTAAAACTAAGAGGTAAAAAAAAAACAAACAATGACCCACGTAGTCCTCATATCCCTAATAATAAAAATAATATAATATAATACTATACTAGTACAAAGTAAATAATCATGTCATTGTTTGTATAGAATGTTATATAGAATAAGAAAATATAAATAGCTAGCAAAATAAAAAGATTAAAAAAAACAAGATTCACTGTAAGTTTATTGGAGCAGCTCAATCCCAAGCCTTTTTGTCCTCAATATAATCTTTAACAGTATAAAAGGCTTTTAGGCACATTTCTGTTTTATAAAACATTTGAATTTATTAAGGCTTAGTTCTTGAATGTGGCTAGGAAGTTTATTATAAAAACGTATACATTGGCATCTAAACGAGCTGCCTATTTTTTTGAGCCTGGTTGTAGGAACAACAAATTTGTGTTTGTTCCTAGTATTTACATTATGGATATCACTGTATTTTTTAAACAAATTAATATTTTTATGTGCGTACAAAAGATTTTCATAAATATACTGAGAAGCTACAGTCATTATATTAATCTCTTTAAATTTTTCTCTGAGGGAGTATCTGGGACTTAATTTATAAATTGATATATGTATAATATGAAAATTTTAACCCTTTAACCGCCAAGATTTGCTACCTTTGGCGTACCTTCAGCGCCACGTCACTTTAGGTATAAGATAGAACAGTGTTGGGAATACTTACTATCGATGCATACATTATTTATTTATTAATAAAATAAAAGTCGGAAACATAATCGATGTTTTATTTACTTATTATTAATCTTACACATGGCATGTGCTTGTAGAGTGACAATATCAGTACTCAGGAGATGGGCACGTTGTTCGTTCTTCTGTTGGTGCGGACTCTCCACGAGCATGTCGTATTATATTAATTATCTTCATGTAAACTTCTGAGCGAATTTCTTGTCGAATTATCGAATTAAACATTAAATTAAACTTACCAAATCAACATCACTATCTGCAGAACTGTCGTCACTTGGTAATTCATTATTGGATTGCAAAATCCTACTTAATATTATAAATGCGAAAGTTTGTAAGGATATCCATCCTTGGGTGGATATTTGTTACTCTTTCACGCAAAAAGTACTGAACGGAAACCGCGGGGCGCATCTAGTATTTAATAATTCTTCGTCTACCAGCATTTTTTTTTGCAATTATTAGAGTTTAACCTAATACGAAAAAGGCCTACAACACTAGTTACCCAGAGCGATAAAGCTTACACGTGATTTCACGGTGATGGCGCTGAGGCAACTGACAATATGGCGGGATTTAACCTTGGAATGTCTTTGGCCGCACGTAATATTACGGTAATGGCGACCGGTGACTGTCTGAACTAGTGAGGTTCTGCGATGTCGAGATTTCTATATTTTTATCGTAAAAATCAAATACCTAATTTCAAACTTTAATCCACTTTATTGTATACAGATACTTGGACTAGAGTAACACTATGGTTATTTTGTAATGAAAGTATCCACTTTCATTGCAAATGGTGATAGTAATTTCAATAGTGCCTTGTTTATTCTTAGGCAACCTATTAAGTATTTTCCGAATATCTCTAGTACCCGTAAAATTACGTGATTGGCGATACAGGTAAGGCACGCAGTGATCACACTGTATTTGAACCTCAAAATTCACAGTATTTAGCATCCGAAACATTGAAAAATATACTTATCAATAAAGATACACCCCAAATCTTAAAACTGATAACAGTTTTTTTATGGAGTTTGTGCGCATTAAGAACTTTTCAATAAAATAACGTAATTTTACGTGTGTGGCGATTGGAGCATTGTTTTCAGAGCCCGTGATATTACGGTTTGGCGCTTAAAGTTTTTTTTTTATTTCAGCTAATCAAAGTACTGACCTAAATGTTCTATACATTTTTGCCATTTTGATGGCAGTTTGTTTATACCTTTACTGTATAAGTCTGCCGGACAGGAGGTGATGAGGTCAGCGAAAGCGTTTCATACTGCTTCCAGGGTGTTGAATTTTTTCCCACTTAAAAATTTGTCAAAATTTCGAAAAAAGTAGAAATCTGTTGGGAGTGGGTGACGTAGAGCTTCCAGCTAACTCTTGTAGCTTTGCGATGGTAAGTAACTAAGTAAAATTTTATTTGTTTAAACATAGTATACGTGCATTGCATTGCATGCAAGATAATAAAGAAATACAGAAGTTCTAACATGTTCAGCCGCATATCTTGGCGTGCAAATTGGCAGGAAGAGATGGTACATAAACCGTGATAATATTCATCAAAATTACATTATGAAATTATGTGGGTACTTATTACATCATCATTATTCATTAAAGATTTGGTATCATTACAATTCAGCAAGCATATTTTTTAGATAAAATTAAATGTCAAAGTAGTCATAAATTTAATTTAATTTAGGGTCTCAAATAACGGTAGGAGGGGTTTCCATCGGCGTCGAGTCGACGATGAAGTACCTGGGACTCGTCCTCGACAGCCGGTGGAACTTCGTGGAGCATTTCAGACGTTTGGCTCCCAAACGAGCGGGCGGGCGCTGCATTGAAGCGGCTCCTGCCCAATCTAGGGGGTCCAAACGCCTTCTGTCGGAGGCTCTACGCGGGGGTCGTGCGGTCCATGGCCCTCTACGGGGCTCCTGTATGGGCGCGCTCTCTGTCGCTGCGGCCAGCCCACCGGCTGAGCGCGGCCCAAAGGGTCATGGCTATCCGGATGGTCCGGGGATACCGCACGGTCTCCTGTGAGGCAGCGAGCCTCCTTGCCGGATTGCCGCCATGGGATCTGGAGGCAAAAGTCCTCGCGCACGTATGGGAGTGGCGCGAGGAGGCTAAACGCCGGGGCGTAAGTCCGCTGCCGCGAGAAGTCGCGGCACAGCGGACGGAGCTCCGGCGGATCTCATGGCGTCATGGAAAGTAAGGTTGTCGCAACCCAGTGCTGGGCACGCCACGATTGCGGCGATAAGTCCCCTCTTTGAGGAGTGGCTTGAGAGGCACCACGGCGTCCTCACTTTCCGCCTGACACAGGTCCTCACCGGACACGGCAGTTTCGGGAGGTTCCTGTGCCGGATAAGGCGGGAGGAAACGTCCGGGTGTCACCACTATGTGGATCGCCCGGAGGACACGGTGGAGCATACGGTGGAGGTCTGCCCGGCTTGGACAGAGCACCGCCGTGCCCTCGTGGAGGCGATCAGCGGCAGAGACCTCTCGCGTCCGGCCCTGGTTCAGGCCATGATACGGAGCGAGAGGGCATGGGCAGCCATCACCTCCTTCTGCGAAGCAGTAATGCTCGCGAAGGAGGAGGCGGGACGGTTGAGGGAAAGGCATGTTTCGCGCCCTCTCGCCCCTAGCCGACACAGGAGACGCCCTGGGCGTCGGGAATCCTGGGCGGATTTCCGGCCACAGTAGGCGCGGGCTTGCGGACGGTGAGCAATGGGTAGCTCACCGTCCGGCAAGGACCAGGCCCGGGTCGACGGCGCGTCGTATTCCACGCGCGCCTCAAAGAGATGTCAGCACAAATGTAGGGGTCCACTAGGGCCGATGCCTGCCGGGGTCGCGGGAAGGTACTTATGGGTTCCCGAGTCCCCTGGCAACACAGGCAACAGCAAGGAATACGGGTGGGTTTTAGTCAGAAAGAGTCTGACACACCCTCCCGCTCCGCCCAGAGCGGGAGAAGTTATTTGATAATTTTCCACGCTCAAAAAAAAAAAAAAAGTAGTCATAAATTAGTCAGTAAAAATATGAATTACTATCATTAAAATTTCAATTCCAAATTACAATTATTTAAAAAAATAAAACAAATATATAACAGATTACAAAACACATGTCAAAAATACAACATCGTCATCTCAAAAACGAAATAAACTGTCCTCTGTCATAAACTCTAATATACTGTAATATGCTCTTTCAGTTAGTAAACTCTTCAATTTACTTTTAAGAGCTTTATTTAATGTTCTCCATGATTTGGGTAATTTATTAAAAATGGTCGGAGCCATGCAAAACATGCTCTTACGCATAAGAGTTGTTTAAGCGCTGTGAACACAAAGTTTGAAATTGTCATTGTCTATTCCTAGGGACAGAATCAGACAAAAGCTGAAATAATAGAGAATTTGATTTAATGAACATTACTATTTCCAGGATATATAATGAAGGCAATGTCAATATTTTACGTTCTATAAAATAAGATTTACAGCTGTCTGTTGTTTGCAGTCTAAACATCGATCTAATGCACCTTTTCCGGACCCGAAACGCTATTTCATTGTCCGTGCTATTCCCCCAAAAGATGATTCCATATCTAAGAATTGATTCGGCTAATCCATAATAAGCAGTAATTAGCGCATCTGTGTTGAGAACCACAGCAAGCTGCACTACTCAATTTTTTACTAAGTGCCTCTATTTGAGGTTTCCAATTCAATTTAGAATCTATTATTAGTCCCAGAAATTTTGTCGTGTCAGCTTCATTGATATTTATATTATTAAATTGATTGTTGATTGTTTGTGTACGTGGTCTGTCATGAACTGTGAGCTCACGCGTTGTCGTGGAGAAGCAAAGGGGAAGAGCGATTGACCAGTCCTGGTTGTTGAATTGCGAGCTTCTCCACCATTGTTTGCAATTCTTGGCAAAAGACATCTGCCGTCACTGTTGTGCCATTCGGTAAGAAGCTGTGATGTACAAGTCGCCGCATTGGTCCACCAGACAGTCACCATCATCTTCCTATAAGTAATCTTTTTTAAGCGCACTGATTAGGTGCTGTACCCGGGTCCACCCAATGAGACGACCTTTTAAGATTGTCGATACAGGATCCACTTTTCATCGCAGGTAACAATTCGATTTAGAATTCCCTCGTTTCTATGCCGATTCAGTAGTGCTATGCATACTTCGACGCGTAAGTCTCGCTGTTGGTCGCTTAGTTCGTGGGCACCCACTTATCTAGCTTTTTTATCTTTCCGATTTGACGCAAGTGCTTTAATGTCGTTTTGACACTAACTCCAAGGCCAACAGCATGCTCAGACGTAGATTGAGTTGGTCGCTTCTACCATCGCCTTTAATTCGTCGTCGACAATGGTCACCGGCCGACAGCGAGGCTCGTCCTTCAACTCAAAATTACCAGATTTAAAGCGATTGAACCAATAATGGACCGTGTTTATGCAAGCAGTGTACACGTCTCGTGTTTCGTGTTGTTTGTGCAGCGGTATTTCCACATAGGAACTCATATTCGAAAATTGTACGAATTTTCAGTTTATCCATGGCGCCTAAAACTACCACAATTTCACAAAAACAAAAAACTATCTAAAAACAAATGACTGAATTTGAAATTAAATTAACACGCTTTCGAATAAAGTTTCTTTGAATTTCGAATTGCGCGCCAATCCACAGATAATTAATTCTGAAAATGCTGGTTATAGAATCTCCAATTACATAGCGTCCCTTAGCTTACAACACCGCTCAAGTCGAAAATTGGCGGTTTTCACATTTGAATGCCTTTAGATGGAGCTACTCATTGCGCGTCAAACCATTGATCACATGATATAGATTTCAGCCAATCAGAAGCCGTAATTCGAAAAGTAGTGACAGCACGCAAGTCGGTTGGCCTCTAAACACCGCACAAGTTTTTCGTCTCCTGTAAAGTTGGTAAAAATTACTTATGCGGTGTTGTTAGCTAAGGGACGAAAGGTTTACCTATTGCTTTTATGCGGGAGGATGGTAGATGAATATTTTTTATTTTTTTTATTGTCATACGTATACAGCAAAAGTATTTATCGTAGGTATGTCAACACTATTGCGATCTCGATATTTGTTTTGGTGATTAAAATGACTACTATAAATTGCAGTACATTCAAAAGTTGTAAAGGTGGACAAAAACGTTGTGTAAACTTTGTGTCCCCTCTATATTGTTGGTGAATCATTTGGGTTAGATGAGGTTACAACAGTATGATGTTTCCTAATATTTACTTATTCATTACAGAATTTTGGATGAAAATAAGTAAATATGAAAATTAGGTCAACTGAACGTTATATAAAAAGAGCATTATACAAAATAAAATTTATATGAAATGAAAGGTATACTAAATGTTATTAGAGCAAAATAAGTTTATATGAAATGTAACATTAGATCACATGAAATTAGGTTATTTGTTTTTATAGCATATGAAAATTATATCATGTGAACGTTATTTCAAGTGATAATAGACTATCTGTTATTATGCCATATAATTACACACCCCTTGGATGTATCGCCAGTCAACTTGGCATTGCTGCAGAGACTCCAAAATAGACTCAAGTGTCGATAGAGTCAAAAGCCTTCTCATAGTTCACGATGCAAGACATAGGGGCCGATTATACTCTTCGGTCTTTTGTATAATTTGTCGCAGTGTGGATGTGGTCTATGTGGTATGGTCTTTGAATCCCCGCCTGCACCGGTGGGTGAAACCCGTAGAGTCTTCTAGCTAGACGATTCGTAACGACTCTTGAAAACAACTTATATACGTAGTTAAGGAGCGAAATGGGTCCGTAATTCTTTAAAACGGTTCTTATCAGGGTGTTAACCCTTTTGTAAAGAAGAAAATTACCATAGTCCTTCGCCACGCTTCTGGAGTTCTCCTGGAAAACAGGACAGAGTTTAAGAGCTCCGAAAGATCTTTCAGTACAGGACTTCCTTCCGCTTTCCGGAGATCGGTCGTAATCCCGTCCTCACCGGAGATTTTCAATTTTTAAGCTGTTTAAGAGCCGCCTCAATTTCGTCTTGACTGACTTCTGGCAGGTCTTCCGTGTTGTGGCGGGTGGCGGGTTAAGGTGGGTTTGGAATCCTCATTTTCTGGATCGGCATGTCGATTCTATAAAAAACTTATCGTGAAAACTTGCGTGGAGTGAGCTGTCAGTGTCATCCCACTGCTGCTAGGGATTGACCAAGCATTACATTTATAATCATAATCGAGATGTTTATAATATTGTTATGCTCATTCTATTGAACATTTTCAAAACTATTATTTAAGTGTTAAAACGTTACTATTTAGGAATGTTTTAAAATAAAATAGCAAAACAGAAATTCAGTCCAAAAATCAATTTTGTTTTTTTTTTTAATCAAAATTTTTTGGTAATTTTCGCCGGCGCCATTTCAGTTTTTAATTGTGATCTCACTATCGGCTTCAACACCCTCGAAAACCATGAAAACGACACCCATGATGAAGAATTTTAACATTTTCGCAGCCGCTATGTTGAGTTTTAGATTTGACCTCATTATCGGCTTTATCACCCCCGAAAACCATGAAAACGACACCCATGATGAACAATTTTAATATTTCCGCCAGCGCCATCTTGCTTTTAATTTTGTGTTCACTATCGGCTTTAACACCCCCGAAAACCATGAAAACGACACCCACGATGAAAATTTTTAAAATTTCCACCGCCGCCATCTTGGATTTTGATATAAAGGTGATAAAGCCAAATTTTTGTTTGCCGCGCATTTAAACATAAAAACGGCAAGTTTGAAAAAAAAACTCAATTTGATATTTAATAACAGCGCGCGCTTAATGCGCAAGCGCGGCGTGATCTTACTCACCCGATCCTTGTAACCATAGTAACCACCCGCGCCGAAGTGAATCGGCTAGGTGAAGTGAGTCGATAAGCGCGACGCGCGAGTATCGTGATCTTATCACTTCACTCGATTCTCGTTGCCATAGCAACACCACTTCACTTGGATGAATGAAGTGAGCCTAGCCGCCCGTCGGCCGTTGCGCGCGCCGCGCGAGTGTTAGTTGAACCGTTATATTTTGTTATAGTATTGATGACGATGATTTTATGAATATTCTTTTATTATTGGCAACGCGTAGGTAGGCATTTACCTACCTAAAATAAAATATTAGATAGGTACTTAGTAAATAATCCGCACGTCTTTTTATTCAAATGGCCACACACATCGTTTAGGTAGGTTCCCACATAGTTTGTGTGGGGATAAATTCTATGGTCCGTCAGCCAGGCACACTTTTAGCACACGATCACTTGACCCACTTCGTTATATCTTCTTATTGAATAGATCCAAATCTATTCATTATGAAGAGATAACCAAGTGTGTGTGTTATTCAAACGATCAATAACGTCATGCGTCTTTAACCGACTCAATCCACTATCGCTTCATCAAAACACATCGCGATTGGGTCATGGGATTGCGTTTATTTAATCAGGTAACAAATGGTTCATAATAACAAACAATATACTAGCTTTGAATGATCAATAGAATTAGCATAAAAATATGATTAAAATCTCGATTATGATTGTAAATGTAATCCTTGGTCCATCCCTAGCATCAGGTCGGATGACACTGACAGTTCACTCCACGCTCACTTCACCTAAGTTTTCACGGTGAGATGGTTACAGTGGAAATGTAATGAAATTGTTTATTTTGTGAATAGGATATCAGAAACACTTTTACATGTCATATTAATAAAATAAGCTAGAAGCGAAAAAAACTCAAGGGTCAAAGTCTCTTTTAAAGTCCAGACATAATCTTGGTCAAATCATGTGAGGACCATGTAGATCCATGTCTGAAAAGGTCTTTTGAGGAAAGAACCACACAAATTTGAGTGGACCTGCCAGTCAGCGCAAACATTTATCAGTAATCGTGTAGCTCAAGGGCGCGTTTGCAAAAAAGACAAAATTGTGATGTTTTTCGGTACATATTGTGACAAAATTGAACCAAATCACTACCACATATTTAAAATTGGTTCTTCATCTTCAAATAATTTGGTTTTGCGGGAACAATCAAAAGTTACACCATATTTCAGGTTATGCGACTGTCCCCGCCTGCAAGACCAAAATCATATAGATTATAATGCTTGTTTTTCCCTTTTCAGTTATGTGTTTTTGCATTCGGGTTTTTATCTTTTTTAATATGTACCTAATTTGTTTTTTTTATAATGTAAAAAACGATTTTCTGTTCCCATTTTTCACAAAATTAACGATACCGGGTTGAGTTTAGGTACATTTTTTGTTTTATTATCAACATATTTTAAGGTTTCTAACAATACTAGAAGTAGGCAGACATATACAATTCCAAAAATTATCAAAATGTCACACATAGTCGTAAAAAAAAACTGAAATTATTTTTTCACATATTTTGCTATTACGGATGAATCTAAATCGATTGCATTAGGGGTTATTTTATGTTTGCTATATTGCGCAAACGTTTCGAATGCAACCTCAGTCCGCGCTTGGCCGCCGCCGTGAGTGGTCACTGTATCATAGTATAAAGAGGGGACGCCTGTTAGCCGCGCCTCGTGTTGAAAAAGATCGCTGTACATACAAAGTATTCGATAAACCAAATTGGTAAGATGTTTTTATAATCACAGGTTTTTATAAAAATATTATTTTTCGCTAAAATTAAAGAAGATTTATAAATGCTTATTCGTCTCGGACTTGATCGAGTGACCTGAAGGTGTACTTCGGTCTTCTACTGGAACTCGTCGACCAGTAGATCTAGGTGTGCCGAGATAGGGCTTGTTTTTTTAGTTATGATGAGACCTTACCTCCGGACTTGATGGTGTGACCTGAAGGTGTACTTCGGTGACTGCTACTGGAACTCGTCGACCAGTAGCCCAAACTTGGCACAACCTGTTCTATTCGTCGACGAGTTCCAGTAGCGGTCACCGAAGTACACCTTCAGGTCACTTCATCAAGTCCAGAGGCAAGGTCTCATCATAACTATCAAAATGAGCCCAAACTCGACACACCTAGTTCTATTCGTCGACGAGTTCCAGTAGCAGTCACTGAAGTACACCTTCAGGTCACTCCATCAAGTCCAAAGGTAAGGTCTCATCATAACTATCAAAACGAGCCCAAACTCGGCACCCCTAGTTCTACTGGTCGACGAGTTCCAGTAGCAGTCACCGAAGTACACCTTCAGGTCACACCATCAAGTCCGGAGGTAAGGTCTCATCATAACTATCAAAACGAGCCCAAACTCGGCACACCTAGTTCTATTCGTCGACGAGTTCCAGTGCCAGTCATCGAAGTACACCTTCAGGTCACTTCATAAAGTCCGGGGGTAACGTATCATACCTAATAAAACTTGCCTAAAGTCCACAGCCCACATCTCTCTACTAGTAGAGGGCTTCCAGTGCCTAGGAGTCACTAAAGTGTTTGTATCTAAGAATGATTTAGTAAAATTATAAAGAGCAATAAGAAATATTTTTTGTAAGTACCTACGAATTATAAGGAAATAATAAAAAAAAAACTCAAGGTATCAAAATTAGTTCACTTGACTACTATTCCCGCAGCTAGCCGTGCGTACACTTGTGTGTGCGACCCGTGTCAATGTAGTAGTTGGATGCTATACCTATAAATTTTGCAAACGCGTCCTTAAGGACATTTGGGTAGGCCGAATAAAGTACTCAAAATGCAAGACTATCATTAAAACTAACTGAGAGAAAAAAAAATACAAACATGACCCACATAGTGCTCACATTCACAAACGTTACAGTAATATAATATATTTCAAGGTAATGGTATTTCATGTAATTTTGTATATAATATTCAATATGTTTAATATATTTATTTACATAACCAAATTACAAAATGATTAAATTAAATTAAAACTAAGTTAGGCCAAAAAAAGGCCCTTGGGGCATTGCATGTCAATATGTATATAAAATTGTTTATAATGATGATTTTGCATAATAATTAATATTTCAAATTTTACGCTTTTATCACAAGGCTTAGCAGAGCGAGCAGCTCAATCCCAAGCTTTTTTGTCTTCTAAATAATCAGAAATTTATAGTATTAGTATATACATATGACGGCGTCAGAGATGGCTGAGCGATAGTGCCGTCATCATCTCGATCTCGGTAGTACGGAATTCACAATGCAGGTTTACAATCAAACACAATGGTACAGAGAATCAGTTAGTAATTTTACTTTCACAATAATTAACACAGTACAATACTAATAACGTTCACGCACTATTTTATAAGTTCGGGCAAAACGACAGTTTCGCATAGGAGAAGTGGAGGTCTGCATCCGTTCGTTACCCTCAGTCCCTCACAAGACTCACCCGTCGCTTAGCCACTTCCTTTACCACAACTCTGCCCACGTGCCGCCCCCCTCTTGCAGGCGCGTCACGGCGTTTACCCTCACCTTAGTTCTACAATAATCAATTGAGCGACTATTGTCGCTCAACTTTTATAATCTGCGACACGGCTAACCTGACAGGTCACACGTCCTCGTGTGTACCTAAAATGAAACAATTATCGGTGGAGTAACAGTGTAACCTTGGCCAGCCTGACCGAACTCAAAGAACATTACAACAACATCATATTTGCCACAACTAATACAAAAAAAGGTGCCTCTAAGCTGCAATAACCAAATGAAACTAAATGGTACACTCACACAGTGATTACGCTAGCACATAATTTTAAGATCACTTAAAGCAAATTATGACCCGGCCGCCTACGCAGCTAGTCACAACTGTTGCCACCCATATCGTCATCATCTCATGTGATACGACCACCACTTCTCAAAGAAGTCTCAGGTCATTGCATGACAACAATAGTCTTATCCGACACCCGACTCCCCACCACACCACTAACTGCCCATCGCCCCCTGAACAACTCACACGCGGATGGCAGTTTCGACTACAGTCAGTGCGTGCAGTGCGATCCATAACCAAAGCCCATTACGGATAATCACTTGTACTACTAATTGGAAGTATCTTCCACAACATCCTGTACATAACACAAATCGAATTCAACAGGAATACTGCTAAGAGGCATCTTTTGTATGCGATCTGTTACAGTTTCCCATTGCTAAGGAAAACCCTTAGTGATCAACAATAATCGATTACATAGATTTCCTGTAAATTATCTTGTCATCATTTAAGAGCAGCCTGCCTCCCACTTCCAGTAGCACGCCAGTCTCGTCCCGATCGCTGAAACTCCAGCATCTCCGTCTATCGTTGTGTCTGCCAGTTCCTTTTGAGTGTAACCCAAAAATTGTAACAAGGTCAAACTCCAAATTAAACTATTTATTCACGTGTATTTATAAGTGTTTTTTTTAAACATTGTTTACATGACCTCGTATAACATTGGTGGCAGCTTAAGGGATTAAAAAAAAATCCTCGGATCGCCTTAATTCAGTGAAACTAAATTTAAAAAAAAATACCATACTTGTGTTGTGATTGTGATAGTGCAAAGTGCTAAAATCCGATCTTACCTCCGTATCCTGTAGCTGTATCCTGTCGCTGTATCTTGTCACTGTGTCTTTCCGCGCAGTGCCGCTGTATTCTGTTGGTCTTATTAGGCCCTCACGTACCGTGTTGGTATAGCGGGGTGTACCCCGAATATCTATCACTCACCTTGGGTGATCTCACCTAGCCACGAAATGATTCGTGTTGCCGTCGCAGTCGCAGTGTTCCTGTAAGTACATCCATTCTACAGCGAAACTATCTGTTATGTGAAAATAGTGCTAGTGATTAAAACTACAAAGTTTCATCGCATAGTTCCAATTCAATTCGAGCTTCAAAGTGTTAGACTTAGTAACATTCAGTTAATCAATTGTCCCAATGTATTATTTTATCACTCAGCTCCGAGACTAGTGCAACATTCGTTTCTTATCGAAACTCCGTACCTCACGTTTTATCTTTGTTTTGACTAACTTGGCATGCCTAAAGACGAGCCTAATACCATGTCTAAAGAAACAAAAGAAATCGACATGAACTTTATATGCAAGTTTATTAACAAATTCGACGGAAACCGCGAAAAACTTAATGCGTTTTTAAATAATTGCCGAAATGCAATAAGCCTTGCGTCACCACTTCAACAAGACACAATATTAAAATATATTTTAAGCCAACTTGAAGGCCGCGCCGAAAGTGCCTGTCTTATTAAAGAATTCGAAAACTGGCAACAGTTAGAAGAATTTCTCAAAAACCAATTTGGCGAGAAAAAACATTACGCTGCACTACTCTCGGACCTCCAAGATTGCTGTCAACGGGATGGTTGAGCGAAAGGCACGTTTCGCGCCCTCTCGCCCCTAGCCGCCGCAGGAGACGCCCTGGGCGTCGGGAATCTCGGGCGGATTTCCAGCCACCGTAGGCACGGGCTTGCGGACGGTGAGCAATGGGTAGCTCACCGTCCGGTAAGGACCAGGCCCGGGTCGACGGCGCGTCGTATTCCACGCGCGCCTCAAAGAGATGTCGTCAGCACAAAAGTAGGGGTCCACTAGGGCTGATGCCTGCCGGGGTCGCGGGAAGGTACTTATGGGTCACCAAGGCCCCCGCAACACAGGCAACAGGAAGGAATACGGGTGGGTTTTAGTCAGTAAGAGTCTGACATACCCTCCCGCTCCACCCAGAGCGTTATTTGATGATTTCCCACCCTCAAAAAAAAAAAGATTGCTGTCAAACTAATAGCGAAACAGTCAACCAGTTCGCACTACGCGTAGAGACATGTCTTGTCAAACTATTAACCGAAATCAAGCCTTCGATTATGTAGAACTCAATATTCTGCTCGATAAACTTGAAGCCTATGGTATAAGAGGTAATGTCTTGGAATTGTTACAATCGTATCTAACAGACCGTCAACAAATAGCTCAAATATCTAAATTCAATATTAAAGCTAATTGGTACAGATCTTCTCTTCTCAAAAGCGTCTCATTACGCATGATGTGCACCAGGGAAGTGTATTGGGCCCTCCCCTGTTCTTATTATATATTAATGGCCTACCATATGCAACTAAAGAACCCATGACATTATTCGCTGATGACAGTACTGTAACTATAGCATCCAAAAATTTATCTGACTATCGTTTTGACGCAAATAATTCATTAAACTCAATAATTACCTGGCTTACGAACAATAATTTGAAAATTAATATTAATAAAACTAACATAATGCATTTTAGACAAAGGGAAAAATTACATAATTTATCAAAATTCAATTTATCTTACAATGACCATAACATACAAGAAGCAGACATAACCCGATTTCTGGGATTAATCATTGATCCACAATTGAATTGGAAAAATCATATTAATGTACTTAGTAAAAAAATCAGCAGCTCGTCGTTTGCCCTCTATAAACTTGCTCCTACTGTCAATACGAACACTTTAATAACGGCCTATTACGGGCTTGTTGAATCTTTATTGAGATTTGGGATAATTTTCTGGGGCAATTACCTCTAAACGTAATCCATCAGCAATCAATACCAACTCACCTAATCATGGACGTTGGTCTCAGCGTCGATTCCAACAGAACCGAAACCTTACACAGCAAGTTGTTTCAAACGAGCCCAATAGTCAAAGACCATCTACTTCAGGTCTCTCAGTGTGTCGTTATTGTAAAAACGTGGGTCATACTATAGAAGAATGTAGAAAACGGGAATTCAATAGTAATCGCTTCAGAGACCTAAATAATCAAAGACCAAGGCGTTACCAAAATAATCAAGCTCGAGTTCACGCGGTACATAGCAATGAAGACGATGACTACGTGGCTGATAGTCAAGATAAACCAAATAATGATTTAAACAAATAAAGGGCTCACGGTGGTGGACTCAAACCTCAAATTCCAAAACATTTCCATATCAAAGACACCAGCGCTGTATCCACTTTATCCTCTGTATCCCCTAACAATAGGGACTCGCGAATAAACCGCAACACTGTATCCTCTGTATCCCCCCCCCTAACAATAGGGACTCGCGAATAAACTGCAACACTATATCCTCTGTATCCACTGTATCCTCTGTATCTCCTAACAATAGGGACTCGCGAATAAACCGCAACACTGTATCCCCTGTATCCTCTGCATCCGCTGTACCCACTGTATCTTCTGTATCCCCTGCATCCGCCGTATCCTCTGCATCCACTGCTCCCGCAGAACGTAAAATAAATAATCCTGTATATGCCAAGTCCACTTCAGACTCAATCACTCCTCGTTCAACTCCTGAAACAAAAATTTATGAGATTAATATTAGTCCATTTAAGAGACGCTTACCTCACATCCTTGTCCATACCCCAGTGTCAAACACTACTTTATCCCTCCTTGTAGACTCGCAACTGGAAGCCTTCTGAAAAAACTCTTCCATACAAATACCAGTTGATATCACAACAGAAATAATCTTTTTGAAGGGTATTGACCCCATTGATCAAGCTTCACCAACAATACGCCATTTTCCACTTAAAATAAAAATAGACGATAAAATTAGTATCACGCATAAATTCCATATAATACCCCGAATACACTTGCCTTATGGTGGTGTAATTGGCACTGATATGCTAATCGTTTTTGGCTGCACTATCGACTACACTCGTGAAACCTTGAGAATAGGTAAAAACGAAATAAAATTACATTTCAATGCGCCTATTTATGTAATTCCACCCAGGACTGAAACTGTCATAGAATGCTCTGTCTCCGACCCTGAGGTGAAAGAAGGACTCGTACTAGACCAATGCTATGACGAAGATTTACTGACCGCCAATTGCTTAGTCGCAGTCAAAGAAAACCAAAGAATTAATTTATAAATAATCAATACTTCTGAAACTCCTATAACCCTTAAGTCAAATTTAGATATCACACTCTTTCCCTTAAGTTCTATTACCAAATCTTTCAATCCAGTAAACGCTCATACAGTTTGTCATTTCAATAACACCAACTCTTACCTCCGAACACAAGAAGTATTAAATCTTCTTAGAATCTCCCACCTTAATACTGAAGAAGCAAACGCTCTTCACGACGTTTGTTCTGAATACTCAGATATATTCTTTATTCCTGGTGACAAACTTTCCTACACAAATGCACTTAAGCATAACATAACGACGAGCGTTCAAAATCCAATAAACGTAAAATCTTACCGGTTCCCAGAGGTACACAAACAGGGAGTCAATAAACAAATTGACCAAATGCTCGATCAAGGAATCATAAAACCTTCGGAGTCTCCATGGTCTTCTCCAATTTGGATTGTCCCCAAAAAAACCGATGCATCCGGACAACAAAAATGGCGTATAGTTATCGATTACCCAAAACTAAATGATATCACTATTGGAGATAGCTACCCTATACCGCAAATATCCGAAATTTTAGATCAACTGGGTCAGAGTAAATATTTCTCGACCTTGCATCAGGATTCCATCAAATTTTGATTAATGAGGAGGACGCTTCTAAAACGGCATTTAATGTACATCAAGTACATTACCAATTTACAAGAATGCCATTTGGCTTAAAGAACGCGCCTGCTACTTTCCAACGGTTAATGAATACCGCCCTCACAGGCCTCCAAGGCATACGATGTTTCGTATATCTCGATGATATAGTAATATACTCATGATTTAAATTCTCACATTGATAATCTTTCGTCAGTATTCCAAAGGTTTCGAGATTACAATCTAAAACTCCAACCTGACAAATGCGAATTTCTACGACGTGAAGTCGCATATCTTGGTCATCAAATAACTAGAGATGGTGTAAAACCTAACCCTGAAAAGATAAAAGCAGTAACACAATTTCCTACTCCCAAATCCCCGAAGGACATTAAGTCCTTCCTCGGACTTGTATCCTACTACCGCCGTTTCGTTTCTAACTTCTCAAAAATTGCAAAACCTCTAACTCAACTTTTCAAAAAGGATGTCCCCTTCCTATGGGAAAACAAACAACAAGTCGCCTTTGACGAGCTCAAGCACAAACTTACCTCTGCACCTATCCTCATTTATCCGGATTTTTCTGCCCCTTTCATCTTAACGTGTTATGCCTCTAATTATGCCAATGGTGCCGTACTCAGTCAAGGTCCAGTTAGTAAAGATAGGCCAATAGCCTATGCCTCTCGTAGCCTCAACAAGAGCGAGTCTAACTACAATACCACTGAAAAAGAACTCCTTGCTATTTTGTACGGGTGCAAAACCTTTCGCCCATATCTCTACGGACGAAAATTCCTGATCATTACTGATCATAGGCCGTTGAAATGGCTGTTTAATCATAAAGATCCTAGTAGCGAATGACAAAGATGGCGCCTGAAACTAATGGAATACGAGTATGAAATCACTTATCGAAAAGGAAAACTTAATGCCGCTGCTGACGCCTTATCCCGATACTCTGTAAACCCAATTCAACCATCAGACTGTGATCCCATTCCACCCATTTCTAACGAAAATGCAGATAATTCCACACCTCAATTTAGCCCTCTAACTCTCGAGGATGTCGATATACAACTACCTCCTGGTTGCCTAGACCTTGACTACCAAAAACTACCATCTGTAGACCTCTTAGAAAACGACGACTCAGCACCAGGAATCGATAATCCTATTACACCTACCACATCTAACAAATCCCCGAATCTCACAACAAATCCTTCTCGCAACGATAATTATAGCAAAAACCTGAAAACAATGAGCAACAAAGACTTTAATAGCAACGCTAAAATTACAAAACACAACGAAAGCGTCCTGAAAACTAACTGCAAAATCATTGTCATACCTACTTCCATAGACCTCGATGATTCCAATCCTCACGTAGAAGAAATCCTGAGCAACCTCGAAAACTCTAAAGAACTCTTAGATAGGGAAAGAACTCTCTACTCCTTTATCTCATTCAATAACAAAGGAAAGACAATATATTTCCTATTCACTACTAAAGTATACCACTTTCATAACAGTTCTTATGAAGATATTTATAAAAGTTTACTCAATCTTCAATCCGATATACTACGCAATTTTACTGATTCCAACCTAGATTTAGCCATTACCGATTTCCAAAATCCTTTCGACAAATCAAATCAAATCAAATCAAAATCAAAAGTCATTTATTCAAACTAGGCTGAGAATCAGCACTTTTCGAACGTCAAAATTACATAAGACAGTCCCCCAAAACGCCCACCCTTCACCACTTCCTAGTGCTTTAGCTGGGAAGAAGAAGTGGTCAACAAACTCCCCAGCAGCACAGCTGTCTGTTCAGTTAGAGGGAAAAAAAAATGGAATCTATACAACAGTATGCAAAACAATTTACATTACGTGCAACATAAAACATTAAATTATTAGCCATATGTCAGCTAGCACACCACTATACCAACCAAAAAAAAAGAAAAGCAAAACACCGAAAACACAGAGATAAAAACGTAAACAGAACTTAATGCCCAAATAAAAGCCTCCAAGCATAAAAGGCGTGCCCGCTTACATATAGCTATAGCTGTAACAGTCACAAATGATGAACTAGGACCATCAAAGTAAAATAAATAAACAATTAATTACTAATAACAAAACAAAACAATGGTCAGCAAGACGACCAGTCACCACAAGCAGCACCCGTTCACGAGCATAACGCAAAAATCAGACAAGCATATCTGGGCGAAAATATACAACATTTTCTGCTATATCTTTAACAATACTCAACAATACTCACTTTTCTAGTTATTACGTTTTAGGCGTTTTAGGCATTTGTTATAGGCGGTATCAAATTGGTGAGGGAATGGGGTGTGTGTTTTGGTTTACTGTGCTACTCTGAACAAACCAGGTATAGACACATGGATATCAAAAGAAAGCTTAGATAGTCTAGTTTGATTATAAATAGGTTTTACTGAACCAAACCAAAAAATACTGAACAAAAATTCCGCACGAACAAATATTTTACGGAAATTTCAACACGCGTTCTCAAGTTTAACATTTTTTTACGGTACTTTGGGCTATGGAGTCGTAATTTAGTTTTAACACCTATTGATTCTGCATAGTTTCAGCTATACACTTGATTTTTTATTCAGGTATAGCTGCAGTAGTTTTCTAGATAATACGCTTTATGTTGGAAATGACCGACGCGGAAACCGCGCGTGCGCGCTCGTGCGAGTTGGGACGTGTCGGAGGGTAGTTAGGTGCAAAGCTGGGACGCGCGAGTGAGTATCAGTCCATATCTAACACAATACTATAATTTTCCCTACACCCTCGGAGATACCTAGAATACTCCGCGAAAACCATGACATCCCTATTGCCGGACATTTAGGATCTACGCGAATATTTAATCGAATAAAAGAAAGGTATTTCTGTAAAAATATGCGGACAGATATCGAAACATGTAAGAAATTGCTCCCAGTGCCAAAGTAACAAAGCCCTAAGACATATTAATAAATCACCAATGCAAATAACTACCACTTCCACTATGCCATTTGAACGACTCATGCCCGGTTTCTGAAGCGCCCAGTCAAACTCTCATTAGTTATTGATTCACTAAAGTTATGCATAAGATAAACGTCGGTTAACTGTCACTGCGTTTCTGAATACGTAACAAACCATTCGATAACTATGAAGCCGATAACTAGTTCCTTAGCTGCCGCTAGATGGGTCTGTATAAGAGACCGCGTCTAAAATTGATTTTATTATTATAATTCGTCTTTATTAACAGTTTTATTTATAATAATGTTTCTTTCGAGGGTAAATAAGTGCCATAACACTGTTTTAGTTAAAAAATATAATAAGTCGTTATTTATATGGGCGGATGTATCAACGACATCATTGCCAATAAAAAAAAAGTTTCACTTCATTGTTTTTGTTTCGCGTGGTATTATTTTTGCTTAGCCGTTTGATTTGAGTCTATTTGTCTTTCCAATAATTTCTGCTCCGTTTTTCTGTAAATAATGGAATCTGGAAAACGCAGTAAAAATTTTACTGAAAGAGAGAAGATGCTGCATATAGAAGTGGCTAATGAATTTATACACATAATCGACAATAAAAGAACGGACGGGACTTCTGTAGAGGCCAAGAAACAAGCTTGGATGGCGCTCACTAATAAATACAATGCTGTCTCGGAAACTGGATTTAGGACCGAAAAGCAGATACATGCCTTGTATGATAACTTAAAGAAAAAGGCGAGAAAAAATATGAGCGATGATAAGGTAAGTCGTATTCCTGTTATTGTACTTTTTACCTATTTGATTAAAATCCTTGTATATTTTAAGTGTACAAAGTGCAAAGCAATTTCAAAGTGTACAAGCTGTAATATCACATGGTAGTGTGGTACCAATCATATACATAATTAAGTATATATTTCTTATGAAGTGACGCCTCAAAGTAATAATATCTCCTCTTATTTCATTGACTATCATTATGTTACACAAAAGTGCCAGAAAAGAATGTAATGTATGCAAAATTTTAATTTCAGTCCGAGATGTACAAGACAGGAGGTGGAAGATTTTGTCCTAAGACAACTGCGATTGATGAGAAAGTTGTGGCCTTATTGACTCCTCAATTCGAACCATTAAATAATGAATTTGACTCATCTGCACCATATTACAATTTAGGTAAGGCCAAAGAGTTTCTTCTGATATCATAGCATACTAGAATTGAACATTTCATAAGCAAGTAATAATTAAAGTAATAAAATTGTTTCCACTTATGTTTGGTTAGGTTATTTTCATTTTCAATATTCTAGCATAGGCTATACTTTACCTGAGCAATCAAAATAATGTATGCAGGCTAAAATAATGTATACATTATAGACAAAAAATGGAATTGAACTCTTCTAAGAAATTTCATCTGAAATGGATTGAGGTGTAATGAAATAATATATTATCATGTTACACATATCAGTATAATTACATGATATCAGTCATAGTCATAATCCCTCTCACCGAGAGGAGGCCTGTGTCCCAGCAGTGGGAACGTTATAGGCTGATTATGTATGTGTAGTCATAATCATATAAGTCTTGTGTTATACCCGTCAGTACAATCACCAGGTACACAGTAGGTAGTAACCATTCTTTACATTTATTCATTACAGATATTGAAACACAAGGAGTAAGTGAAGATGCACATCTTGGTACTTCTGAAGACATCCTCATAGTCTTGGATAGTAAAGAAGATTCAGTGTCTGAAACACCTTTGAAGCAAGTTCAATGTCCCAAAAAAGCAATTTCGCCGCTTATGAAGGATTTCGAAAGCACACCAAGAGTTACGAGAATTTGTTTAACTGAAACAAAGAAAAAAAATATAAATAACGTCAGTGATTCTATAATAAAAAGAAAAAATCAGAAGCAAATGAACGAAGATGCCATAACAACTAAAAGGTTAGAAATATTGGAGATTCAACGACAACAAGAATTAATTAAATTAGAAAAAACAAAAATTTTACTCGATGTTGATATTGAATTAAAGAGAATTCTTCTAGAAAATGCAAGAATGGACCTAGAATTTAAAAAGAAGAATTTTAATTTATGATGGGTAATTAAAATTCTTCTTTTTGAGGTCCAGTTCTTGTATTTTCTAAAAGAATTATCTTTAATTCAATATGAATCAATGAATCTCCCATATTTGTAACCCTTTTTTTTAGTTGATATCACATCTTCATTTTTTAACTCTACAATACAAATAAAATCTAAATAGATACTAAAGTTGGTTTTTTAATTTGTGTTCCCATAGTAGGTATGTAAAACATGAAAACTTTGCTATGTAAATTTTGCTTAAGTTGCGATATTTATAAAAGAGAAACTTTACCAACCTAAAGTATTGTTCCAACAATAACCGACGAAAATGGTTTCCTTCAGAGGAAAGGGGTCGTTCAATAGATTCTGGAACAATATCTTCTTCAGGAGTAGAATCAATGATCACAGTATCATTTTGCTGTAGAGCTATATTATGTAACACAGCTGTTGCAACAATTACAGCTAATGTGTGATCTAATTTTAGTCTTAATTTTTGAGAAAGGCATGCAAATCTTCTTTTCCACACACCAAATGTCCTTTCCACTGTGTTTCTGGTCTTGATTTGTGCTTCATTGTAACGTTTTTCTGCATTTGTAGCTGGATTTAGAAATGGCATCATCATGAATCTTCCACAAGGATAAGCACTGTCTCCCATGAGGTGACCATCTATCTCATTGTTATCCAGGTGCGCTCGCAGGAATGAGTTATGGTACACAGTACCTACTGTCATGTGTTGATCCATGCCAGCGAGCATCTATATCACGGATGTATAACTTTGCATCACATACAACTTGTACATTAATAGAAAAGAAACCTTTTCTATTTCTAAATAGTTCTGCTTGCTCACCTCCAGGAGATTGAATTGGTATGTGCGATCCATCTACACAACCAATTACATTTGGAAATCCGGCTAAGTATATTAAAAAATTGTGCCTTGACTTCTCTCAGGTCTTCAAAATTTGGCATACCTATATAACTTGAAGCTAGCTTTGCTATTTCTTTGCTTACTTTATACACCACTCTTGACACAGTGGTTTTGTGAACGTTAATGTCATCACCAATTACTACTTGGAAAGTACCTGTAGCGTAAAATCGTAATGCGATAAAAATTTGTTCCAAAACTGACAATGTTTGCGATGCCTAACGGGAGCTAGAGCAGGGCTGATGATATCACTTAGGTTTTTCACAGTGTTCTTATCAAAGCGATATCTCAATTTAAATTCTTCATCCGTAAACATTTCAAAAGGATTTCTCCTAGGTACGTCTTAAGTTTCTGGGTACTGATATATTAAAAATAAACTCCAATACTTCCAAATCAGACTCTGATGAGCTGCTTGTATCCATTATGCTAACACTCATTGTTTTCTCGAGTAGGTAATTTAAATATTTAGCATTCACTGGCAATTCAATTAAAACAATTTACAAGTTTAACCTAAAAGTCGATGCAGTTTGCTATGAAATGAAACGTCAAATAAAGTTAAGGAACCGATAAACGGCACACATTGGTCAGTTAAGTTAACCTTAGTTTAAACGGAGTTTATCTTAGATTGCGGTGTCCGGAAACGCACTTTCACAAGTTATCGAACCAATAGCGCTAATGAATAGATAAACCACCGATAAAAATGCTTCAGAAACCGGGCATCAGCCTCGACCTTGTGGGTCCCCTTCCAGAAGCTGGCCTTACTAAGCTCAAATTCATTGTTACACTACAGGACGACCTCACCAAATACTCCCTTGCTTACTCTATCGCTGATGCGACTGCAGAAGAAACATGTGAGTGTTTATTTCTATTTTCGGTATCCCGAAGTCTATTTTAACCGATCAAGGCATAAAATTCACCGCAGATTTATTCAAAAGAACCTGCGACTTTCTGAAAATTAAACAAATTTGGTCTTCCCCATACCATCCTCAAACTCAAGGTGCACTTGAACGCAGTCACTCCACACTTAGGAATACCTTAAATCTTATGTCAATGAAAATCATTCTGATTGGCATAAATACGAGTATGTCTATACTGCTATGCTGGCGTATAACGCTTCTACTCATTCCACTACTAACTTCACACCGTATGAGCTTCTCTTCGGCCAGAAGCCTTTTATACCGGACTCCATCTACGAATTACAACCAGACCTTACATACCCAGAATATCTCAAATCTTTACATGATCGTCCAAAACTTTCACGTGAAAAAGCCATCGAAAACATACTAAGGTCTAAGGAAAGATCTAAACAGTATTATGACGCCCGCTCTCGACCTGTTCAATATAAAGTAGGAGATTACGATGTACGTTTGCGCAAAGCCTTTTCGCCAATTTGGAAAGGACCAGATAAGGTTCTAAAATTCAACGGTAGAAACACCTTGACCCTACTTATAAATAGACGTCATGTGACACATCACTATGACGAAGTCAAATTAGCTCCTAGATCTGAGACGTAGGCTTAGTTATATACTTAATACTAATTTTAATTATATTTTATTACAGTAACTCTGCGCTGGGTCAGGAGTTCATTACGCCCTTGACGAACACTGCTAGCATCTACTTCGACCCCTTAGGTTCTTTAAGTTTAATCGATAGTCACCTTAGCATAGTTATTCCTTATGATGTATCATTTATTAACCCGCATATTCTAAATCTCTGTCTTATTCTCGATAAATCCAATCAGTTATGTGACAATGGTAAAGTCTTTGATTATTTAGAATGTAGTAATCTCTTTGAAGCATTGAAGACCCGTTATAATGATATAGCCCATAATAACGAAGCAATTTTTCACCTTACATCCCGCCAGTCGAGAAGATCTGCACTTCTAGGATTCGTAGGCACTATATCTAAAAAAATATTTGGCACAATGGATGAAGACGATGCCATCCGATATGACAATGCCATTAGAGAGGTAGAGACAGACCAAAAGAAACTAGCCCTTCTAATGAAAGAAAACATATTAGTCACTACTTCTTCGCTTAGATCTTTCAACGAAACTTTGCATGTAATAAAACTAAATGAAGAGCATCTGAAAGATGCAATGGATGAATTGTCTCTAGATATTCTAAATCTGACTTATGTTTCACAAGAATTAGGTATTAGGTCTAGAATGCTGGAATTAACTTCAATGATAGAAAATAGTCTCCTAGCCTTGTCCTTCAAAGTTGAAGACATAATTAACTCTATTATGTTCAGCAAATCTAATGTGCTGTACCCCACTATCCTAACACCCAAAGAACTTTATACCGAATTGGTCGATAATTATAGATTTTTACCAAAATCTAAACCACTTCCAGTTCCTTTAAACCTCGATAACATGCATTGGTACTATTTTAAATATATCAGAAATATCAAGCTACTTTAATAAAGAAAAAGTAGTGTTAACAGTAAACATCCCTCTCATTAACCCTATACACATAAGTATATATCATAACTTACCTTCGCTGGTTCCCCATGATAAAAATAATCCAAAGTCATATTCGACCATTATTCCATCCTCCAAATATATTGGTATCAGCAGAGATAGGTCAATGTACTGCAAGTTAGATAATCTGGATTATTGTAAGATAATCAATAATGATCATTATCTTTGTGAAACATCAATATTATACTCTTCTTCAATGACGCCTTCCTGTGAAACGGAAATTATCACAAAAGTACTTACCTCAATCCCTTCGATTTGTGTAACCAAATTTATTCAAAGTCACGATAGCATCTGGCAGCCACTACGCTATAGTAGATGGTTATATGTAATGTCAGAAAAAACTAAAATAAGTATTGAATGTAATAACACGACTGAAATAGAATTTAGTGGAAATGGTGTATTGTACTTACCTTCTAAATGTATTGCCTACTGCAAGGACACTCGTTTAATTTCGCATGAAAATAGTAAAATTCAGCTGAAACCTATTGTTTAAAATTTTAACATTTTAAATGATTCATGTTGTAATATTGTAGCTTATAATAACATTGTATCGAACTTACCTGTAGTTAATCTTAAGAATGTTAACTTAGATTCCATAGCTTATGATAATCCTGAAATCCTAAAAGGTCTTAACAATATAATTGAAAAACCACATATTGTTTTATATCAAAAATACTATTCAGGTATTATAATTGTAATAATAATTTCTATTATGTGCTTTATTATCTATAAGGTGTATAAAACTGGCATACACAAGAAAATAATAAAATTGAAGAAAAATAAAACTCCCGCAAATAATGACCCTGAGCTAGATGACATTGAACTCTCAACCGTTAACACGGGACCCACTCTTCTAATCGGCTGACTTACATTTCATTAACTTAAACATAAAGTTCACTTTAAAGGGTGTAATTTACCCTAAATCAGGGGGCTGTTACAGTTTCCCAATGCTAAGGAAAACCCTTAGTGATCAACAATAATCGATTACATAGATTTCCTGTAAATTGTCTTGTCATCATTTAAGAGCAGCCTGCCTCCCACTTCCAGTAGCACGCCAGTCTCGTCCCGATCGCTGAACCTCCAGCATCTCCGTCTATCGTTGTGTCTGCCAGTTCCTTTTGAGTGTAACCCAAAAATTGTAACCAGGTCAAACTCCAAATTAAACTATTTACTTACGTGTATTTAAAAGTGTTTTTTTTTATCATTGTTTACATGACCTCGTATAACAGATCGCGTACCTATAGGTTCCATTGCCAGTTAAGGGTTTCAAAAGATAATGATCGCCATCAAGTAACTCTAACAATTTTAAATTGTAAACGTAAGTCCCCTATATCAAACCTTACAAGTTTGGTTTTGCCTTTAACAAATCTAGACTTTTCATAACTAGCATTATTTTCTTATGTTAGTTGCCATTTGCTCTCTGGTCTCGTCAATATTTATCCCATTTAAGTATCAATAACACATAAATTATGCCTCGATTTAGATTGGTAACTACAGACAGCAACAGACTTTGGTTTTGAAATCACCTAAAATGATTTAGACAAGTTGACTGGGAAAAAATTACTTTCACAACCTTTATACGAACGTTCGCGTGATTGCATTGACATTTAAAATTACGACTAATACTTTGCTTGACCAGAGAGCATTCGGCACCGGAAACAAAATAAAAATTATATGACTCACCAGATTGATGTAACTGTTCGCATACACTAGCTATTTCAAACATCTAGGCGTCACTCGTTCGTCACGTCAGCGCCTCCAGTGCGACCAGCATTGCTCACAAAGGTGCGCGCGCGGCGCCGGCGCCGGCGTCGGCACCGCTTACACCACCCGCGCTGCCGCGTCGACAGTGTGACGTATCTATTCTCGTCACAACATAAATAAATCACTTGTTTGATTCCAGATGATGCATTCGATCTCAATTGCACTTTATTGACATTCGGTGTGTTGGGCAGCGGAACATTACACACCACTGGGAGTCAGATTCTTTATCCCACTTCTGATGACGGCGTCAGCGATGACTGAGCGATAGTGCCATCATCGTCATCATCTCGATTTCGGTAGTACGGAATTCATAGTGCAGGTTTACAATGAAACACAATGGTACAGCGAATCAGTTAGTAATTTTACTTGCACAATAATTAACACAATACAATACTAATAACGTTCACGCACTATTTTATAAGTTCGGGCAAAACGACAGTTTCGCATAGGAGAAGTGGAGGTCTGCATCCGTTCGTTACCCTCACAAGACTCACCCACCCGTCGTTTAGCCACTTCCCTTACCAAAACTCTGCCCACGTGCCGCCCCCCTCTAGCGGGCGCGTCACGGCGTTTACCCTCACCTTAGTACTACAATAATCAATTGAGAGACTATTATCGCTCAACTTTTATAATCTGCGACACATATATTATATAATTTTATAGTATTATAATTCTATTTTTACAAAGTTTGGTTTTAATACAGCTTTTAAATCGTTTAATGGGTAAATTTCGAATGTCAATAGAAAGTTTGTTGTAAAAACGTATACATTGACCCATAAACGAGTTGCGTTGCGTTGTTCTCTGTGGAGGCGAGTGTGAAGTACAGCAAGATAATTATGTTTATTCCTGGTATTTAAACTGTGGATAGCGGACATTTTCTTAAATTAGATATTTATTTTTTTGTACATACATAAGATTATCAAATATATATTAAGAGGCATTTTGTTTTTTTTTTTTTGTGGGTAATTATCAAATAACTTCTCCCGCTCTGGGCGGAGCGGGAGTGTGTGTCAGACTCTTACTGATTAAAACCCACCCGTGTTCCCTCCGTTGCCTGTGTTGCCAGGGGCCTCGGTAACCCTTTCAAACTTTCCCGTGACCCTGGCAGGCATCGGCCCCCCTACACTTGCGCTGACGACATCGCTTTGAGGTTCGCGTGGAACACAACGTGCCGTCGACCTGGGCCTGGTCCTTACTGGTCGGTGAGCTACCCATTGCTCACCGTCCGGAAGCCCGTGCCTACCGTGGCCGGAAATCCGCCCGGGATTCCCGAAGCCCAGGGCGTCTCCTGCGGCGGCTAGGGGCGAGAGGGAGCGACATTTGCTTTTCCCTCAACCGTCCCACCTCCTCCATCACGAGCATTACTACTTCGCAGAAGAAGGTGACGGCTGCCCATGCCCTCTCGCTCCGTACCATGGCCTGAACCAGGGACGGAAGCTAGAGATCTCTGCCGCTGATCGCCTCCACGAGGACACGGCGGTGCTCTGCTCAAGCCGGACAGACCTCCACCGTAAGCTCCACCGTGTCCTCCGGGCGATCCACAAAGTGGTGACACCCGGGCGTTTCCTCCCGCCTTATCCGACACAGGAACCTCCCGAAGCTGCCATGTCCAGTGAGGAACTGCGTCAGGCGGAAGCTGAGGACGCCGTGGCGCCTCTCTAGCCACTCCTCAAAGAGGGGACTTACCGCCACAATTGTGGTTGCCCCCTTAACCAATCCATAGGTTGTCTTTAAAAGATCGCTTTTAGCGATAAGACCGCCCATTGTGTCACCCTATGTAAAATTTCTACACTTATATCTGTAATTTTTATGGTTTACATAATAAAGAGTATTCTATTCTATTCTATTCTATTCTATTCTATTCCGGGCTCGTTGGTTTGAGATTGGAACAATAGTTAACTTGAGTAGGTAAGCTAGGACTATTTGTTTTTTTGTGCCTGGGTGGTAATCCTCATGGATGTCCTGCGCCCTGTGGTAGGCGGAGGGTTCCTCTCCCTCACTTGCACCGGAAATCATGGGGTCTAATGGGAATTCCACGATCCCCGGCTGGTGCCGGCCCGCCATTGCGGGCCACCTCAGGCTCGCGGGAAGGAAAGAGAAACTCCCCTTGCGACGTCCAATAGGGGCGCGCGTGGAACACTACGCACCTCCACCTCGGGTCCTGCTATGTGGGGGGCGACGGATGTCCCCGAGTCCGTCACCCCTGGACCCATTTAGGGGGGCTTGAAGACGTCAGACGCTAGGTGCACGGTTCCAACTGGTCGTTTCCTATTCCTATATTTCCTATTGCCTACTTTCGTGGCATTGCGGAGTCTGGGAACGACGACCCATGGGGGCTTGCATACAGAGCCGCGTCGGGCAGAGTGCGCCCCCCCCGCAAATGTCATGCAAGCCATTAGGTTGGAGGACGGCAACTCCATGACGGCAGAGGGTACGGCGAGGGGCCTCCTTGGTATCTTGTGCCCGGACGACGACCCTGGCAAGGACACGTCGTATCACCGGCAAGTCAGGCTCGCAGCGGCATGTTCCCCAACAGGGCAGGAGTCGGAGCCACCCAGTAGTGCGGCTCTGGACCGTATTGTCAGGGAGCTCCCTAACACTGCCCCTGGGTTGGATGACCTCACAGCCAAGATAGTCAGACACGCGTGGAGAGTCAGCAGAGCGGAGATGCTCCCGATGTACTCGGCGTGTGTCAGCGAGAGGGTGTTTCCGGACATATGGAAGGTGGGAGGGTAAGTCGTCCTGCCAAAGGGCAACGATCGGCCGCTCTCGGATCCCAAAGCCTATAGGCCACTGACGCTTCTCCCAATTCTTGGGAAGAAAGATTGATAATAACATGCGCGCCTTGCCTATACCGTGGCATTTCGGACGCTCAGCATGGTTTTTCGAGGGGGAGGTCAACGATCACGGCGCTGAACGCGATCCTGGATTGGGTGGCGAACTCCTCAGAAAACATCTCTGGGGCCTTCGACAACGCCTGGTGGCCCATGGTCCTGACAAAGGCCAAGCAGGGCGGGTGCCCGCCTAACATCTATCAAATATTGGTCAGTTACTTCAACAAGAGGCGAGTCGGACTTTTCATGGGCGACCAGGTGGTGTGGAAGCGGTCCACGATGGGCTGCCCCCAGGGATCCGTCTTTGGGCTTACGCTTTGGAACCTCCTGCTCGATGACATCCTGAGGCTGCCGTGGCCGGAGGGTGTCACGGCGATAGCTTACGCCGATGACATTACGGTGGTGATCAAGGCGCCGAGTCGGGCGGCAATTGAGCGTAAAGCTCAATTGTCGCTGGAGGCGGTGTCCGCTTGGGGGACACGAAACCGTCTCACATTTTCTGCTGCGAAGTCGCAGGCCTTAACGCTGAAAGGCAAATTTAAGCGTCCCCTACAATACGCATGGACGGTGCCTCGATCGCTCACGTAACGCACGCCGAGGTGCTGGGCGTCGAAATTGATGATGCGGGCTCCTACGCGCCGCATGCTAGTTTGGCCGGCCATCGGGCTGTGAACGCCTTCGGGAAAATGTCGAGAGTATCGGCGTCTTCCTGGGGCGTCAAGTAAGGGCCCTTAAGATCCTGTACTCAGGGACATACGTGGCAATCCTGACCTATGCTGCGGCCGTATGGTGGCGGAGTTTTGACAGGTACGTCGTGCGGAGTACGCTGCTCCGCACGCAACGCCCAGCATTTATTTTATTGACAAAGGCGTACAGGTCGGTCAGTACCGCAGCGCCGCCAGTGTTGGCAGGAGTGCTGCCGGCCGACCTGGAGGTCTGTCGGGCGGGACGAGTCGCGCAGGAGTGTTCCGGGCTGGTCGGCAGGGAGCGCAAAGAGGCAATTGGGAAGGTGAGAGCGGAGATTGTTTCTCGGTGGCAGGAGCGATGGCAGTCTTCCGCGGACGGCAGGGAACTGCGTGCTTTCCTTCCGGAAATAGTCGATCGCCTATCTTGGGGATGGCTGGAGCCAGACTATGTCACGTCACAGACCCTAACAGGACATGGGAATTTCAGGAGCCGCCTACACGCGATGTCGCTATGCGACACCGCTAAATGCTACTGTGGGCAGGCGGATGAAACTCGAGACTATGTCCTGTGGGACTACACTCTGTACGCTGATCATAGACAGCTCATGTTGGGGAACTGGGATAGGGAATTGCATGGGCCGGTGTTCTACTAGGAGTTGGTGGCCAGTTCGGAGGGTTTCCAGAGGCTGCGGTCATTTGCTCACAAGTGGCACAGCCAACGGAAACTCCTCAAGTCTGGGGACTGCACAGCTGAGTTGTAATTTTGCTATTATAAAGGAAGTTTAGGTAGGGTAGCTACATCATTTTACTGAAGAGTGAAATGGTGTGGTTACCCTACTGTAACTAGCGGTAATGCCAAAAGGAGAGCAAGGGTCGTGGAGTCTTGTTTTTGTGCCGTAACAGGCCCCAAATGGGGCGTACAAATAAACAGACAACAAAACAGAACAGACGGGATATAGTCCGTATGCCATAAGGCGGGGAGGACTAAGAGAAGAGAGATATAGGGAGTGGTCATTTCCTATGGAGAAGACCCGGCAAGAAACTCCACGGTTACTCTTTTAAAAATAATTGCTTTTTACAATGTTTTCAAATTACAGTGTTAATAAGTATGGGAGGACAGTGTAGGCCTGTCGAGAAGTACTTAACAAAAAGAAACGAAAAAGGTCTACAAAAGATCTAGTCTATTAAGCCGACAACGTTCTCACATTCACAGCGTACACAAGAATCCATGTAAAATAATATTAAAATAAAAAAAATAAAAACCTATTTAAACCAAATGAGTAAAAATGTTTAAGTGGAAGAGATCTCCCGCCCCCTTTCCGCAGCCTCCTTCTGCAACATGACTGTTTTGCAGAAGGATACCACCGCGTCCCAGGAATCCCCGCTACCGACCATGGATTCGACCACGGCTGGCAAGGACAAGTCACTGCCTGCTCCGGAAACGAGGGCACGGCGCGGCTCCTCCCAAGCGGCACACTCTGCCTGCGTATGGTCGCACCGTGTACCTCAGTGCCCCAAGTTAACCTCACTTGCTCGTGTTGCACCCTGCTGAATACAAAACGAGGCTCTAATAACCGAAAAATGGCGGTATAATTCATTGAGATTTATATTTCAATGGTATAAACATTCTAAATGCCAAACGGTGCAGACTAGTGACGGGCAGCAGCGTCACTAGTGCGAGAAGCTGCAATCTGCGTTCGCCAACCCGCATGCCTAGCGTGGTGATTATGGGCAAACCCTCCAAATGACAAGCTAAATTCAACCATAGCCCTCAGTTCCCGGCCGCCTTGCTATTCCTGATTTTGGCGGCAATGACGGTACGGCAAGTTAGCGAAGAATCCCTGGGTTACAAATGGCCACCACACCCAAGTGAAAAATAAGGTGGCACATTCTTGGATTGAGTGAAGTCCGAAGAGAGGGGGAGGAAACAATAAACCTTGAATCGGGCACCTTAAGTATTTTCGATAGGGAGAGCAGCTATCCCAAGGCGGAGTCGGTTTCATGGTAAACAAATCCCTCTGTAAGTCTCCAGTGTCTCGAATAAGTACCTCGTAGTGAGGCTAACCGAGAGGTATAGCTTCAAGGTTGTTCAGGTCTATGCACCGACCTCGGCACATTCGGATGACGAAGCGGAGGAAATGTTCGATAACATCTCCAAGGCCTTGCCAAGTGCAATGCACTACTAAAGCCCACTACAGCGTTCTCATGGGAGATTTTAACGCTAATGTGGAAGTACAGAATTGCAAACTTATTAGAACACTGGTTTCACGCGTCCTCGGACGCAACAATACGCGCTCTATAGAGAAAACTATTGAGCAAAATCGGGGGTCAAAAGTGTTCGTCCGGTCACTTGAGAGGAGCCACCTGACGAAGTTGACCAAATCCAGTAGAGATGTCGTCGTTTCGACACCGGAGATCTTTTCGGAAGTAGAAAACTTTTACAGTTAATTATTCACATCACACGCATCTCGAACTGATCTCGAAAATGAGGATTCCAAACCCAGCATAACCCGCCACCCGCCATAACACGAAAGACCTGCCAGAAGTCAGCTAAGACGAAATCGAGGCAGCTCTTAAACAGCTTAAAAATGGAAAAGCCCCGGTGAGGACGGGATTAAGACTGATCTCCTGAAAGCGGAAGGAAGTCCTGTACTCAAAGAGCTTCGGGAGCTCTTAAACTCTGTCCTGTTCTCCGGGAGACCTTCAGAAGCGTGGCGATGGACTGTGGTCGTTCTCGTTTTTAGAAAGGGTGATAAGATCCCTTTAGAGAATTACAGACCCATTTCGCTCCTTAGCTACGTATATAATATGTTGTTTTCAAGAATCGTTACGAATCGTCTAGCGAGAACTAGTACTTTTACTAATTTTTATGTAGTCAAATATTTCAGTTGGAATTCATTTATTATTACATTTATTCATTTTTCGCAAAATAAAATGTCTACTTCGTCTAACTAGTTCGGTTCTTTTTTTCTATATAATCTATTCGTTTCTGGCACTCGCCGGCCGCTGCCGCGGCACCGCTCGCTTCGCTCGCTCAGCTCGTGCGTAGGAGGTTACAGTTATAACCTAACCTAACTTAACCATTATTTAAAATAATTAACCTACTCTAACTAGTTCCATAAGTAACCATAAATTTGACTTGTTTCAGACAAATTCAAGCACATCTCATTTACACATCACATTCTCTAACGTTTATTGTCTACAGATTGTTTGCTGTAATAAATCATTTGATTAAAGACCAAATGCCTAAATGATATTATCCTTGATAATATTCTGCCAAGTAAAAAAAATACCAAATGAAAATGTGCGTACTAAAATCATTCCAAACATTGCATTGGTATAAAAAAAGGTTGGCTTAATTTGTTTGGGTAGTGAAATTTTGGCAAAATATTTTCGGCAAAACGGCAGCAGGATCCCCGACTGGCGATATACCCAAGTGCTGCGATGTCTTTATAGAAACGCGTCAATGACCGTCTAAACTCATAATTCTCTAACGCATTGGAGGATGTGTTTTTAGACGCTGAATTGGCAAGATAGTGGCATCAACATCGACAGCGAGTACATCTCACAATTGAGATTTACCGATGACTTCGTCATGCTGACTGAATCGGGAACCGATTGCTGGCAATGGTAGTGCTCTCGAGTTTGTTCGAGAATATGTTTCTCGGGCAAACTCCGCAGTTTGGAAAGAACAACTTAGAACAGAAAAAGTCTGCTGGGCTGGTCAGCGTTTGGGAAGCCGAGCCTAAAAACGAAGGTTTTTTAATCAGTGCGTCCTGCCTGTTATGACTTACGGAGTCGAAATGTGGACGCTCACGGTACGGCTAGTCCATAAATTCAAGTTCGCTCAGCGAGCTATGGAACGGGCTATGCTTGGAGTCTCTCTGAGGGATCGAATCCAGAACGAGGTGATCCCGCAGAGAATCAAAGTTGTCGACACAGCTCACAGAATAAGCAAAGCTGAAATGGCGATGGGCCGGCCATATTAGCCGTAGAACCGATGACCGTTGTCGTAGACGTGTTCTTGAGTGGAGATCGCGAATCGGCAAACATAAGGTAGGACGCCCCCAGGCTAGGTGGAGCGACGATCTTCACAAGGTAGCAGGAAGGAAGGCTGGTAGTAGCTGGATTAGAGTTGCCGAGAATCGAGCCGAATGGCGTGCAATTGGAGGGGCCTATGTCCAGCAGTGGACTGCTATGGGCCGATGCTGATGATGGGTGAAAGTAACAAAGGAAGCGTTTTACACAAACTCAGGAGTCAAAGTTAGGTCGAGTTAGACAAAATTATGATACATATATACATATAGACTGGCCAATAGATAAAGCTAACGGTAAAATCCATAGCACAAGTATAGTCACAAGACTTACAAATAGAACATTTATAGTGTTCTCATTATACCTACTTGTGCGTAGATTATGTATTGTTAGGCTCGTTATGGTTAACGATTGAATGCAAGCTATCTTATTTCTTTTGCTGGCTTGGTATTAAAATACCTAAAAATAAAAACATGACATCTTTTCTCCCCGAAAAGTAGATTTCAGTCGACACGGACATTTTGTTAGTACGAGTATGTTGGAAGTCCTTGGAATAGGGGGCGAGCCTATTGCCAATTACCGAACACATCCACTGTCCAGATTCTAGGAGGTACTGAGAAATTTTCAATAACTGTTTGCCCGACTTGGGGATCGAACACAGTACCCTACGCTTAGTAGTCATACTTCCGACCACTGAACCAACGAGGTATTGTTACATTTATAATTAGGGTGGCTTAACGTGGAAAAAGGGTAGGTGTGTACCTACTTATCTCAGTAGATGATGTACACACAAAACTACTTAAAAAATGACACTAGTAAACAGTGATTTTGTTAAATAAAATCGAGTTGCTTTTTAAACAAACCTATTCGTAAATAATCCTCATACTTACTTAGTTTTTTCCAATCATCGGCAGTTTCTGTTAAACATTGACTAAATTAATTACGCGAATTTTCCTTACCACGTGTGTTTGCGCCAACATTAATAATTTATTGAAGATGAAACGGATTTTTTTCTTGCGAGTGTGTGTAAATCATCGTGATAAGTTTTGCTATATTTGCGGTCAATTACCTACTGTGCCCGACAGAGTCCTTAATAGTTTTTATTATTTTATTAACCACCTATAATTTTACATTAGGGATTGCAATAAACGATTTGAAATTAGAGAGGAGTCAACGTCGTAGTAGGACACCATTAGCTAAAAATTGTTATTTTAATTATTTTGGCTTTCGGGTGCGAATTTTTGACAAATCCTGGACTCTTTAAAGTGTTTGCTGCAGTCAATGATATTTAAAACTATAGATACGTTGTCCGCACTCTAAAATGACAACATGAAATGAAGCCAATTGGCCACATCGCGCTTAGTTACGCACCAACCTGTCGCGCGACACTACGTTTGTTTTTAATTTATATTGTGTGTGTAAACCTGTGCAAAACATAAAAAAACATGCCGTCGTGTGTTTTCAGACGATGTACAAATTATACTCCAAAAGTTAAAGACAAAAACGTGTCATTTCCCTTTCTTCACGCGTATAAGTAGCTATCTAGTATTTTCGCCGTTTTTAAGCGCCGCGATGTTGGTTCATGACGTGTCTATATATAATACGTCATTGGCTGCAGTGCAAAGTGTGTTAGTTTATTAACATCATGGGCTGAAGAATCTCGTCTTAAGCCGTTTAAAATTAAAACAAAATTAGCTGCTGTTGCAAAAGAGAGCGCGCGAGAGAGAGCGCGCGAGTGTATTTCGCGTTATCGCGACTACTCGTGTGTAACCGTAGCATTACAGACTAGATGTAAATACAATATAACCCATACAATTTCATTTAACTTTCGTTAAGGTCATTTTTAAGGTTCCGTAGTCTAAAAGAAACCCTTATACGTTTATTTTTTTCAAAGTGGATTTATAAATTCACAATTTATAAATTTTTGCATTCGCTGGAACAATTATTGTAAAAAGCAGTTGGACCAGTCTTCCTTAGGGACCTCTTCAATGGCTTCGTGGAACGCATTCACCGCCAATTCAGGGCTTGTAAAGGCTCCTTCAAACAGGCGCGACACGCGACGCGACACAAAGACACCGCGTGTAGCACTACAAGCGGTGCCTTTGTGTCGCGTCGCGTGTCGCGCTTGTTTGTAGGAGCCTTAAAACGTATGCCTCTAAGTTTGTCTTTAATTTTAGGGAACAAAAAGAAGTCACAAGGCGCGAGGTCTGGGCTGTATGACAGATGCGTCAACATTGGACGCCTTCAAACACGCTCCCGTTACCTTAGCGGAATGTGAGGACACGTTCATCGTGGTGAAGGACGACATTGCTTCGAGGACGCCTTTCACGAACTTTTTCTAAGGCTCTGGGCAAGCAAATGTTGACGTGCCTATCTGCAGTCACTGTCCTTTGTTCTTCAAGCGACACTGTTGTATAATGTCCTGATTTGCCGAAAAACGAAGCAACCATTATCTTACCAGTTACCAATGCTTCGACTTTTCTTAACTCTCGTCGGCCAGTTTTCAAAAGGAAATACCCATTCTGCCGACTGGCTCTTTCTTTCCGGTTCAAAGCAGTACACCCAGGTTTCGTCACCTGTCACGATATTATAGTCAGCCAATGCCTGTCCTCCATTAAGACGCTGACAACACCTAAACCGCGGTCACTGTCAGATTGCATAGAAAAGAAAGAGAAGCGCGATGACAACACGCTTGTAATTTATTGCAAAATATGAAGCAATTATCTATTTACTCAACATTGAGTTGAGTAATCGAAAATAAAAAACAACCAAGTTCTGCATTCAAATAAGACGTTATTGTTATTAATTAAATACGTAACGTATGTTGATATTTAATACAGATATTTTGGATTAGAACTCAAGGGAAGAGGTTAGTTTAACGTTAGTTTGTATCGAGATATTTTTTCAAAACGTGTTTTGGTAACAACCAAGTTCTGGGAAATATGTTCAAAATTAACATATATTTTTTCTGCTACCACAAACACTATACAGATATTGCTTTTTTTTCTTAAGAGAAGCCTATTTTGGTCAATTAGTTCTTGTCAGCGCCTTAAACTTTTCTATCATTTTACGGCACCACTCGACACACAGTCATTTCTGGTTTTCCGTTAAATCATCATAAAAATGCATGATTATGCATTTTTATTTCTTTTATTGTAAGTGGCCAGTTCCAGTATACCCCACGTAGTTTCGCCATGTCCGTCTGTCTGTCTGTCTGTTCCCGGCTTAGCTCAAAGACTCTTAGAACTAGAAAGCTGTAATTTGACATGGGTATACATATTAACCTGTAAAGCCCCGTGCGACTCCGATTCGGTGTCAAATAATAGAAAATCAATTGTGTCTCATTTGCTGTCCTTGACCAATCACGCCAACAAAGTGGCAACATAAAATCTTGTTTTAGGATACCTACCTTAGTACTCATCTATTCCATGGTGTGGTGTATCGTTGTATAGGCCGTTCAAATATATTGCGGACCTGTGAAAACCATTTTTCGATTCAGTACTCCGTTTGCGTAATACGAGTATAAAGCTTAAGGGCGCGTTTGCAAATCAGACAAAATTGTGCTGTTTTTCAGTACATATTGTGACAGAATTAAACCAAATCAAATATAACTAATCACTACCACATATAAATTGGTTCTTCATCTACAAAAAATAGTAACCATTTTATTGAAAATTATAGATTTTTATAATGTAAAAACGATTTTCTGTTCCCATTTTTCACAAAATTAACGATACCGGGTTGAGTTTCAGTACATTTTTGTTTTATTATCGACATATTTTAAGGTTTCTAAAAATACTAGAAGACAGCAGATATATTCAATTCCAAAAAATAGTACAAAAAAATATCAAAATACACAGTCGCAGAAAAAATTAAATACTGAACTTATTTTTTCACATATTTTGCTATTACGGATGAATCTTAATCGGTTGCATTAGGGGTTATTTTATTTTTGTTCCTGTCTTGCTATATTGCGCAAACGTTTCAAATGCAACCTCAGTCCGCGCTTGGCCGCCGTCGTGAGTGGACACTGTATCGCCTGTTAGCCGCGCCTCGTGTTGAAAAAGATCGCTGTACATGTACAAAGTATTCGTTAAACCAAATTAGATACTTGATACGATGTTTTTATATTCACAGATTTTTATATGTATATTATGTTTTCTGACTTGATGGAGTGACCGAAAACAAGCCCAAACTCGGCACACCTAGATCCATTCGTCGACGAGTTCCAGTAGCAGTCACCAAAGTACACCTTCAGGTCACACCATCAAGTCCGGAGGTAAGGTCTCATCATAACGTGACCCGTGTCAATGTAGTAGTTGGATTCTATACCTATTAATTTTGCAAACGCGTCCTTAAAGCTTTAAATTGCTATTTTAGTCCTGTCGCCACCCCCCCCCCCTCCCTCCCCCTACTAGCTTAGCTAAATGGTTGTTTTTGGAAGTGAAAAAAACTAACGAATAATAGTCGACCAACTTACATTTGCAGTTGGAGAATTGTATGGGAGAACGTGTTTTTCAACTATTTTGGGGATAAATTCACCCCAACTACGGAACCTCTCATTGTGCGAGGTCTGCACTTGGCCTGTTTTGTCTATCAATGTTATTGAAAAATAAACAATAACATATTTCTAACAATAAATCGATTAAAACAATAAAGGCTTTGCAACAACAACACACCCAACTGTTCAAACATAATAAATTATCCATTCTGGAAAGTTGCTGTTGTTACTTGTTAATTATTAAGTAAATAAACAAGTGTTACCTATATATGATCGTAGTCAAATAGTTCGTTAGTTGCTCCTCCGTTATATTTTGAGACAGTGGCCTCTGCAGCAAAATGGTGAAAATTTTAATTCTTCTTGTGGTGGTCGCGGTTTGTTCGACAGGTAACGTTTATTTTTTGATTATGACTATTTTCTATTATTTAACGACTGGCATTTGTAACTATAGAAACGCGTTCAATAATTAACTTAAAAACATTAACATAAGCAGTGGTAGAGCAGGAGTAGCTTGCGAGTTATATCCACCTAGTTGTAGGGCGTTGGTTCGAACCCAGACAGGTAGATATGCAATATATTTAATCACCACTGCTCCCAAAACGGCGAATGGAAACAGCGAGAGGGAAACCGGCATGCCCTAGAACCAATAATTCGAATATGCAACCTGCCCACACCCATGCGTGACACTCTCAAGAGAAAGCCTGAGTCCCAGCACCGCGAACACTGTGGACTAATTGAGGAGCATCTGTCCAAAAGGTCGTATTTCTATGATAAACAAACTTTACGAAAACAGAAAAAACAAGATGTTACTATTATGAAAATGCAAAAAAATAATTAAATGTAAGTTCACTTGAAGATTAAGAGTACAATACTAAATGCATTTCTAAAAATAAATGCACGTTCTTTTTTTTACGGTTCCGTACCTCAAATGGAAAAAACGCAACCCTTATAGGATTACTTTGTTGTTAGTCTGTCTGTCAAGACCCTTTATCTCGGAAACGCGTGGAGTCTCAGAGACCTCAGGTCTCAGTCCCTTGAAGCTGTGAAAAAAAACAACTAAGATAATGTAAAAAAGATACGGCCGTTTACGTCGCAAAAAACGTATATTTCGACACTCTCAAGGGAATCAAAATTTATAGGGTACTTTCCGTTGACCTAGAACTATGAAATTTGCAAATAATATCGTCTTATACTACAAGTACTGGGAAAAATCTGAAAACTATACATTTGTAATTAAATCACAAGAAATATAGTCTTTATTTAAAGTACCATTCTTTTTTCAGTCACCACTTACAAATCCGGATTAAATTTGATATTTAAGTAAAAAAACAACTTTTGATTAGGTTACCTAACTAATTTGTGTATGAACTGTTGGTATAACAATAATTTAAGTAATTATAGGTTTCGGAAACCGACTTTCGGGAAAAGCTCGGAAAAAACTGCGGGACTCGATTCCTGAACTATTTATAATATGTACAAATTTGTAGAGAACCCTCGGTGGGCGAGTCCGACTCGCACTTGTCCGGTTTTTAATTTAGTTTTAGTTCAAAAATACCACTTACTGATCGGACAAGTCAAAAATACGACCTTTTGATTTGTCACTTCTAGAAATAAGACTTTTTGAAAGACTTTTTCGAAATAGAAAATAAATCCTTCACATTGAGAAATACTTAACACTGAAGTTTTGGCATTCTGTCAAAAGAAAAAATCCTGCAATATTTTGATGTTTCTAACTACCTACAATTTATCTGTAGTACAAACTTAGTCTATAATATTTTTAACTTACTTTGAGCTGAAATTAGTCTTGCAGAGACAAACATTTTTTTTTATTTTTCAGGGTCGCTATTAACAATGTCATTTAATGCACAGCCGTCATCTTTTGTCGCGAAGCCGTTCTTTAGTCGAATTAATTGATTTTTATTAAAATTGTGAACAATGGAAAAACATAATATGGCATTTTGAACAGAACAATAAATAAAAGATGCATTTTGTAGAAAAAATGTGCCTGGGGGGTAACCATCACCTCTTATAGCAGTATTATTATAATATTACTTCACAGTGGGAAACTGATGGAGCTATAGCTCCATCTCTCTCTGTCTCACGCTGATGTAAAATTGAAATAATACTGCTATAAGAGGTGATGGTTACCCCCTGTTCTGTTTAAAACAATCCAAGAGAACATTTTAATGCATACATTTTGATTGGAATCCATTTTTGCATTTGATTATATGGGAAATACCTACGCTCCTTTTGAACAAGTTTGTAGGCTCTTTCGATGGAACTTTATGCCATGGGTACAAAAAAATCCAATACACTTAATAACCAGATTACAAGATGATTATTAACATTAACTAAATTAAATTAAAACTAAGTTAAGCCTAAAAAAGGCCCTCGGGGCATTGTACCGAGGATGCTGGCGGCATTTCCTCACTTAATTGCAATGCTGATTCGTTGCACGAGAAAGCCGCCAGCTTTTCGGTCACCAGTTACATCAACTAGACGTTTCGCGATTTCCGCAAATAACTTATGGTCACTCTCTATTTAATAACTTTCAGATTTTCGCATTCTGCCGCTGCACCCGCTTTACAAGTAGTCCGTTGGAGGTGGGACGGTGCCAGTGTGTCTACACAGGTAGCGTCCCACACAAGCATCCGTCCCAAACTCCACGGAACAAAAGACACACCATCAGGTCTTTTGCCATCATCTCTGACAATGCCAATCGGCTCAAGAAGAGCAGGCACATTGATGCTGGCAAGAGGCCGGTGGATTATGTCATTAAGTGTCGCAAATATTAAAATTAAAATAATAATAGTTAGAAAATGAAATACGACCTTTTGAACAGATGCTCGTCAATTATGGTGTACACAGTCAACCACGTTTTTCTAGAAGGTATACGTAAGCTTTTCCTTCGTTACAATAACCAAATCATCTTTCAGCTCTCGCCAAGATCGTCAGACCCTGCGCCTTCAACAACCACAAATGTATCCGCAACTATTTAGCAGCCCACTCCTACTGCAACAAGAATGTGATAGGAAGTCTGCCCAAAAAATATACGGTGAAAGAATACAATTATGAAATTCCGTACTTTAACTCTTCGCAATCTGACTATAATATGATCGTGAGGAACCATAACAAGTGCAAGATTTCAGAGTTATAGTAAGTATTAAAGATGCAAAACCAAAATCAAAAGTTATTTATTCAAACTAGGCTGAGAATCAGCGTTTTTCGAACGTCAAAGTTACAGAAGACAGACCCCCAAAACCGCCCGCCCTTCACCACTTCCTAGTGCTTTAGCTGGGAAGAAGTGGCGCAACAAACTGTCCAGCAGCACACCTGTCTGTTTAGTTATATAGACTTGATTCTATACAAATCGTATGCAAAGTCATTAACACTACCTACGAAACACAAAACATTAAATTAAATTACTTGCCATTATGTTAGCTAGCACACGCCAATATACCAACAAAACAATGAAAACTGTATTCAAGCAGATAAAAATTACAACAAAAAAAAATACCTAAATAAAAGCCTCCAGGCATAAAGGGCGTGCCCGCTTACATAAGGCTATTGGCTGTAATTCGAAGTGAGAAATGACAAGCTAGCACCATCGAAGTGAGATGCTGTAAAAATGTGTCTTCGTAGAATTTCGTATCTGACACTCATATAGGTGAGACAGCCTCATTTTAGAGCTCGATTAGTGTTAACGCCTGGGTAAGTACTTCGAGCTTTTAGAACGTTATTAAGATTGTTGAGTAGGTCCCAATCAAAGTTACGCTAGTTACATTTAAGCCTTTCGTAATAGAGGGCGAGCCTATTAGTCACTGCCAACTGAGCACAAATCAGAATCCGGAGAAACTCCCAATATCACTTTGCCTAACTTGGGAATCGAACCCGCCGGGCCCAGGTCATCAGTCGAGCTTGCGATAATTAGACCAACGAGCCTTATTACATAGATAAGTTACTAATAAAAACTATTTCAGCTACAACACCATCACAAAAAAGATCGTGCTGACGGTAGATTGCCAGAACCTGGACCTCGAGTCAGACCGAGTGGTAACTTTACATCGCACCAAGAAAGAAGACGTGATCTTTTCCTACTATATTCGGGCTTTCTATAGTAAGTACCTTTATCTAAATCATTTAGGTCATCATCACCTAGCCTTTTCCAAACTTCGTTAGTGTCAGCTTCCAGGCTAACCGGATGCAGCTGAATACCAAGAGCGGCTGCCTATCTGACCTGCACAATCCAGTCACTGGGTAAAACGATACCCTTTTGAATCGAGCGAGAATGATTTAGAATGACATCCATGTTATGTACTAGGTACACATAACATAGGTGACTTTCTACATCGTCCTCGCATGTACCTACGTATAATTTGAACTTGAACGATGTGACTAATCTTTTGATTCAAGTGTCCATGGAGCTTGTGCCCGCAAGAGGCACTAGGAACTGAAAGAACACCACTAAAAAATCTTATTATTCTTGAAAATAAATAAGTTATTGCTATTTAAACATTTTTTTTAGTTAGTTTAGTTAGGGTACCAACATTACCCCGATTCCATTAAAAATGAGCGAATTTTCAACAGGGCTTATAAGTTATGAGTGACTTGTAGACACCCACAAACGACGGCCGCTTGCGCCCCATGTAATAAACCGCTAAAATTCCTCACAAAAAAAAAAAATGCGGCGTATTTATTTCTTTTTTTCCTGAAAGTTACCACATGATGCGTCAATAACCTTAGTTATGCTGACGACATGGTGTTGCTGAGCGCTTCGGTCTGTGGCTTGAGGAAGCTAATGCAAATCTGTGAGGAGTACGCGAGTGGGCACGGCCTTAAATATAATGTGACCAAAACCCAGTGCATGGTCTTTGAGACGAGTAGTGCTAAATGCCCGCAAAGTATACTTCCAGTTTTTCTCAATAGTGTTCCCCCTAAACTGGGTGAAACAATTTAAATACTTAGGGCATGTGGTCACAGCTGGCCTCAGGGATCTGGTGGAGGTGCGCAGGGTGCGGGTCAGCTCCAATACTGACCTAGAGATGATTGCCGGACGTTTGGACTGCCCTTAGCGTATTAGGAAGTGTTGCAGTAGGCATATAGCCAGGACTTGTAATTTAAAATTTTTATTTACTTTTGACTTTCTTATTTTAAATTGACATTGTATTTATGATTTGATGACATTCTATTTATTTTTATATTTTGTGATTTGTATTTATCTCGTGTATGAAACACGAGATAAATGCAAATATGATATAACTTGTGATTGTAATATGGGAGAACCTGAAATAAATGTTTTTTTTTAATAAATATTCTCTGTGCGTCCCTCACGGATCGGTCAGGGTTGTTGTTACGCTACGAAATTCGCAAATAGCTTCATCTTTTTGACTGACCAACTCCTTGACAATTCAAAAGTTCCTGGAACTGTTTAATTGAAATAAATAAATTAAAATGCGCACTTCTAACGTCTCGGCTATTAGCTAACCAAATATAATGTTTTCAGATTTGGTCCGCATGACAATGAACCTGTCTAGTGTGACCAAAAATAACGTGTGCAAGGCGCACGTCTTCACTGATGTTGCCGAGATGCCGTATAACCACATACATCCTAAAGGTTGATCATTTCATGTATTTAAACCTACGGCTACATTATCGCGACAACGCGAACTCCACTACGCGCGCTCTCTCCCACACCGGTCGACATCTCGCTGTACAACAGAGAGCGCGTGAAGTGTAGTTCGCGCTATCGCGGCAGTGTAGCCGTAGCATTATAGATAATGGTTGTAAACCGAAATTAAATAAATGGTAGTAGCAGCTATAGATACGCACTTCCATCTTGAATGCTTGCCGCTCAACAAAGGACTAACGGACGATCAACGACGAACATGTGGATGCTCGCACGATGATCGTGCCGATTACAAACGACCACACGATTAACGATCATCATCAATTGTGAAGAGGAGCCATTAAATTGAAATGCGATAAAGTGTTTATGTGTGTTACGCAATTATCCCGCGGTTTTTAAAGAAAAAAAACGCAATATTGTTGAATTTTATTTTTTCCAATATTTTTGTCTTCCATTTTCAGATCAAAAGTCCGGGAAATTCTTGTCGACGATAATTTTGCCTGACTTTCACATCCATGAAAGGGAGAAATTCCTCCAGCTGGGAGCTGATATAATGAAGGCCTTCTTAGATTGGATAATTTGCGACTCTAACTGTTACCAAGGTCTTCTTTGAAAATCTGTGCGGAGCATGCATTACAACATTGAAATTTAATAAATCAGAAATGACGCTTTTGTACCTCGCTAAGTTTTTAGTTTTTTATTTGTTTGGTAATATTGGAAACGAGGATTTTTGGTGTTTTCAAAAAATTAAGTTTTGTGTTAATATTTATTTTAAATAAAAATTTAATGTTTCAATAAATTATTGTCGTTATTTTTATTTTCTGTCCTTGCAAATCTATACAATTAAATAATATCAAACATACCCATTTTCGCTAACCCTAAGTGACACATACAGCCTTGGCCAAAAGTATTGAGCACCCATGACATCTTTCAGTTCTAAGAGTATCAAATAGAAATAAAACAAAACGTTTTATATAGGTTTATTTTACTGTTTATTAATTGAAAATTAATATTTTGTGGGTCCACCCTTTGCCTTAATTACGGCAGAAATTATTTTTGGTAAAGAGCTAACAAGATTTTTCAGTCTTCAGCAGTAATCGCGTTCCATTCTAGGCGCAGGTAGCGTTTCAAATCTTCTCTGTTGTTAATTGTGTGGCGCCTAACTCTACGCTTTCATAAACCCCATAAATGTTCTATGGGGTTCAGATCTGGCGACTGGGCAGGCCAGTCAAGAAGCTCTGTGTTATTTTCCCGAAACCATGTAATAGTGCGGGCAGATTTGTGGCATGGCGCGTTATCCTGCTGGAATTTAACACCATCCATGTTGGTGTCGCCGACAAGTTTCGTGAATGAAGGCAGCAACGTAGTTTCTAGGACATTTATGTACTTAGTAGAGTCCATGCGGCCCTCACACACGAAGAATTCGCCAACTCCAGAATCGGTCATGCAACCCCAGACCATTATGCTGCCGCATCCGTGTTTTACGGTTGGGATCACCCACTCTGGCTTAAATTCTTCGCCCACCCGGCGACGCACAAAGGTCACACCAGGTGTACCAAAAATCTGCAATAAAGAGAAAAATATTGAGTTCCGGAAAAAAAAATAACTTCATCTATATGTTTGGTTTTTAAACCATTTTATATAATTTTAATAGGGCATTAAATTGACTTATTCACCTCAGTTTGATTCGTCTGACCACACAACATTTGACCACTCTTCAGCGGTGAAAGTTCGGTGTTTTAAGGCCCATTTATACCGAGATTTTTTGTTGTTGTCGGAGAGCCATGGCTTCTTCCTAGCTTTACAGCCTTTCAGACCAACTCCCTGAAGTCTTATACGAGTAGTTCGAGCAGAAATTGATTCCTTAATTTGTTCTGAGAACTCAGCAGCGAGCTCTGAAGATGTTTTTTTCCTATTTCTTAACGACTCTCTCAGTACCTAAATAAAATACCAAAGGCACACTAGATCACTAGATGTGTTCACAACGAGCGATGGTAGCGAACTGATAAATAAATACAAAAATTGTAAAAGACACATTTTATTGCACCCAGGTGTTTTATTGCTAGCTGCGGCGTGGGTCATTGTTTTTAAATCTTTGTAGATGACCGACAAAAGAATAATTTCAACAGTAGATTTGGTTTTCTCCCATACTTACCGTGAACGAGCGAAATTTGTAAGGTGCTCAATACTTTGGGCCAAGGCTGTACATGAATGTCCAGTCATTCAACATAAAAATGAGAAATTTTGACAGTTTGTGGTAACTTGACGGGCTGTGGTTACTTATAAATAAAACCGCGCTGTTAGATTTTCAACGCTCGGCTCAGCACCGTAAGTTAAAATCTAACACCGCGCTTTTATTTAGGCCTTCATTTGGTGAAACAGTTGACCTCTCGAAAAAGGTAATCTTGGTTGTAGTACCTAAAGGTTTGAAAAAAAAAACCAATTCAGTTTTAAAAACTTTTATTTATAAAATTGGTTGACTTTAGAACTACGCATACGGACAGGCGAAGCTGTTAACAATATCTTAAACATCTCATATTTATTCATTATCTGTGAAAAACTATTTTATACAATAATATAAATCGCTTGGGAGTCACTTCAAACATAGTGTTACGTTGTTGTTGTTTCACTACTTATTGAGGCGGCCTATTTTTGTTTGAACCTATTGACCGCCACGTCAAAAAAGCAAAAACGTGCCCACGGCGCCAAGCTACGAATTATTCTTTAAAATCTGTCATGTAGTCGTGACCGTGGCGTGCTGGGCACATTTCGATATGTCATCTATACATGACTGTGGCGGTCAAAAGGTTAATTGAGTTAATAAGACTTGACGATAACTTAGTCGAGTCTTTTCATAACTAAGGTTCAATCAAAATATCTGAATCAACTTTAAACAGACTCAGGCAGTGCTGTATAAATGTCACCGTGAAAACTTATGTGGATTGAGCTGTCCAGTGTCATCCCACCTCATTCCCAGACATAACATAGGATTGACACTATTGACAGCAACTTAACTGACATTTTCAAGGTGACATTCTAACAGAATAGATCGGACGAGCAACTCTGACATATGATAAAACAAAACAGCTGCTCCATACCCTTGTCCTATTAAAGTTGTTAATATTCATGATTCTTGCGCTCTGTTCAAACTGGCCCAGGTATTTGTTCGGCTCTTATTGTATACAGCTTGTTAGTTAATGTTTCATTGAGTTTCATAATTGCGACAGATATTTTAGAATTATCCGTTGGAAGGATAGTAGATCCTTCCAACGGATAATTCTCCAGAGATATCCAAAAATTATATGATCAGGCACACAATAATATTCTCTGTACAATAAAATTATCATAAAAATATTTATTTTTATTACGATTTTACTATATTAAAAAAAAAAGATCTGTCATTTTATTTCCAACCAATGATCTATTATATAAAAATAAACAAAAATAGGCAACCTCGCATCACTATTAATATAATATTATTATATTTCTATATTACGTGTTTGAAAATAGGCATTATCACAGGACCTATTACGAGAAATTATTTTTGGAGGAATGACAAAGGTAATATTAATTACTATTAAGTGACAGTACAATACGGCCGGTCTGAACTCAGGCTCTCCGAACTTCCACGCATGTCCTCTCACTCACACTCGCCTCATGTCACCATTTGGTTCTTAAAAAAAGTTATTGCGCAGCCTCCTGCGCTAAGTTCGGACCGGCCATAATTCGTTGACCGTATTGTATTCTGAGTTAAGATGAGACAATTTACTTATTAAAATATTATGAGATAGGAAAATAATAAATAAGGACACAATTATTTTTTATTGCAAAAATTGACTGACTAAAAAATCTAGTGACTAAACATCACGCCAGCATTGCCCAAAGTTAGGCAGAGGTATTTAGTAAGCCCACACTTCGCCAGTTATGTTTAAGTTCCATGTTTTAGGCACATGTTACACCGCCGGCGATTAACGAGAAGCGAGTAGAGATAGCAGCTAAAAATGAGTAGGCGAGCAACGAGCAGCGAGTGCGCGACACAACGGCGACGAGCGTGTACTCTTTGATAGCTCTTGTCGCTGCAAAGAACGAGTACTCGCCGGCGGAGTAAACAGTCAACGATCAACTATTAATATAAATGTATCTCTTTTACTTGCACATGACCTTACTATCTTTAGTACGTCTCTTGAACGAGAAAATAGTTGATCGTCGGCGGCGGTGGGACATTTGCCATAGAAGATGAGCCTACTGACTAAAAGGGGACAAATCCAGGCCACATACCTTCGTGTGTAGCAACACCGGTCTGCGACGTACAAAACAACTAGCCTTTCCTATTTGTCCCACTGCTGGCCAAAAGCCAGCCAAAAATAAGAAGCTATAAGATTCATATTCGACTTAACAATCGTTATCATAAACATTTTCAAGATTATTTTATATTAAGGTTTGGAACAGTTTTTGCAATGAAAAATGTGAAGAAGCTTGTACAGTCGCCAGCACCTCAACTTAACACAAACTGTCAAATTTCTCCAAATGATTTTAACCTATTGACCGCCACGTCAAAAAAGCAAAGACATGCCCTCGGCGCCAAGATATGAATTATTCCTTAAAATCTGTCATGTAGTCGTGACCGTGGCGTGCTGGGCACATTTTGGTTTGTCATCTAAATGACTGTGGCGGTTAAACCTTAAAATGTAGACAGTTTAGTTCAAAATAGAATGAGAAAATTTGACAGTTAGTGGTAACTTGATGTGCTGTGTGTGTACATAAATATGTGTCTATTATGAAATTCTTAAAGTAAACTAAATTAAATATAATTTGTATATATAAAATTTAAGTTTTATGTTATCTTTTGTATCGATACAAAACGCGTTTATGAAAGTTGCGCACACACATGCAGTGATTCTTGACGATCGAATGGACGGCGATCAAGATTATATTGATACACGCAACAAATACACTAGGTTCCTAAAAGGGAAGTCTGCACAAAAACAGATTGTCAAACTCAACTAAAGTGATTTGCTTGGCTTTTTATTTCCGTCAGCCAATCACAGCATAAGTTTGATCAATATTTTAAAATTAAAACTGATTTACTTGATTTGCTTCGTGGCTATGATAAAAGCCGCGCGAGTCGATCAGAAGTTAAGCGAACCCGGATGGTTCGTGGGTCCATTACATATCGAGACCTCTCCATGCCTCGGAAAGCACGTTAACAAATGACAGCCGGGATCAACGGGTCCCGGCTGTCATTTGTTACATCTTTGACAGTCAGAAGCCCAAATCTGATAAATAGTCCTACGAACAGGTATCGTGTTACCCAGTGACTGGGTTGCGGAGGTCAGATGAGCAGTCACCCTATTGAACATACTGGTATTCAGCTGCATCCGGTTAGACTGGAAGCTGACCCCAACATAGTTGGTAGTAATTTGTTGCATCGTGTGTATGGGGCCCTATCTGTTTTTGTCTTGATTGGCCTTTCATTAACCGAATGTTACTCTACTACGATTATATCATCATTAAAATTTGTACCAATACAAAAAAAAATACAAAAAAGTAACATCATAGAGCAAAATATAATAAAATAAAATATATAATTTTACTTTATATTTATAGTTTTGATCTTAAATTAAATATATTAGAGATTCTTATTAGAAAAACTACAGTTTTAAGAATCACTAAGTATTAGCAGGTTTTTAAGACATGGCGATACCCAACCTGTGGCATTTCGATACTTAGTGCGTTTATTCACCGCCACCGTCACCGAGAAACGAAATTATTCGAACCGAATGTGACACCGTAAATGTATAACGCTACTTCGGCGTCATGTCGTTCTTGGCGACGTTGCGGTGACGGCGGCGGTGGATAAACGCCCTTAGGCCCACTTGCAACTTGCAACATAAATCAGTACATGCGTTTAGCGCTAAGTAAATTTGAAACATAGTTCTGACTCTCTTCAAACAATTGACAGAAACAGCACGTTGTATTAAATTCGTTTAGCGATAAATGCATTAAATTCGTGTTTTGTGGTGCAAGTAAGCCTTATAATGAATATTTTTCATAATTGAATTTTTACAGATTTACTACAGCTGACTTATGAGAGTTATTTTCAGTAGTACTATTTAATAAGTAGAAGAGAGCTTTTTCTTCAATTTCCCGAGCAATTTATGTTCGAAATATTTTTAGTTTACACCGCTCCATTTAAAAAATCTTCGAATATTTTTTATTATGCCCTTGGACTAATAAAAACTTATTTTAAACAACTATCAACAATACGGCACCTGATCTTATTCATATACTATTTTTATATAACTATCTATACAATTTTCTAGTCGATTACTTTCGTGAAGGTTTTTTCTTCTATTATCATAATTTTTAACAACGGACTGGCTGTTTTATCACTTTATTAATATACATTTTACTTTATAAGATATTTGTATATTTATAAAGCGAAGGACTTCTTCATTCTCTATAGTAAATTTGTATATGGCAATAATTGGTTTAATATACAAATTCACTATAGAAAGTAGTAAATGTTGCCGTTATGATGACAAACTTTTTTCTTAAAACTGTTGTCTTTCACCCCAGTAGTTGCAATACACCCCAGTTGACGGTATATTATTCTCAAAGCATAAAAAAATAATACAATTTTGATTAATAAATCTCAAAAACTTATAGTATATATACGAGTAGTAACGCTGAGCAAATAATTTGCAGAAAGCTACTTGGTAGCTATTATAAGGAATGTAGCCAATTTTATAAATCACACAAAAAAAACTAACAAAACATGAATAATTTAAATGCAGCGTTTTCTATAGTTACAATTTTATATATCCAATACATTAAAAACTTGATTTGTTGTTAAGCCAAAAGCCAACGGACCTAGGGCCTAAATAAGTTCATAAAAATATTGTAATGTTACACATTTTCTGACCAATAATAGGTAATTTTTTGCTTGTTCAAATAAATAAAACCTTAAAGATTCAAGTCAACAATAAAATGTGGCCAAAATAAAAAAATAATTGAAATCTAATATTTTACATTTGATATGAAAATAACTTGATATGAATCTTACTCTACGGGCAAAGTAAAGTCAGGAAAATTAATTGTTCAGCAAACTGACTACCAAATTAAAGTGTCCGTATGTCTAACTAAACACAGCTATCGTTCTTTGACAGGTGGATGGATAAAACACGGCAAATTGACGTAGGGTGTTCACTTAACAATTAGTATCCCTGACTACATAGTTATATTAATTCTCCGCTTCACCCAGACAATGGTGCCGATTCCCTTGTTCACAAACTAAACTAAATTTAAGTTCGGTGCCTCTTTTTCTTTCTATTTCATTAAGAAAAGGACAGAAGATACATTTTAGTTTAGTCCTGTCAAATTAATCAGCGCTTGACGTAATTTTAGTAGGCAACTTTTAATCACGTCTAAACTTGTACGGAGTAGTGACAGGCGCTGATTAATTTGACAGGACTAAACTAAAATTTATCTTATGTCCTTTTCTTAATGAAATAGAAAGAAAAAGATGCACTGAACTTAAATTAAGTTTTGTTTGTGAACAAGGGAATCGGCACCATTATCAGCTTTAACTCTTTTAGCAATTTCTAATACTGGCTAACATATTTTGGTGTACTTTATAACATCACGTCGCTTCCAAATCGGGTATAGGCACATACAAAACCACTTTAGTTACTTACGACCTAGATAATAATATGCTATGTACATTTTTTATACGTATTTAGGTATATACAAGACAAATGGTATAAAAGTTATATATTTATGCGAATTTGTTTGAAAACTACTGGACCGGTTATAGTTGAACTGGGTTTTTATTTCAACCTGGAAATCGTTGTTTATTGTTTTTTTTTTTTTTTTATATTGGCAAGAAGTTCCTTAACGCACGTTATTCACTGCACATTTGTCGAATGAGAGCTAGATCGGAAAATGTGTAACTTTTTGATGTCACGACACTTAAGCTACGTTTTTTTTTCATAATGTTACTCTCAAATGTTGTTAATTTTATTTCATTCTGCCTGTTATTTAATACATAATATATATATATACAGCGAAAGGAACGTCGTTTCAACCGGGAGTTCCCCGACACCTTTCAAATTTTTAAAATTATGTTGTGAGGTTCATTGAATAAAGAAAAGCTTTTATTTTAGTTTTCTCATTTTAACTGGTTTCAATTAACTACCTAACTGGTGTTTGAAAAACAATTTAACAAAAAAATATATTTATAATAATTGTTATATATATCAACAATATTTTTAAACAAAGATCTTTTAATATGTATACCATTATATGGCACATAAATTGTGACAATTATAATTTCGAGATTGCTGGTTACGCCTATTTTTAACAAGTACTTATCGCGATTAATAAAATGATTTAATTCATAAAAGTAAAGCAAAATAATAAAAAAATGTGTATTGATAATATGCATGCAATTAAAAAATATAAAATAAGCAAAAAAAAAAGTATAAAAAAACTTGAAACAGATCATTATCAAAATATTAAAAACGTAAAATGCATACGTACCTATATATAAAAATTACGTAGGTATTGGTAGATTAAAAAATATGTAATGATTTTTTTTTGAGATTCCTAAGTATTAACTTTCGTATATAATATAATTTCGAGATAATATAACAATTTGAAGGCACTAAGCTATTTTGAAAATATAAAAACTAAAATAAGTATACTTCTATCGACAATAATATTGCGCTTAAGGGGAAGGCAAGAGGCTCTTTTAAATAAATATAAAAAAAAATCCTAATGAAATTTTTCGTTCGTTATCATACCTGCGATCTATGCATAACATAAAATAATATCACCCCTGTATTCCCCGAAAGGTTAGGCAGAGTTGTTCCTATAATACCCACAAAGTCCTATGCATAATATTTATATTTTTTAAATCAGTTTTAAAACTATATATTAACAACTGCAAACTAAACCATTAAAATATGAACTTATGCGAGGTGTACTTGAAAAAACTAAAACCTCTTAAGGTGAAACCGCCAAAGTACTTCGCGAAAATGTTATTAATTTTCTTATGTTTTCTGCAATTTGCGGGTCAGTGTAAGGTTGTATGTTGATTAAAATATGATTAAACTCATTCATACAACTAGCCCTCTTCAATGATCAATAAAATTATTTGCTTAGAAAGAAGATACATTAATAAGGTGTTTACAAAATTTGTGACCTCTGTACAATCTACCCTAAATTAGGCATGCAATATTAAATAAAATACTCGTCAATCAAATTAAAATTGAAAAAATAAATAAACAAAGAATGGTCTTGAATTACTGGCATGACATCGGAGGTCAATTCTAACTTATTATTGATTATAATTCTAATTGCAGAAAACGTAAGAAAATTGTAAATTTCGCGGGCTACCTTAGCACAACCCCATTAGACATTGTACTCAAAACGTAAAAGTTATTAATAATTATGAGCATAACAACCCCTTTAAAAGGTTAGCAGTTGAATTCAATTACGACTTGTATAATACCAAAAATAAATAATAAAAAATAAGAAAAATCGTACTACGTGCTTAACATGCAATTAAATATTGTGCATCGGCAACTATACTGGGTCAATTTAAGTTAGTTCACGAAACTCGACAGACATGGTGTGTATCAATATCCAAACACGGATAAAACAAAAGCAACAATTATATGATGAAATATTTTTTTTGTATTTTTATTTTTGTTTGTAAACTTCACAGGGTAAAACAAAAAAAAACAGATTTTCTCTACTCATACATTAAGTAGTATTACACTACAAGCTGTCGTGGACCCCAAAACAACACCTAATTCTATTTTCTTTTTGTTTTTCCGTATTAAAATATCGATACCGATCACATCTACGGAGTTTGGCTGGCTAATTAAATTTGACCCTGTATAGCATGCCTGAAAAATATCATATAAGACGTACTACACACTAGTTAAGGCAGCAAGATATATTCGATTTTCTCACGGTCAAGATTAAAATTGTCAAGCTACAGTGTCTCCAATTCATTCATAAATCCTTTTAAAATAGTTCTCTAAAGCAAGGCACAAACAAATAAACAATTTATTTTAGTAAGTGCTGTTTTGTGCAGATTATAATAAATACATTTACAAATACACACACCGTTTTGGCAACTAAAAATTAAATTGTTTTTGAAAATTAAAACTAAGTTCTGATATTTTTAATAAATATAATAAATCTGAAATATGATTTTATATATATTATTATTTTATTTATTTATTATTTTAATATATTATTTGGAGGAAAATAAACCACAATGGACATTACAAAAATTAAAGGTTCGATTAAATACGTGGCTTACGCAATTGAAGTTGTGACTAGAATAAGCATAAAATGTGCAGTGGGTTATAATGTCACTAAAAACTCACGGGGCGTTATATCCCAATTTTATCGAACGCCAGCGGTCACAAAACGCGGGACCGAGATGATAGGACACCGTTCTCCTTCCACGTTTTAAGACCACATCTTCCCACATGACTAGGTGTTTGGTAGGTATTTATAAAAAAATTGGGTGTTTCAAAAATGCACCGTTAGTTTTTAGCGAGCGTATAAAATACTGAGATTATGGTTAAACATACAAATATTACAATTTCATTTACTTTTAAAAATAAATATTGAAGCCGAAAGCCGAAGCAATTATATTAGATTAATGTTTAACTTTAAAAAGGGTGCAAATATAAAGTATTTCTCACATCGTTTTAGCCTTTCGGCTGTAGTACCTACTTCGAAATTCGGCTTTAGACCAACATATTCGGCCTTCGATATTACAATTCGATCGACATTTAAATAAAGTAAAGTAGAGCCCTGATTTACAACTCACGCTGCTAAACCGAGCGTTGAATATCCAATGCGCGACAAGAATCGTCGCATTAAAGAGAGCGCCCGTGTGGACGTAGGCTAGAGCAATCTTTTGCTCTCTTTTTCGCCAATTTATTTTCAGATGAGATTACCAATACCTGCTTACACGTGTACATAAAAATAATATAATCCCGGTTATCTTTAATTATAAGAATCTCGAAAATGAGACCGTAAAGAGGTCGGCTGGTCGAAAGAGAGGGGTAATGTCGTATCCTCGATATTTCAGGGCCCTACTTTCTTTAGCATTCGGTCGTAACAAGCATTCGTAAGAACTTATAAAAAACATAAAGTCTACGCTGTTGTTCTTTTATCTGAAAAGGATGAAAGAAATAAAATCAACAACAAAAAAAAAAGAAAAAAAATGGTTCTGTGTACATTAGAAGAACTACAAAGACAGACAAAGTGAAATATCTATTATACAACATGTATCACAAAGGATTTAACAGGTATTGAAATATCGTATGGGACAATTAATTATTTTTTCCGCGATTACGATGATGTACGATGTCAACATCTTAATCGCACCCATCTGTACCCCCTGCCCCTAAATATGACCACACCTTTCTAATACACGCTGTACAGGCCAAATTAAATGAACTGGAAAAATACGGAGAGACGTACTGATACCAGAGGACGTCCAGAACACGAGGACTGTCCCTGATATTTAGCCAGCTAATTATGTTGGACCAAACATGTCTTATTTAGCAAACAAACATGGTACGAAAATCGAGGATTTTTGGAACAACCGCACACTGTAAAAAACGAATATAACGTGGAGAAGACAATACGAGAATAAAAGAAAACACTGACAATATCAAGCGTGTTTGGAAACTATCAAATAAATGATAACATAAAATATTAAAAAAATGATTTTTTTCAAACTAACTAAATATTAGTGTTGGGCCGACTATGGGTTTTGCCGATAAGCGACTAGCTTCTATATTGACGAAACTCTTGAATATATTAGATTGAATTTTTGTTTGCATACTGGGAACGTTTTTAGGGGCCATTCAAGTAATACGTAAGCAGAATTTTAGTAATTTTTAACCCCTTGTCAGGAATGGTAAGCAAAGCTCTTACCTCCCCTCCTATGCTCACGTAAACATTAGTTGATTTTTATGAGGCTAGAAATAAGGAATTTATAGACTATACAAGAATTGAATACCCATCTAAGTAATTTCCCTAATTCCGTGCCTTCAAAATTTACCATAAAACACGGCGTGAGAGCAAGTAAACAATATCAATTATTTTGGGGAATTCCTGAACATGCATTTCGCTTTCGAGCATAGACAAGTAGGGTATGCCAGTTTGCAGAAACAGTAAATAAATTAATATTACTGACGTAATCACCACCCAGATCCCCCGTCCCGTCGCATGTCATAAAAATAAGCAAAGCAAAGGCCCGCCACCCCCCTTTGATGCTTACGTAATACTTGAATGATAAGATATTTGAAGATAAATTGAGTGTATTGTCGTCTCCACCTTGTATACGATGTGGATAACCTCTAAAACTTCTTCGAATTGATAAAAACACATTGAGTTCACTAAAAAACGTAATTTCAGAGCGCCACATTTGTTTACCAATGAGACAAATAAATATACTTTAGTTAGAACCAGTAGGTGCGCGATGCAATATTATAATATAAGCTTAATTAAGGGAAAATATGTAATTGATCCTCTAAAAACTTATTGATCTTCTAAAGTTGGAACCTTTTTTTAATTTTTGCGCTTCTAACAATGCACATTTAAAAAAATAATTGAGCCTCTTTTGAACTTTCTGCCCTTTTCTCACAGTTGGTCGCAGTAACTAAGCTAGGGCAGCCCGACCAAATGGCTTAGGTTGGATTAAACCTGTGACAAAACGCGTGCGAGCCGAGCGAGCGAAGCGAGTGGTGCCACGGATGCGGCCGTTGAGCGCTACATCCAAGTTGGTCGCAGTTACTTGGCTATTTAGTATTTTAGAGACCACAAAACAGGAATTATTTGAGGTTCACAAAAAGAAGCGCAATCATTGTTCAATAATATTTTAGGAGCGCATAATTGGAATTACCGTTACTGTTGCCATCTCTGTACATTTATGGAATATGTGTGTTCATCAGTTACTTGGCTATTTAGTATTTTAGAGACCACAAAACAGGAATTATTTGAGGTTCACAAAAAGAAGCGCAATCATTGTTCAATAATATTTTAGGAGCGCATAATTGGAATTACCGTTACTGTTGCCATCTCTGTACATTTATGGAATATGTGTGTTCATAGTTAAATACGAACACACATATTTCCTTTCATTTTATAATAAAGGTTATTTATGACAGCAAATGATGTAAATCCTCGGAATAGACGAGATCCATATAAATTTGTGCTGAATGATATGCCAAATACAACAAAAACTGTCTAGCTATGTGCGTGCGTATTCATAACAAGATACCAAGCCAATTCGAAACATAAGTCGTTGAATGAGTGTAGCTTCTACAAGGTGTAACATAAATAACACACAACCTCTAAAGGGACCATTGTACTCGTCATTATGAATAACTTTTACGATGGGACCAAACCTGAAATTGCGAAAAAAAAAAGCTATTCTCTACATTTTGTCCAGTTAAGCGAACATAAATATGTATTTACGTAACAGCAGATTTTTTTTCGCTATTTCATGTTTGGTCCCATAGTAAAAGTTGTTCATAATGGTGTTGAAATAATGCATGCTATGTTTATATTTTAATTATATTTTAACACCATTGTATACCATGTTTTATGCAAATAAATGATGTATTATTATGAATTATTAGAGTTTCTATTAAATACATGCCCTTAATTAATAGCGAATCTAGACGTTTTTATAAATTATTAAAATCAACCACAGTCACATTTTATGCACTTTGTGTTATATAAGGAATTGTTATTAATTAATAAAAGCAAACATTGATATTGCACAAATATAGAAAATGTTGCCACAGTTAAATTGTTTTTACTATGCTGTTAAGAGTTGCCAACTAACGTGCTTCTGCAAAATGTGTTTTAAAGTTGACAACCCCGTTAAAGCCATACATATTTTTTAAATATATTAAATTAAATACCAAGAACCTCTTCCTTTTTAAAAGCAGTTAAATTATTTCTAAGTTGCCAGGTTAGGGTAACACTGGTCTAGAAAACCCCTAATTCAAAGTTAAGCTAATCCTAGATATCACGAGAAAATATCAACAATATTGTACTTATAGCTACCTACCTACTCTATCGACCAACTAGGTTACACCTGACCATTTTCTGTACTAACATAAAAAGGCAACTGATTTTCCGGAGTTTTACCCGGAAGGGGTATACTACTCACCCCGAAGGGGTAAACTACTCTCACCCAGAAAGGGTAAACTACTCTTACCCTGAAGGGGTAAAGTACTCTCACTCCCAAGGGGTAAACTACTCTCACCCTGAAGGGGTAAACTACTCTCACCCTGAAGGGGTAAAGTACTCTCACCCCCAAGGGGTAACTACTCTCACCCTGAAGGGGTAAAGTACTCTCACCCCGAAGGGGAACCTACTCTCACCCTGAAGGGGTAAAGTACTCTCACTAAGGTTGAACCTTCCCTTCCCAAGAGTTTTACTCAAAGGATAAAGGGGATAATTACTATCTGTCTGGAATTTAGGGTTAAAAGCTTTGCTATCCATGTCTATCTAAATTAATGTTACCCTTAAAATAAAATAAATTGATAGTAGTTTGCCCCTAAAGCTATAGCTTCCTTCCCCTTAAGTGAATATATTATTTGGCGATGGTAAAATGCGAGTTTTTTGTAGTATAAAGCTGCGTTTTCATTAGTCACAGATCATTGATACACTATGGTATTCGCAAATAACGCAAACACGTTACAATAATTATTTGATTTACATGGCACTTTTCACAGCACTTTTTCCCATTTGAAATCGTTTTTTTTTTTTTTTTTTTGTTACGGTACAGATTTAATCTTTGGTCAAACCGAAGCGCGTCTCGCGCGGGATGCAGGGCGAAATTAGCTAACTTGTGTGGAGGTGTTCAAACTGTAATCATTAAAACAATCACCTCCGGCGCGGAACTCGACGGTGTGGCCAGAGGTAAAAAGTAACGTGATTACGTTTTTTGAGAAATTTTCACAGTAAAACAAGCGCCTAGGCGGCAAATAATTTTTGTTATAAAAACATTAGTTTGCCTGGAAGCTACCATTCATTACAAAACCAATGAAAAATGTTTTAAAGCAACCGTCAACTATTTCTACAAAATATGAGATTCTTGTTTGTCAAAAACCTCGTCCTCGTCACTTAGTACCCGACTGCGACGGAGCCCAATAGGAGGGTAATGTGTTTTTACGTAGAACGGCTCTGTCTCAGTCAGCACAGTACCTGAGCGTTAATAGAACACACCGAGCGTTTGAAAGAGACTGACACACAGACGTGAGTGACAGAGACGACACGAGACAAGACAGAACTTTATTTAAAACTCGATGTGCCATATGTGTGGCCGCGTTTTTAAGCGTTTTCTCTGTGGGACGAGGTACATATTACTCTTCCAGAGTGTATAGGAACAAAGCATTAATTTACCCAGGCTAAAAAACTACCATACTACCATGGAAATGTAAAAATGGAGTGATAACACTATGACCGAATGTGCGCGGATAGTAATATTTCCCATTATAAGTAACACTAAACTTGAGGAGAGCAGTGGTGGCCCAGTGGTAACGGCCGCGACTTACGAGTTGTATGTCGTAGTTTCGAACCCGGGCAGGCGCTTTACTTTGTGTAAATTATTTCATCACCACTGCTCTCAAAACGGTGAAGGAAAACATCAAGAGGAAACCGACATGTCCTAGAACTAAAAATTCTCGAAGACATGTGACATCTACCAACCCGCACTGGGCCCGCGTGGTGGATTACGGCCCACTACACCTCTCACAGAGAGGAGGCTTGTGTCCCAGCAGTGGGAACATTATAGGCTGATTATGTACACTTGAGGGGCTCGAGGCTAAGTGATAACAGCCGTACGGGTCGTTCGAGGTTCTACTACGGTTGCCGCGGTCCGTTCGTGGATGGTTGGCGTCCATTACATATCGAGACCCCTCCGTGCCTCGGAAAGCACGATCAGTCGTTGGTCCCGTCTGTCATTCATAGATCTTTGACAGTCGTTACGGGTAGTTAGAAGCCAGTCTTACCCAAGGAGTGTCGTATTAGTTAAGACGCTGACAACACCAAAACCGCGGTCACTATCAAATTGCATAGAAAAGAAAGAGAAGCGCGATGCACAACGCTTGGAATTTACTGCAAAATATGAAGCAATTATCTATTTACTCAAAATTGAGTTCAGTAATCGAAAATAAAAAACAACCAAGTTCTGCATTCAAATAAGACGTTCTTGTTATTAATTAAATACATACGTATGTTGATATTTAATACAGATATTTTGGATTAGAACTCAAGGTAAGAGGTTAATTTAACGTTAGTTTATATCTATTTTTTTTCAAAACGTGTTTTGGTAACAGCCAAGTTCTGGGAAATATGTTCAAAATTAACATATATCTTTTCCGCTACCACAAACTATACAGATTTTGATTTGAGAGAAAGAAGAAGAGACGCCTATTTTGATCAATTGGGTCTTGTCAGCGCCTTAAGTGCCAGTAACTGAGTTGTGGAGGTCAGATAGGCAGTCACTCCATGTAAAATACTGGCATTTGCTGCATCTGGTCAGACTGGATGTCGACCCCAACATGGTTGGGAAAAGTCTCGGCAGATGATAACACAGTGAATGAAAAATGATTTTGTTTTTTTTTTGCCCAGTTTAAGGTACCAAACATTACCACTCCATTTTTACTTTTTTTACACATGCAAAAATTAGTGCTTTATCAAAAAGACCGGTATAAACAATATTTATAAATAAATACAGGAATGCTAAATAAACAGTTTTTTTTTGTAAATATAAGAACTAAACGATGGCTGCGAAGTAAAGCAACATAGATTTCTGAAGCTGCTATAATGGGATAGCTGAAAAAACTTAACTTAGGGAGATTCATTTGTTACAGGGGTATTTTTTTGAGTTTCAGTGTAGTTTTAAATAGGCTGATTATGTAGTGCATCGACTAAGCTATAATAAAAATGCCGCTATCTCTTACTGCTGGGGAGTTTGTTCGACGAGTCCGACAGTTTGAAACAGTCTGCAGTTTGAAACAGTCTGACAGTTTGAAACAGTCTGACAGTTTGACACAATCTGACAGTTTGAAACAGTCTGACAGTTTGAAACAGTCTGTCAGTTTGAAACAATCTGAGAGTTTGAAACAGTCTGACAGTTTGACACAGTCTGTCAGTTTGAAACAGTCTGACAGTTTGAAACAGTCCGACAGTTTGGAACAAACAGTTTCTATCTCTCACTTAAATCATAAGCTAGAACGAGATAGCAATATTTTTAAGCTTAATTTAATCGATGTTTTACATAATCTAAACAAGTATTTTTATAATATTACCGCATGTACTTTTCTCATTTCGAGATTGTATTATGACGACGATTTCTTCCTATAATTCTATGGCGACTCTTTGAGACCAAACTATAGTTAATATTGTACTCATAAACTAGTGTTAAGATACCTATATTCGATATACAGGGTGTTTGTGTTATAACTAAGATGATTTTGGAATTTACTTTAGATTTAGTAAAGCTTTGTTTCTCTAAGAAAACGGTGAACGGCCACACAATAACGGCTGTCCAAATACTGAGTGTTTTTGACACCTTAATGTCAAATACTGGTCAAAATAAAAATGGCCGTTATTATATGACGGAGCCTCTCTTCTAGAAAACCGTGCCTTTACAAAAATATAGTGTAGGAATTTACTTACATACATATACACAAGCCTTATTCCCATGGGGTAGGCAGAATCTTCAGCCACCTGCTACGATCCTTACACATTCCAAGCACAGGTATTTATTTTAACTTTTTCGAGTTAGTGGGTTATGTAAGTATTACAGGAAACGCTAATTAACATGGGTTTTGATACAATTAAAGAGAAAAATGGAATGCAGAAGATACATAGATCCGGGTTTTAAGGCGAAAGTTAACATTGGATAGAGGCTTAAATAAGAATTAATATGTTAAGAAATAAGTATAAAACTAATTAGATAAGGTAAGATAGTAAGTGGTTTAGTTAACCATTTGTTTGAGCAAATTTTAATATGTCAGCACTAATTCTCATTTGGGTGCCGAAAATTATCGCAAAATTAATGTGACAAATACTAGTTACTAGTCTGTTGATAAATCATTCAACCAAAGCAGTGGACGCGCGCATGATACTCGTAATATGTCACAATAATTTTAATTCGAGAAACTGGCCCCAAATGGATTGATTGAACTAAATGATTAAAGTTTTAGTTTGAGATCTGGAAAACAACCCTGTATATCGACGGATGACTATAATTTATGTACTATTATGGACGAGTTGACTATTGTGACTAATTGTTCTTAGTGCTAATGTTTAGTTAGACGCTTTGGCGGCGTCTTGGGCTTAAGCCGGTCCCTCCTTACCTTTGTGAGTCGCATTCTTTCACATCTGGAAAAAATAAATAAAAAAGTTACATATAGTTAATATTATATAAATTTTAGTGAAAGAAATTAAAAAAAAAATGCCGTTGCATCTTATGGGGGACAAGCTTCTATCCGCGACTTCGCTCCCGTCCGCACGCGAGCCGCACGGGTTGTTCGAAGGTTAAGCTACGCTTGCCGCGGTCGGTTCGTAGGTGGGTGATCATCCATCACATATCAAGACCCCTCCGTGCCTCGGAAAGCACAGTCGTTGGTCTCGGCTGTCGTTCGTCGATCTTTGACAGTCGTTACGGGAGAAGCCCGTTCTAAATAACACAATATTCTTTCAAAATCGCAATATGGGTTTAGACAAGGACGTTCGCCCCTAGCCGCCGCAGGAGACGCCCTGGACGTCGGGAATCCCGGGCGGATTTCCGGCCACCGTAGGCGCGGGCTTGCGGACGGTGAGCAATGGGTAGCTCACCGTCCGGTAAGGACCAGGCCCGGGTCGACGGCGCAACGTGTTCCACGCACGCCTCAAAGAGATGTTGTCAGCACAAGTGTAGGGGTCCACTAGGGCCGATGTCTGCCGGGGCCGCGGGAAGGTACAAATGGTTACGGAGGTCCCTGGCAACACAGGCAACGGAAGGAACACGGGAGAAGTTATTTGATCATTTCCCATCCAAATAAAACTAAAAAAATAATAATTTAAAAAAAAGACAAGGACGTTCAACACATGATGCTGTTACAGCGTTAACGTCTGAAATTGTAGATAAAGTAGATAAAGGTTATAAACGCGTAACAGTGTACCAAGACCTCCAAAAAGCGTTTAACACCGTTTCTGTTCCTATCCTTGTGCAGCGAGTGTAAGGCCATAGGAGTAAAAGAAAGAGCGCTTTCTCTGTTTAACAGCTATCTCCGGGTTAAGAACCAGCAAGGTCTTACTGTTGGAGGACACGGTGGAGCATACGGTGGAGGTCTGCCCGGCTTGGGCAGAGCACCGCCGTGTCCTCGTGGAGGCGATCGGCGGCAGAGACCTCTCGCGTCCGGCCCTGGTTCAGGCCATGGTACGGAGCGAGAGGGCATGGGCAGCCGTCACCTCCTTCTGCGAAGCAGTAATGCTCGCTAAGGAGGAGGCGGGACGGTTGAGGGAAAGGCAAGTTTCGCGCCCTCTCGCCCCTAGCCGCCGCAGGAGACGCCCAGGGCGTCGGGAATCCCGGGCGGATTTCCGGCCACCGTAGGCGCGGGCTTGCGGACGGTGAGCAATGGGTAGCTCACCGTCCGGTAAGGACCAGGCCCGGGTCGACGGCGCGTCGTATTCCACGCGCGCCTCAAAGAGATGTCGTCAGCACAAAGTAGGGGTCCACTAGGGCCGCTGCCTGCCGGGGTCGCGGGAAGGTACTTATGGGTCACCGAGGCCCCCGCAACACAGGCAACAGGAAGGAATACGGGTGGGTTTTAGTCAGTAAGAGTGTGACACACCCTCCCGCTCCACCCAGAGCGGGAGAAGTTATTTGATGATTTCCCACCCTCAAAAAAAAAAAAAAAAAAAGGTCTTACTGTTATAGTTAACTGGCATTTAAAAATCCAACTACATTTTTTTCCTCCAGCAGGGCTAATATGACACACGCGACAATTACTCATTCTCGCGTGAGTATTTTTTGTCTATTTCTGTCAATTTTCTCGTTTTCTGACAGCGCTGCCATACAAAACACTCGACTCGTTCTGTCAAACTCGATATTTTCTCGACAAACCCTAACATGGCACCTAAGTTATCTCGTATTTTGACAATTCAACACGAGATAATCTTCGATTCTGCTGTCATTTAGTCGTCCTCGATTTTGACGACGAGAAGAGTAGACAAAATTATAATACAAAAAAATATGGCATTCATGGGGACTGGTGACAGAAATGAAAACTTAAAACTTTGGAATAACATATATAAGTATATATATGCGTATACATGTACGTACACAGGCCGATCCGCGACGCCAGTCTGATGCACACGTTACATTAGCATGTCGGTGACTTGGGTAGCATGTTGGTGCCGCAGTCTGCATGTCGGTGACGTGGTTAGGATGTCGGTGACGCGGTGTGCATGTTGGTGACGCAAATTGCATGTCAACAAGTGCTTTCAGAATGTCGGTGACGCGGTTATCACGGCGTAAGTCGATTGGCATTTCGTAAATCTGCTAGCATTTCGGTGACGCTGCTAGCATGTCGTTGACTCTGCCAGCACGTCGGGCACGCTGCTAGCAGGTAGGGCACGCTGTTAGCATGTCGGTGACTCGGTTAGCGTGTTGGTGACGCATTGAGCATATTGATGACGCATTGAGCATGTCGGTGACTCGGTTAGCATGTCGGTGACTCGGTTAGCGTGTTGGTGATGCATTGAGCATATTGATGACGCATTGAGCATGTCGGTGACTCGGTTAGCATGTTGGTGACGCAGATTGCATATTCAAGGGATGCTGTTCATATGTCGGTGACGCATTGAGCATGTCGGTGACTCGGTTAGCATGTTGGTGACGCAGATTGCATATTCAAGGGATGCTGTTCATATGTCGGTGACGCATTGAGCATGTCGGTGACTCAGTTAGCATGTTGGTGACGCAGATTGCATATTCAAGGGATGCTGTTCATATGTCGGTAACGCGGCTAGGATGTCGGTGACGTGGTTAGTATGTCGGTGACGCGGTTAACATATTGGTGACGCGAATCCACAGGTTTTTCCCCTAACAAAAATCACTCATTTTCGTTTCCGTCATTTTGTATTTTAATTTCGGCATGCCATAGAAAAATATTAAATTTTAATAAAAAAGGTCGGTTACACAAAAAATTACAACATAAATTAATAGAGGTGGATGTAAAATCATTATAGTACATCCTAATTCCATGCGTAAAATTTATCGAATGAGCCGATGTTGCTAAAATAAAAATGATTTGTTTTTAATAATTTGCTACATCGGTTTCTCGTCGCGAGATAAAGAACTGTCAAAGTGCCTTTCTCGAGTTTACTCACGCTTAGCGGTCATGTTAGGCATTCGGATGACGTCAGAATCGTAGACAAATTTCGACAAATCGAGAAAGAGAGCGTTCTCGCGCTTGTCATGTTAGCCCTGCAGGTAAAAAATCTAAACCAGTTGGTGAAATTCACTTTAGTAATCCAAACCCATAAACCAATATCTTTGTTTCCATATTCCGCAATAGTCCTACACCAACCGGGGGTTGTCCTTGGGCGCACTTGCATAGTGTGCACAGGGATAACCGTCGGTTGGTGCCTCATTTCTTTAAAAAACGTCTAACGGGCCTCTGCTTTGGCCCCTCGTAAGCCTTCCAAAGGTCCGGGACCCCAGGGTACCGAGAAATGTCAAGAGTCGTAAAAAATAATAATAATAACCCGACCGCCGTATCTCTACGTTGACGTCGTGGTAGGGCTTACGCGCTCCGGACTCTGGGCCTATGCCAGTAGAGTTTACTTTGCCGGAACGGGTCTAGGGTAAGGAGCCAAACCAAGAAAGATGGCCCGCAGGGCAGCAGGGTCGCGGGAAGGTACTTATGGGTCACCGAGGCCCCCGCAACACAGGCAAGGGAAGGAATACGGGTGGGTTTTAGTCAGTAAGAGTCTGACACACCCTCCCGCTCCGCCCAGAGCGGGAGAAGTTATTTGATGATTTCCGACCCAAAAAAAAAGGGCAGCATGTGGCGACCTGTTGGGCAGTAGCGACCCCACGGACCCTATCTCCTGGGAGAAGTCTTGTTCCTCATCTCTGGCTTGCCTTTATTGGCCGGCTGGTGTGAACACTGACGAGGAACAGAGCTCCCACCTCATTTTTGCCTTTATTGGCCGGCTTGAGTGGAGATTCGCAAGAGCAAACGTGCTCCGAGGAAGGAAGTATTCTAGTAAGACGCTGGTAGGGATCTTGACCGTACTTCCGGGATTGTCCTGATAACCGTGAAATACCTCTCCATTCCTCAAGCACCTCAGGAAGTGTTGCCCCCTTGTCGCTACGTCACTATGTGCTAGCGGCCGTTTTTGGGGGCCCATTATTAATTGTGCAGAGGGTGACTCCCCCTGCCATATCATCGGTGTATTATATAAAACATTGGTCAGATAGGGGCCATAGCCTTTCTATAGTCTTAGGAAACCGATCCACTATAGCCTCCCAAACCCATAGCCCGATATGTTTTGTTCCCATGTTCTGAAATAGTACTGCATAAACCGGGGGTTGTCCTTGGGTGCACTTGCATAGAACAAACAGGGATAATCGTCGGTTGGTGTTTCATTCCATTACAATTGTCCAAGGACCGGGACCCCATGGTCCCGAGATATGTAAGGACATGAAAATAATAATACTTATTTATTTGTCAGAATATGGTACATGATATGGTCTTGTTTAGTCGACTAAACAAGACCATATCATGTATCATCACATTCTGCCAAGTGCCGTACCGTACATACAATTATTACAGGATAGAGATTATTAGGTTAGTATTAACATTATTGATTGCATAATTACTAATTAAAATTACAATTTAAGGTTTATCAGTTAAAAATAATATCCTATACACACACAATTTATTGAGGATTTAAAGTATAATTTAACGTCAGAGTATCAAAGAGTTAGATGCCAAAGTAAAGGAAAAAAATACTATTCAATTAGGATGTCAAAGTATCATTCAAATAGTCGTTTAACTTATAATAACATGTATTACATAGCAAGTCTTTCTAGCCATATCATCTTTCACACAGTCCATCTATCGTTTCTTTGATCTTCCGCTACTCTTATAGCCGACATTTTCCTCAGACCATCACCAAAACCAAAATAAAAAAATCTTCAATACATACGTATCCAACAAGCTAGGTTTCCTCAGCATGCCATGTAACCTCCGCATGAGGTCGGGGGCCACACGATGCGCGGTGGCCCTGGCGTGGGCCCCGCAGGCCCGCATGGCCCCGCCCGTGGAGGGCGTCTGGTAGGAGAACGAAGGGTCGTCGCGCGGGGTGATGCGGGGGTGGGCTCGACCGGCGCTCATACCTGGAAGGTAGATTGCAAATATTCAGTTTTTTATATTTTTATTACGGACGCTTTTAACGTTCTGCATCGTTCTCATATGTATAATTTCCACATGAATGATGTAACCAATATTCTGTAACCATATTTTGATTTAAAAGAGTCTGCGTGGAGTTTCTTGCTCGGGTACCTGTAGTAGGTACCTGTGGAGAAGACTTACTTCGCTTTGGAATGGGTAACTAGCGTCATCTTGTTTCCGAACGCATATAACCCTAATCTCTTCAAAGTGAGAGTGAACAGGCTTCTTCTGGGTAAGCTCGCTCCATCGTCGACTTTGTTTCTGTCGCCTCTGGCATAGACTAAAGTCAAGAGCAAACCCATCACAAATAAAAAAAAATAAAAAAAAAAAATCTTTCTGACTGACCGACTTCTGGACAATTCAAAAGTGTCTGTAATCAGTGTATTTGAAACAAATGCTTTCAGTTTGAGTTGGAGTAAGGCGAATAATGCTCAAAGAAAGACCGCAATTTTTTTTTTACATTGGGCGTTATAGATTTATGAGGAACAGGGTGTAAAGTTCTCTCATCCTCTATAGGAAAGGGAGGATCCTCCGACCAGACAGGTGTTGTGTCTGGTGGGCTACTGCCCGACGATTGATGTCGGGAAATTTTACTTGCGCGATGCAGGATTTTGCGTGACGTCAGTGTGATGCGTAGTTCACATGTGGCGATGTAGATGCCGCCACAGGGCTATCGCGCTTGCATCCGCCGCTAGAGGCGCTAGTGTAGCGTAGGGTCTCTAGAAATGTGAAATGTTCTGAACTGAACGTTCACTGTTTGCGGGATTTTTTATCACGAATTTTTACTAATTATTCGTAATTAGCTACGCCCCACGGTTTCACCCGCGTTAGTCTCGATCCCGTGGGAATATCTGGATAAAAAGTATCCTATAGATGTAGACCCAGGTCATGGTTTACCCATGTGACAAATTTCATCCAAATCCGTTCAGCCGTTTTTGCGTGAAAGCGTAACAAACAAACAAACTTACTTTCGCATATATAATAATAGTAAGGATTGTTGTAAAGATTGTGGTATTCCTGATATGGCTTAGGATTTTGTAACAACTTCGGATCTAATTTGGTAGCACTTAGAGGAAGAATAATATTTTTCAGGTTCATGTTTGTCAATCTTAGGAACATTATAATGTTAATATTAATTTGAAGTTTTTTTTTTTTGTATTTGGATTGCCTCGTTGGTCTAGTGCTCGCAAGCGCTACTGCTGAGCATGAGGTCCTGGGTTCGATTCCCGGGTTGGGTTTTTCTATCTGGAATTTCTCAGTAGCAGCCCGGAGTCTGGATTTGTGCCCGGTTGATGGCAATAGGCTCGCCCCCTATTACATGGCATGGCAGTTATGTTTAACATAACTGGCGAAATGTGGGTGTACTACAGGTACACCTCTGCCCAACCCCTCGGGGAAACAAGGCGTGATGATATGTTACGTTATGTTGAAGTTTTAAAATGTAATAAAATAAAATCAAAAGTAGGTATAAAAATTGTTGAATAAAAACTTCAAAACATAGACATTCCGTCATGTACTCATGTAGTGATGGCATGTAAAAAGATAACGTTAGTATGTCAGTTATTTCAACAGTAACATACAATTATAGACAAATTACTAACAATTTTTAGGTATTAAATTCGAGTTCTAAAGCCCACTTAGCTGTAATACTTTCCTTGTTGTTAATTTTCTTTGTTGTTTTTTGTTTATTCGAAGTTTAGTTTTAAATGCTTCTTTTTTTACTTTTGTATTTCTTGTGCGTGTCCCAAATAAAATATTTTTCTTTCTTTCTTTCCTTTTAATTTCATTATATGTACTACTGTCATGAATATTTTCACATCTCCATAAACAACCATTTAGCCGGCAGGGGGACACTTGACTCTAACAAAAATTAGTACTTTAATGCTTAATATTACGCAAGCCGATCCTTGAATTGAAAAGTGATGTTCACAGACCAGCAATATTATTGAACGGCCTATCCACACCATGGGATAGACGAGAAAAAAATTATCATCCCCACATTACGTGCAAGGGAGGTACCCTAAATTTATTTTTTTCAATATTCTATTTCACCACTTTCTCGGCGTGATTAATATGTATACCTATGCCAAATTACAGCTTTCTAGTGCTAAGCGTCTTTAAGCTACAGCGGGGACAGACAGACAGACGGACATGGCGAAACTATAAGGGTTCCTTGTTTACTACGGAACCCTATAAACACAAAAACTAAGACCACAATACAATGAAAATAAAAAATACTAAGTAATTACCATTATTATGTCGTTTATTATATTGTTTGTCTTATAAAATACATTTTTAAATATTTCTTAGAAAAAAATATTAAAAAACATTTAAAAATATATAAAATAGTGATCCGCCGGTATCGGGAGCAGGGTCCAAGCTACCGGTGGTTAGGGCTCCAGAGACAGGAACCTCCTCACGATGCGAGCCGTATCAAGGAGTACTGCCTTCTGAATCAGGCCCTTAATCCAGCCGTCTAACGTGAGCCTCGAGAGATGATGGTTGAGGCTTCTGGCCATCAGGCCATTGGCCGTAACGACAATCGGCACAATGACAGCCGAGTTCACATTCCACATGTCAACAACCTCGTGTGCTAAGTCGAGATATTTTATTTGTTTCTCTTTCTCAGCTTTCACGAGGTTATCGTCATGTGGAATGGTAACATCGACTATCATTGCGCGGCGCGCTAATCGATCTATCACCACTATATCAGGTTTATTGGCGACAATAGTCCTGTCAGTAATGATAGACCGATCCCAGTACAACGTGACATGGTCATTTTCGAGAACTGGGTCGGGCACATACTTGTAATACGGTACCTCAGAGTTCACAAGTTTATATTTCAAAGCAAGTTGCTGGTGAATAATCCTAGCTACTTGGTTATGTCTGTGCAAGTACTCGCCGTTAGCCAGACGAGAACAACCAGAGATAATATGTCTGATAGACTCACCCGGACGGTGGCATGCCCGACACACGTCATCCGTCCCGTCCTTCATAATATGTCTCCGGTAGTTATTCGTCAAGATAACTTCGTCCATAATTGCACAGACAAAACCTTCAGTTTCCCCGAAAAGGTCCCCGAAACGTAGCCAGGACACGGACGCTAAGAAATCTACATCGGGCTCATGAAGAGCCCGATAGAAGCGCCCGTGTAGCTCCTTGTTTTGCCATATCTCCTTGCGATCATCGGTAGTAAGTACTACAGGTTTGCACCAGTTCTCTTTAGCCATGAAAAGTGGGGTGAGCCCCTTGTCCACTGCGACCACATCACGGTGCATACCTACTTCGGTTTTCAAAAAATATTCCCTGAGACTGCATATCTCGCGGTTGTGGAGGGTCTTTGCATTTAAAAAGCCTCGACCCCCGCACTTCCGCGGGATGTACAGTCTCATCACCGATGATCGTGGGTGATGCATCCGGTTTGCGGTCAACAGTGTACGGACCCTCCTATCCAGGGCGTCTAGTTCGGTCTGAGTCCATTTGAGTATGCCGAAAGAGTAAATCAAAACCGGCATGACCCAACCGTTGAAGGCGCGCACCTTGTTACCGCCTGAAAGAAGACTAATCAATACCTTCTTCAGGCGGCCAAAAAAGCGCTCCTTCAACGATTGCTTCATGTCAGTAACGTTGATGCCTAACGCTTCCGACATTCCCAAATACTTTTAGCTTTCGGGTGAGGAGAGGGATCTAAGGTGTATGGAATCCGAAAGTCGAATTCCCTCGGAATCCATTATCTCCCCTCGCTTCACATGCATGACTGCACATTTGTCCACACCAAACTCCATTCTGATGGCGCTACTGAAAGTTTCAGTTACCTTCAGTAGCTCCATCAGTTGCAATTTGTTGGGGGCAAAGATTTTCAAGTCATCCATGTAGAGGAGGTGAGATATGACCTGACCACCTCTCCTCAACCGATAGCCTAGACCTGAATCCTCCAGCTGCATGCTTAGAGGATTCAGGGCTAAGCAGAACCAAAGTGGACTTAAACTGTCGCCCTGAAATATTCCCCGTTTAATCCATACAGACTCATCATTCCCCTGGATCTGTCGACACCCCGGATAGCGAAGGACTGTCCTCCATTGCCCCATACACGATTCAAGGAAGGTGCGTAGAGTCATATCTATTTTGTACAACTCCAGCACCCTCATGAGCCATGTATGTGGCACCGAGTCGTAGGCCTTCTTATAATCTATCCAGCAAGTCGACAGATCCTTGCGGGATCGACGAACCTGTTGGCTAATGGCCATGTCGATGAGAAGTAGCTCCTTAGTGCCACGAGACCCGTTCCTACATCCATTTTGAGAGGCAGACATAATGGAATTACTGTCAATGTGTGTGTTAATTTTTGCTCTCAAAATGGATGTAAGAAGTTTATAGACCGTCGACAAACACGTGATCGGTCTATAATTCTTGGGTTCCGCGGGACTACCTGACTTATGGAGCAGGTGGGTAATGCCTGTCGTCATAAACTGCGGTAGCGACCCAGACTCTAAGGATGACTGGAACTGAGATGCCAGGCAAGTGTGTGAACTAGTTAGCCATTTCAGCCAAAAGTTGTGCAGTCCGTCCGGTCCCGGTGATTTCCAATTCGGTAACGGACGGACCGCTCTAGCTATATCTGATGGCGTGATAATGACTACTTCCATTTCTGGTATAGTTTCACACACTCGCTCGACATCCTGCATCCAGTCAGCCTCAACATGGCAGACAGGTACCGACCAGATGCTGCGCCAGAACGCAGTTGTGGTGGCATCATCCGGGCGGCACACGTCTGTCTCGTTTTGTTTAGGTCGCTCCCAAGCTCTATATACCCACCTCTCATCGCTCTGGAACATGCGATTTTGCGTGTATCGATCAACCCGCCGCTTATACCGCCGAATACGGCTCGCCCATGCACAAACTTTCTGCTTCAGGAAGTCGATGCGCTCTGTGATATGGGACATGTATTCTCGAGGGCTGATTCCAGTCCCCGAGAATGCCCGCCTTACAAAGCGCATCACACGTGGTCGTGTGTTGCCCTCCCTGAAGCAGTAGAGTTTGCCGATGAGTACCCTGGCCCCATCAATACGACGCTCAATCCTGCACTGCCAGGCTGGTACGGCTGGTTTTGGTCGAGTAGCTCCGTCAGAGTTTGGAAACTTGACATTCGCTAAACGACATGCCGCAACAGCCGCGCAATACAGGATCGAGTGTGTATCAACGAGATCCTCGCTGCTCTCGAAAAAAACCTTAAGCTGCGAGTCCAAGGCACACATCAGCGCCCTATTTTTCTTGTGCATGGGTAGGCGTGGTAGTCGGGGTCTAAGTTCGGTTGGAGTGGACCTATACTCGCGAAACGCATCCTCCAGTGCGCTCCTCAATCGGACGTTGCACTGGCTACTTACTGTGGCAGCCCTATCATCCTCTTCTTCAACACCGTGATTGGACCGCGGCGGGATTACATCAATAATTGGGGTATGTACCGCGGTTTGTGCCGGAGTCTTTGCCATTATTATTATTATTTATCATATTCACTCTTTTAAAACGAAATTAATAGCCTAGTTGTTGGAAAAATGTTTATAAATACTCGGTATCGGAATTTATGTCATATGATAAAAATTGTCACTTACAATAATGGCAGTCAACAAGCTTCAATTATCTTTGACTTAAACACGGTGCTTATCACTAGGACCTCGATGAAGTTATACTTTTAATATTTTGACATTGAATTTGATATTATATTTATTTTGACGAGTAGACATATTTTAAATTAATGTAATTCTTTATAATATTTATTTACTTAACCAAATTACAAGATGATTATTAACATTAACTAAATTAAATTAAAATTAAGCTAAGCCTAAAAAAGGCCCTCGGGGCATTGTACCGAGGATGCTGGCGGCATTTCCTCGCTGAATTGCAATGCTGATGCGATGCGCGAGAAAGCCGCCAGCTTTTCGGTCTTTTCGTCTTTTCTCTTGAACTAAACATTTCTCATCAATTTGAATTAGGCTTTAAACGTATTGTTTCTGAATGTGATCATTTTATTCAACACAATGTTAATTGTTAATGAATAAATAAATTAAATTAAATGAATTACTAAATTAAATTACTTAAAAGAATTTTAATGAATTATTAAATGAAACGAACTAATCTGTTGTGTTGTCCTATGTATGCTATTTTAATCATTTTATTTTGGAGGGGCTTGTGGCTAAGTAATAACAGCCGCACGGGTCGATCGATCAGGTTAAGCTACGGTTGCCGCGGTTGGTCCGTGGATGGGTGACCATTCATACCGTACCATACCAAGACCCTCCGTGTCTCAGAAAGCACGTTAAGCCGTTGGTCCCGGTTGTTATTTGTAGATCTTTAAAGTCATTACGGGTAGTCAGAAGCCCGAAAGTCTGACAACCAGTCTTACCAAGGGGTATCGTGTTACCCAGTAACTGGGTTGTGGAGGTGAGATAGGCAGTCACTCCATGTAAAATACTGGTATTCAAACTCAAAGCATTTATTTCAATTAAACCATTTACGTTACCTTTGAATTGTCAAGGAGTCAGTCAGAAAGAAATATGAAGCTAGTTGCTCATTCCAAAGCGTAGTAGGTATCTATGGAGAAGAACGGGCAAGAAACTCCATGGACACTCTTTTAAATTATATTGTTACATAAAGATTAGTATAAATAACGTTGAATTTATAACTAAATGTGAGGACGATGTAAAAAAAACGCGTCCATAGTATCAAAATAAACAATTTCAAAATAAAATAATTAAAAATAAGCCGAGGCAGCTAAGAGGTGTCCAGTCCCAACTGACGGCGCCCGTTCACGAACATGACGCATGGATCAGCACCATGGCTCAACCATTTTATTCAGCTGCATCTATTTAGACTAGAAGCCGACCCGAACATAGTTGGGAAAAGGCAGACAGATCATGATGCTGAGTCATTATAATTTAGATACACTAATCACTACTTCATATTGAAGTAATGAAAAATAAAAGTAGGGAACATGAAAATCTCAAAAAAAAAAAATGCGATTCGAAACCCTTACAAAAAATCATTTAAACTCACCAGTAATAAAAATATCTTCTAAATGGAAGTAGTTAGTTTTTAAAGCGGCCGCGTAGAGGGCTCTGGCAGCGTCTGCAGAGAGCGCGTACCCCGTACCAGAAAGGTACTTGGGGTACACACGTCCCCCATACATATACCTTGGGCTGTACCTGTCAATAAAAATTAAGTTAATGTTATTTTTATTTTGAAAATATTTACATCATTTAAAAACTTAAAATAATAATTATTATAATTATGTTCAATTATATAAAAAAGGAGGGGAAATTATCAGAGGGCATCAAAAAATTCATCCGCAACGCTGTCAACAGGAAAAGTGCCCAAAAGGCTGGCAGAATTGCCACGTTGTATGGCAATGCTAATTCTTTGGCCAAAAAATAGGCCAGCCCTCTGATCACGTGAGGAGTCGACCAACCGCTTGGCGATGTCTCTAAATAGCTGACACTAAAAAAAAACAAAGTTATGTTTGAAACAATTTCAGGTCTTTTTTCAACCAGTTTAAGTATAGGCCTTGATTATGTTACAAGCCGTGTCCCCATCGGCAAAAATGACGAGCTTCCATACAAACTCTCACCCCCTATTAAACTCCTTTAGTACCTGTAGTAACACCCACATTTCGCCAGTTACTTTCAATCAACCAAATCAGTAGATATTAATCCTTTTTAATTTGGTTAAAAATACACAAATGTTCCTTACCTGATATATTCCATATCTAAAGGGAAAAAATATGATGTAATAAGTAAACACTACTAGAATCAGAGGAAAAATATGTTAATTAACGTATATACAGATTTCTACAGGAAAATGATAAAGTAAATTGTTAATTAACTTATCGTTCCGCTGCTTATACTAAATTAATAGTTAAATAATTATAAACGTTTAATCAGTCAGCAGGAGAGCAGTGGCCCAGTGGTAAGGGCCGCGACTTACGAGTTGTAGATCGTAGGTTCGAACCCAGACAGGGGCTTTACTTTGTGTAAATTATTTCATCACCACTGCTCTCAAAACGGTGAAGGAAAACATCGTGAGGAAACCGGCATGTCCTAGAACCAAAAATTCTAAGACATGTGACATCTACCAACCCGCACTGGGTCCGCGCGGTGGATTTCGGCCCACTGCCTCTCACAGAGAGGAGGCCTGTGTCCCAGCAGTGGGAACATTATAGGCTGATATGTATAATCAGTCAGCTTCGCTGGTCGAGTGGTCGCTGGCGCAACTGCTGAGTGTGGGATCCTAGGTTTGATGCCCGGAACAGGGCAAGGTTTATGGGGTTTTTTCGTATGGAAATGAGCAGCCAGTAGCCTGGATTTGAGCCCGGTTGATGGCAATAGGCTCACCCTATTACATGGGACTTATCTGCTAAATATGTACAGTCAACCGCACCGTGTTTTCCATGACAACAATTTCACTTTAGCGACGCATCATTTTGTACGGTCTGTTCCTGATGTAGCTGATGAAAATTTATACAAACGGATCAGAAAACGTACCTGTGGATGACAATTCCTAGTGTCGCTTACAAATTGATTGTGCTTTGATTTGTTTGTTTTTTTTTTGTTTTTTTCTCTCGTCTCTGCGTGTATGACCAGATGTATGAACGTAAACGAAGCAAAAGGAGTATGTTAGGAGCGTAGCAGGTGGCGGTCTTTCTGCCTACCCTCATGGGAAGAAGGCGTGAGTTTATGTATGTATGTATGATTTGTTTATCATATTACTTGAACCCGAAGTTCTAATTTTAAATCACCTTTAAGATGATTTTCATTTGATAATTGAGGTTAATTTCATAACCTCAATTTTCGTCGAGGATTTTTCAATTTTAATTGAATAATGTTATTTAAACAATACTGGCTGGAAAAAGTAGTAAGATATAAAATTTAAACCTTCCAAATATAGATGAATATGTTACTTTTTTGTCAAAAAATCCCGGGATGCCAGGAACATCGGGAATGCATAACTAGACGTGTATATAGTATGTAAGCGACTTCTCAAAAAAAAAACACTCACCATTTATTACTAGAATCCAGAACAGGTCTTGCACCGCAGATGAGGTCTCCTATCAGCATATATTCCTTTGTATTACGACCTCTTGTCTTTTTATCAAAATCGTGAGATCTGTTTCTCAAATTGTCTATGAGATTTGGCACATTTATATACATATCGTCGTCTGTTTTCAGAATGTAGCGGACTGAAAAAATAAAAGTGTATGATATGACTAGCGGCCTTTTTTATTACAGAGGAGATAGAAAAAGAAACTGGCCGTTTCATACGCCCTTAACCTTTTGACTGGCACAGTCATGTATGAATGACAAAGCAAAATGTGCCCAGCACGCCACGATCACGACTACATGACATATTTTAAGGAATAATTTGTAGCTTGGCGCCGAGGGCACGTCTTTGCTTTTTTGACGTGGCGGTCAATAGGTTAAACTGCAGGCTACCAGCGCGAAATTGTTACAGACGAGAGCAGTGACCCATTGGTAACGGCCCGAACTTACAAATTGTGGGGTTCGAACCCAGATATGCAGGCAATTTACTTACAAGGAGACGGCAAGGGTGTGGGGTACTCAAATCGAACTGTGGTTCCGCGTGTAATTAGTACTCAGTAAGTGTATCCATAACCTCAAACGGTAGAGCGCACTACTTGGTCATTACCAAGAAAAAAAAATAAAGTATGAATTTTTTTTTAATTAAAATACATTATTGAACCGCAAATTCAATAACTTATAACTCTTTAAACATCAAACACATGGAAATTTAAAATATTAATTGTATTTAATGATAATAATATACTGTTTTATAAAAAATAAATGGCAATGTTTAAAAGACTTTAGAATCTCTTCTATATACATTCCCTCCGCCTATTATAAGTTCTAATTATGAAATAGTTATACATTATTGAATTCGCGGTTCAATAATGTATAAAAGTCGAAAAAACATTGTTTATAACCAGTTATTCAATTTTTATTTTAAAAAATCATACTCCAGTATTAGTTTCTCGGCAATGACCATGTAGTGCGCTCTAACGGTTTGAGGTTATGGATACATTTACTGAGTACTAATTACGCGCGGAACTGTGGTTCCGGTGTGGAGACGGCAAGGGTATGATGTACTCAAATCGAACTGTGTTTTGATTTGAGTACCCCACACCCTTGCCATCTCCCTGTTAGTGAAGTTTATTTATCATCAATGATCTCAAAACGGTGAATGAAAACATCGTGAGGAACCCAAACATGCCATAGACACAAAAATTCGAAGTCCACCCCGCACTGTAGCCGCGTGGTGGATTACATTACGGTCCGCTCCCTCTCATAGAGAGGAGACCCGCCGAGTCACAGCAGCGGGAACATTATCAGCTGATTATGTGTTAAGGATAATATAATAACAATAATTATTTTGTAATCTGTGGAATCGTAGTGGATTGTACATTCATCTTTCTTTAGCTTTTTACTTTTACTGTTATATGTAGGTACTATACAATTGTTTGTTTTCCCAAATAAAATAAAATAACAATTATTATTCAATTAACTCACCACTGTTATTACAATTGTTAGTGATCCATTTCAGCATCATTATAGATTTCAGCGTCAGATTATTGTATGAATCAATGAACCCTTCCTGGATAACATCTCCGTACTTTTCCGACTCCTCCTCGATTTTATTCTGAATGGTAGAAACGTTGTCATGCGCTGGCAGCCCCAACAGGAACACGACTTTATATTCCGGATCAGTGTTGTCAGGTAATGGCAATTTCTGCTTCATTTTTCGAAAGTTTTTGTTACCTTTTAACATTGATAGAACTTTTTCTAAATCTGGGGTAGCTTCGTACCCCTTTGGCGGTATCTTCATGACGTTAGTATCATAATAATCATAATTTGGCTCTGTATTCTCTCCTATTTCTTGATTCATATCGAATTCTGGCAACATTACTTCATCTTCAAACCTCTGTTCAGGTACTTTATCAGTCTTCTCATTAACCAGATTGTCCTGCAGCGCTTTAGCCAATTCGGGCAAAAGCCGGCTAAAGCTGGATATGTCTCTTTTGACCCTATCGCTAGATACATTATGTACACCATTTTCTGAATAAAGATCATATGTATAATTGTAGTTAATGTACTTCTGTTTGACTGCGTGATATAGTTTGGACATTTCTAGGTAACTTTTGTAGTTACCCCAAGTTTCTCTTATAGCTACTCGGCGCTCGAAGTTGAGGGTGGATGAGCAAACAACTATTAGTAGAAATAGCTTGTTTTTACTAGTGTTAGGGCATAAATTTCTAGGGGCGTGTATTGTCGTTACGTTGTTCGGTTGTACGTATATTTTTGTGTCGCGATTTGTGTGGATCGACCAGCCCGCGACTAAACCTGAAAATTACCGGTTAAAGTGAGTAAATATTTTATCAAACTCTTCTATTTAATGCATGTAATACGATGTCTTTTCAAGTAAGTTTGCGAAACTTCACGGACGTTAAGGATGATGATCCAGTGAACAGATCATGTAGTTACCTGAAGAGCAATTGCCGTATTTAAAACCGTCCAAAGTCATCATTCTTTTCACATATATTTTAACTCTGACAGCAGCAACCCAACAGAAACCTTATTGTAACGAGCATAAAGATCACAGTGATTTGCAAGTGGCAGCAACCCAAAATAACCTTATTAGAATGAGAATAAAAATGCAAAATCAAGAGGTAAAATTACTGTGAATGGACTGCAGTCACTGTCTCATCTCAGCGACATTCATTGTCAAAGAATTGTCAAAAATTTTGGGAAATTAGATTTTGGGAGATTAGATATTTTTGATAGACTGTATCAAAATAGGTGTAATATACCATAATTTACAATGATCAACGTATTAGAAAATAGTACAACGAAATGTCCGTACAGACTCGCTCCACAGTCTGTGAGCTGAGTGGTTTGGAGGGCGCGCAGAGGCCGTCGCGTCGGGTTCGGTACCCCGACACACCGCGCCTTTCCGCGGTCAATCACGTACATTATGTGATACGCCGACAGACAGATAAGAATGCGACCGTTCTTAAAATTAAAAATACGGTTTTCCCCTCAGATATTATGATTTTAAGCAAATGTTATGTACCCACTTTTTTCGACATTTAAATAGATTTTTTTTTACAATTTACCTTTAGACAGCTGATCGTTGGCCTTATTATATACAGGTATGTACAAGAGCACGCAGAACAGTATCATGGCGGTGCAAAACAGAAAGAACTTCGCTAGGACGGTGAAGGTAGACCGGCGCTCGCGCTCCTCGGCCTTCGGGGAGGGATACGGAGAGAGGCGGCGTGTTTTCTCGTATCTAGAAATAAATATTATCTTTTTATACCTGCAGTCTGTGGACCAGATACACGTAAAAAAACATTTTCATCCCATCTATGCGAAGAGGCGAAGGTTTCCCCGATAAGTGCGAGCAAAATGGGTCATTCCGGCGCACTTGATAACAGCGACGAAATGATTTTTGAATTTGTAACACTAATTAATTAAAAAGTTTGAACGCAATTCGCTTCGATAAAGTCCTGGCCGGTAACATAAAAGCGCGCCTGCCGACGCGGAATTGACAAACCAAATTAAAAAAAAAATACGCGGGAACTTCTTATTAGTTTTTTTATTACTTACTTTTGGCCAAAATATTACAGACAATTTTAATTTAATATTAATATAAACTTGTAATTTGGTTATATAAATATTCATCACTACTAAAAGCATCTCTTATTTATTTTTCTCATAGAGGGGGATGAAAAGTAGAGTGACACGGTACCAAAATTATTTAACTAAATGATAAATATTATTTTTATTTCTTTATGTAGGTTTTACAAACACTTTTACACATCAATCACATTTTTAAAATAAAGCTAGATGAGGTCGTCGTTTCCTATCTGTCTACTCTGAGAAGAAAGGCCGAAACAAACTCAGAGGTCACAGTCTCTTTTAAAGTCCAGACATAATCTTGGTCAGATCATGTGAAGGCCATGTAGATTGGTGTCTGAAATGGTCCTTTTGAGGAAAGAACCACACAGATTGAGTGGACCTGTGGTTGCTTGCCTTGTGCATTTATATACGCTTTGACTAGGGAATGCAATCTCGAGTCAAGATAGACAACTCAAAATATTGCGCCAGATTAGCCATTCCAGATTTCGCCCGGCAGTCAGGCGAGATTTCGTTTTCGAGAACGAGATTTAGTCAACTTTTTTAAATAATGCATTTTTTTTTAACCTTATTCTTGAACAGATTGGATTTGAAAAATAATAATCAAAGTTAGAAACAAAAAAAAAATCTTTAACTTCGAGCGACGTACTTTGAATCCCGCCAAACAATCACTCTCGCCCTCAATACATTATTTTGGTCCCTTGTGACACAATCTACAATTAATGCCCTGCGTGTGCAATACAACAATACTTTTAGGATACTGCTGCTGCGTTTCTGTAGCACGTCAGGGATATTCGTAGCAGCGCGTACAGAAGACTTCTTTGCCATAATGCGTACATAATTCGCGTCACTACTGCGTCGAAAAAATAAAATAAAAAATTAAGTTCGATTAAAATTACTTGTTAGTCTTATAGGCTATATTGTAATTAATTATTAAGAAGCTGGTTCTTTCCAAAAGGTGGTTTCGTATGGAGAAGAACGGGCAAGAAACTCCACCGTTACTCTTTTAAAATGTTTTACAATATTTTGTATGGCACATTAATTATGTAATTATATGTGAAAACGATGCACCTAGAATAAAATTACTACACCAAAATAGATAAAAGGAATTAAAAATGAAGCAATGACAGATAAATTAATTACGTGATAGATGCATGGTGCTCACATATTTACAAACATTGTAAAAGTCTTAAGTTTTTCTAAAAGAGGCCTGTGCCCTTAAAGTTGACCACACCTTTCAGATACACCCTGTATATGGTTTAACTGGGAACGTTATTAGATATACTAAGTTAATTGGCGTATTGTCGTCTCCAACTTGTATATCTGTAGCTCTAGCATGAATATTTTTTTTTTTTTTTTATTTGTGATGGGTTTGCTCTTGACCTTAGTCTATGTCAGAGGCGACAGAAACAAAGTCGACGATGGAGCGAGCTTACCCAGAAGAAGCCTGTTCACTCTCACTTTGAAGAGATTAGGGTTATATGCGTTCGGAAACACAGACGCAGGCAGAGAGTTCCATTGTTTGTTCCAACATATTGTTTACATTACGAAAAAAAATTCTACTGGTTATGTAACACGCGAACCTGTTGAGAGTATCACGAATCAAACCTTTTGAAGGACATCACTTAGTCGTATCATATTATTTAAATCGACAATTGACCCATTGCCCACCATATCATAGCACAATCAGTTATAATTGCTTGCCTTGTGCATTTATAAACGCTTTAACTAGGGAATGCAATCTCGAGTCGAGATAGACAACTCAAAATATTGCGCCAGATTAGCCATTCGAGATTTCGCCCGGCAGTCAGGCGAGATTTAGTTTTCGAGAACGAGATTTCGCCAACTACGTATTTAAATAATGCATTTTTTTTTTAATCTTATACTTGAACAGATTGGATTTGAACAGCAAAATAATAATCAAATTTCAAAACATAAAAAAATAACACAATGCCCTAAAACAGCACACACACATCACACAAACTATAAATCCATTAATTATTAAGTAGGTATATTGAAAATGGCTTCTCAAGAAGTATTGTGTACCAAGTCGCGCGCGCTCAGTCTCGAAATCAGATTTCAAGAACGAGATTGATTCTCGAAAATAGGCTCGATATTCAAGATTGCATTCCCTAGCTTTAACAATACAGTACAAGGCGGGAATATGGTTTCGAGTTTTATAAAAACTTCGTCTTTGTGTCACGTGGTCTCAGTCACTCATATCTGTGTGGCAGTCTGTTTCTTAAGTTCACACACATAACCGAAGGGTAAGGCAGTGGTGTACCTTAGCACACACACATAACCGAAGGGTAAGGCAGTGGTGTACCTTAGTACACACACATTTCAACAGTTATGTTTAAAACCCATATAAGATTCCGAGCTGCTACAGAAAATTTCCTCATCGAAAACGCGATTATAAATCCCCGATCCAAAGGAGATGTTCCAGAAATGTATGGAGCCTGGGCCAGCTCTATGTACACTATATGTAAATATCGCTATACAATATAGTTACCGTTTTCTAATGTTAATTTTCTATAATTTTACTTCATTTTAATGTAAATTGAAATTAACTCGGTCAAGGAGAGCAACACAACATAAATATGATGGATCAGGAATATATGAAATGTCATTTTGACAATGACATTTGCTTGATGTGTATTTACAAAAACAACACATGAATTCCGAAACTAATTAGGTTTAAACTGGAATAAGTATAAGTAAAACTCTGTTATAATATAGAACGAGGAAAGGAAACCTCAGATAGAAATAGCATTTGAACAAATAAGTATAATGCAAGCAAGAGTTAAAGGAGATATACCTGAAACTGAACTTGTTATTGTAGAATACCACATACACGACGGAATCCAAATCACAGGCGAATCAAAAACCATATAACAAAGCCGGGGTCAACAGAGAAGCAATCAATCTATGTCCGTAGTAGTTAACAGGGTCGCAAAATAAAAACAATTACTAGAAACTCCGAAACACCCCTAATCCAAAACGCGCGAATACAACAATTCAGCGTTTCAAAGCCGGTTGGCTTTGAAACGCTGAATTGGACAAAGGCAGAGACAACAATATGTAAGCCAACTGCCAAAGTCAATGAAAGACGTCACGTCACGAAACTTAAAACTGTCAGTCGTTAAACGTCATGACAAACACAACTGTCATAACTGCCATAAAAAATATCATATTAAAAATCTTCCTAAATAATCTTTTTTGTACAACTGTACTCTTCTTCAAATTATTTTTTTTTGTATTTTTATGAAAATCCCCTATTTTTTTCCTATTTATCTATGTAGTGTACATGGTGGTAGCCCAAAATCAAACATCTCCTTTATTCACTATATTATCTAATAATTTACTTTACAAATTCAAGTTGCTTTTGCCACATAACGGAAAGTGTATTAGTAAAACTCAATACCTTATGTGATAATCAGTGGATTGTGTTACAAGTTGCTAATTAAATCGGATTCATTAACTGTGGTACATACAATGTTCCTTCATTAGAAGTATGTAGCAGGATTGAAGTTTTGCCAAGTAGGACGGAGGAATTATTGTATATAAATAAAAGTGCAATGCTCGGGCGGTAATATGACACATCGAGCTTGACACTTCACGTATTTATGATTATATCTAAACACCCGGTCTATTAACGGTCGGTCGGTTTATTATCAATAAAAAAATCAAAGTATTTTTATTCATAAGTGCCCATGTAGGTTCATGGGCACTTATGAAACGTCAGAAGCTAGGTGTACGGTTCCAATTGGTCGTTTCCTATGGAGAAGAGCCGGCAAGAAACTCCACGGTTACTCTTTTAAAAATAATTGGCTTTTACAATGTTTTCGAATGAAATGAAATGAAATGAAATTGTTTATTCTGTAAATAGGATATGACAATCACTTTTACACGTCATATTAAAAAATAAGCTAGATGGAGTCGACATTTCCTATCTGACTACCCCTGAGAAGAAATGGCGAAACAAACTCAAGGGTCAAAGTCTCTTTTAAAGTCCAGACATAATCTTGGTCAGATCATGTGAGGACCATGTAGATCTATGTCTGAAATGGTCTTTTGAGGAAAGAACCACACAAATTTGAGTGGACCTGTCCAGTCAGTGCAAGCATTTGTCAGTAATCGTGTAGCTCTCTCAACTCAAAACTTAAGGAGCTCAACGACTCGACGAACAATACCAAGGAAAGAACAATTGGGTTGGCCGCATAAAGAACTCAAAATGCCAGACCATCATTAAAACTAAGAGAAAAAAAAACAACAAGAAATAAATAAAGATGACCCACATAGTGCTCACATTCACAATAATTAAAGTAATACTCGTATAATACTATTTTTAAGGTACATAAATATTCACGTAATTTTGCTAATAATATTCATCAATGTCAATATGTACATATAGTTGTATATAATGATGATTTTGCATAATTTAAATATCAAATTTTATGGTTTTAGCACAAAGCTTATCAGAGCGAGCAGCTCAATCCCAAGCTTTTTTGTCTTCTAAATAATCTGAAATTTTATAGTACCCTTTTTTACAAAGTTTGGTTTTAATACAGCTTTTAAATCGTTTAATGGGTAAATTTCGAATAGCAATAGGAAGTTTGTTGTAAAAGCGTATACATTGACCCATGAACGAGTTGCCTACTCTGTGGAGGCGAGTGTGAAGTACAGCAAGATTATGTTTATTCCTGGTATTTAAACTGTGGATATCGGACATTTTCTTAAAATTTGATATATTTTTGTGTACATACATAAGATTATCAAATATATATTGAGAGGCTATAGTCAGAATATCTATTTCTTTGAATTTTTCTCGAAGGGAATCTCTTGGACCTAGGTTGTAAATGGCTCGAACAGCCCTTTTTTGCAAAACAAAGACGGTATTAATGTCCGCACAGGTTCCCCAGAGAAGAATCCCATATGACATAAGACTATGAAAATAACTAAAATAAACAATTCTGGCCGTATCTACATCGGTTATCTGTCGAATTTTTTTAACAGCATAGGCGGCCGAACTTAGCCTTCCTGACAATTTTTCTATGTGTGGGCGCCATTGTAATTTAGCGTCAATAGTTATTCCAAGAAAAACTGTCGACTCAACAGGGTCCAACTCTATTCCATTAAGTTGAACATTGGTAGTTAGCTGCCTGACATTTGGCGTTGAAAATTTAATAAGTTTAGTCTTTTTTTCGTTCAGGAGAAGATTATTTACATTAAACCAATGGACAACTTTAGAGAGTGCATCGTTAACATGTTCAAAGTTGACCAGCAGTCGTTTAATTTTAAAAATGAGGGAAGTGTCATCTGCGAACAATACAATCTTGTGATTATCCCTTATGTGATAAGGTAAGTCATTACTCGAATCACGGTGTTAATAGGTATGGGAAGACAGTGTAGGCCTGTCAAAAGTACCAGATACTTAAAAAAAAATGGTCTACAAATCTAGTCTATTAAGCCTACAACATTCTCACATTCACAAAATACGCAAGGATACTATAAAAATAATAATAAAAATAAAAACCTATTTAAACCAAATGACATGTTTGCAATTACAACAAGTCTGAATTAATATCTTGTCCACAAAAGCCACTCATAAATAGTTTGATATCAAAACTGTAGGTATATATAATGTCAAATAATAAAAATATTATGTCAAAAAAGTATGTAAAAAAAAAACCATCGTAATTTGGGAGCAGTTAATAGACATTTACAAAGTTATGCCGTTTATGAGGTACCAGAGAAGCCACATGTGCAGAAGGAATTATTGCCAAACTTCCTTGTCTTCAACGTCTTTAATCTTATAATATGCGTTTTTGATAAGGACACGTTTGATGTGGGTTTTGAAATTTCCATCGCTAAGTTCTGTAATCGACTTTGGCAACTTGTTATAAAAGCGGATACTGTTGATAACAAATGATTTGCTTGTTTTTGCTAATCTAAATTTGGGTATCACAATTTCATGTTTACTGCGTGTATTTATATTATAGAAATCACTTCTTGTTTTGAAAAGAACTAAGTTTTTGCGAAAATACAAAATACTTTCTAAGATATAGAGGCAGAGTTAGTACATTAATTTCTTTGAGTTTGTTTCTAAGGGACTCCCGAGGACCCATTCTATAGTTTGCGCGCATTGCACTCTTTTGTAAAATAAACATTGAATCTACAACAGCTGCCGATCCCCACAGCAGAACACCATATGACATAATACTGTGAAAATAGGCAAAGTATACTAACCTAGCTGTGGCTACATCAGCCAACTGCCTAATTTTTCTTACTGCATATGCGGCTGAACTTAATCTAAATGATAGAACTCTAATGCCCATTGCAATTTAATTTTGCAGCATTGAAATTTAAAGCTAGAATAATTCCGAGAAATACAGTTTCCGTAACAGCATCTAGTTTCTTGCCATCAAGTTTTAAATTTAGACCCACTTGGAGTACATTTGTAAGACATTTTGTTTTGTTCGCATTAAGTAAAAGATCATTGGCTGCCAACCATTTCAAAAGAACAGCCAGACTATCGTTGACGTGTAAGACATCCGTATCTTTTCCATCTATTTTAAAAATAAGAGAAGTGTCGTCGGCGAATGGAATTATATCCGATAAGTTAGCCATCATGTAATGAAGATCATTAATATAAACTAGAAATAGGTAAGGGCCAATAATTAAACCTTGGGGCAGGCCCATCTTTACTAGAGACCCCGAGGACGTCACCCCGTTAACGTTTACTTTTTGCTGCCTGTTTGATAGATAGGACATAACAAGATCAGCAGCTTGTCAACGAATTCCGTAGTGGTGTAATTTACAGGTCAATGTATTGTAGTCAACGCAGTCAAACGCTTTTGAGAGGTTACAGAAAATGCCAATGGCATCCTGGGAGTCCTCCCAGGATTCCAAAATGTGACTGATGAGTTTTACTCCTGCCCCAGTCATCGACCTACCTTTCATGAAACCAAACTGGCGACTATGTAAAATCCCATTTGAATTGAATTGTGACAGCAACTGGTCTAGCATGATTTTTTCATATCATCATCATCATCGGCCTAGCCTTTTCCTAACTACGTTGGGGTCGGCTTCCAGTCTAACCGGAAGCAGCTGAATACCAGTATTTTACATGGAGCGACTGCCTATCAGACCTCCACAACCCAGTTACTGGGTAACACGATACCCCTTGGTAAGACTAGTTGTCAGACTTTCGGGCTTCTGACGACCCGTAATGACTGTCAAAGATCCACGAATGACAGCCGGGACCAACATGATGATGATGATTGATGAGGATGATTTTTTCATTTATTTTACTCAATTCTGGTAGCACAGATATAGGTCTATAATTAGAGGGATCACTCTTACTACCCGATTTGAAAATTGGTACTACTTTACTATGTTTCATTAAATCAGGGGGCCTACCATGAACTCTTATAGCAGGTCAATTTTCGACGTAAAGTGAACTGTCGGGCTATTTTGTACTATGAACACGTCAAATAACAGGCGAGCCAGCGATCACGTGACCAAAGTCGGTCAGTAGTCACGTGACACCATTTCATTGGTCTGACCTGCCTTATGCTGTAACATCAAGTCCTTTTTGACATGTAAAACCTTGACAACTGAACTGCCCTGCAGTCATATTAAGCAGCCGTGTAAAACTAACTTTTATTGAACTGTTTTCCTTAATTTAAAATAAACAACGGAAGGACATGTTAATTTGTGAATACAATACTATTGCGGCGTTATTTAACATTATAGACAACACACAAAAGAATCTCTTTGTCGTTTATTTTAGATGTGTGACCAAAATGAAATTTTTGAGTTTCTTGAAGAAGTTAGTAGTTATGAGACGCATGATAAAACCCTTTGACTTGCAGGATGGCATGTTTGTCAAACGGTATAGGCTCACCAAAGAACTATTACTTGAGCATTGCAATGAGCTACGAGCTTTCATGCCACGCACCACAAAATCAATAGGTAGATTTGTCGATAGAGGTTAAGGTTTGTACTAAAATAATACATCTATTTATCGCACTAATTATCGTAAGAACAATTAAATACAGTATGATCATAAATGACCTCGTACAGTTTTGTGGTGTTGACAATATATTTGACACTCAAGAAATTGTTTTCGTTCGAAAATAGCAATAACTTTGGTAAGATTTTCAAGTAGGTACCTTACCGTTCCTTAAGTATCTAAAAGGGTCTCGAACGTCCTAATCGTGTTAAATAAGAATTTTTGCTACGAACCATAGTTTTTTAGAATTCTTCTGATCATTATAAATTGTTATTAAATTAATTTGATCTACTTTATTAAAACCGTAAAACCGGTAATATTGCGAAAAAGTATTTCCGAACGTTTGTTTATAATATGGCGTACCGGCCAGCGATAACGTAGCAGGTCTGAAGTTGATACATTGCAGGTCAGACGGAAATGCTTATGGTACAACTAGAAAACCTGTCAGGTTAACCTGCTAAGTTGACCTGTCATGTACTTGGCAAGTTTTTTTAATGTTGATGGTAGGGCCCCAGGAAACGTACCGCTGTCTAAACATTGATTAAATATGCCTGTTAGGACAGACTATTGTGTCAACGATATCTCCGGTGTGTCAGACTCCTACTAACTAAAAACCCACCCGTGTTCCTTCTGTTGCCTGTGTTGCCAGGGGCCTCGGTAACTCTTTCGGACTTTCCCGCGACCCCGGTAGACATCGGCCCTAGTGGACTCCTACACTTGCGCTGACATCTATTTGAGGCGCGCATAGAACACAACGCGTCGTTGACCCGGCCTGGTCCTTATCGAACGGCGAGCTGCCTATTGCTAACCGTCCCCAAGCCCACGCCTACGGTTGCCGGAAATCCGCCTGGTCATCCTTATCAAACATCCTTATCAAATTGTGTGATTATATTATTTTTAACTGACATAAATGTAAAATTTAAATTTTAATTCGTACCTATAACTAATAACATAACATCAAGCCTTGTTTTCCCGAAGGGTTAGGCAGAAGTGTACCTGTAGTACACCCACATGTCGCCAGTTATGTTTAAGTCCCATGTAATAGGGGACGAGCCTATTGCCATCAACCGGGAACAAATCCAGACTCCGGGCTGCTACTGAGAAATTCCAAATAGAAAAACCCGATAACACTTTGCCCGACCCGGGAACTAACCTAATAATGTACCTATGTATTATCCTGTAATAATTGTATGTACCTTATATTTGCACAACACTTGGCAGAATGTGATGATACCATTGACTAATGACCATATAATGTACCATATTCTGACAAATAAATGATTATGATTATGAAGAATGCTTAAAAAAAGTGTTAACTCAAGTCCAAGCTCGAACCATGCAGTATTTTTTGTATTTCAGATCTCATTCTGACTGAGATAAAGTTCTGAATGAATACCTACAAAATTCACAACTTCAGATTCGGGTTTTGCAGGGGATAGTGTTTGTAGTCAGAAACGTTGTCAGAATAAAGTTCGAAATTCAAAACTGGCTCAATGGTTCAAACCCGAGTCTAAATATAAATACTTAAGACGCTGACAACACCTAAACCGCGGTCATTGTCAGATTGCATAGAAAATAAAGAGAAGCGCGATGACACAACGCTTCTAATTTATTGCAAAATATGAAGTAATTATCTATTTACTCAAAATTGAGTTGAGTAATCGAAAATAAAAAACAACCAAGTTCTGTATTCAAATAAGACGTTCTTGTTATTAATTAAATACGTAACGTATGTTCATATTTGATACAGATATTTTGGATTAGAACTCAAAGTAAGAGGTTAGTTTAACGTTAGTTTGTATCGAGGATTTGTTTTCAAAACGTGTTTTGGTAACAACCAAGTTCTGGGAAATATGTTCAAAATTAACATATATTTTTTCCGCTACCACAAACTATACAGATTTGGCAATTTGTTTTCTTAAGAGAAGCCTATTTTTATCAATTGGGTCTTGTCAGCCCCTTAATTGATTTGTAAGACAGGAATATTCATCGTAGTACGGAACGGAATCCTTAGCCGGTTTTTTTTGTATTTGTGTATTTAACGAATATACTCAAGACAACGAAGCATTAGGCGCACGAAATGTTAGTTTACCTATCTATTTCTATCCTAATACCAGGTTGCCAAAGTATAAACAGGGGCGTTAGAAATACATTACATTTGATATACAAATGTGTGAAAACCGATGACGCTGACTACACTTAAACCGCGGTCACTGTAAGATTGCATAGAAAAGAAAGTGAAGCGCGATGACACAACGTTTGTAATGTATTGCAAAATATGAAGTAATTATCTATTTACTCAAAATTGAGTTGAGTAATCGAAAATAAAAAACAACCAAGTTCTGCATTCAAATAAGACGTTCTTGTTATTAATTAAATACGTAACGTACGTTGATATTTAATGCAGATATTTTGGATTAGAACTCAAGGTAAGAGGTTAGTTTAACGTTAGTTTGTATCGAGTTATTTTTTCAAAACGTGTTTTGGTAACAACCAAGTTCTGAGAAATGTGTTGAAAATTAACATATATTTTTTTCGCTACCACAAACTATACAGATTTGGCAATTTTTTTTCTTAAGAAGCTTATTTTGGACAATTGGGTCTTGTCAGCTTAAACGGCATCTTCGCCTATTAACATTTACATAAAAACCACGACTACTTAACAAACTATCAGTAGCAATGAGTTTAATTTTGACAGTTCGACAACATTCATTTCGTTATTCACGTTGTTGAGCACACACATTTTTCGAACTTATGAAGCAATAGATTAGCAATATACTTTTTTTTTGTTTTTCCATCTTACATCTATCCTTACAGAGAACCAACCCATTGCGATAGTGTACATCTGAACTCTTATCCTAACTTATTTTAATTACTGTTTGTTATTTATTACAAATAATGCTCTCGCACTCAGAGAACAACAGAATAGGTCCGTGTGTGCTATGAGGTTGAGAGTGCGGAGTGCACGCGTCAGTGGCACCTCACTTAATATACAAGGTGTCGTTTTGCAACCTCGTCAAATTCAAGGAGGTAACTATGCTAATGATTCTTGACATCAATCAATAATAAAATAAGTAGATCTTTTTTTTTTCTTCTAAATTTCGGAAATCGGCACGTGTGGGACACGCATATGGTAAAATGGTAATGAAATTAAATGATTTTATTTTCTGTAAGTAGGTTTGTACAAACACTTTTACAAGTCAATCATATTTAGAAAAAAAAACTAGATGAGCTCGGCGTTTCCTGTTCTGACTACTCTGAGAAGAAAGGCCGAAACAAACTCAGAGGTCACAATCTCTTTTAAAGTCCAGACATAATCTTGGTCAGATCATGTGAAGACCATGTAGATTGGTGTCTGAAATGGTCTTTTGAGGAAAACGGTAATGGTTTTGAGTACGTGATGTCTCTAATGAGATCTGAACGCGAACTGGCCCACATTTTGGTGAACGAGCGAATGTGCATGCTTGCGTTCGATGCAAATATGCATTTTCGCTGAGTATTCGATTAAAACTCGAACACTTACCTATTATAAAACAAAGTCCCCCGCCGCGTCGTTCTGTCTATCTGAACACGATAAACTCAAAAACTACCAAACGGATTTTCACCAATGGACGGAGTGATTCATGAGGAAGTGTTATGTCTATAATTCATTAAGGTTTTGTGTAAATTGGCTGAAATGTCTATTATTGTTGGCCAAAGAGCCCCTACTTTTCTTTATGCTGTGCCGTTCTTCGGCCAATTGGCCAGTAACGAGCCCAAATCGTCACGCCAACTTTTCTCAGGTCTGGCCCGGTGAACTGGCCCATCAAAAGGTAGTTATTATAGTATAAATGTTGTTAGTTAGTATACTGGCGTGTGCTAGCTAACATATGGCAGGTAATTTAATTCAATGTTTTGTGATTCGTAATGTTAATTACTTTGCATACGATTTGTATAGAATCAAGTTTATACATATAACTAAACAGAAAGATGTGCTGCTGGGGAGTTCGTTCCGCCACTTCTTCTTCCCAGCTAAAGCACTAGGAAGTGGTGAAGGGCGGGCATTTTTGGGGGACTGTCTTATGTAACTTTGACGTTCGAAAAGTGCTGATTCTCAGCCTAGTTTGAATAATTGATTTTAAAATGTCTTACCTGTGTGATAGTATGGGACTGTCATCACTGTTGGAGACAGAAGGGTACAAGCGGTCATCATCATACCAATGTTTCTCGCCATCCATAGATTTAACTGTGGACAAAAACAACTTATTAATAACACATTTAAGATACGCGAGAAAGGAGTGGTCATTTTTGGGGATGTGGCACAGACCATCAAACTGATGATGTTTCTCCGTGGTGCCAACATCGTAATAGCGAAAATATAATCCCAGACATTTGGGTCGAGTAGGTACTGAAATAACGTTCAGTTAAGCCCGGACTCATGGCGCCAGGATAACATCACGGGTCGATCGAAGTTAAGCTACGCTTCATCATCATCGTCATTCCAGCCGAAAGACGTCCACTGCTGGACGTAGGCCTCGTATCACCACGCTAGGCAGGCGGGTTAACGATCGCAGTATGGTGTTAATATGTAGTAAGTCCCTTAGTCGCCTTTTACAACACCCACGGGAAGAAATGGTATGGTGCTATTCTTTACGTCCGACACCACACGGAAAAAAGCTACGCTTACATGTAATGAAATTAAAAGAAAAACTAGCACAGCTTAGTAAGCTTTACAAGTTATCGAATAATTACTAGTTGACCAACTTAAATTAGCTGTTGGAGAATTGACCGTGACGTATATCATTGATGTATGGGCGAACATGTTTTTCAACTACAATGTTACGTTTGCTTTTGGGATAAATTCATCCCACATTCCCAACTACCCCCCGTGGGATATTTTCCGAAATGCACGCGAGCAAAGCCGCGGGCAAAACCTAGTTATCAATACAACTTTCTAAGTTAGATAAAACCTCAATTGTCATGATATCATGAAAAGCCCCTCGCGACACCGATTCGAAGTCCAACAATAGAAAATCAATTGTGTCTCATTAGCCGACCTTGACCAATTAATAGGGTAATATGAACTTAGGGGTTCTAGTGATGATTATAATTCTGTAAATCTTACTTATTATGGTCGCATATTTTTATCAACACACAACCTAAGTAGAACAATATAGAGGCCTTGGCAGAGAGTACAACTTTGTGCCCTTTGGCGTCGAGACCCTCGGTCCGTGGGGTCCGAGTGCGGAAAGTTATTTGCGGAAATCGCGAAACTTCTAGTTGACGTAACTGGTGACCGAAAAGCTGGCGGCTTTCTCGCGCAACGCATCAGCATTGCAATTCAGCGAGGAAATGCCGCCAGCATCCTCGGTGCAATGCCTCGAGGGCCTTTTTTAGGTTTAACTTAGTTTTAATTTAATTTAGTTAATGTTAATAATCATCCTGTAATTTGGTTATTAAATAAACGATTAAATAGTAGAACAGAGATTAAAGGATTACACATTTTGAATATACCTTCACCATACATTATGAAGTAGAAGGAATGATAAAACGCAACATTAATAATAATGACATTTTGAGAAGTGCACCCTATAAAAAGGAATTATTCGGAATTACGGGTGTAAGGCAGTTAAGTTTAAAACGAGTATATTCGAGACAGGTGTAATAGTTTATAACAAACTTCCAAATTATGTAAAAAACAGTTTTACCTTAAATAGTAAAAAAAAAACTAAAGGAGTTCATGATAAGTAAAGCCTACTATTCTATCAATGACTTTTTAATGACAAAAATACTGGTGACTGCGTCTTTAGATAAGTTATCTCAACGAGTAAATTAATTTGTATGACTTCAATGAATAATTTAAATTTGACTATGTGAATGAACAACTTATATTAATGTATGATGAATGATGTACGTTGACTTAGGACGAATAATGATTTTAATGTTAAACAAATATTGAACCAGCATGAAATATTTATAGGTATGTCACAGCGAACCTTTATTATACCGAACTCTTATGGTTGTACATAAGAACTGATATTTCACCTGTGACACATTTTTTTTTTTTTGGGCGGGAAATTATCAAATAACTGGGAGCAGTTATTTGATAATAACGCTCTGGGCGAAGCGGTAGGATGTGTCAGACTTTTACTGACTAAACCACCCGTGTTCCTTCCGTTGCCTGTGTTGCCAGGGGCCTCGGTAACTCTTTTGTACTTTCGCTGTCGCAATAACGCGAACTTTATTTCGCGCGCTCTCTGTTGTACAGCGAGACGTCGACCGGTGTGCGAGAGAGAGCGCGCGTAGTGGAGTTCGCGTTATCGCGACAATGTAGCCGTAGGGTGACAAACAATCGTGCAGTGTCCCACGGGGATCGGTCCTGGGGCCGCATCTGTGGGACTACGCGCCGACCTGGATAGCGGCATCAGCGTAGTGTGCTACGCTGACGACACGTTGGTCCTGGCGCAGGGGAGGTCGCACCAGGCGGCAGCCGAAATAGCGGCACGCGGGGTTGCGACAATAGTCGAAAGGATCCGGCAATTGGGACTCGAAGTGGCTCTGCACAAGTCCGAGGCCATGTGTTTTAGTGGTCCTCGGAGCGCGCCACCGTCGGGGTCCCAAATAACGGTAGGAGGGGTTTCCATCGGCGTCGAGTCGACGATGAAGTACCTGGGACTCGTCCTCGACAGCCGGTGGAACTTCGACGTTTGGCTCCCAAACTGGAGCGGGCAGGGGCTGCATTGAAGCGGCTCCTGCCCAATCTAGGGGATCCAATCGCCACCTGCCGGAGGCTCTACGGGGGGGTCGTGCGGTCCATGGCCCTCTACGCGGCTCCTGTATGGGCGCGTTCCCTGGCGCTGCGGCCGGCCCGATGGTTGAGCGCGGCCCAAAGGGTCATGGCAATCCGGATGGTCCGGGGATACCGCACGGTCTCCTGTGAGCTCCGGCGGGATCTTATGGCGACATGGAGAGTACGGTTGTCGCAACCCAGTGCTGGGCACGCCACGATTGCGGTGATAAGTCCCCTCTTTGAGGAGTGGCTAGTGAGGCGCCACGAAGTCCTCACCTTCCGCCTGACGCAGGTCCTCACCGGACACGGCAGCTGCGGGAGGTTCCTGTGTCGGATAAGGCGGGAGGAAACGCCCTGGTGTTGCCACTGTGTGGATCGCCGGAGGACACGGTGGAGCAAACGGTGGAGCAAACGGTGGAGGTCTGCCCGGCTTGGGCAGAGCACCGTCGTGTTTTCGTGGAGGCGATCGGCGGCAGAGATCTCTCGCGTCCGGCCCTGGTTCAGGCCATGGTACGGAGCGAGAGGGCTTGGGCAGCCGTCACCTCCTTCTGCGAAGCAGAAGGAGGTGACGGTGAGGTGAGGGCTGCCTCCTTCTTGCGGACGGTGAGCAATGGGTAGCTCACCGTCCGGTAAGGACCAGGCCCGGGCGCCGACGGCGCGTTTTATTCCACGCGCGCCTCAAAGAGATGTTGTCAGCACAAATGTAGGGATCCACTAGGGCCGATGCCTGCCGGTGTCGCGGGAAAGTACTAAAGGGTCACCGAGGCCCAAAAATTAAAAAAAGACCCAGCCGCAAGGTGCATCTGCTTAATGTTCTCTGCTTAAGAGGCCTAGAGGAGCTAAAAGCAAGTTTTATAACGCCTAAAAGTATATGATCCACTGCAGTAAACAAAATCAGAAAAATATATGATATTCTTCAGGATATATCCTAGGAAGATAGTGTGTTGAAAACATAATATAACTAATTTGATACGATAGAAAAAAATCACGAAGTTACCTCTAAAAAATTCTTTTAACGCGTAAAAATCATACTAATATACATGCAATCATTCTGTTCATATGGGTAAAATTAAATTGTTTTGTAATAATGTATACTGCATGTCCATTACTGTTTATAACAAATTACCTGATGGCTTCAAAACTCTCAGCCTCAGAACACTTAAATGTAAATTTAATCAACTTACTTGTAAGCAAATGGTATTATTCGACTGAAGATTGTGTGAACGAAAAATTTACCAAAATTTTTGACATTATTACTTAAAAATCATATTTTATATCCTTAAGGCGCTGACAAGACCCAATTGACCAAAATAGGCTTCTCTTAAGAAAAAATATTGCCAAATCTGTATAGTTTGTGGTAGCGGAAATATGTTAATTTTGAACATATTTCCCAGAACTTTTTTTTTTTTTCTTTATTTGTTTAGGGACATTTATAATCGCAATGCGTCAGTCCCATCGTACCCTAAATACACGTTGGTCATATCTGGGCCATGAACCTGAACAGACTGGCCGCATCATCGCCATTCGGTTGAGCCAGAACTTGGTTGTTACCAAAACACGTTTTGAAAAAAAAAATCTCGATACAAACAAACGTTAAACTAACCTCTTATCTTGAGTTCTAATCCAAAATATCTGCATTAAATATCAACATACGTTACGTATACGTATTTAATTAATAACAAGAACTTCTTATTTGAATGCAGAACTTAGTTGTTTTTTATTTTCGATTACTTAACTCAATTTTGAGTAAATAGATAATTGCTACATATTTTGCAATAAATTACAAGCTTTGTGTCATCGCGCTTCTCTTTCTTTTCTATGCAATCTGTCAGTGACCGCGGTTTAGGTGTTGTCAGCGTCTAACCTTATTGAATTTTGACATAGATAATTAATCTCTTTTAAAACTTAAACTTATTAACTGTAATTAGATTAATAATTTAATTATACTATAATGATGACCCATAATTTTATAAACTATTGTACGCCGGAAACGGCAGAATATTATGATTTTAATACACACAACAACTTTGTACAATATTCTGACAAATATGCATTCTATTCTAAGACATGTATGTCTCAAAATGCTCGAAATGGTGTCAACTATCACCCCTTTAAGGCTTTGCACCCAGCTTCCAAACACCCTGTATATCTTCTATTCCTAAACATCTACAGGGTCTAATTAACTAGCGAAAAAAAAATTTGCTCGATCAACTCAGCAGACGTGACGGGTTTCGATATCTGAACATGATAACCAAAAAATAATTTGATGCTTTTTTTTTTGGGGTGTTCAACCGGCGCGATGGCGGTAATGTAGTCACTTTTTAATTTTTATTTTTTGGGTGGGAAATCATTAAATAACTTCTCCCGCTCTGGGCGGAGCGGGAGGGTGTGTCAGACTCTTACTGACTAAAACCCACCCGTATTCCTTCCGTTGCCTGTGTTGCGGGGGCCTCGGTGACCCTTTAGCACCTTCCCGCGACAGTACCTTCCCACTTAAAATATATGTAATTTTAAAAACCTGTTTTTTTTTGTGTCAACTTCAAAGACACGATGAGTATCCACATCTCAACGCAATAAACCGATTGTATCAACTCACACTTCAAGTAACAACACTACCAGCGGTTATTGATCCCAAAAAAAACATCAAATCTATTATTTTTTTATTTTGTCGTGTAATTTTGTTGCGGAGTTACGCTAGCTAATTAAATTTGACCCTGTATACATATTATAAACTAGCTGCTGCCCGCTTACTCCTTATAACACATATTGCGGGTCTGTGAACACCACTTTTCGATTCAAAGATTCGCTTGCGTAATATTAAGCATTAAAGTGCTAATTTTTGTTTGAGTCAAGGATCCCCCCTCCCCCCCTTCCACTAAAATGGTTGTTTATGGAGATTTGAAGATTCATGGCAGTAGTACATATAACGAAATTAAAAGGAAAACTATCACAGCTAAGTTGACCATTTTAAATTTGCAGTTGGAGAATTGATTGTGGCATATATCAATGTATGGGAGAACATGTTTTTCAACTACAATGTTAAGTTTGTTTTTGGCATAAATTCATATCAACAACTTCCCAACTGCGGTACCCTTCCTTGTGCGTGGTCCGACACGCACTTGGCCAGTTTTCTTTGTTAAATATATGAGTAAGTAATATGAGTCAGAGAACATTAGGTACACAAAATTGTGAATAACTCAAGTTTTATAGAATTTAAAATTACTTGTTCCTCCGACCCACCGTGTCGCATCGCATCGCCCCACAGTGGAACGAATGTATGGGAGCGGTTGGACGTAGACATGTCCGAAAAAAAAGAGTAAAATTATGCCAAACTAATGATGCCATCTTATTCGATTACTTAATGCCTTCATAACTTGTGGTGATGAATTTCTTCATAACTCCCATATTTCGGGAGTAATTTGAGAAAATGTGAAATTTTACTATGAAAATGAGTGTATCGAGCTCTCTCCCTCCTGATTCCGGGCTTGTTTCAAGTAGCGGTCTCTAATATCATAATGCTAATACTAAGAGCTATATTTAATACTAAGACACATAGTGCGCCAAATGTGCACTTTCTGGGATAAAGAGTGATGTTTATTTTATAACACAATTTTTTTATTTTTTGTTTATTTTGTTGATTAAAACCGTTTTTCTAAAGGTTTACCTTATTACAATAACATTTCTGAGCAGCCAATTAGAGAAGATATAAGCTAATTAGGATATATAATTAGGGACTTAAGGTTTACATATAAAACTGATGCACTAATGATTACTGATAAGAACATTGCTATTATTTAATTACTAAATGGCTCTTAATACACTAATTTAGCATGCATCATTTACTAATTATCACAATAACTAATTACCTTGCAATATTTAACAAAGGATACCTGGGATACCTGGATTTTATATAAATAGGTCACTATTAGTAACTTTAAAATCAGTGTTGATTTACACCTCGTTGTATCCAAGCTAATCTCGCAATGTATTTTCCAAATTTTAATACAAATCTTGATATTCACGTTGCTTTATGCGCACGCGCACATAAAGATTTACGCGACTTTAACTATTTGTTCAGTGTTTTAAAAGATAACAGTTGTGTTCAGTTATGTGAAAGTGCTGAAACAAGTTTAAAAGACTGGTGTCGTCGATTTTGCTACCGCATTTATGCAAAATGGACACAGTCTGGAAGAAGCACAGATAAGTTTCGGAAGAAACATGAGATTTGGCTACAGGCTGCAATTCAATGGCCGGAATTACAGAATGAAAATATGGAACCTTCTACAGAAAATATAAGTGACGTCATCGAGCCCATAATTTCTCCTGCTAAATCTGATGCTTCAACTTGTACACATCCTAGTCCTCGTAAATCTTTTGAGGACCTTAGTAACCGGCAAAAAAGAAGACGCACTGAAGATAGTCTTTCATGCAGCAGTAGCAGCGCTGAAATTATGTTTTCGGCCGAAAGGGCGCTTCAAAAGGCAGGACAAAGCGATACAGCTTATGTTATGAAATACTTGACGGAGAATCCAGAAGAGGCCTCAAAAATCAAAGCCTTCATTGAAGGTAAATCAATTCAGGTACGGGAAATATCCCCTTTGAAGGCATTGGCTCTTTATGTATCGATGAACTTATCGAAATGGCGCTATAACACTCTTCGGGATTTCAACACTCAAGAAGGAGCTCTTCAATACCCGAGTTACTACATGTTGGTTAAAGAAAAAATTAAGTGCTATCCGGCCAAAGAAGATCTCACAGTTACAGAGAGCTCTGCAAAAATCAAATTACAAGCCTTGATGGATTTAACCTCAAGAAGACTTATTAGGTCGTTAGAAACCCCTGTTGATCCCAATCAACAGCTCGTATTGACCAGCAAATGGGGTTTTGACGGATCATCTAGCCAAAGCATTTATCATCAAAGGACGAGTGAAGATGAGCAAATCGATCTTGCTAGTAATTTTATGATTAGTCTTGTACCACTGCGGCTCGTCTCAAAAGGTGTAACAATTTGGGAAAACGAGCGACCATCTTCCACTTCATTTTGCCGGCCAATATTGTTTAAGTTTATAAAGGAAACCAAAGAAAATGTGCAGAGAGAGATGGCTGAAATCGAAGCAGAGATTGAAGCCTTAACTCCATCCACCATCACTGATGGAATTAGTGTCAAACACCAACTGCTGTTGACAATGATTGATGGTAAAATTCATTCCATTATATCCAATACAGCAGCTTCAGTGTGTGACATATGCAAGGCTTGTCCTAAAGAAATGAATAATTTAGAGTTAATCAAAGATAAACACGCAAACGAGGACATGTATAAATATAGCTTAAGCACCCTTCACGCTTGGATTCGCTCAATGGAATGCTTATTACACATTTCCTACAAATTAGACATAAAATCATGGCAAGTAAGGGGTGATATAGCAAAAAGGCAAGTTGATGACAGGAAGAAAAGAGTTCAAGAGGCTGTAAGAAGAGAAACGGGCTTACTTCTCGATGTTGTGAAACAAGGCAGTGGATCCACCAACAATGGCAACTCGGCAAGGAGATTTTTTGAAAACTACACTAAATCTGCTGAACTGACCGGAATAGATGCTATGCTTTTAAGAAAAATCTGTGTGATCTTGCAGTGTATTTCATCAGGAGAGAAGATCAACGTAACTAAATTCCGAGAGTTCTGCTTTGATACTGCTAAGCTTTACGTGGAGTTATACCCATGGTATTATATGCCTTCTTCACTTCATAAAATTTTAATGCATGGGCCAGACATAGTTCAGAACATGTCAATTGTGCCCATTGGTTTTCTATCCGAAGAGGCATCTGAGGCTAGAAATAAAGATTTTAGAAAATATAGAGAGGGGCATTCTCGAAAGCATAGCAGTATCTCATGCAATGAAGATATTATGCACAATCTTTTACTGTCTTCTGATCCACTTGTTACAAGTATCCGTCCAAAAGGAAATAAGTTTGTAAAAAAATCTTCTTTTAAGGAATTTTATGAGCTTACGGATTCTGAGAAAAGTGATATCGAATTTGTTAACATAAATGATTTAGCGGACATCGATTCTGAATTTGAATTAATTGATGATGATGATGATGACGAAGATAATTAAATGATGTTATTGTTTTAAAATGTGTAACTTAGTAAATTAGAGCTTACATCTTAATTATTTATTGTACTTTTAATGAAACTAGGTAATTTATTATCAACTTACTTAAAAGTCATACTCTCATCAGTTCTTGTGAATATTTTTGTTAATATATATTTCTGTATATATATAATATATTTATAGACCTCTTAATAAGTCTGTCTGCGGTTTAAAGTAAATACAAATGGGGAAAAAACGTTTTTTTTTTTAAATTTTCATTTCCTTTTATCCCAGAAAGTGCACATTTGGCGCACTATGTGTCTTAGTATTAAATATAGCTCTTAGTAATAGCATTACGATATTAGAGACCGCTACTTGAAACAAGCCCGGAATCAGGAGGGAGAGAGCTCGATACACTCATTTTCATAGTAAAATTTCACATTTTCTCAAATTACTCCCGAAATATGGGAGTTATGAAGAAATTCATCACCACAATTTATGAAGGCATTAAGTAATCGAATAAGATGGCATCATTAGTTTGTCATAATTTTACTCTTATTTTTCGGACATTTCTACGTCCAACCGCTCCCATACATTCGTTCCACTGTGCGCCCGCTCACGCTATTACTTCGTTTACGCTTAGCGTTCTTTCTGACTTTTTTTATTTTAGCTCAGCTAATAAAGGTCGTAGCGTTAAGTAGCCTATAACATCCTTCCTCAATATTTTTTCTAATCCAACTGGTACGCTGTCAAGTTTGAATCTAGCTGTACCTCCAGCTGTTGATAAGCAAAAAAACCCCGCTATCACTAAGATAATGTTTGTTATATAAAAATCTTTTTAAACAGAATAAAAATTGTATTTTTATATACAAGCGCTACCTTTTTTGGACAAAACTTCATTTAAAAAAGTCAACTTTCAGGGACGAATCTAATATATAAATAAAATTTTCGTGTCAGTGTTTGTTTGCAACAAAACTCCTCCGAAACGTCTTGACCGATTCTTATGAAATTTTGTCTGTATATTTCAGTAGATCTGAGAATAGGTCGTAAAGTATATTTCATCTCGATATTCCCACGGGATCGAGACTTACGCGGGTGAAACCGCGAGGCGTAGCTAGCTGAAATTTGGAATGAAATTTGGCACAAAAAGTACTTGGCTTGCATGAATATTATTTGTATTTTGTATAGTATATAAAATTAACTGAAATTTGGCAGTAGGTAGGGTGGGTAGAGTAGGTACGGTGGGTAGGGCGGGTAGGGTAGGTAAGGTAGATAATCGGCGCCCTTAGTTTCCGGCTAACACAGAACATGGATGTTTCGGAAAGTACCTGTGCCGCATAGGCCGGGAACCGACACCCGGTTGCCACCATTGCAACTGCCTCGACGACACGGCGCGGCAAAACCTTGAGGAATGCCCTGCGTGGGCAGTGCAGCGCCGTGACCTCGTCGCGGCGGTTGGTGCTGCTGATACACTCTCGCTTTCGGACATGGTCCAGTCCATGGTCGGTAAGAGCGCGTGGGCCGCCGTCGCCTCAGAAGGAGGCGAGGAAGTGATGGTCGCGAAAGAGGCGGCGGAAAGGGAGAGGGATGATACAACCTCCCTACCAATCCGAAGGAAAGGCCTGCAGGCAACAGACTTGGGGAGTTTGTGGTCTGAACAGTGAAAGCGCCGAGCGGCGGCGCGCCGTGTTTCGCGCGAGCCTCTCTACAGGAATTGCAGCCGTATGTGACTGCTAAGGTTGGCGGGGTCTGCGTGAATTCATGTGGACCAACACCTAGCCAGGAGAGCGTGACGAAATGCGCAAGCACTCCAGCGCCACGGCTAAAGGTAGCAGCCGAACACTGTGCGGTTTTAGTCAGTAAGAGTCTGACAGACCTCTCCACCTAACACAGGATGGAGGACATCCATGAGGATTTCAACAAGATAAAAAAAAAATTAAAAAAGGTAGGGTAGATACTAAGTATCTACCCTACCTTTTTTAATTTTTCAGCACTTAATTACACTTAATTAGCACTTAATTTTTAAGCACTAAGTCTTAGTGCTACCCGTGCGAAGCCGGACCGGGTAAAGCTAGTAGTACCATATAATTTATTCAGGTATCAAATTAACATTCAGTAAAGTTTATCAAAATTGATTCAGTAGTTTAGACAAAACAAACTTGACACTGTTCTGCTAACAATTCATTGGTCTCATTAGCTGGAATGTTAGCAGTTTTTTCTAAGCTTACCTTCCAGCGAAGCATGATCATTTTTTTCTCTACTCTTTGAAGAATATACTTACATAGTTAAAATGTCTATTTATATACACAGTAACATTTATTGATTTGTAACATCTTTCCTTTTGCTTTCTGTGGGATTTGCTAATCTGTCATGTACCTACAAGTTGTAGATAGTTCTAGCCTGTAACTGCGCCCATTACATTGTGCAAATAAATAAATAAATAATACTGACATCAAATGAATCATAGAATCAAGTTGCAAAAAGGCGAATATCAAGCATTAATAGCATTCATTCTTAGTCATATTACAGAGTAATTTTTCCTTTAGCATATTCCGAGAAATATAATTTTATAAAAAAACCTTTCTTGTCATCTCACACCAATTATGTCTAATTATTAAGAGTTTTCTGAACTTATAATTATTGCGATTACAATGGTCGGCAGTCTAAGTATAATTTATTGCAAATTCTTATGAATAAAACATAATGTAGGCTCTGCCTCATAAGAATGAAATCCATTAGAATTACAAATGAGCTTGTAAATTATGATCACACACTTCTTTATGTGTGTAAGTTTTTAAATATGAAGCCTAATTTCATGTAATTTATCACTGTGTTAGAAATAATAAAGTTTTAGTGGAAAAATACGCAAAAAAATGTGTTTTAACAAAAGTGACCGATTTGTTTGAAATGGATAACGAATACGAGTTCAATTGTTGCTTGAGTAAGTATAGAATTATGAAGATTTTTTTAAAACGTATTAACATGACTCTGAAGAAAAAATACATCGTAAATCGTAAGAAAAGTACATACAAATATTATGATTTAATAATGACATGCTTAACCTCGATGTGACGAACTTTCATAAATGACGTAAAGTTAAACGGCAGGTATAACTTAATAATTAAATTAGCAAGTGTTCCTGAAATCTACGACATCGTGCAGTCCCAATTTAGACGAAAATTTTAAATATAAATAAACAATAACGTAAGGAATGTCTTGTTTCTTCAAATTACTCACCGTTTAATAGCCACTAGGCACTAGAAGTAACGAGATTCACACAATTAAAGGTTATGCTAGTATTTTCAAACACTTTAACACTAATAACAATTAATTAAATTATTATTTTACAATGAAAACAGACTATCACATTAAGTTTGATTCAGCTGCAGCAGCCATTTGTAAAAAGTTCGAATGTTGCCAAACTTTGGACGGATTTTACACCAAATTGCTTGTCAAAGTTTACTTTTTAGAAAAGGAAGAACTTGGCACATGACATTCATTTATCATAATGATGAAAGTCCTGTACAAGAAATTGAATCAAATAATTGATGTGTTAACATTTTTGCACACCAGCTTGGTTCTAAATACAGATTAGGAGTTACTTTGTTGACTTACGTTTGCAGAAAAACCCTGATAATTATAAGAATGTTGACAAGTGCGGTAAAGCGAACTCATAAATTGAATCATCCAGTTATTTTTAGACTTATTTATGCAAACAAGTAGGAATAAAAGAATGCGAGTCTTAGCGAGAGCTTGAAAATGTAAGCACATATTTAATTTAAAAAGTAACTTGATTCTTCATGTAACAGGGTTGCAACTGCTTCTCATTGAAAATAATCATAAGCTTTCTGGGATTTGATTAAAAAGTACTTCTCAAGATTTCGGGACCCCTCAGGGCCCTGGGGCGGAGCGCCCCTGCCACCCCCTCCTTAGTCCGGCAGTGAATGTCGTCCTTCTTTATTGTAGCTATTGCTATTTTGTGGGATTTTGTTCATAATTTTATTTTTCTTTCTTCGTATTGCGTCAAATTCTTCTGGATTACAACTGACAGTTGGTCGGTCGATACGATCGATATTTATTACTATACTACTAAAACTAAATTACCTGGCAACTCCGTGAGACAATTTCATTTCATTTCACGTATTTCACATGAATTTTTTATTTTTTACTTTCGGTGATAAATAAATGAATATGATTGAACCATTGACTCAATGGATTAAACTTATAAAATACTATGCAAATAAATAAGTTTTGAGAAGTATATTGCTACGCAATAGTGTCATCAAGTCATTTAAGCAAACAATTTCAAGAATATCTATGAGTCAAACGTAACGTCGTCATATTTACAAATTCATTCGTTTCGGTAAAAATTCCTTGTGAAACTGTAAAAACTGTGAAAAGTATTAAAAAAATGTCTTCAGGAGTGACAAGACGGCAAACTCTATCAATGTACAAGTTGCTTCTGAGAGAAGCTGACAAGTTTTCCAATTATAACTTCAGGTAAACTTTATTATAATTAATTAAAATTACATAACCTCTTTTGGCACAAAAAAATACTAAGGTTACAGAAATACCAATTAATTAGCTAGAAAACGTGAATAACAACACATACACAATCTCATGTCCAGATATATAGTTCATCATCATGTCATGTTTAGTAATGACAAAAAATTCAAATGAGGAAGCTAGGAAACGCGGCATAGATTCAACAAGCTGCAAGTTTTGTTGAATGCAAGTACATCGTACGGTTATACTCCCTTAGCGTGTCGATGGCAATCTAGATAGAGTCGGTCCAGAATTTGGCTATAAATTTGGCATCTTCAGTTTCGTCACAGCAGTTTCTGTAATGTGTAGACAACAGGATACCTACGCTGAACAAGATATTAAGTGCCCCATTATTTGTGGGACAGTATCACTCTAGAGGGTAGAAATCTGTGAATCTCCACTTGAGCAGGTTTTCCTTTCTTCAGCTAACCTGAGTCTCCAGTCTATTTATAGACTTCCAGGTAAGCCATGTATGTCATTCCACCAATACACAATCATAATGTCCAGTGTCAAGTCACCGTACATTTTCTGCAGCCTTTGCATTCCTTCTGTAAACGTAAGGACAGTGTGTTTTAAATTATTATCGCCACAAAGGTATGTTCTAACTACAGATACTGATCAGTAGTTATCTGAACACAGTTTCGTTGTAAGATACTTGAGATCACCGCCAGTCTATTCAGCAAAAATCTGAAAGTGAAAACTTAGGTGAAGTGAGCTTGAAGTGACCTGTCATTCCACCGGATGTTAGGGATTGACATAACTGACAGCTCATCAGTCATTTACACAATAGGTCTGCAACTTAAAAGCGGAAGGTAATATCAATAAAAACTTAAAAACTTGTTGTGAACTTTTGTTTTTTATTTGTCACAGAAACATGTGAAAAGATCTCGAGTAGGTAAACAGAAAAATAAGACAAAATAGATCTACATATCATATAATCACGAGCACAAAATACAAATTGTCTGTAGACGCACGTCATGACTGTGACAAGAAGGCTTCCACTCAGCATGATACTGTGCTATGGGGGACCCACAGCACAGCGCTGATTTTCAGTGGTCACCTGTATCCCCCCAATGATATAACATAAAATCACACCTGTATTCCTGAAGGGTTGGGCAGAGGTGGACCTATAGTACACCCACATTTCGCCAGTTATCTTTAGGTATTACCACCAACCGAGCTCACATCCAGACTCTGGGCTGCAACTGAGAAATTCCAGATGGAGTTCACGAATAGTATGCACTTTCCTGCTTTTAAAGAAGTACAGAATAAGACTAGGAATAATCTAAGAGGATTCTTACAAGAATAAATGTTTTATGCATTATCATGGTGTCATAATATTTGTTTTGATACTGATAATGTTATCAACAAATGTTTTGAAGTTATCGGTGCAAGTAGCACGAAATCCAAGGTTGAGATAAACTTTTTTTGTTGGTTTGACCTCTAAAATTCTTATTTTACTTAATTTTGTAGTAAGTTAAGTTTACCACACAAATCAATTGGCTAAGACCCTATTAACTCGACAGGAAGACGTAACTCGCCCGAAAAAGTGGCAAATACTAGATATACACCAGAGAAACTAACTATTTAGTCTCTACCAATTCATACAGTGCCGCTTAATGGATTCGCATGTAACCCAAATTAATCCCAGAAAACATTTGAATATGGGTGAAAGCCGATTGCAGATTTAAAAGGAAAAAAAAAGATAGATAGTTAGAATACTCTTTATTAAAAAAGTTAGGTTTACAGCAAGCAATAATAACACCTAATATTATCTTGTCTTTGATTTTCAATGTGGAGTATTACTTTACTGAATGAATAAATTCAATTCATAACGTTGCGCCTTGTTTCCCCAAAGGGTTGGGCAGGGGTATTAGGCGGCGAGCCGATTGCCATCAAGCGGGCACAAATCCAGACTCTGGGTTCCGGGACCTCGCTGCTAGACCAACAATGCAATCAATTCATTACTTCAAAAACTAGTTAGTTTCAAAACCAAAACAGGAGCATTACAGAAGAGTCACCCAGCAATCGATTGGCCTTGGAAAGCACACCTACTAGCCTGTTCCCAGCTATATCCGGGTCGGTTTCCAGTGTATGCAGTATGCAGTATGCAGCTGAATACCAGTATTTTACATGGAGCGACTACCTATCTGACCTCGACAACCCAGTTTCTTACTGATAATTATATTTCTTCTATAATTTTCAGGGCCTATGCATTGAGAAGAGTAAAAGATGGATTTAGAGACAATAGGACGCTGACTGATCCAAAACAAATTCAGAAACAATACGACTTTGCTTTGGAAAACCTTGCTATTATAAGGAGACAGGTATTAACATAATCTTAACTAATCTTTTAAAGAAGTAAAATTGTGTGTAAAGGTAATTTCTGGAAGTGCCGATTTGAAAGTTGCCAGTTAAAAAAAAATATTTTACTGACTGAAAGCTATGCTACTGCCAAGTGCGATCGGATATGTAGGTACTATGGTAAAATTTACTTCCATTCGGACGAAGTCGCGCGCAGAAGCTAGTGTAAAGGGTTCCCTACCTCTAAAGGAAAAAACCGAACCCTTATAGGGTCACTTGTGTGTCTGTCTGTCTGCCACAGTCGATTTGCTCCGAATCTACTGGACCGATTAAGTTGAAATTTAGTACAAATATGAATTTCTGTGACCCAAACACGACCGTGTAACGTTAATAAATGAATTTTGTATAAATATGGAGTTTTGGGGGAAAAATGAGAAAATTTAAAAAAAAACAATGTGTTTCCTAAGAACTGGGGCAGACCAGGCAAAGCGCAGGACGGTCAATTATTTTATTGTAAAAAAAAATAAAAATATTTTCAACTTTATTTTAAGAAACAGAATGTTGATATTTGTTTGCCAGTGACACTGCACTTCGTCAGGTCTGCGCCGCCGCGCCGGCCTTAAGAAAACAGATTAAATTGCTTTTAAAATCATAGGGACAAATTCGATTTTATGTCAGTACATTATTTTTAAATGGTGCGATGGTGATGTTCTTCATTCAGAAAAGTCAGGTGTGTAGTATTCACAACCGGCGTACGTGTTTGACCAGATGTATGAACGTAAACGAATCAAAAGGAGTATGTAAGGATCGTAGCAGGTGGCCTTCTGTAGTTTCTGCCTATCCTCATGGGAAGGAGGCGTGTGTTAATGTACGCATTTTCAAAATCATGTTTCTGTTTTCAGATAATAGTAGGAGATCTATACCGCACTGACAAACTGGTCATTGAGAATAAACAATAACGGATACTTCGATTTTATAAAAAGGCAACATCACAAGGAATTCAACATAGGCTGTTAATTTGAGAAGTAAAATGTTCAAAGTCTTCTCCACTTTGTAACGACATAGAATAGTACACACGGTGAGTTTTTGCAGCGACATAAACGCGTGACTGTATCGCGATACAGTATTTTTATCTCACGAAGCGACGCGCGCTTTACTTGTGGTAATCAAGTGTACAAACAAGCTGTGGATGTGTGCGTAAGCGCAGGAGCTCTCGGTACCGTCCGAGACAATGGCGAAATTGGAAGAGAGTGTGTGATACACGCATATCACACTCTTTCGACTTCGCCGTATGTATGTTGTGCTGACGCTACTCATCTTCACGCACACATTCACAGCGTGTTTGTACACTTGGTTACCACAAGTAAAGCGCGCGTCGCTGTGTGAGATAAAAATACTTTGCTAACGGTCAAGCAAGCAAGGTAGACAGACGGTTAGCGACGGTTTTGCTACTGCAGAACTGGGGGGTAACCATCACCTCTTATAGCAGTATTATTTCAATATTACTTCAGCGTGAGAAAGAAATGGAGCTATAAGTCCTGTATAGCTCCATCACTTTCCCACTGTGAAGTAATATTATAATAATACTGCTATAAGAGGTGATGTCCCCCCTGAATTGCTGCAAAATGTCACTGTGTATACACAACCGGACATAATATGATTTATTTTATGCTATATCGAGCCGAGAAACGTATGCTTAGCTACCTAAGCACGCGACCGGTAACTTGGCACATCGAGTTTGGGCCAAAGTTCGTCTTTGTAGAGCGACGTCTCTGTCACTCATACCTAGAGTTGCCAATTTTTTTTTATATCAAATATAGTATTTTTGCAGCCATTGCATGAAAAACAACTGTGACGTAGCATGACAGCTGAAATTACATGTATTACTTTAAGTCGGTTATTTGACAGCGCTTTTATCACGTGTCACTTTTTTTTGTTTACCTTTATTTTAATGTCTAAACCAAATAGTAGATTGTACAACTAGTGCATAAAAAAGAAGCCATATTACCGCAGGCGAGGGTGGATAGTTAAGTCAAAAGATAAAATGGCTCGTTTATGTCCGAGTTATACACTCTGTTTTCACTTCGATCGCGAGAAAATTAAACAGGCATCAAGTACGTCAAACTACCGTAACGTACAAAATTTTGCAAAATTTTGAAAATTTTTGAAAAATAGAATAGCTAATTCCCGCCACGAAACTTTTTAAAAGTTTTTTTTTTTAATTTGAACATGTGACATTCGACTTCGGTACAGTCCCCGGCACGTAAGTTGGCAAGAGTCGTTAGATGCGCAGAAGTCATATTTTAGGTCCCTTTGGCTTTGATTATTCACCCCGCGTCCCGCGCTACGCGCGCGGGGTGAATAATCAGAAAGAAAGCTAAGCGAAAACGAATTAATAGCACGGGCGGGCGATGCGATGCGACGCAGTGGGTCGGGGCCGCAATTTCACTCGCACGCTGACACGACCAGAAGCTATACTGTATTTTATAATATTCATCTTCTCACTTATAGATTGCCATTAAAAATGGTAACATCCATATTTTTAATTGTCTCTCTACGTAACGGCACGCTTGCATTCCCCATAGGGACCTGCAGGCTTAGCATGAGAACCGTAGAGAAGCGTTTTGTCGACGAAAAAGTAGACAAAAATAAGGTTCCGTGTAGACAGTTGACAGTGTTCTACCGAGAAATGTAGACAAGCGATGTCTATTCTAAAGTAGAGTAGAAATTTAAATCCTCATGCTAAGCTTGCAGGTAGCTGATATTTAAATTGTGCACCCACATTTCGGCTGCTATGTTTAAGTCTCATCTAGTACAACCAACTCAAATATTAATGTATACAAAAGAACATTTTATTTTATTTCGCTCGTCGTTGTTTTGTAAAAATTAACTGTAAAGATTATGAAATACGGTATTACAGATTTAAATAAATTAAAGACATAATATAATAGATTTTTAAGACAATATACTAAGTATTTTGGCTGCTCTAAAGACACACCATAAACTTATTTTCTGATAATGAGGGTTTTCAAGAAAATTCACGCCACCGGTCGGCGCCGCATTGACAATATTTCTTACATTTAGACAATGAATACAAAATATATGATGACGTTCGTCATACGTTTCATTCATTCGTTCATCATTAATTCACGAGTGAAGAAAATATAGGCCCTTTGACACTTTTGACAGGTGCCCCGACTTGGGGTCTCAGTGCTGTCAACTAGTGCACGTCATTTCAGAAAACCCTCATTTTAATACAAGCTTTTATTACCTATGGGTCAAATCTTACAATGCCATTTTTGACAACTTCCTCTTGACATATCAAGTTGAAACGTTTTATACCTGTTCCGTTCCGATGACAATACATTTATTCGGTGGAGATGACCTGATGCTGCAGCCAGGATCATCTCCGCATGAAGGAACTCTAACGGTTATTGTTTTGATATTGAGTAAATACGATGATATTGGATAACAAAGCGTAATTCCACTGCTGCGTAGAATGTGCATGGAGACATTACGCACGTTAGGTGCGCGGTTAATTTGTTTACCGGCAACGCATCCGTACGTCGCTTGGCCGAGGGTCGTTCTGGACGATCGCGCCTAAATTTTTATACAAAGCGATGCTAAATACACGCGTAGCTTATTCGCGGGCTGCTTTGGAGCAGCGCGTTATTGATGACCCGCAGAATTTTAATAAAAGCTTGCTCTCATGTTTTTTTTTTGTTCATGTTAAAGGTATCATTCCGAAGGCGACGGCAGCAGTAGTGCTGCCCAAACGCAACGACATACTGCAGCGACACATCTGGTTTCTATGTATTTTTTTTATGGAAACGCTTCCGTAGATAGCGACATATGCCGCTTGCTGCTGCGGTCGAGTTTCAACTGCAGATGGCATACCAGTGCTGTGTCAGTAGCTGTCACGAACAGAGCGACAAGACGTATTACAATTATGCGAAACTGAAGGATAGAAGTGCTGCTGTCGTCGTAGATGTGATGTTGCGGGAATCGCTTGCGGTTATTGCCGCAGCCATCTGCGGTCTGCCGTCGCTTTCGGAAGTGTACCTTTATTTTTATTTTGTGGTTGCTCGGGCGCCACCTCCACGAGTGAGTGTATCGCCACGAGTCCGGCTTGCTATCGTCGGGTAATCCCCACGAGACTATTATTCTCTCCACGAAACTCGCGACGGATCACCACGTAACCGCAACTACTCGTTGCGAGTCGCGACGGATTGCTGCTTCTCCGCACAGTTGTTCACATACGCGCGGGGTGGGGGTTAGCGGGGCGACCGGTCGCGTTATAGTCGCGATATCGTCGCGATAATATCGCCGCGATTTTTCCGCACGTGGAGGTGGTGCCTCAGTTACATTAAGGCGCTCCCTCACCTCCCAGCATTCGCTTGTAATGTAACAATCCAAGATTCCATTGTAACAGCTAGGGCCTTGCAAGTAGACTGCGCAGGCGTCAATTGCTAGGTCGTGGAGAGAGAATGGAAACCAGCAGGGTTGGTTCATACATATAATTAAATACATAGAAGTAATACGACACGGTCGCCGGAAAAAGTTACATTACAGGCGAACGCTCCTGGAGAGGGAGCGCCTTTACACAGGGTTAAATTGAATTACTTAGCGAAACTCCGCAGACGTGGTGTCGATATCAAAACACGATAAAACAAAGAAAAAAAAGATTAGTTTTTTTTCTGTGATAATTACCACTGGTAGTGAAGTTAGTTGAAGTAGTTGAGAAAATCTGTTTATTTTTTCTGTTTTGTTTCCATCACGTCTATGAAGTTTACACAGAAAAAAAAACTGATTTTGAAACTCATATTTCAAGTAACTACAGTCGTTGACCCCAAAGAAAACAATGTTTTTTTTTTGTTTTATCCTATTTAAATATCGATACAATACCCATCACGTCTGTGAGATTTAAATCACACATCCGGAAATTCTAAGTCGAATTTTCTGTAACAAGTTTTGAGTAGCAACGTTTAAAAAACGTCCTTATGTAGGTATATTCACATAAAATTATTTGTATTAGTACAATGCATTTCTGTTATTTGTAATAATTAAGTTTTAAGAGTTATTATTAGTTTTTAGTGTAAATAAATTTATGTTGAGAATTAACTTTTTTTTATCTTACTTTCCCTTTCACACTCATCATCATCTGCCTAGCCTTTTCCCAACTATGTTCGGGTCGGTTTCCAGTCTTACCGGATACAGCTGAATACCAGTATTTTACATGGAGCGACTGCCTATCTGACCTCCACAACCCAGTTTCTGGGTAACACGATACCCCTTGGTAAGACTGGTTGTCAGACTTTCGAGCTTCTGACGACCCGTAACGACTGTCAAATATCTACAAAATGACAGCCGGGACCAACGGCTTAACCCTTTGACAAAAATACAAAAAAGTGCCCTCGGCGCCAAGCTACGAATTATTCTATATAAATCTGTCATGTGTAGTCGTGACCGTGGCGTGCTGGGCACATTTTGGTTTGACATCTATACATGACTGTGGCGGTCAAAAGGTTAACGTGCTTTCCGAGGCACGGAGGGGTCTTGATATGTAAAGATGGTCACCTATGCACGGACCAACGCGGCAAGCGTAGCTTAACCTGATCGATCGACCCGTGCGGCTGCTATTATTTATCCACAAGCCCCTCCCTTCCACACGGAAAAAAAGGATCTCTAGCGAAGAATATCAATATTCTCAGAAAAATTGTTTCAATCCAAGTAAATATTTTCTTAACGTAAGTAAATGTACTCAGTCCAAGAAAACCTGTGTACTCAAATTAAGAATAATAAATACTTGGTTTTTATTCTTGACTTAATTAAGCAAATATTTTTGATTCAAGACTATAATAATCTTAATTGAAGAAAATATTCTAAGAGAGTAATAATATTCTTAAAATTAAACTTAATAATTCTTCATTTAAGTAGGTATAGGTAATGTCTTCGAAGAAGACAATAAAACTAAGACAAAATTTTCTTGTACTGTGAGAGTAAATAAAAAAATTATTATTATTATTATTACTTCATTCAAGAATACATTGTTTTCCCCATATATGAATCAATATTGTCCTGACCAAAAGGATATTGCCTTAATTTAAGACATCCTTTTGTTCCGTGCACACACATCCTACTAATATTATAAATGTGAAAGCGAGTTTGTTACGCTTTCGTGCTAAAACGGCTGAAAAGATTTGAATGAAATTTGACACATGGGTAGACCATGACCTGGGTAAGGACATACCTGTTACATTTCATCCTGGATTGCAGACGAGGTCGCCGACAAAGCTAGTAATAACATTAACACACCTGTATTCCCCAAAAGGGTTTGCAAGAGGTGTAAGAACCACTTTTAGGCAGTTATTTATTTATTTAACAGTTTATGTACACACGTAAACAGACAAGAAGAAAGAAACAGAAAAATACGTACACAGGTGATGCTTATTTCTAAAGAAATCTCTTCCAGCATACCTGCGACCTACGAGTTGTACGTCGTAAGTTCGAACCCGGACAGGCGCTTTACTTTGTGTAAATTATTTCATTACCACTGCTCTCAAAACGGTGAAGGAAATCATCGTGAGGGAACCGGCATGTCCCAGAACCAAAAATTCGAAGACTTGTGACATCTACCAACCCGCACTGGGCCCGCGTGGTGGGTTACGGCCCACTGCCTCTCACAGAGAGGAGGCCAGTGTCCCAACAGTGGGGACATTATAGGCTTATTATGTATAACTGCGATAGGAGAGTAGACAAAGAGGTGTAGACAACGTGTGTAAGAGTAGAAGAGAAAACAAAAAACTATTCACTAATTTAAATATAACCATACGATATGAGACATACATTTATATACTTCTAAAATAAATGTCACTAAAATACTTAAATATAATTAGTAGTATAAAATAATAAATACATAATATGCAACTAACTATGGCAAAGTGAAAAGATAGTGTTTTATCTGTTAATTGTCCACACAAAACACTTAGGGAAGACGCGCACTGGGCAGCCTGGCTGCGACAGCCAATCCAACACAATGGATAATTGGGGCCCGCGCACTACGCAGTCAAGAATTTTCTCAATATTCCGGCTACCGCAGCCTGACTGATGCTACTTGACGGTATAATGCGCGGGAACAGAATCTGTTAAAATATGCCAAACTGTCATTATCTGATAATGACAGTTTGGCATATTTTCCATACAAAAACTGTCAAACCGCAATATTCACATAGCTTTTATCTGAATAACAGCTACGTGACTATTGAAAAATCAGCCCAAACATATGTATATACTTGTATACCTATTTTATATGATATAATTTTAATAAAGAATTCTCATTTTTCCTATCAAACAGCACCTGCCATCAAATCTCTTCACCACCCTTGGTTGACTGGTGAAGAATGTCTTTTTGTGTGTAAAAAGTTTAAATAAATAAACCCTTCGTTTGCCGTGAACGTGGATCCACGGGAGACACAATGGTACCGGTCAAATTAATCAGCGCCTGTCACTACTCCATACAAGTTTAGACGTGATTAAAAACTTGTCTACTAAAATTACGTCAAGTTACGTCAAGCGCTGGTTAATTTGACAGGACTAAACTAAAGTTTATCTTCTGTCCTTTTCTTAATGAAATAGAAAGAAAAAGATGCACTGAATTTAAATTTAGTTTAGCTTGTGAACAAGGGAATCGTACCAATGGCTTTTTAATTCTTTCTGTAATAATAAAAAATTACAAACATAAAGATAGAGAACACAAGGGACAATCAATCTGGCCTGCCGTTTCCCAACTATGTTGGGGTCGGCTTCTAGTCTAACTGGATACAGCTGTAACATGGAGCGACTGCCTTTCTAACCTCCACAACACGGTTACTCAGTAACACGATACCCTTCGGTAAGACTTATTGTCAGACTTGGGCTGCTGACTACCCGTAACGACTGTCAAAGATCTACGAATGACAACTAGGGGAAACGGCGTAACGTGCTTTGCAGGCCCGAAGGTTTTTTCTTTTTTTTTATGGTGGGAAATCATCAAATAACTTCTCCCGCTCTGGGCGGAGTGGGTGGGTGTGTCAGACTCTTACTGACTAAAACCCACCCGTATTCCTTCCTGTTGCCTGTGTTGCGGGGGCCTCGGTGACCCATAAGTACCTTCCCGCGACCCCGGGTTCAACCGACCCTTGTGGTTGCTATTATGCAGTAAGTACCAACTACCTATTTACCTGGGTTCGATTCCCAGGTGATTCCAAATGTTATTGGATTTTTTCTCAAACAATTTTTCAGTAGCAGCATATCTCGTATATCTATCCCTTCGGGGAATACAAGCGTGATGTTTTGTGTTATAGTTAGTATCGATCAGTTTCATACTAATATTTGTTTTATATGGGAGTCGAACCCGAGACTCACCCACTCAGACACTGCGCAAAACCGTTAGGTATTCGTCTGCAAAAGAAAGATAAACTCGACAAAATCAGTGCCACGAGACATCACATTTACTCTCAGTGTAAGTGGGTACCAAAAAAAAACCAAGACTTCCGTGATCATCTTCCTGCCCTCGACCCATGTTACTTGGGGTCGGCACAACACGTTTTTAGGGTTCCTTAGTCAACAAGGAACCCTTAGTTTTACCATGTCCGCCTGTCTGTCGGTGGCTTTAGCTCAAAGACGCTTAGTACTAGAAAACTGTAATTTGACACTTTGGTAAAATATAATATTGAAAAAATAAATTATAAATGGTATCCCTCCGACCAACTTACATTTGCAGTTGGAGAATTAACCGTGACGTATATCGATGTACCTATAGGAGAACATGTTTTTTAACTACAATGTTCAGTTTGTTTTTGGGATAAATTCATCCATCCGTCCGACACGTACTTGGGTGGTTTTTTTCCACTGTCCCCTGTCAACCGTCACGCTATCATTCACTCTCTTATCTTTCATATAATTCCTCACGCAAGCCATCCATCATCATCATTCTTTAGCCGTCCTCTCCGTCTCCATCCGTTAGCCTTATTATATTCATCAATCTTATTCTCACTTTACAGTACCAAGAAATCCATGCTAATATTTTAAATGCGAAAGTAACTCTGTCTGTCTGTTAGCTTCCACGCCTAAACCACTAAACCGATCGTTATTTGACAGATAGGTAGACCCTGTGACCTGGAGAAGGACACAGGCTTGTTTTCATTCTGGATAAGGGCATAGCCGGAACAGACTGGATGCGGAAGACGGAAGACAGGGTGTTGTGGCGCAGTCTGGGAGAAGCCTATGTATGTCCAGCAGTGGACTGCGATAGGATGATTTGAATGATTGAAGGACATTCATTATACGCTATTTTTCATCCTAAATATTTGTATTAAAAATTATGAAATACAAAATACACGAAGATGAAGTCTTGTGCAACAGATAATAACGGGATATATCGAAATTTATTTACAAATTCACGAGTTTTTCACAGGCATCTTACTTAGCTTAGTGATCGAAGTTTTTTTCCCACTTTCTACAAGAAAAAGAACCGGATACCGCTCTCTCGTAAACGTAAATACAAAACATTTGTATTGTTCTCATATCAAAGTACAGCCACCATCAAAAGCGAAAACGTATCCTAATAGGTTTTGTACAGAGGAGTGAGTCTAATGCCGTTAATCAGACCATGGTGCTGATTCCCTTGTTTGAAACTGAAATGAGAATGAAACTGAACTTAAATTTAGTTTAGTTTGTGAACAAGGGAATCGGCACCAATGATATCAGCACCCCAATTGCTTAACACGACCACTATTACAATCAATCCCGTTAATTTTAAAAGGGTTAAGGGCGCGTTTGCAAATCAGGCAAAATTGTGCTGTTTTTCGGTACATATTGTGACTAAATTAAACCAAATCAAATATAACTAATCCCTACCACCACATATAAATTGGTTCTTCATCTTCAAATAATAGTAACCATTTTGTTGAAAATTATAGATTTTTATAATGAAACACGATTTTCTGTTCCCATTTTTCACAAAATTAACGATACCGGGTTGAGTTTTGGGTACATTTTTTGTTTTATTATCAACATATTTTAAGGTTTCTAAAAATACTAGAAGTAGGCAGACATATTCAATTCCAAAAACTAGTAACAAAAAAATACCAAAATGTCACACATAGTCACAGAAAAAATTAAAAACTGAACTTATTTTTTCACATATATTGCTATTACGGATGAATCTTAATCGGTTGCATTAGGGGTTATTTTATTTTTGTTCCTGTCTTGCTATATTGCGCAAACGTTTCGAATGCAACCTCAGTCCGCGCTTGGCCGCCGCACACTGGTCCCAAATGATAAAAAAGGGGACATTAAGAAATTTTTGACAAAAGGTCAACCGATTCAGCTTATTTTTTTTTTGTAGACAGCTGATGCAATTACAAATCACTTTTGTACATTGAGTTTTTGCCAAAAAAGCCGTATTTTCAGAGAAAAAAAATATTCAAATATTTTTTGTATGAAAGAATTCCTAATTTTGTCTTTATCTTCCAAGATTCAAACGTATTCAAAATAAAACTTAGCGCAGCTTGTAGAGGGGCTAATTTCTCACTACTTTGTCATAGACACTCAACTGCGATTTTGTGCTCCTTTTGAGTTACATGCACTTAAAATATTTTTTGTATGAAAAAATCCTAATTTTGTCTTTATCTTCCAAGATTCAAACGTATTCAAAATAAAACTTAGCGCAGCTTGTAGAGGGGTTCATTGTTCATCACTTTGCCATAGACACTCAATTGCGATTTTGTGCTCCTTTTCAGTTACAGGCACTTTAAATTTTTCGTTGTCGGATGAGCTTTACTAGTTTTTTGTAGACAGCTGATACAATTACAAGTAACTTTTAAAGATGTATTTTTTGTTAAATAAGCCGTATTTTCAGAGTTAAAAAATTAATTGAAAAAGTATTTCTAGTTCTGGGAGTATTTGTGGTAGCTTCTGATGTAGATGCACCCGCTTCCTCTTCGTACGATAAATTATGCTCTTCTACGTCTACTGAAATGTCCTCTATGGTATATTCTGGATCAAACAACATAGGAAAATTCACAGAAGTTAAAGTTGGCCACAAAATTTTAGACTCCAACCACTCCTTGTTTTTAACACCAAATCTTTCGTTTCTACCTGAATTGTCCCATCTTCTAGCTAGGTGTGACGTATAATTTTGGCAAAACTTTTTGATAATACTGAGCTCTTCGTTTGGAATTTCACTTGAAATACGATTTATAATGGTTTGACACAGTAAATCACTATTTTTAAGGCACCCACTATTACTCAAAAAAGAAAAAATGTCTATATTAGTCACAAATGTAGTCATTTTGATACAAAAATGTTACAGGCAAATAAATAAAAGTTACAATGTGGTGATAGTTGATAAAAAATTGTGTTGTTTTTACGAGCACAAGACGCGTAATGAACAAAAACGGGTTCCGCTTGCCCTTATACTATTGATATATGACTCATTACCCAACTATCCCGTTACTTAATGGGGTAGTTAGATAATGGCTCATTACCTAACTACCTCATTACTTAATGGGGTAGTTAGATAATGAGCCAAATATTCTTGCAATTTGGATGAGTCACGAGAAAATAAAACATACTAAGATGTGCTCCTACATAAATACCGCAAAACTACAAAGGGAATTTTTAATTGCAATTTATATACCTATTCATCATTCAGCGTTTTCGACGCGTTCGACTAGATGACCAAATAGAGCCGAAATCGTCACTTATAGGGTAATTAAGCAATGACTCTATACAAAAAAAATTTTACATACGAGTCACACAATAACTTACCTGTACATAAACATGTCTGAACACGTTTTGAGATTTCCTTGTTTGTTTATTTGATACTGATAATTTCATATATTTGTAAGAGTTACTCTACAAGCTGCGCTAAGTTTTATTTTGAATACGTTTGAATCTTGGAAGATAAAGACAAAATTAGATTTTTTTTATACAAAAAATATTTAAAGTGCCTGTAACTCAAAAGGAGCACAAAATCGCAGAAGAGTGTCTATGACAAAGTAGTGAGCAATTAGCATCTCTACAAGCTGCTTTAAGTTTTATTTTGAATACGTTTGAATCTTGGAAGATAAAGACAAAATTAGGATTTTTTCATACAAAAAATATTTAAAGTGCATGTAACTCAAAAGGAGCACAAAATCGCAGAAGAGTGTCTATGACAAAGTGGTGAGCAATTAGCTCTTCTACAAGCTGCGCTTAGTTTTATATTGAATACGTTTGAATCTTGGAAGATAAAGAGAAAATTAGGATTTTTTCATACAAAAAATATTTAAAGTGCCTGTAACTCAAAAGGAGCACAAAATCGCAGAAGAGTGTCTATGACAAAGTGGTGAGCAATTAGCACCTCTACAAGCTGCGCTAAGTTTTATTTTGAATACGTTTGAATCTTGGAAGATAAAGACAAAATTAGGATTTCTTTCATACAAAAAATATTTGAATATTTTTTTTCTCTGAAAATACGGCTTATTTGGCAAAAACTCAATCTATAAAAGTGATTTGTAATTGCATCAGCTGTCTACAAAAAAAAAATCAGCCGAATCCGTTGACCTTCTGTCAAAAATTTCTTAATGTCCACTTTTTTATCATTCGGGACCAGTGTGCGCCGTCGTGATTGGATACTGTATCGCCTGTTAGCCGCGCCTAGTGTTAAAAAAGATCGCTGTACGAGTACTTATACAAAGTATTCGATAAACCAAATTAGATACTTGATACGATGTTTTTATAATCAAAGGTTTTTATAAAAATATTATTTTTCGCTAAAAGTAAAGAGGATTTATAAATGCCTATTCGTCTCCGACTTGATGGAGTGACCTGATGGTGTGCTGAGATTGGGCTCGTTTTGATAGTTATGATGAGACCTTACCTCCGGACTTGATGGAGTGACCTGAAGGTGTACTTCGGTGACTGCTACTGGAACTCGTCGACCAGTAGAACTACGGGTGCCGAGTTTGGTCTCGTTTTGATAGTAATGATGAGCCATTACCTTCGGACTTGATGGAGTGACCTGGAGGTGTACTTTGGTGACTGCTACTGGAACTGGTCGACGAATAGAACTAGGTGTGCCGAGATTGGGCTCTGGTTGACGAGTAGGCACCCCTAGTTCTACTGGTCGACGAGTTCCAATAGCTGTCACCGAAGTACACCTTCAGGTCACACCAACAAGTCCGGAGGTAAGATCTCATCATAACTATCAAAACGAGCCCAAACTCAGCACACCTAGTCCTACTCGTCGACCAGTTCCAGTACTAGTCACCGAAGTACACCTTCAGGTCACTTCATCATGTCCGGAAGTAAGGTCTCATCATAACTAATAAACCTTGCCTAAAGTCCACAGCCCACATCTCTCAACTAGTAGAAGGCTTCCAGTGGGACCAGGAGTCACTGAAGTATTTGTATAAGAATTATTTAGTAAAATTATAATGAGCAATACGAAATATTTTTTGTAAGTACTAATATAACGAAATGTAAAATAAACTCAAAGTATCAAAATTAGTTCACTTGACTACTATTCCCGCAGCTAGCCGTGCGTACACTCGTGTGAGTGACCCGTGTCAATGTAGTAGTTGGATTCTGTACCTATACATTTTGCAAACGCGTCCTTAAGACGTCCATTGCTTCATTATGTTAGAACAATTCGTCTGCTCCACAACGTACCCAAATACTCGTAATCCAAAGAATGTGGTTAAATTGTTAAAATGGCAAGGCTTTTTTTATTGGGTGGGAAATTATCAAATAACTTCTCCCGCTCTGGGCGGAGCGGGAGGGTGTGTCAGACTTTTACTGACTAAAACCCACCCGTGTTCCTTCCGTTGCCTGTGTTGCCAGGGGCCTCGGTAATCCTTTCGGACTTTCCCGCGACCCCGTCAGGCATCGGCCCTAGTAGACCCCTAAACTTGTGCTGACATCTCTTTGAGGCGCACGTAAACACAACGCTCCGTCTACCTGGGCCTGGTCCTTATCGGGCGGCGAGCTACCCATTGCTCACCGTCCGCAAGCCCGCGCCTACGGTGGCCAGAAATCCGCCTGGGATTCCCCACGCCCAGGGCGTCTCATGCGGCGGCTAGGGGCGCGTTGGGGGAAAGGTAAATTTCGCGCACTCTCGGCGCGAAATTTTCCTTTGCCCCAACCGTCCCGCCTCCTCCTTCGCTAGCATTATGCTTCGCAGGAGGTGACGGCTGCCCATGCCCTCTCGCTATGTACCATGGCCTGCACCAGGGCCGGACGTGAGAGGTCTTCGCCGCAGATGGCACGGCTGCTACTGACAAATTCTAAATGGGAATAGCCAAAGTGTCTGTGTTTGCTCGACTTGGGAATCGAACGCAGGATCGGCTCAGCAGTCGCGCTTTCGAGCAGTAGACCAAGCCTTCCCGGGAACCTACTGCTGCTCGTGTTGCAGCAACTGAACAAATCACGAATAAAAAACTTATGTACATTTTTGTTCATTTTTTTATACAGAAATAGAGTAGTTCGTACTTAAATGAACAGCTGTGAACCGCTGTCCACTCCACCACAGATTAATTGACCCATAAAACACATCCACAAAAAGGTCGCGATTAACGGATCAGAAAAAGGCCGAAACAGTACAATTTTTCTTTTTTTTTCTTTTAACCATATCTGCTTCACTGTACTGCCTTCAAGGCATAACAGTTACAAACGGGCAGTCATTTGAACACATCTCATTGGGTGCGCAGTCCATGTGCCAATTTTAACATGATTATAATAATTCTGGGGCTTCTGGCCGCGGTATCTGCTAGTTCCACATCGGAAAATAAGGACTCCTACAAGAATCAATGTAAGATATTCGTATTTTAAAATCTGTAGGCTTAATTCAAAATGCTCGCAAGTGAATCACACGTCCGCGTACTTAGTTAATATTTTATCTAGATAATATTATTATATAAGCCTGCTTTGTTGGTCTACTGATCGCAAGCGCTACTGCTGACTGAGCATGAGGGTCCTGGGTTCGATTCCCAGGTCAGGCAAAGTGTTATTGGGTTTTTCCATCAGGAATTTCTCAGTAGCAGCCCGCAGTTTGGATTTGTGCCCGGGCAATAGGCTCGCTCCCTTTTACAAGTGACTTAAACATAACTGGCGAAATGTGGGGTGCTACAGGTACACCTCTGGCCTACCCTTCGGCGAAACAAGGCTTGATGTTATGTACTCAAAACTCAAGCATAACTTCAAACTCGTTTAAAGCCATTTGATTGATCGAAACTAAACTTGTTCCTTATTACATTTGACTTAAACATCACTGGCGAAATGTGGGTGTACTATATGTACCTGCCTTACTCTTATATGGGGATTAAATGCGTGATGTTATTTTACAATTAGGTACCCATTGACGATCATAAGTACCTAAATCTAATTTAGATGAAAATGAATAACAGAAATTCCAGGTTTGGGGATGTTTACTTTTTAGTAATGATTGATGGATGCTACTATTTTTAGTAGCATCTCGCAATCTCAATAGGGAATATGCAAGTACCTATGATTAAAAACCTTTATTGTAATTATGTCCCTAAGTTTTAATTTTATTGTAATTATTTTTATTTCTGCTTGAGTTAAGCACAGAAAATAACAAGTTTCATTTAATAAAGTCTCAAAGGTACAATGACGTTTTTCTTGGCCGGGAATATAACGGACGTTTGAATAGCTGAAGCAATAAATTTAAATTACTATTTTAGTATTCTACCAATTTTTTTTTTATAGCAAAAGGTACTTTTTAAGATTTTTCCGGGTTGTATTACTGCCTTTTATTGATTTTAATTATCAAAAACTGACTTGCATATTCCCTATTGTTTGCAGTTCACAATTCTGGCCATGCTGGGAAACACAAAGGGAAACACGAGAACTTCAGTTCAGAATGTAGATATTATTTTATATTTTTACTACCTACCTTAGCTCACATGTTTTCTCTATAATTTGATTGTGGGTACACCTCTGTGTCACAATAAAATTATAGAAAAATAATTTTAAATAAAAGGAATAGGTATGATGACTTATTTTTTTTGTCCATCGGGAAGATTATTAAAAAACACTGGACACGTATTTTTTTTTTTATACCAAATCAAAAGATTACGGCGATACATTGAGTTAAAATTTGTCATGACGTCACGCCTTGCAAGATTTTATACTGAATTGTGACGTAGCGAGCCCCCACTCTCCAAATTGAATGCGTTTTATCTGTATTTTTTTTATTAATATGACAAAGCAAAAAAACCGTGTCTAATATTTTTTTATTATCTGACTGACTGATAAATAGAATTTCCTTTTTTTTACCCAGGCCTCATCGCTATTGTCATTGTAATGAAAGATATTGCCATTCCGAGTGTTTCATGCAATTAAGAGCCTTAAATAAGCTTTGATTTGTGTTGTTGAGAGAACAAGATGTATCTAAGGGTTCAATTTTATTACAGGGTGGGCCAGAATAAAGTTCACTTTTGAAACCTACATAAAAAAAGACTGATAATACTTAGACACTATATTCAAAAAATAACTTAATCTAACATTAATGTAATTTACTTCTTGAAAATAACATCGTCTAGGTGTTCCCCGTCTCGCCGCAAGCACTCTTCTAAGCGGAACTTAAGATTTTCAAGATGTTCGCTTTTAAGGCAGTAATTGTCCTCGGTTTATTGGAGTAGACCTTATTCTTGAGGAATCCCCATAAAAAGAAATCCGGTGAGGACAAGTCTGGGCTTCGTGGTGGCCACTCGATGTTACAGCTCCTGTACGATCTTATGGGGATTCCTCAAGAATAAGGTCTACTCCAATAAACCGAGGACAATTACTGCCTTAAAAGCGAACATTCGAGCGGAAATGGCGGCTATATCGACAGCAACGTGCCGGCGCGTTTTTGAAAATCTTAAGTTCCGCTTAGAAGAGTGCTTGCGGCGAGACGGGGAACACCTAGAAGATGTTATTTTCAAGAAGTAAATTACATTAATGTTAGATTAAGTTATTTTTTGAATATAGTCTCTAAGTATTATCAGTCTTTTTTTATGTAGGTTTCAAAAGTGAACTTTATTCTGGCCCACCCTGTAGATTAGGTACTATTAAACTGAAATATTTTTGAATTAAAGGACTTTTGATTACAATTAAAGGTTTAGCAACAAAAACTTTAAGTAATATTGTAATCGCTTTTGATGTCAATCAGTTTGCAAATGGTTTGCAAGATATTTGATCGATGGTTTGCCAGAAATAAAAGTAAGAAATACAGAATGTACTGTTAGGAAAACCGAATCATGCCGCATGCGTGTTGTTTTGATGAATCGCTTGATTAGGCGCTTTGTTTATAAACAAGAAACTTTGTTGCCCGCGCTTGTTTTGGCGCGAATCACACGTTTTTGTGCAAACTTCACTCCACTGCGCGTATATTTCGCTCATTCTTTTCGTAAAACGCTGTTTGTTTTTAGATCCAAAATTGTTTAAAAGTAAAGGAACAGTTTTTTAAATAAAAAATAAAATCGCCATTTTGTTTGTTAAATGTGGTGATTATTATTTTTATAAGATCAGCTACGAAATATGAAAAGGTCAACCAATTGTTTTTTCTCTTTATTGCACGACCATAACGTACCTACTCAATACCGTTTATGGTAGCTAGTTTCAAGTGCATTTAAAAACTCGTTCTTTCTTGACATCTCTTTGCCCCCAGATTGCACGGACCCTAGGACGATGAAAAAGCACCCAGCATATACTGAGTGGGCAGATGCCTACTCCTGCACCAGGCATAGATGCCAGCCCGGAGGCCGGAACCTCGCTATATACACAGTTGGGTATGTCCTATTTACAAGTACATAACACTAGCAATAATTGACGAACACATTGCTCGCAGAATGGATAGCAAATGGCGACGCAAGGTTCAAGTACCTAAGTTCTGGATTGTTGTGACTATGTACCGAAAGGCGCTGCGTGGGCAGACCCTAGCGTTGCCAGATTTTTTTTCGGGCAAAGCGGGATTTCGAGTAAAAAATGCGGAATTCTTTCGTCGAAAGCGGGACATAATAAAAAAAAAACGGAAATAATCAGTAGTATTTAATTTTATCTTCTTTTCTTATCCTCATAACTGAGTGGAATCCTAAGCGTAGCGAGGGATTCAAAGTACGTCGCTCGAGGTTAAATAATTTTGGTACCGTGTGGCACACTCTGCTTTTCATCCCCCTCTATGAGAAAAATAAATAAGAGATGCTTTTAGTAGTGACAAATATTTATATTTACATAACCAAATTACAAATTAATATTAAGGCGCTGACAAGACCCAATTGACCAAAATTAGTTTCTCTTAAAAAAAAAATTGCCAAATCTGGATAGTTTGTGGTAGCGGAAAAATATATGTTAATTTTGAACATATTTCCCAGAACTTGGTTGTTACTAAAACACGTTTAGAAAAAAAATCTCGATACAAACTAACTTTAAACTAACCTCTTACCTTGAGTTCTAATCCAAACTATCTATATTTAATATCAACATACGTTACTTACATATTTAATTAATAACAAGAACATCTTATTTCAATGCAGAACTTGATTTTATTTTATTTTCTTAAGTTTGAATAAATAGGTAATTGCTTCATATTTTGCAATAAATTATAAGCGTTTTGTCATCGCGCTTCTCTTTCCTTTCTATGCAATCTGACAGTGACCGCGGTTTAGGTGTTGTCGCGTCTTAATATGAAATTATAACAATCTGTAATATTTTGACAAAAAGTAATGAAAAAACGAATAACAAGTTCCCCCGCATTTTTTTTAATTTGGTTAGCCAATGCCGCGTCGGCAGGCACGCTTTTTTTTTATTTCCTACCAGGACTTTATCGAAGCGAATTGCGTTCAAACGTTTTAATTAAGTATTGTTCCAAATTCAAAAATCATTTCGTCACTGTTATTAAGTGCCCTTCGCCTCTTTTCAAATAGATAAGTTTACAATATCATAAATAAGATAGCCATAAAAATGTATTTTTATGTAAATTTTGTTTTTGTTACTTTACTGTAGTAATTACAATAATTGTCTGGTTTGCTCTGTAAGATAGTTAAGTCTTCAGAGGGATATAATTTAAATAAGAAATACTTACATTACTTACGAATTACTCTTATTTTATCCCTAAAAAGCGGGACTAATAATAAATAATTTTGGGCAAAAATCGAGACGGCTGGCAACCCTGGTAGACCCTCGCATGGTGCACTGACAACCTCACTAGATGCGGCGGACACAAGATGGATCTTTGTGGCATTACTAAGAGAAGCAGGCCGTTGTCTAGCTTGTCTTTTGTAGTTGTCTTTTGACTATGGTGATGATGAAGCGAGACTGCGGGACCAGCCTGAGATTTGGAGGGGTCTCGTGCCGCGACGCCAAACGCTTCATGATTGGCATTTGTACTCAAATAAAAATATTTTATTTCACATAAACCTACATGGGCACTTATGAAACGTCAGAAGCTAGGTGCACGGTTCCAATTGGTCGTTTCCTATGGAGAAGAGCCGGCAAGAAACTCCATGGTTACTCTTTTAAAATAATTGACTTTTACAATGTTCTCAAATTACTGTGTATGGGTATAATTAATAGGTATGGGAGGATAGTGTAGGCCTGTCAAGAAGTACCAGGTACTTAACCAAATAGAATATGGTCTACAAATGGACAGTCTAAGCCTACAACGTTCTCACATTCACAAAATATAAAATAATCTATATAAAATATTAATAAAAAACCCATTTAAACCAAATAACATGATTGCCATTACAACTGTAACAATTCTGAATCCACAAAAGCCAGTAATAAATATTTGAAATTAAAATTGTAGGTATACCTATAATGTGGGTGTACTAGGTACACCTCTGCCCCACCCTTCGGGAAAAAATACCGTGATGTTTTATTATGTTATAATGTCAAATAATGAAAAGATTATGTCAAGGAAGTATAAAAAAAAATATAACATCGTAATTTGGGAGTAGTTAATAGATATTCACATAGTTATGAGGTACTCAGTCATCACGTCACGGCTCATAATGAATATTTTTCTTTCTGTTCAGGTGTAAGCGGGTAGAAGCTCCAGAGTCTGCCATCGAATGTGAAGAAGTGGTGGAGGATACCAACATGCAGTTCCCTTTCTGTTGCACGCGACTTAGGTAAGATCTTGATCATTAGTTTAGGTGGTTATTGAAGGCTCTTCAAAAAGATCTGATTATAAAATACAAGATGATGCATGGATATGGAACAAGCTGCAGAAACGCTCATTGAGCGAAAAAACTGTTCACAACGCGTTGTGGTCTCTGTAAAACAACCACATCGCGAAATTCGTTTTGTGGCTCTTATGAAAACGCTCACGACGCGTTGTGGCCATCACAGAAAGACCACATAGCAAATTTCGTGTCGTGGCTGTCATGGTATACGACCACAACGCATTGTGGCAATAAAGCTTGGATCAGACCCTGAACTGTTTTGAGGATACCTACAGGACAGCACCCCATTAGGAAATGTTGTTATTTTAAGGCAGTCTTTGGCTTGTAACTTTAACCTATTGACCGCCACGTCAGAAAAGCTAAAACGTGCCCTCGGCGCCAAACTACGAATTATTCCTTAAAATCTGTCGTGTAGTTGTGACCGTGGCGTGCTGGGCACATTTTGCTCTGTCATCTATAAATAACTGTGGCGGTCAAAAGGTTAAGCCACTGAATAGTCCAAATAAAGTATATAAAAGGCTTCATTCTTCTTATATGCAAGAAAAGCCTTGATAAGTATACATTCATACTACTCACATCTCCCCAGGTGTCTGGTGGTAGTCCGTGGAGAAGTATGGACCAGGGTGCTGGGCCAGCCCTGGGAGGTGCTGCCCGCCGCGCCGTGGAGTCACATGTACAAGATGAAGAAACCACCGCCAGCTGACTCCACTTTCCTCCCCAAGTAAGTGGTGTTCATTCTCTTGTTCAGACACTTAACCATCATTAGAATATTGCTTTATTCACTAACAGAGAGAAAGAAAAGGACAGCAACGTTGTAGGTGTCAGACTAGTTAAAACACCCAGATACTTAAAGGTCAATCAATAAAAAAGTTGACATATTAATGAGTTTATCAATCTGTCATCGTATTACAGAAATTACAGAAACAATCAAAAAGCCTTTGTGTGTCGCGTGGATCCACCTTACATAATACGAATGGTTAACTGCTGTAATATGCTGACTGAAATAACATTTGAAATGAGATTGACAATCTGTTAGCAAATTGAAATATAATTGTGTTGATTGGCCCCTTCAGAAAACTGCACCGTAATGAGGGTTTTCTGAAATGACGTTCACTAGGTGGCAGCACTGAGACGTCAGGTCCGGCCAACTGTCAAAACTGTCAAAGCACCCATATTTTCTTTAGCTCCTGGCTAAATGAATGAAACGAATAATGAACGTCATCATATATTTTATATTCATTGCCAACATGAAAGGCAAAGTGGCAAAGTGTCAAAGTGGCGCCAACTGGTGACGTGATTCTCCATGAAAATACTCATTACGTAACGAGAATCCTTATATTTTTTGTTTTCGAGCAAATCAATTTTATAAACATTTATTAAGCAATGGAACTTGTGTTACTTAACGTCAAAGAGACTGTCATTTCGGGAATGTTATAAGTAATATAATATGGGTGCAATTTATATAATCGTCATATAATCAATAGAGTTAAAATAGTAGGGTTTCTGAAGTCTTGCAGTGTCTTGTAATATTTGACTAAATAGATTTAATCCCTCCAGGACCATCGACCAAGGCCCAGTCTACGAGCTGTCAGAAAACGAATCAGAACAAGGCAGCCATGATAAGGTGCTACGATCAGGCAAGAAGCCAGTTACTGACACCACAGACGACAATGAAATAGCGCCCGCGCCCGTGCCTAGGGCTGCCCTGCCGCCCCCAGATATCGTGGTAATCAATAATCGTGATGGAAATCCGTCGACGACTATTTTCTGAACGGGGCTTATATAAACCGCGACCGCACAGAAAAAAAAAACATCAAAGAATATCAAAAAAGAAAGTATCGTAGTTTTAAAGTCAATCTGCAGTGGTAGTCCGCGAAATTCAAATTTTCTGACGTTTTTTGCAATTTGCAGGTCATTGTCAGGTTGTATCTTGATGAAAATATGATTCGCGACTATAAAAAATGTGTATTTACAGAATTATAATCATTAAAATAATGCCCTAAAGCAACGGTTTAAAAGAAGATGTAGTGGCAAAAATGTAAAAGAGTATGCTTAGATGGTTTGGTCATGTTGGGAGGATGAATGAAAGGCGACTAACAAAAAGTATAAGTACAAGGCAGATGTGAGTGGAAATGCCGGGAGGGGACGCCCCAGGAAGACATATAGTGACTTTGACCTCATTGGTGATGTTCTACAGAAAGGTCAGGTGCGTGGTACTCGCAACCGGCGTGCGTGAATGACCAGATGTATGAACGTAAACGAAGCAAAAGGAGTTTGTAAGGAGTGTAGCAGGTGGCGTTCTATAGTTTCTGTCTACCCCAATGGAAAGAAGGCGTATGTATGTATAATCATTAAAATCATTAATACATCTCTCTTAGTTCGATTTGTTCCTTAAGAAGATTTCTCTCTTTGTTATAAATAAAAAAAAAATGATAAAAATAGAATAAAATGTCAATGATGAATAGGTACAAATTATAAAGGTCAAACAAATCAAATAAAATTTCAAAAGCAATTAAAATAAAATATCAAAACAAATTAAAATAAACGTATGAGTAGGTACCTACCAATTCTAAGGTCACAGAATTAAAATTAAAATAAAATGTCAAAGGGTTACATAATTAAATAAAAATAAAATAATCAGATTGCCCTATACATGTCTGTTATACAAGTCTGTTACAGCATTGTCGTATGTAGGGGCAGTCAAAACGCTCTGCGATCATTACCAGGACAGTATTGGAGCTGGCACGCCCCCTGCGCATGAAGGACGCGCACCGCTTGCGCATGGTGGCGTGTGCGTACAGTCGATGCGCGCTTCCGCAAATATGCTCGAGCCCCTGCAGAAGCGGGGCAGCCTCAACACCACTCTGAAAGCGTTGTTATACTGGACGCGGAGGGCGCTGTAGCACGCTTGTGTGTAGCGGGCCCACAGACTGCACGTGCACAGTGAGGTGCAATATGCCTTGAAAAGGGTGATCTTAACTTGATCGGAGCAACGTGCAAACTTGTGAGTCAGCATATTCGCTCTTTTCGACAAGGCCCTCCGCTCCCGTTCGACGTCAGTATGATCCTTGAGTTCAGCCGTGACTAAATGCCCTAAGTATTTAAATGGTCCACTCTGTCTAGGGGAACACCATTGAGAAAGACTGGTGGTACATTTTCCAGACATTTGGCACCGCTAGCTCCAAAGACCATGCACCATGCATTGACTCTTGCCAACATTATATTTGAGCCCATGCCTACTCCTCGCAGACCTGTACCAGCTTCCTTAGGCCACAGACCGACGCGCTCAGCAGCACCATGTCGTCAGCATAAATAAGATTATTGACGCAGATATCATCAACGTGGCAGCCGACATGCCGAGAGCGTGACGATCAGCGCGTCCATGTAGAGGTTGAAAGAGGTTGGCGAGGTCAATCCACCCTGTCTCACTCCATACTCAAGCTGATACTATTCTGACATAGCCCCCACCCATCTGCCGCTGTTGATCTGATGCATATAATAATACTTGAAAATAGTTACATGTTCATGCGGCAGGTTAATGCTATGCAGCTTGTCCCAAAGAATATCATACTCAACCAGGTCGAAGGCCTTAGACAAGTTGAGGAAACACGCATATACAGGGGTCTTATGATCCGTTTAGTATCTGACGGTATGCTTAAGACACAGTATAGCACTCTCTGTAGACAGTTGAGGTCTAAAACCAAACAGGTTATCGTGCAGGCTTACATATTTATCCAACTGTGTGTTAAGCAAACCGTCAAACATTTTAGCTATGATGGGAAATAGGGCTTTTTTTTTGGGTGGGAAATCATCAAATAACTTCTCCCGCTCTGGGCGGAGCGGGAGGGTGTGTCAGACTCTTACTGACTAAAACCCACCCGTATTCCTTCCGTTGCCTGTGTTGCCAGGGGCCTCGGTAACCCTTTGGTACCTTCCCGCGACCCCGGCAGGCATCGGCCTTAGTGGACACCTACGTTTGTGCTGACGACATCTCTTTAGCCACGCTCGCCACACTCATCCTGTCGGATGTGGTGTCAGAATCTAACACCCCACGTACACCCATATGCACGACCAACACGACCGTCAATTTATTTGTAATTTTTTCATTGTTTTCCATCTGATTTTGGGGGATATAAACCTAGGTTACACCCAGTACACCTAGGTTCACCCCTGACCCTAGGAAAGTGTACATTTATAACCCAACCAGGGGTCCACTGGTACCCTGGCGTAGTACCCAGGAGTACCCAGGGGTGCGCTCGCGACTGATGCGCCACCTACAACTACAAAGTTACAGATGATACTATCCTCAGCCATTCATACCCTCGCCGCGCACCAAAACTTGAGAGGATTTTTTGTAAAGGTTATCACCCTCGCGATCCGGGCGACCAAGCCAAGATCCTCGTCCTGTTCCAAGTCACAAAACATGACTGTGATCTCTTGGCGGATTACCATCTCGACGGTTGCAGTCGGGAGAATCAGTTCTCCCGCTGCTAGCTCGCTGGCAAGGTGAGTGCACAACGATCGCCACCCGTGCTTCTCCCCATGTCCTCTGTTTGGATCAGAGAGACACACGTCAGCCCATATTGGGCCCCTCCTCCGCGGACCATCCCATCCGCCTTCCCACTCTGCGCCCGCTCAACCAGCCCTCTGTAAGCAGAGGGGGGAGTGGACGACCGTCGATCGGTCTAAATTGACCCAGGAATATTAAGCTTCCCCCCCACGGAGAAAAACGCCACCATCTGCGATACGGAGAGACTATTGGCCGAACCCAGCGTGCACCGGCCCGACGACTGCTCTTTCCCCCGCACGTATTCGCAGAGATTGAGCAGCAACCAGGCACAGGAGGAGGTTTTCTGCACGCACCCCACCATACGAAACCTTACGCCAACCTTCACCACTGGTATCCACGTTCGATGTTGATTCGTTCACGCACGATACATCCAAACGCGGCTGCGTCATAATGTCGCTAACCATATCAGTGGCAGTCACCTGACGTTCCGCTACTTGTTCTATTAGGCTCGAACGCGCTGACGTCACCGCCGCAGTACTTGCCACCACCGAGTAACTTGTTACACCTGTTTCACCCGGTATCGCCACTGTCGCTGGCCGTTGTTTGGTACATGACTCACATCCGTTTTTTGATGTGATAACGTCTTATAAATCGATGAACGCCGGCTGCATGCACGAATTAGCATGACTCATTGTCACGTTCCATCTGAGCCGAGCGTGCAAGCGAGAGCGCGGCACTAGCGATAGAGAGGCACGATCGGCCTAAGCGTTCGGCTTGTGACGCATCTCTCTCTCATTATCACGTACAATTATCATCCGTAAACCGACTGTACAGACAACCAATTTTTTACTTTCTACCCGCTCAGTTACTGGGTATTGGGGTGTGTTTTTATTTGAGTCACAATCGCTATTGTTTTGAGAATAGCGTAGATAGGATAATCCCACAGGGCCACTATCCAATAACCAGGCACTACGCTTTGTATTCACTTTAGACACGGATGTAGGAGGTAGTGAATCGTTTTTCAGTTGACTAACTTCAGCTTTCAATGCACTCAGATGATCCAGCGTAGCATAGGTTGACTTTTTTTTTCAATTGAGGTTTGCATTCGCAAGAGATCCTTCAGAAGCTTTGTGCAATCCAAATGGTCAAAGATGATGGGTGCTAACTTCTCCAGTTGCCGCGCCACGAACACTGGAAGTTCGTCGTTCTAGATCTCGTTCCTCCTTGCCTTTGTTTTTATGAACAACTTTTTGCAAGTCACTACGAATCGAATCGAATAGAAGTGATTTCGACTTTTTAATCTCCACACTGGTGAATGCAGATGTACAAATTTGCACCAGCATCAGTTACCGTCAATAACCGACACTTTATTCTGGTTATATGATAACATTTCGTCGATTACGATGTTACACGAATTGCACTTTAGAACATCCGTCATTTTAACTCGATAATTAATTAGCGCTGTCGACGATACGCGCCTATCACAGTTGGGTGCGCGACCGAGGAGTAGGTCGAGGTTATGGTCGCGAATTATATTTTGATCAAGATACAACCTAACACTTTTTTTTTTTTTGTGGTGGGAAATCATCAAATAACTTCTCCCGCTCTGGGCGGAGCGGGAGGGTGTGTCAGACTCTTACTGACTAAAACCCACCCGAATTCCTTCCTGTTGCCTGTGTTGCGGGGGCCTCGGTGACCCATAAGTACCTTCCCGCGACCCCGGCAGGCCTAACCTAACACTGACCTACAAATTACAAAAAATGTAAAAAAATATAATTTCGCGAGCTACCACTGCGGATCCACCTTAAATCAGACTGCAAGCTAATCATCCTCTTGCCTTGTTTTCAAGAGGGCTCATACAGTCTAAAATATAACAATTTTTTAAGAAATTTAAGTAGTAAAACAAGTTTTGACTTGCGATGTTGCAATATTCGGGATCGGTAAAACTAAGACAAAGATTAAATTAGGCAGAGCATCAGTAGGTACTTTTTGAACGTCAAAAATACATAAGACAGTCTCCCAAAACGCCCGCCCTTCACCACTTACTAGTGTTTTATCTGGGAAGACATGGCGCATCAAACTCCCCAGCAGCACAGCTGACTGTTATGTGTTCGGGAATGGAAATTGGTAAAACTGATTGCAAACAACCAGACTCACAGACTTTACTGACGTTTATGTATTTATGTCATGCTGACTAAAAAAAAAACATTCTAAGTGCATTCACAACTCCCAAAATACCATCATGTTACTAAAAAACAATCAAACTAACAATTTTTTTTTAATTCCTCTTCAGTTCGGGGTGCTACACACTTTTGTTCGATTCGGCAGTATTTGTTAAAAAAAAAAAAATCGGCCAAGTGCGTGTCCGACCATGCACAGTGAAGGGTTCCGTAGTTAGGAATAGTCGGGATGAATTTATCCCAAAAAAAAACTTAATATTGTAGTATTGTAGTTGAAAAACTTGTTCTCCCATACATCGATACATGCCACGGTCAATTCACCAACTGTAAATTTAAGTTGGTCGACTATTACTCGTTAACTTGTAAAGCATACATAGCTGTGATAGTTTTCCTTTTAATTTCATTATATTTACTACTGCCATGAATTTTTTTACATCTCCATAAATAACCATTTAGCTGGCAGGGGGGGGAAACTTGACTCTAACAGAAATTAGCAGTTTAAAGCTTAATATTACGCAAACAGATCCTTGAATTGAAAAATAGCGATATTTTTGAATGGCCTATCTAACCATACCCCACACCATGGGATAGACGAGAAAAATAATCATCATCCCCATATTACGTGCAAGGGATACCACACCCTTGCACGTCCCAAAAAAAAATATTTTCAAGATTTTCTTTTAGCACTTTGTCTACGTAATTAATATGTATACCTATGCCAAATAACAGCTTTCTAGTTCTAAGCGTCTCTGAGCTACAGCGGGGACAGACAGACAGACGGACATGGCGAAACTATAAGGGTTCCTTGTTTACTAAGGAACCCTAAAAAGATGACCCGAAGTAATTACTACACTCCATATTAGGGTTTCTGTCGGCTCGTGCCGATCGACGAACTCCGTTCTCCGCATCTACCCTTTCTGAATCATGTATGGGTCGGTTCGATATTATTTTTTTTATACGACTGCGCCGCATCATGCCGATCCGAACAAGTGCGTAGCATCCCTTATTAGATAGCTTCTGACAAACCAATTTTTTTTTACTGCAGTGTCGGTGCAATTGCCATCGACTCACAGTCTGATTACGTATCACAATTACAATCGATTTAATTTTGAGTTTGACAGTTAAGGCGCTGACAAGACCCAATTGACAAAAATAGGCTTCTCTTATGAAAAAAAATTGCCAAATCTGTATAGTTTGTGGTAGCGGAAAAAATATATGTTAATTTTGAACATATTTCCCAGAACTTGGTTGTTACCAAAACACGTTTTGAAAACAAAATCTCGATACAAACTAACGTTAAACTAACCTCTTACTTTGAGTTCTAATCCAAAATATCTGTATCAAATATGAACATACGTTACGTATTTAATTAATAACAAGAACGTCTTATTTGAATGCAGAACTTGGTTGTTTTTTATTTTCGATTACTCAACTCAATTTTGAGTAAATAGATAATTACTTCATATTTTGCAATAAATTACAAGCGTTGTGTGATCGCGCTTCTCTTTCTTTTCTATACAATCTGACAGGGACCGCGGTTTAGGTGTTGTCAGCGTCTTAAAAGCGAAAGTGATTGCTTTACGTAATAAAGCTGCTGAGATGTTTTGGGGACTTATCAATTGTATTGTTGACAAATGTTTTCGATTTCAGATCGCACTATCAACAAATGAAGGAAAGGACTCTTCTCATAATAAGATATCACATATGTGAGTACTATGTACCCGCTATAAAACTACCATTTACTTGGGTTTGTCTTTATTTCATGTGACTCATGGATGTCCTCCGCCCTGGGGTGGGAGGAAGGGGCTGTCAGACTAAGGGCCATATACAGAACCTTACTCAAGACTCAAGCATAATTTAAAACTAGTTCCAACCAAACAAATGGCTTTAAACGAGTTTTAAGTAACGCTTTAGTTTTGAGGGAGGTTCTGTAATACGGGCCTAAGTGACTAAAACCATAGTTTGGACTGAGCGTTAGCCTCACAAAAGTAACCACTCTCTAGAAAGAGACAAAGCGAATATGCGGCCAATAACTGACTCTTTTCTGCAAGCCTGTAATAACAATGGAAGTGTTCTTATTTTAATAAATAGGAAAATCATTGAAAATAACAAGAAAAAATAGTTATTTCTATGTTACTTACTATTATTTCTAGACTTTACTAGATTAGGATTAAGATTGAAATAGTTGATTGTACAAATAGTGCATAAAAGAAACCATTTTACAAGCAGGCGAGGGTGGATAGTTATGTCGAGGAGTAAAATAGCTCCTTTATGCCCGAGTTATACACTCTGCTTTTCAGTTCGTATGCGAGAAAATGCAACAGGCATAAACTATATAACAGTGTTGCACAGTTCAAATGTTGCAAAATTGAAGAAGAGAACAGCTAAATTACTACCACGAAACTTTTTAAAACATTTTGTTTTTTATTTTTTAACATGTGTCATTTAAAAACTAAAAAACTTACAATTATATAAAAAAGGGAGGGCAAAATATCACAGGGCATCAAAAAATTCGTCTGCATCGCTGTCAACAGGAAAAGTACCCAAAAGGCTGGCAGCATTGCCACGTTGTATGGCGATGCTGATTCTTTGGCCAAAAAATAGACCAGCCCTCTGGTCACGTGAGGAGTCGACCAACCGCTTGGCGATGTCTCTAAAAACTAAGTGGGCACTCGGACCCCATGGCCCTAGTGTTTCAACCCCAAACGGCTCGGGCATATAAGTCCCAATAAGATTGGAAGTACTTGCGCCGTTTGAGGTTTTCCGCACCTGGCGCAGCCGCCCCAGCACAGCCCGCCGTGCTAGAAAGATGGGATGGCGCAAGGGTGTCGACACACGTTGCATCCCACATAAAAGGCCTACCTATCTTCCAAGGCATTTTGGGCATATGATGTCGTTACGACTTTAATCTGCGACGTTCTATTGTGCATGCGGCTGTGGGGCCTGATTATCTTAGTCTTAGAAAAAAATATACTAGTTTACCTATGTCGCCTACGCACAACGTAAAGACGAACTTTTAGAGCATGAGAAGTGAAAAGAATATGTTCCTCCATATTTTTTTCTTGTTAAAAGAAATTAAGTCAATTAAAAATTAAAATAATGAATTAAAAAGAAAATAATAATATTAATAAAATATTTTTTTTTCTTTTTTAAGGTGAACTAGTCGCGATAGGTTTATTTGATTGATTATTAATAAATACATATACCTATCGATACAATTTCAAAGATATAAAAACATGATACATTAAAGTCAAAACATCATTGGACCAATTAGAATTCTAGAAATAGAACTAGAAATGTCTTAAATTAAGACAATATACTTTTGGTCAAGACAAATATTGATTCATATATGGGGAAAACAATATATTCTTGAATGAAGTAAATTTTTGTCTTAGTTTTATTGTCTTCTTCGAAGACATTATACTTAAATGAAGAATTATTAAGTTTAATTTCATGAATATTATTTCTAAAACTAGATAAAAACTAGATATTTTCTTCAATTAAGATTATTATAGTCTTGAATCAAAAATATTTGATTAAGTCAAGAATAAAAACCAAGTATTTATTACCTATTCTTAATTTGAGTAAACAGGTTTTCTTGGACTGAGTACATTTACTTACGTTAAGAAAATATTTACTTGGATTGAAACAATTTTTCTGAGAATAAGTATTGATATTCTTCGCTGAAGAGATCCTTTTTTTCCGTGTGGGCACACATTCGCTTCGTCTCTCATGTACTTTTCGGTCTGTATTGTCTGTATAGAGGCATGAGGAACAGGGTGTAAAGTTCACTCATCCTCCATAGAAAAGGGAGGATCCTCCGACCAGACGGGTGTCGTGTCTGGTGGGCAACTGCCCGACGGTTGATGTCGGGATGTTGTATATATACTAGTTGCGCGGAAAACTCTGCTTGCGCGATGCAGGATTTTGCGTGACGTCAGTGTGATGCGTAGTTAGTATGTGGCGCTGTAGATGCCGCCACATCTGCACAACAGAATACGGAACGCTCAGTCCGCTCTCTATGTCTATGCATAAAACCACACGGTGTTCTTCGACTACCTTTGGCCGAAGGCCAGGATGCACTTGTGCAGTTCGTCACGCTGCCCCGGGCAGGTATTGACCACAGTTCCTCTAGACTAGAGAGGCGCACGCAGAATACGGCGCACCGCCGTCTCGGGCCTGTGTCTGTTTAGACGAGTTTTCAAGTCTGTCACCGGCAGGCCACACTCTAATAACGGCAGGAGATCGCTCATAATCAGCTAATCGGACTGTTCCTTTGATTTTGTCGAGTAATACTAACATAAATTATTGTATGGAGCAGCTGTTTTTTTTCACGATTTAATGGTTAGACCCACAATAAACGTGGTTTATTATGACAAGCACATCATTGTGCTCAATTGAATTAAATGAAAACACACGTGTGGCACGCGACAACGGCAGAAACGGTACTCGTCAACGGCAGTGGCAACTGCAGTCGGCGACAGGCGTCTTGCCTCTGCCTTTGACGCGTACCGGTTGTGTGTATGAGCACTAAGGGGTCTTCAGTTATTTTACAATTAAACCTTGTATGTTCCCAGACACAGCAAGCGGCGGCAGTCAAACGCGCAGCCGCCAGCCAAGTACTTCGAAGAGGAAGCAGAGAAAGAGAAACCAGTTGAACCCGTGAACCAGGATTTAGAAGAATTACCTACTTCTACTACTGAAAAAGTAAGTGATAAGGTCAAAACGAACGACGTTTGTTAAAAACTCTTCTACCTGAACAACTCTAACCCATCTGAGGTCTAGCGGTAAGTAGCGCTGTTCCCATTACTGTTATGGCGACAGACTTAGATAAGATGGTGGTAGCTAGCCAGGCGGAATTAGAACAAGCCCAACCACCAACCAAACAGAGCAGAAAATTTTGCCCGCGCAGGGAATCGCACCCGGATCCGAAGGAGGTGGCTCCTTCGGATTGCGATTTCCAGCGTCTGTCGCCATAACACATTGTTGTGTTTTGGCAATTAGAGGTAAGATAGCCAGTTCCTCTGTGGTTGAGGATTCCGGGTGAATCATCACTTACCATCAGGTAAGATGAAAGGCAAGAGCTTCCCCGACGACGTCGATTACACAAAACCGGACAAGTGCGAATACAGGGTGATTGGAAGATGGGTGCAAAGCTTTAAGGCGAAGATAGTACAGACAATTTAGAACCATTTAAGCCATGGTTGTCTTAGACGAAGTCTTACCAAATATTTTCAACTAAATTTTTAAGTTTTTTTTCGGAAATTCTCAAAATTTAATGTAAACTGCATAATTATGGCCAAATTGAATGATAAATGAATTCGTTTTTTTTTTATTTAATTAAAGTAATGTGTAAGCAATCAAGCAAAACATGTTTTAGGCTTCTGTGTCATTAGACATTTTTTTTACAGACATTTAAAGCTCAGAAAAAATAAAAAAATTGTACAATACGTCTTTTAAACCTTATTAAAAAAAAAAACGGAGGGTGCTTTTTTTGTTCAAACCTTTTTGAAGACATGCTTGATAATCGCTCTTTCTTTTGAGGTATCATTTATGCGGATATCTTACAAATTATTGAAATTAGGGCCTACAAACCAATTTGAGGGAGAAATTTTTTATTTTAGGCAGACTAATTAAAACAACATTTGAATTAAAATTATTTATTTTTCATGTTCAAAATGACGGCCGTGATTCCTAATACAAGCACGGCCCCGTCTTCTAACTTCTGTAGTCGTTATTTTCAACATCATCTCCTGCTTCATTGTCTCAAACGCTAAATTTATTCTTTGTATCAATTCTTCTCTAGTGTTTATTTCTATGTTGTTATACACCAGTTCCTTGGCCCGGCCCCACACGAAAAAGTCCAACGGGGTCAGATCTGGGGAGCGAGCGGGCCAAGGGATGGGTCCATCCCTGCCGATCCAGCTATCAGGAAAGCAATTGTTGAGGTGTTTCTTTACATTTAAAGTCCAATGCGCTGGACAGCCGTCTTGCTGAAAGATGACTGTTCGGTCTCTTTCGAAGATCGGGACACCTGATTCCTCTACCAGCAGTGGTAAATCAATTTGCAGAAATTGCAAATAATTTTCGCCATTCAATGGATCAGGCAAAAAGTGGGGCCCAATCAATGTTCTGCCAATTATTCCAGCCCATACATTCACAGAGAATTTCATCTGAAATGACACCTGCTTCTTAAAATGTGGATTGTTGTCTGTGTCGGCCCATTCGTGGATGTTGTGAAAGTTTGTAATACCTTCCCTTGAAAATTTACTTTCATCCGTCCACAAGATTGATTTCAGAAACCACGCATCTTCGATGTCTCTGTTGAGGAGGAAACGGCAGAACTGAATTCTTCTTTGAGGATCTTGCTCTACTAGATCTTGCACACTCCTGCCATGGAACGGATACTTATCATTTTGGTGCATTGTATGCCACACCTTCCATTGAGAAATGTTTAAATTTCGAGCTACTGCTCTAGTACTGGTAGTAGGATCCGCTTGAAATGCTGCTAAAATGTCTTCGTCGACGGCAGTTCGTGTCTGCCCGGGTTGACTCCAGGTTCCACGCGGTGAAACCCATCTTGGGCAAGACGACGAAACGTGTTGTAAAACACTCGGACATTCGGTATCCTGCGATTCGGATAGCGCTCTTGATACATCCGTCGCGCCAAAGATCCATTGCCGTCTGCTCTACCGTACATAAATACGATATCCACATATTCTTGTAGAAAAAGTAGCCATAGTCACTTAACAATTAAGTCAAAAATCAACACGTGCAGGAGCGCGAGGCTACGACTGGACACGGTGAAACAAAAAAGTTCAAAACTAACGCAAACAACACGTGCAGGAACGCAAAGGGCTACAACTGAACACGGTAAATTGTGAATCAACACGACAACGTCCACTCACAAGGGCAGTAGTTTGACTAATAAGTAAAAGACGTAACGGCTTCATCACAGACCGACTGACCCTGACTAAAGAAAAACGATTTTGTTGCCTCAGTAACTAAGACCATTTTGCTGTAAAAACCAACTCTTATCGCTTTTTGCTATTCATTGGGCGTTCTACCTGGAAATGCCGTCGCACCGCGCTCGGTGGCCATTGTTTAGAGAATCCCCTCAATGGGTTCCCCTCAATTGGTTCCTGCATGTGCCAAAAATTCTTAGAATTGAACAATGTTATCATTTCGAGCACATAAAGTATTCTTTTAAGCAAAAATTTTGTGTTTTGTTAGACTGCCTAAAATTTAAAATTTCTCCCTCGAATTGGTTTGTAGGTCCTAATTTCAATAATTTGTAAGATATCCGCATAAATGATACCTCAAAAGAAAGAGCGATTATCAAGCATGTCTTCAAAAAGGCCCTCCGTTTTTTTTAAAATAAGGTTTAAAAGACGTATTGTACAATTTTTTTATTTTTTCTGAGCTTTAAATATCTGTAAAAAAATGTCTAATAGCACAGAAGCCTAAAACATGTTTTGCTTGGTTGCTTACACATTACTTTAATTAAATAAATAAAAAATTATTTCATTTATCATTCAATTTGGCCATAATTATGCAGTTTACATTAAATTTTGAGAATTTCCGAAAACAAACTTAAAAATTTGTTTAAAAAAATTTGGTAAGACTTCGTCTAACACAACCATGGCTTAAATGGTTCTAAATTGTCTATACTATCTTCACCTTAAAGCTTTGCACCCATCTTCCAATCACCCTGTATATTTGAGATCCTCACAACAAGCGCTTTCATTTGATATGTCAGACGGCACAGTCTGCAAAACTGTTTTTTTTTTTATTTATCTATTTTGCTATAAAAGTGATCCTCATATTCAAAATTCATTTATTTACGTTACACGTCCGTGTTTAGGTTGCAGAAATTCATATCTGTACCAAATTTCAACTTAATCGGTCCAGTAGATTCGGAGCAAATCGGCTTTGACAGACAGACGGACAGACAGACAGACAGATAGACAGACACACGAGTGATCCTATAAGGGTTCCGTTTTTTCCTTTTGAAGTACAGAACCCTAAAAACTAACTTGAAAAAGCAGCTGTTGCGCGTTGAACTGGCGTCGATTGCGCGTAAAGAACACAGTGTGCCAATTGATTAATGTTAATTAGGTAATGCTAGGTAGCAGGAGAACTCATTATGAAAGAGTTCTTTTCTATACCACCGACCGTATGACCACCATAGTCAAATCAAACTCAAAGCATTTATTTCAAATAAACCAATTACAGGCACTTTTGAATTGTCAAGGGGTCGGTCAGTCAGAAAGATGAAGCTAGTTGCCCATTCCAAAGCGTAGTAGGTTCCTATGGAGAAGAACGGGCAAGAAACTCCACGGACACTCTAGTACACGTAAAAACACTCAACAAAAAAAAAAAAATGTGTTTTTGAAAGATGAACTAGACTCATTTGTTGACCGTACAATTTTCAATAAAATATATTTAATATTTCAATAAAACGATTTCAATTTATTTTCATTTTCGTGCCTGTCCTTCCAAATATAGGCAGAATGGCTCAGAATGGGGCTATTTCGGCCTTGCTCTCAAAATTATACATGAAGTGCATATTTTTTTCATATTTTAAAATTATTCACAGCCTCAAGAAGCAGTAGAGGAGGACAATGAGAAATTCATCGACAACAACAGCAATGCAGCCACCCAGAAACCTCCGCATAAGTCACATGTATGAATTACTGTACTTTATAATTCACTAAGCTTATGCCTGCGACTTCGCCGGAGTGATGGTCAGAAATTATACCATGGGAAATTAGTATCGGGAAGAAAGTATGTTAAGTTCTATCCATGTGCCATTTCATCCGAATCTGTTAGTTCAGCCGTTAAGGCGTGGAAAGGTACCAGACAGGCACCTTTCGCATTTATAACATTAGAATGGATTAATAATGGAACATCACGCCTGTTTTTCCCGAATGAATAAAGTATCACCCACATGTCGCCAGTAATATTTAAGTCCCATGTGACGAGCGAAGCTATTGCCATCAACCGGGCACAAATCCGAACAAAAAACCGGACAGAAAGGCAGAGTAGTATATTTAGAAGTTTTGTTTTTTGCCAAATTCATATCATTGTTTGTAAGATCTACGTATTACATACTTATGAATTTTCAAGTGATCTGTGACCTACATCTATCATACTAAAGAATTTTCTTGTAATCCGTGAACTAAATCTATCATACTAAAGAATTTACTTGTAATCTGTGATCTACGTCTATCATACTAAAGAATTTACTTGTAATCCGTGACCTACGTCTATCATACTAAAGAATTTTCTTGTAATCCGTGAACTACGTCTATCATACTAAAGAATTTTCTGGTAATCTGTGATCTACGTCTATCATACTAAAGAATTCTCTTGCAATCTGTGATCTACGTCTATCATTCTAAAGAATTCTCATGTAATCTGTGATCTACGTCTATCATTCTAAAGAATTCTCATGTAATCTGTGATCTACGTCTATCATACTAAAGAATTTTATTGTAATTTATGATCTAAGTCTTACATACTAAATATTTTTTTTGTAATCTGTGACCTACGTCTATCATACTAAAGAATTTTCTTGTAATCCGTGAACTACGTCTATCATACTAAAGAATTTACTTGTAATCTGTGATCTGCGTCTATCATACTAAAGAATTTACTTTTATATGTGATCTACGTCTATCATACTAAAGAATTTTCTTGTAATCCGTGGTCTACATCTATCATACTAAAGAATGTTCTTGTAATCTGCGACCTACATCTATCATACTAAAGAATTTTCTTGTAATCTGTGACCTACGTCTATCATACTAAATAATTTTCTTGTAATCTGTGATCTACGTCTATCATACTAAAGAATTTACTTGTAATCCGTGACCTACGTCTATCATACTAAAGAATTTTCTTGTAATCCGTGAACTACGTCTATCATACTAAAGAATTTTCTGGTAATCTGTGATCTACGTCTATCATACTAAAGAATTCTCTTGCAATCTGTGATCTACGTCTATCATTCTAAAGAATTCTCATGCAATCTGTGATCTACGTCTATCATACTAAAGAATTTTATTGTAATTTATGATCTAAGTCTTACATACTAAATATTTTTTTTGTAATCTGTGACCTACGTCTATCATACTAAAGAATTTTCTTGTAATCCGTGAACTACGTCTATCATACTAAAGAATTTACTTGTAATCTGTGATCTGCGTCTATCATACTAAAGAATTTACTTTTATATGTGATCTACGTCTATCATACTAAAGAATTTACTTGTAATCCGTGATCTACGCCTATCATACTAAAGAATTTTCTTGTAATCCGTGGTCTACATCTATCATACTAAAGAATGTTCTTGTAATCTGCGACCTACATCTATCATACTAAAGAATTTTCTTGTAATCTGTGACCTACGTCTATCATACTAAATAATTTTCTTGTAATCTGTGACCTACGTCTATCATACTAAATAATTTTCTTGTAATCTGTGACCTACGTCTATCATACTTAACATTTTTCTTGTAATCTGTGACCTACGCCTATCATACTAAATAATTTTATTGTAATCTGCGACCTACGTCTATCATACTAAATAATTTTCTTGTAATCTGTGACCTACGTCTATCATACGAGTACTAAATAATTTTCTTGTAATCTGTGACCTACGTCTATCATACTAAATAATTTTCTTGTAATCTGTGATCTACGTCTATCATACTTAAATTTTTTCTTGTAATCTGTGACCTACGTCTATCATACTAAATAATTTTCTTGTAATCTGTGACCTACGTCTATCATACTAAATAATTTTCTTGTAATCTGTGACCTACGTCTATCATACCAAAGAATGTTCGGGTAATCTGCGATCTACGTCTATCATACTAAAGAATTCTCTTGTAATTTATGATCTACGTCTTACATACTAATGAATTTTCAAGCAATCTGTGATCTACGACTTACGTACTAAATATTTTTTGCCGGCTAGTCTGATGATGTACTCTTTGCTTGTAGAACACCAACAATCCAGTGTCTTGGACTGAAATACCCCAGAACCAATGGAATGAACCAAAAGAGAATCCTGAAATAGAAACTCGTGCCAGCGTAAGTATAAACACTACTTATTTGTGCTCAGTAACTGGGTTGTGGAGGTCAGTAAAGAGTCGCTCCATGTAACATAGGTACTGGTATTCAGCTGCATCTGGTAAGACTGGATACACAGTCCAGATTATGTCTTATTTAATAAACAACGCGTAACTTTGGTATAATAATGTATCCTAGCTGTTAAGTTCTCCGGAAAATACAATATTGTTAAACTTCCAGCAGGCTTAGCATGACACTCTCTATTTCTTCGAAGAATAGACACGGCTCTTTCTATACAAAGTGACATTTCGTTTCTCAGTTTTTGACATCTCACCGTAGAAATCCTTCTACAATCTGTCATCTTGTCTTTCGTTTTAACGATCTTTGTCTATGTCCTTTTTTATGTAGAAAGATTTCTACGGTGAGGTGTCAAAAAAGGAGAAACGAAATGTCACTTTGTATGGAAAGAGCCGTGTCTATTCTTAGAAGAAATAAAGAGTGTCATGCTAAACCTGCTGGTTTTGCAAGTCTCTGCACGCCAACTTTTCATCAAGTAGCTCAACCCTTCCCCTCATAGACAGGAGTCCTGAGTCCCGGCAGTGGGAACATTATGCTTAAGTTCCTTAAGCGACAGTTCCTCAATTCTTCAACGTTATTTTTTTAGGAGCACAATAACAATGATCAGCCCCAAGAAGCACAGACCCAAGAGCCCCCAGAACCGAAACAGGAAGCATTACAAATAGCACCAAAGAAAGATCCAGCGGAGAAGCCCACCAATCTTCAGGCTCTCGTAGACGCCATAGGAACAAGAATGAGGGATATTGAAAGTGTTGTACAGAAGATGAGCGATAAGGTCCATCAAGCCAAACCCGGCGCAGAAGGCAGCAATGAAAAAAGGTGAGAAGATTCCTGCTGATTCCATGTAACATACAGCAGGCTTAGCACGAGCACCGTTTTGTCGACGGAAGAGTAGACAAAAATGACATTCCGTGTAGACAATAAGACGGCAGAAAAGTAGAAAGAGTCAACTGCACTTTTTACGAAATTCACTCTTTTACATAATTCGACTCAGAATTCTTTGTTTTGTCAAAAGATTTTTTTTTCGGACTTAATTTTTACTTATTTTAGGTCACGTATATATATAAAGACAACTACATCAAATTTTCTCAAACTGTCGAAGTACCGTATTTTGGAACAAAAAATATTACAGTAATATTGGCCTTAACCATTTCCTTGGTATTGCCCTATTAACTAAATGATGTAAAATAAGAGAAGATAGCTTTGTTCTTCTATTAATTATCACAGTTTTGCATTCAAAACGCTCTCCTGTAAAATCATGATTTTGTAGATAACCGTATATACATATTTTGTGGCGTCGCGTCGAGTAGAAACTTTTCTACTGTCTTTAGCATGGCGATTACAAAATCAAATTGTCTTCACTACCTTAGACAACTGTCAATTGTTAGTGTGATTTTGACAGTTTGGGATAGAAAACTTTCTTCTAAAATAGTCTACATAAAAAATACCTAGACAAAGATCGTGAAGAAGAAAGATCGAAGAAATAGAGATTGTCATGGTAAGCCTGCAGGCTTAGCATGACGCTTTCTATTTCTACGAAGAATAGACACAGCTCTTTCTATACAAAGTGACATTCTATTTCTCAATTTTTGACATCCCACCGTAGAAATCCTTCTACAATCTGTCATCTTGTCTTTCGTTTCTAACGATCTTTGTCTAGGTCCTTTTTTATGTAGAAAGATTTCTACGGTGGGATGTCAAAAAAGGAGAAATGTCACTTTGTATGGAAAGAGCCGGGTCTATTCTTCGAAGAAATAGAGAGTGTCACGCTAAGCCTGCAGCTGGTATTTTCTGGTGTAGCTGTATCCGGTTAGACTAGGCCAACCCCAACATAATTGGAAAATGCTAGGCAGATGATGATTTAAGGGCGTCATGGAATGCTACTCATAGACTTACACCTGCGGGGTAACCATCACCTCTTATAGCAGTATTATTTCAATATTACATCAGCGTGAGAAAGAGATGGAGCTATAAGTCCTGTATAGCTCCATCACTTTCCCACTGTGAAGTAATATTATAATAATACTGCTATAAGAGGTGATGGTTACCCCCCTGCGGGGTAACAACGAAACACATTAACAATAGCAATCGGTGTCATTTTGACAGTTCAACAATATTCATTGCGTTTTTAGGGTTCCTGGTACCTCATAAGGAAAAACGGAACCCAAGGATCTCTAGTGTGTCTCTCCTACCTATTATTCTAGATAAAACGAAAAAGTAACTAAATAAACTAAAATATATATACTTTTTTTAAGTTGTACAAACAGCCAAAGCCATAGAAGTGCGGGATCTCCTAACACAGGCGTCATCATGCTTAAAAGGAGGCTCCAATCATAAACTAATTTAAACTGGTTGGTACAGAAATAAACATTTTGTATTTTTTGTTTTTTGTCCGTCTGTCACAGCAGTTTTGCTCCGAATCTACTGGACCGATAAAGTTAAAATTTGGAACACATATGAATTTCTGTGGCCCAAACACGGGCGTGTAACGTAAATAATGAATTATGAATTTGAGGGTCACTTTTGAGGGCGAATTAGAACAAAAAAAAATACTTTGCAAACTAACCCGTGTGCTATATTAAATGAGAGGGCTTGTTGTGAGGGCCTCAAATATTTATAGATTTACATAACATAATCAGCCTATAATGTTCCCACTGCTGGGACACAGGCCTCCTCTTTGTGAGAGGGAGCGGGTCGTGATCCACCACGCGGGCCCAGTGCGGGTTGGTAAATGTCACATGTCTTCGAATTTTTTGGTTCTAGGACATGCCGGTTTCCTCACGATGTTTTCCTTCACCGTTTTGAGAGCAGTGGTGATGAAATTATTTACACAAAGTAAAGCGCCTGTCCGGGTTCGAACCTACGACCTACAACTCGTAAGTCGCGACCGTTACCACTAGGCCACCACTGCTCTCATAGATTATTTATAGATTTAAAAGAAATAATTTAAAAGTTATTTAAGAAAATAGATGCAAATTGACTATTCCCTCCCTTCTCTCCGAAACTACTGAGCCTAAAATTTTGAAAAAAAAAAATACAGAAAATAGTTCTTTACATATATTTCAGAAAAACCTAAAATAAGTCTATGGTCATAAAATAACATGGTAAATCACACAATACTGTGCATACAAACTTATATTTGCAATTGGAAGGTATGGGGAAACAGTTTTTTAACTACAATGTTTAGTTTCTTCTTGCGATAGTCATCCCAAATACAGAACCCTTCATTGTGCGTGGTCCGACACGCACTTGGCCGGTTTGTTACATTGTTGAGCAGACAAATTTATCGAACATATGAAGCAATGTATAAGCTATACACGGTGATTTTTTATTCACTGTTAACCTTTCAGGGCGTGAAAGTACTCATGATTCTGAGCAACTTTCACTATGAAACCAACTCTGAAATATCGAAAAAAATATCAGCTGTTTCATAGAAAAATGCAATATTTTCCCGATGAAAATGTATGAAACAGATGTACTTTTTTTTGCTGGTACATAGTGAAAGTTGCTCATAACCATGAGTACATTCACCACCTGAAAGGTTAACAGTGAATTAAAGTCACCGTGTATATAACCTTCAAAATCATTCACACAATGATGAACACTTTGTACTAGTGAAATTGTTGTCGCATAAGTCTTTTTAACTTTATTCCTGTAGACAAGGGCGTCGCCAAGGGTAGCAGTGAGGACCAGTTGCCCCCCCACCCCTAGAGATAAAAAAGTACACAAGTGCAAAGCAACCAAAGCACCCGCTCACTTGAATTCGTCCAATTTTATGATTTACCGAACATAAAAAATTAAATCAAAATTTGGCAGCAATTGTATCTAACCGTTGTTGATGTCCTAAAAGTGGCAAACACCTTTCTGGAAACGGGAAATACGTTGAAAATTTTGATCGCTCTACCGTGCACAACGTGTACAATTCATACTTTTCCCATCCTCTATACAGGGTGACATTGAAAACATGCGACAAATCGAAATGGGAGATTGTACTCATCATTATGAACAACTTTTACTAAGGGACCAAAGCTACAATCCCAAAAAAAAAAACTGCTGTCCCCTACATTTATGTTCGCAATACCTCATCAAAATGTAGGAAAAGCAGATTATTTTTTTTGGGATTACAGCTTTGGTCCCTTAGTAAAAGTTGTTAATAATGATGTATACAATGTCCCATTTCAGTTTGTCGCAAGTTTTCAATTTCAACCTGTATATCAACTTGCCCTCCCCTGGGTCATCGGCTGGCGACGCCCTTGCGCTGTAGAGTGTAGGGTTCACGAGTCCCATACGGAATTACGGACGAGATCTTCATGTTTTATATTAACTAGGAGCCTGGTAACAGCCATGTTATTTACAAAACATTTGTATCTAGAATGTCAGCGGAGAGAGATGGATCACATAAACACCACAAGGAACTCAAACGGCCGAGTGGGGAAGACGAAAGTTATAAAAGGTAATATTTGAAGAAGGAAGGAAGAAAATAGTTAATTCTGCACAATTAACTCTTTTAAGGATACTGAACGGGACACAATAGAAGTTTTATTGTTATGACGTTTGTGCTGGCGTCCTTTACAAGAGGCAAATGACCAAAATAGGCTTGTCTTAAGAAAAAAAATTGCCAAATCTGTATAGTTTGTGGTAGCGGAAAAAATATATGTTAATTTTGAACATATTACCTAAACAAGTTTGAATTAAAAATCTCGATACAAAGTAACCTTTTACCTTGAGTTCCAATCAAAAATATCTGTATTAAATATCAACGTACGTTACGTATTTCATTAATAACAAGAACGTCTTATTTAAATGCAGAGCTTGGTTGTTTTTTATTTTCAATTACTCAACTCAATTTTGAGTAAATAGATACCTAATTGCTTCATATTTTGCAATAAATTACAAGCGTTGTATCATCGCGCTTCTCTTTCTTTTCTATGCAGTCTGACAGTGACCGCGATTTAGGTGTTGTCAGCGTCTTAAGCCCAAAATGTTGTTTCCAAGAAAATGGCAAAAAACGAGGGAATCGTTGTTTCTTAAAAACGAACTATACTATACAAGTGAATGATTCTTGCGCACATCATGTCTTTCTATCGGGCAGTTGGTCTTTTAACGTACATTAAGCGAAGGTGTGGGTTAGACGCTTTCAAGTGCCCGAGAACCTAATTCCTTATTACGTAAAGTTCTTGATACAAAATGACAACTTAAATTCGGGTTAAAGTCAGTTTTTTATTAAGAACTTTAAGATTGTCGGAATGAAGTACGAAACAAAAAAAAATTGTTCGATGGTTTAAACTTGGGTGTAGAAGAGGTTTGGGTGGAGATAAGGCTAGGTGGAGCGACAATCTTCACAGGATGGCTGGTAGCAGCTGGATGAGAGGTCTATGTCCAGCAGTGTACTGATGATCAAAGAAAAATCTTGTTTTGTAATGACAAAAGTTTGTCCCGAGCGAGCGAAAAAACGCTAAAACATATAAATTAAAACATTTCTTTTAAAGGTTTAACGTGCTTAATGACCGAAGTAGCAAATACCTTCACAGTTCTGCAGATAGTACCACAGACAAGCCACTATTTATTGAAGACACTAATCTGACCGGATATTTCAGTGATGCTAGCAACAGTGTTTTGAGAAGAAAGAGCCCACCTAAGGTAATAAGACATTATTATTTGAGAATTACTTTACGGCATGTATTTAATCGAACGTCTAATCATTCAAATTTTGCGCTCTTAAAAAAAAATATTGATCACTCTAAGATAATGATGGCGCCTCTTTTTGGGAACCTGTAATAATTTCTATTTAGTGGCAAGTAATTGCGACCAACTTGGATGTAGCGCTCGCTGGCCACTGCCACGGCACCGCTCACTTCGCTCGCTCGGCTCGCGCGCAATTGTTTTCAGTAATAACCCAACCCAATTTGGTCTGGGTACCGCAGCTTAGTTACTGAGAGGCTACAGAGACTAAAGAGACTCAATTATTAAAAAAAGTTTGCCTCAATAGACGCGCAAAATGTTTTTAGAGGGTCAGTTAAATATTTCCCTTACTGGTAAAGTAAGCCTCTTTTTGTGAACCTGTATATATTAACTGTATATATTATTAACCTATATTTTGGGGATCCAAAAATAATAAATAGCCAAGTAATTGCGACCAACTTGGATGTAGCGCTCGCTGAGAGGTTACTTACTGAGAGGCTACAGAGACTAAAGATCCTCAATTGTTAAAAAAGTTTGCCTCAATATAAGCGTAAAATGTTTTTAGAGATTCAGTTAAATATTTTCCTTACTTTACCCCTTAACCCTTCTTCCTAATCGCTATCTCATTGCTGAGAATCGGGACTCCGTTTCAAATTGTCAACGGATTACTCCATCTTTTTCGATCTCGTGGCCTGGTGGAATGCGGCACTGATAGGTATCTCCATTTGCTCGGATAGCTGATCCAACAATTTTGGGCTTCGTCCTCTAAGTCTTTTGCCCTCTATTTTAACCTTTGGTATAAAGAGCAGTGGTGGTCAAGTGGTAACAGCCTCGACCGATGCCTGCCAGGGTCGCGGGAAAGTCCAAAAGGGTTACCGAGGCCCCTGGCAACACAGGCAACGGAAGGAACATGGGTGGATTTTAGTCAGTAAGAGTCTGACACACCCTCCCAATCCGCCCAGAGCGGGAGAAGTTATTTGATAATTTCCCTACCCAAAAAAAAAAGCCCCGATTGACGAGTTGTAGGTTGTTGCGTCAAGCCCATGCAGGCATATATTTTACATTGTGCTATTGATTTCACTACCACTGCTCTCAAAACGGTGAAGGAAAATATCTTGAGGAGACCAGAATTTTCTAGAAAAAAATCGAGGACTTGTGACACCCACCAATCGACACAGGACCCGCGTAGTTTATTAGTGCCCGCTTCCAGTCGCAAGGAGGAGGCTGAGTCCCAGCACTCCCAGCAATGGCAACATTATAGGCTGATTATGTATTACATAATCAGCCGAGCTATTCCTCGGCAACTTGAAATATCCCAGACCAGAGCTGCATTGCTCATATTTTCACCCTTTCTTATACCTACTAAATAACTCAAAAACTAAGTATTCAATTATATACAGCCAGGACAGTTCATTGTTAAGCAAATGGACACACTACGTCAATTTGACGGGTTATAACCATTTCGTATGTCAAAAAAATACAGTTATAATTTGAATGTATGGACAATTAGGTAAGTGCATTTTCTTAGCAATAAATTTTCCTGACTGTATATAAACAATTCAGCGTTTCAGCATATTTACATAATTACCTACAACAAAACAAACCATAATGTATAACAAATACCTCTATTTAGCAGGAACCCGCACCAACCTACATGGCACCAGTCGTAGAGACCCGTCGCAAGGCGCCCGTCCACATCGCCGTCCCAGACAACGGAGATGACTCCGAGAAGAAACGCAAGAAACACGGTCACAAGAAGAGGAGGGGCAAAGGATCTCGTTCGCACAAAAAACATTCACGTTCTAAAGACGATAAACGAAAGCATTTCAACAGATTAAATTCAGGGGAGACGGAAAAGAATGCCGTGTCTTTAGATGACAGTAGTGATGTGGTGCAGTAGATAGATGGCGTTAGTGTACATTGATAAATGGCTGAGCGCTTCTGAGTGAATGTTTTAGGTGTCTAGTTCATTCTGTCATTCACTGTTGAATGAAATGGTTTAGGAGTTTTTTAAGTAATTAAAAGGTTGTTTTTGGTACAAAATTCCTAATCGCACGTTATTATCTGCACACTTGGCGAATAGAGGCTAGACCAGGGATTCCCAAAGTGGTCGATATCGACTCCTTGGGGTCGAAATCGGTTTCCTAGGGGTCGACATAAACGAAAACTGATTTGGGGGTCGACGAGGTCTAAAAATCGACCCCTATTAATTAGCACAAGTTCTTCTTTGAAACTTTCAAGATACTGTATAAGTTGTGTTAGGTGTACCAACTTGTTATAAGAATTACTAATATTTTAGTAGGAAATAGAACCTACCTACTTTTAAAGAACTCAACAAGTCAATAAGCGTGCACAAGTTCGTACAATATGAAAAAAATAGGCTATGGGGGTCTGAAGTATCAGTTCATTTTGAAAAAGGGGTCGCTTGCCCTAAATAGTTTGGGAATCCCTGGGCTAGACCATAGATAAAGTGTAACATTTTGACCGTTACGACACTTTTTACGTGAATAATTGAAAGTAACTTCGTTCCAACTGGTTTTCCCACAACACTTCTCGACTGTTTTTTAAAGATTCATTTGTAGTCTGGATTTGTGCCCGGTTGATGGCAATAGGCTCGCCCCCTATTACATGGGACTTAAACATAACTGGCGAAATGTGGGTGTACTATAGGTACACCACTGCCTAACACTTCGGGGAGTAAGGCGCGATGTTATGTTATATTATGTTACTTGGATCCCTATGTAATGTGCATTTTTAATGTTAGACGTATTTTGGATACAAATATATTTTCTTATAAATTACTTTTGGTTAATATTTGTAAATAGGTAAGTACACACGGCCTCATATTAAGCTATTTATTCCAGTATAAGCTGACCTCTCATTATACGGAAATCCTATACAATGCGAGATCAGGATATATTGGAAATGTATAGCTTGATATGTAGCCGTGTGTACATGGTTACATTTATTTAATACTTAGTATTTTTAAATTAATATATTCATGGTAAATTACGTCAAATGGATTGACATAATTTACTCGCGATTGCTTTCAGTCGACAGATCAAATGTACGTTGCAATTAAAATTGACAACGCATCCTGATTCTGTAACACAATCGCAACTATTTGTAGATAGAAATAGTAGATTGTGTCACAAGGCACCAAAATAATGTATTTAGGGTGAGAGCGATTGACTGAATTCAGAGCGAAGCGAAGGATTCAAAGTACCTACGTCGCTCGAGGTTAAATAATTTTGGTACCGTGTGGCACACTCTGATTTTCTATGAGAAAAATACATAAGAGATGCTTTTAGTAATGACGAATATTTATATTTACATAACCAAATTACAAATTTATGTCAATATCAAATTAAAATTGTCTGTAATATTTTGATCAAAAGTAATGAAAAATGAATAAGAAGTTCACGCGTATTTTTTTTTTATTTGGTTAGGCAATGCCGCGTTTTTTTTTATTACCGGCCAGGATTTTATCGAAGCGAATTGCGTTCATTTTTTTAAATTATTAAAAAAATGAACGCAATTCGCAAATAGTGTTTCAAATTCAAAAGTCATTTTGTCACTGTTATTAAGTGCGCCGGAATGACCCATTTTGCCGGCTGTTATCGAGGAACCATTCGCCTCTTTTGGAATAGATGGGATGAAAAGGTTTTTTTCTTTAAAAAATAGTTCCCTGACTATAGAAACAAGCTAGGTTTATTTTTAGCTATCAGAAATGCCAAGCCATTTATTGATAATTTTCTGTATTTAAAACTATGACTTTTTATAAATAAATAGTCTTTTAAAAATTATTTTGTTTTATTTTCCATTCCAGCATCCTAATTACGTAACACACTATCAGTCACAATCTGAATAATTTTAAAGATTATCGCTAATCCATTGCTTCATATGTTCGAAAAATTTGTGTGCTCAACAACTTTATAACGCAATGAATCTTGTTGAACTGTCAAAATAAAAGCCATTGCTACGTAATTACCCCGCTGATACCTTTTGGTTCAATTTTCATTTGGATTCTCATGTCCAGGGAAATAGCAATTAGGGTGCTGAATTTTCAAAGGCGATAATCAACACGATATTTAGCTGACGGACTATTAAACTTAGTGGTTGAGCTGCTTTATGGTTGAGCTGAATGGTGCTAATCCATGCGTCATGTTCGTGAACGGGCGCCGTCAGTAGAGACTGGTCATCTCTTAGCTCATAGACTAATATATATGAGATCTTAGCTGCCACGGCTTATTTTAATTTTTGAATCGTTTTTTTTTTGTTAACCTTTTTATTAAGGACGCTTTTACGTTTTTCATCGTTCTCACATGCATAATTTCAAAATGAATGATGTTAACAATATTTTGTAACCATAAAACGTTGATTTAAAAGAGTGTCCGTGGAGTTTCTTGCCTGTTCTTCTCCATAGGTACCTACTACGCTTTGGAAGAGGCAACTAGCTTCATCTTTCTGACTGACCGACCGACCCCTTGACAATTCAAAAGTGCCTGTAATTGGTTTATTTGAAATAAATGCTTTGAGTTTGAGTTTAGTAACACTTGTGCAGTAGTAGCACGAACCTACTGTAGCTGGTGACGGGGTCCGCTTGGAAGACGTCATTCGGGACAATTTCTGTCTCCAAACTGCGTCAATCTTCCAGCGCCCCGTCCAAAGGTAGTTGAATAACATCGTGTGGTTTTAGTACAATAAGAGCAGAGATATCCCCGTGGTAACGACCGCAACTTACGTGTTGTAAGTGACAGGCGCTTTACTTTGTGTAAATTATTTCATCACCACTGCTCTCAAAACGGTGAAAGAAAACATCGTGAGGAAACCTGCATGAATTTTTGATTTGAATTTTCGTTTCTAGGAAAACGAAAATTCAAAGGCGTGACATCTACCAACCCGCACTGGGTCCGCGTGGTGGATTACGGTACACTCCCTCTCACAGAGAGGAGGTCTGTGTGATCTGTGGTCCAGCAGTGGGAACATTATAGGCTAATTGTGTATGTGTATGGTATGTAGTCAACAAGGAACTCTTATAGTTTCGCCATATCCGCCTGTCCTGACTTTTACGCCCTACTCCCTCTCATCGAGTGGAGGTCTGTGTCCCAGCAGAGGGAACATTATAAGCTGATTATGCTCTGCTATGTGTGGTTTTAGTCCGTAGTAGTCTGACGGACACCCCACACACCCCAGGTTGAACCCGCGGACGACATCAAATAGGACTTCCTCACTCACAAAAAAAGTATTTCTTTAGAAAAGTACGACGCACCTTGGTTATCGCACGCTGTGGAGGTGCTGGTTAGAAGACCCCACAGCTAACCTTTTTGTTTTTGTGTTTGTGTACTAACAGTATTTTTTAAGAACAATGTTACTAACAATTGGGCCTAGTTGCCTTAAATAAACAAATATTTAATTAATTTAATTTAATTTAGTTGGCAAATTGAAATTATAGCAGCCAATTAAATCAACAATTGATAAATCACTTTCATGCACAACCGCTCATACACATAGGTACATAATTAGATATAGAAACAAATTCTAAGCTTTTGCATGTCGGACCTTGGGGGTAAAACCTCGAAACGCTCCAACTTAGAAACGCACCAAATGAAACACACCAAAAGTATTCCTCGAAACGCACGATTCAGGTGCGCTAACAAAATCAAATTATTAATATATTTATTCTTCGAAACGCACCAACTATGAAGAGCATGAAGGATTCGTAATAAATGATATCGAATGACGTTTTAAAATTCAACTGTCCTAATTATTTATTTATTAAAAATACCAGGGAAGCAGAAATGAACTGGAACTCCACTTAGCTAAATAATGGTAAAAATACAGGTTTTGAAATTGAATCATTTGTTGCTTTGAAAAGTACCAGGGTGATAGAAATGAACAGAAAAGAGAAACGATAAACGATCTCACTAAGTTGTACACCAACATAAAGAGGATCTATTCACTATTCACTCTGTTTCATCGTTGGTGCGTTTCGACGAATAAAATGATAATATTTTTAATTTGATTTGTTAGCGCACCCAGGGCTATTGGCTATCTTTTTCATTGCCAGTGACTAACTAGCTTCAGTTGTACACCGAACTTTGATGACAACTGAGAATTTCAAAACATTGGTATTACGTATCACAGTAAGTGGACATCACGTTACGGTGATCAACAGACCGGGATCGGTGCTCATCGTCCCAACACTTGACGCCTCTATTTTTTATCGACTATTATGCGGCTAAGTTGAGTAGCGCCTTTTGAGCGCTAGAATACTTTATTTTAGGGAACATTTTGTATTAAGCGGTTTATATATACTTGAAACGTGAAACTGGCGGTAAATTCAATCTTTTGCAGTTTTAACTCGACAGCCTAGCGAAATTAAATAGTATGTTTTTACTTGTGCTAATAAAGTGTAACTTAGTGAAAATAAATCCTCAAAGGAAAGGTAGGTAAATAAAACCACGAAATAGGTAAACAAAACCACGATAAATAATGTACAAGTTGTTAAAGTATTAGAAGATAATTTTGGATGCTGTATATAGCTATGTACATCGTTAGGACTCTAGTATGATGTATGTACCTACATAACTATGTACATATTTCGGGAATATGTTGTAGTTACATAATTACTCGCTTATACCTACTCTAAATATTATTATTACTTCTTATTTTGATTATATTTTTAGGGTTCCGTAGTAAATAAGGAACCTTTATAGTTTCGCCATGTCCGTCCTGTGTCAGTTTGCGCTGTAGCTCAGAGATGCTTAGTACTAAAAATCTGTAATTTGGCACAGGTATTACATATTAATACCCAGCCCAGCACCTCTCACAGAGAGGAGGCCTGTATCCCAGCAGTGGGAACATTATAGGCTGATTATGATGATTACATATTAATCAAGCCGTAAAAGTGAAAAAAATAATATAAAAAAAAATGTTTTTAGGGTAAGTACCTCTCTTGCATCAAATGTGGGGATGTATTTTTTTTCTCATCTATCCCAAGGTGTGGGGTATCGTTGGATAGGCCGTTCAAAACTATTGCGGGTCTGTGAATACCACTTTTTATTCAGGGATCCGTTTGCGTAATATTAAGCTTTAAAGTGCAATTTTTTGTTAGAGTCAAGTGTCCCCCTGCCGGCTAAATGGTTGTTTATGGAGATGTGAAAAAAATCGTGGCAGTAGTACATAAAATGAAATTAAAAAGAAAACTATCACAGCTAAGAAGGCTTTACAAGTTAACGAGTAATAGTCAACCAACTTAAATGTGCAGTTGGAGAATGAACCGTGACGTATAGCGATGTATGGGAGAACATGTTTCTCAACAAGTTTGCTATTCGGATAAATTCATCCCAACATTCCCAACTACGGAACCCTTCAGTGTGCGTGACACGCACTTGGCCGTGCCATACTTCTGCCACGACCAAGAATCACAATAAAACAACATAAGAAGTAATATTTACACGCTTAACTTACTATCGGCTTCGGTGTTAATCACTATAATTTATAAAACACTACCTTTGAGTAGTGTCTTTCTCGAAAGCCACCACAAACTAAATGATCATCAGTTTGATGTCCACTAAGCTTACACAATCGCAATCTTAGCAATATCGATACAAAAACATCTGTCAAAATGTGTTACGGTGGCTATCAGCGGTACTGGGTGCCTATGACGTCATCCTAGTTAGTCTCTGAAGTTAGCCAATACGAAACTAATTGTTTGACAGTTAATCGTTAAACACTTTGCCAAGTGATCATCATTATGAACTGTCAACAGAGATACGCAATAGCCCTGCTGAATGGTGCGTTTCGAGGAATACTTTTGGTGCGCTTAATTTAGTGCGTTTCAAAGTTGGTGCGCTTCGAGGAATACTTTTGGTGCACTTCATTTAGTGCGTTTCAAAGTTGGTGCGCTTCGAGGAATACCCGGACCACGCACAATAAAGGTTCCGTAGTTTATATGAATTTATCCCGAGAATAAACTTAACATTGTAGTTGGTCAAAGTCAAATTATTTATTTCAAAGCACATAAAAGGCACTTTTGAACGTCAAAATTTACAAAAATAAATAGAATTGATTCTAGTTACCCCTTCCAAAAGGTAGTTTCGTATGGAGAAGAATGGGCAAGAAACTCAACCGTTACTCTTTTAATTTTTTTTATAAAATGTTGTATAGGTACATTTTAAAATTATATGTGAAGACGATGCACCTAGAATAAAATTACTATACCAAAATAGGTAAAAAAAGAATGAAAAATATAGCAATGACAGATAAATTAATTATGTGATAGGTACATGATGCTCACATATTTAAAAACATTGTAAAAGTATACGTTTTCCCAAAAATAATAAGTAAGGTAATAGGTCAGTGTTTGAGTTAAAGTAATCACAGAATTTAAATTCAACATTGATTTATTATTTGTATCAAATAATAAATTGTACATAAAATAGCAACCAGTTTGATTTTGTCTAGACTCTAGATTGTCCTATGGAGCTGGACCAGCATGTTTCCAAGTATTCTTATCTTGGATATAATCCTCTAATTTGTAATATGCTTGTTTACAAAGTGTACTTTTAACATGAGTTTTAAATTTTCTTTCATTAATTGCAATATATCACAAGGTATTTTGTTGTAACATTTGACACAGTACCCCATAAAAGATGTATGTACTTTAGATAATCTGAAAATTGTTTGATCTATTTTATCTTAATTTTAATTTCTAGTATAAAATTATGCCTATCACTTAATTTATTAAAAAGATGTCGATTTTTTCTTACATATATAATATTTTCATAAATGAAAAGCAAGGTACTGTCATATTATTATTAATCTTTTTAAATTGTTCCCTAAGAGATTTACGGCGACGTAGATTAAATGGCTCTGACAGCTCGCTTTTGCAAAATAAAGATGGAATCAATCTCAGCAGCCCGACCCCACAATAAAATGCCGTACGACATATTGCTGTGGAAGTAACTAAAATAGACCAAACGCGCGGTTTCTACATCTGTCATCTGTTAACTGTTGGAAAACATGTTCTCCCATACATTGCAAATTTCCAACTGCAAAATATGTAAGTTAACTTCAACCCGACAGCTTACCTGGGAAGGCCTGGGTCCTGGCCTTGGAGGCTCTCGGGCCTCGACTTAGGGGCTCCTAAGCGCATGCTTGGAGAGGGGCTAGTTCCCGCTTCGTTGGAAGATGGGGAAACTGGTCCACATAAAGGGCGCCCTGCGGACTCTCCGTCCGCTTATCGGCCCATCGTGCTGCTCGACGAGGTGGGCAAGCTCTTTGAAAGAGTCAATGCAGACCACCTCGTCGGCCAACTGGTGCGGGTGGGTCCGAACTTGGCGGAGAGCCAGTTTGGTTTCCGCAGGGGGCGCTCTACGGTGGACGCCACCATGCGCGTGCGGGCCCTCACGACGGGGAATGCTGTCGCCCAGAGTGCGGTCGTCTTGGCGGTGTCTCTAGACATCGCCAATGCCTTTAATACCCTGCCCTGGAGTTGCATCAGGGAGGCACCCCGGTACCACTGGATGGCGACCTACCTCTGTCGTGTGGTCGAGGCCTATCTGACGGACAGGACCGTCATCTACCCCGGTCACCAGGGAGTGTGGAATCGGCAAGAGATGTCTTGCGGTGTCCCACTGGGATCGGTCACGTGGGGTTGCGACAATCGTCGAAAGGATCCAGCAATTGCGACTCGAGGTGGCCCTGCACAAGCCCGAGGCCATGTGTTATCACGGTCCTCGGAACGCGCCACCGTCGGGATCCCAAATAACGGTAGGGGGGGTTTACATCGGCGTCGAGTCGACGATGACGTACCTGGGACTCGTCCTAGACAGCCGGTGGAACTTCGTGGAGCATTCCCGACGTTTGGCTCCCAAACTGGAGCGGGTGGGGGCTGCCTTGAAGCCGATTCTGCCCAATCTAGGGGGTCCATGGCCCTTTACGGGGTGTGGCCGGCCTGTGTTCCCTGGCGCTGCGGCCAGCCCGCCGGTTGAGCGCGGCCCAAAAGGTGATGGCCATCCGGCTGGTCCGGGGATACCACACGGTCTCCTGCGAGACAGCAAGCCTCCTTGCCGGATTGCCGCCATGAGATCTAGAGGCAAAAGTCCTCGCGCACGTATGGGAGTGGCGCGAGGAGGCGAAACGCCAGGGCGTAACTCCGCTGCCGCAAGAAATCGCGGCACAGCGGACGGAGCTCCGGCGGGATCTCATGGCAACATGGAGAGTGTGGTTGTCCAGTGGTAACCCAGTGCTGGGCACGCCACAATTGGGGCGATAAGTCCCGTCTTTGAGGAGTGGCTAGAGAGGCGCCAAGGTATCCTCACCTTCCGCCTGATGCAGGTCCTCACCGGACACGGCAGCTTCAGGAGGTTCCTGTGTCGGACAAAGGTCATGGTGAATTGCACCTTGCGGACAACGCGTAGTTAGCGCGCTGGCAGCTAGCCGTAGCCTAAATTCGAGGCGACGCCGTGCTGCAGCTGTGCAGTTGCGGTGCCGGTATAATGTGCTATAACCTTAAGGCAGGAGGAAACGCCCGGGTCACCACTGTGTGGATCGCCATGAGGACACGGTGGAGCATACGATAGAGGTCTGCCCGGCTTGGGCAGAGCACCGCCGCTGTCCTCGTCGAGGCGATCGGCGGCAGAGATCTCTCGCATCCGGCCGCGCCCTCTCGCCCCTAGCCGCCGCAGGAGACACCCTGGGCGTCGGGAATCCCGGGCGGATTTCCGGCCGCCGTAGGCGCGGGCTTGCGGACGCACAGTGTCCGCCCTAGAACAAGCCAGGTGGACAGAAGTCATTATCAAATTCCCGGAAATTTGTACTTTCTACCTGTAAACGACACCCCTAAACCTCTGATTCCAAGAATTGTTTACGTCTAACATTCCGTACTGATGAGTCATCGTATATCAAAGTAAGCTAACGAGGTAAATGCAGTTAAAGAAATAGGTCACTTGCATTTTCGCGACACTTGCACTAATAAACTCTCATGGTGGCAGTTCTAATTTTGTGGAAAGTTTCAGTGATGGATTTTACTTCTGAAGGTATGTAGTATATTATTTTCTTATTAGAATCTTTTAATGTGTCATAAACATTCATAAAGTAGACTATTTGTGAATACACAAAAAAAACAATGTTTTTCTTTGTTTTCGAACTTATCAGGCTTGGAAAAGCCATGTATCCTCTTGTATCCACTCTGATTTTTTTATATGTTTTAGCTACAAGGCTATAGAAGATTATGACATATATTTTATGTAGCACACTTAGTACAACATTTTTTTTTCTTTTTTTGTAGAAAAGGTTTACTCTATTAGTAAAATAGAGTTTTTCGAAGAGTGGCTTAAGCACGAAAAAGACGAAAGAAATGATCGTCTATTTGAATTTATTTTGTCTAAGTGTGATTTCTCTGACATCACTGAAGAATGTCAAAGGGAAATTAAGATGAAATTAGCCAGCATTTCTTCGAAAATTGCTACCAAGTGGGTGTCTTCAGGAAAGTCAAAAGAGCGTTTCCTGAATAAAAATAAGTGTTGGCTGGAAGGCGAGAAGATAGAATTCTGCCTGCGATCGACTCAACCGCAACCTTCTGCCTCATCCGCTGACCTTTCTCTACCCGGAAGACCTAAAAAAGTCTTTGAAGATTCATCTTTTAAAACTAAGAAACGTGGAGTTGCTGATCTAGTTCAATCGCGGAGTGTTGGGGAATTAATGACTGCTGCAGAGGTAGCTGCACGGTCAACTGGACATAAAAACGTTGCCAGAGTTATAAAGGACATTGGTGAAAATCCTGCTTCTGCAAGTGCATGCATTAGCCTTCAACAACCAAGTGCTGTGCAAAGTGATAGACCGCTAAGTAGTGACGAGGGATTAGCGTATTATATTGATTCAAAATCAACAACTCACTCATATAAACAGACTAGGAAGTGGACTATGAAAGTCGGGCATCACGTGTTTCCTTCATATGATTGCATTGTTAAATCAAAAAAAGCGTGTTATCCTTCCGAGGAGCACATTGTTGTGACACAATCTCGAGCAAAAATTGACCTACAAGCTATTTTGAATAAAACACCAGAACGTTTAGTTGAAGCTCAGAGAGAAGTTGTCACAAGTGTGCTCCCCAATCTAATACCCAATTCATCGTTTACTCTTATAAGTAAATGGGGATGTGACGGTAGTTCCGGTCGTAGTGCTTACAAACAGAAATTTGAGAACAGCGAAAACACTGATGAGTTCCTTTTTGTTTATTCGTTCGTTCCTTTAAGGTTAATCGACGAAGGTAACAACATTATCTGGCAAAATCCTCGTCCATCATCGACGATGTTTTGTCGTCCAATTAAATTCATTTTTGCAAAAGAAACTACGGAATTGACAAAAATCGAGACAAATAAGGTTTTGGAACAAATAAACAACTTGGACGCTACATCTTGTGATCTTGGTGGTTCTGAAATTTCTGTTAAGCACAAGCTTCTGCTGACTATGATTGATGGAAAAGTGTGCAACGCTTTGACAGGGACACATTCATCACAGAAATGCTATATTTGTGGGGCTACTCCCAGAATGATGAATGATGAAGGAAGGCATTTTGATAGCAATCAGGATAATTTTGGCTTTGGTTTGTCAACATTACATGCTTGGATTCGTTCGTTTGAGTGTTTTTTACACATTAGTTATAAGTTAGATATTAAGAAATGGCAAGCTAGGTCTTCAGCGGAAAAAGCAAGTGTAAAACAACGATCAGATGAAATCAAACAACGATTCAAGCATGAAATTGGATTAATTGTGGACAAGCCAAAGCCAGGATTTGGTTCCTCAAATGATGGAAACACAGCTCGACGTTTTTGGTTTCGAGATAAATCTTGTTGAATTCAAAAAGCTTTGTCTCGAGACAAGAAAACTTTATCTAAGTCTCTACTCGTGGTACTACATGCCTGCTACTGTGCATAAATTGCTTATTCACAGTACAGAGGTGATTAAGACGGCAATAGTTCCAATAGGGCAGCTTTCAGAGGAAGCCCAAGAAGCGAGAAACAAAGATTGCCGGAGGTTTAGAGAGCACAACACCAGAAAGTGCTCTCGTCTTGCCACGAATAGAGACTTGCTCAATATGTTGATTTTAACGTCTGATCCTCTGATCAACAGCCTCCGGGAAGTACCGAAAAAAAAGTGTAATAAATTGTGCGCGGAGGTCTTAAAGCTCATCATAGCTCCCAGTATAGAGCCTCGACTCCAACTGCAACCAAGACCTCCACAAACTTAGGAAGACAATCTTCTATCGGATTCATCGGATTCTGAATCCGATGAGTCTGATATTGAGAATTAGTTTTAATGTAAATAGATACCTCTAGTCTTAGATTTATAATTTTTGTATTTAATATGTTGGTCTAAGGTTATATAATTAGCGTTGATTTTGGAGCGATTAAGATAATTTTATTCTTATTTTTTTTCCTATATTATAATCGTGTATACATGAAATAAAATATTTATACAAAATTCCTATGCATTTTCTTAAAAAAAAAATATTATGGTACTATATAAATAACTCATTTATAGATACAGTTCCAAAACCATGAAAAAATATTTTTGTCCACCTGGCTTGTTCTACGCCGGACACTGTGGGACGGTGAGCAATGGGTCGCTCACCGTCCGGTAAGGACCAGGCACGGGGCGATGGCGCGTTGTATTCCACGCGCGCCTCAAAGAGATGCTGTCAGCATAAGTGTAGGGGTCCACTAGGGCCGATGCCTGCCGGGGTCGCGGAAAGGTACAAAAGGGTTACCGAGGCCCCTGGCAACACAGGCAACGGAAGGAAAACGGGTGGGTTTTAGTCAGTAAGAGTCTGACACCCTCCCGATCCGCCCAGAGCGGGAGAAATTATGAGTTATGGGGGACACTTGACTTTAACAAAAACTTTGCACTTTAAAGCTTAATATTTCGCCAACGGTTCCCTGAATTGAATAATGATTTACACATACCCAACTAACGATCCCCACTTTACTAGTAACCCTACATCTTTACACCCTACAACGTTTTTTCAATATTTTATTTTACATTCTCGGCGTGATATAATATGTATACCCATGCCAAATTACAGCTTTCTAGTACTGATAGTCTATGAGCTAAGCCGCGGACAGACAGACAGACGGACATGGCGAAACTGTAAGGGTTTCTTGTTGACTACATAACCCTAAAAATGGGAAACTTGAATCTCTCCATAAAAATAGAAAAAACCTTCATTCCAGGTTCAAAACTAGTTATACCACGACCACACCCTCGTCAATATTTGTATATATACCATGATCACAATCAGGGTAAAAAAAAAAGAAAAGATAATGTTGATAAAAAAGGGTTATTCATTTATCTGGTTTATGGTACAGCGTACAGGTTACTGCCGTTCCCGATTAAAACCTGTTTGGGGGAAGCAAAAACCAATAATTTTATTGTCTGAGAGCAAAAAGTAGAATTTTTATTACAAGTTTTAAAAACAAGTTTAGAATACGCCACGGTATCGGGTGAACGGGGATGTGTTATTTAGAAAATAAAACGTGCTTGGTAAATTACCTACTGTGCGACTTAATTATGAAAATAATTGACTGGTTTCGTGTGTTATCAAATAGGCGGCCCATTTCGTGATTAACGCCGCCAATGGACATCTGTAATAAAGCTCGATTCAAACTTGATGGCGGCTCTGAAGTGCGCTACTCGCTGCGCAGTACCGCACCCCTCACCCCCGCTGACACGTGAATTTGTTACTGCGCAGCAACTCGCCTCATGTTCCGAGCCTCCATAAAGTTTGAATCGGGCTGTACCAGAGGCATCGCAAGCACGTTGCCATGTTTTTACAATATAGGATGCAGTAAATAAATATTAATAGATACGAGTATGGTGCTGAGGATATGTTTTATCTTAGTTAAGTTTCTAATTATTTACAAACCTTGGAAAACATATATATGAAAATGTCCGTGTTTGTGTCTCTTTTGTTCTCCATTTATCATCTCTATGCCGACGATTTACAGCTTTACTGCCATGCAAGTGTTGATAACATTTCTGATGCGATTGAGAGCTAAACCGGGATTTAGGTGTGGTCAAAAAATGACTGATCGATTTGGGGTGGCGGTTAACCCTACCAAGTGTCAAGCTATCATAATAGGGAGCCCCCACAGCATAAGGAAGCTGAATGGCTTAACTTTGCCACATGTAATCTTTAACAACTCAGTCATTCCGTTTAGCTCCGATGTTAAAGATCTTGGTTTGCATGTCGACATTTGTCTTGACTGGCGAAAGCAGGTGTCGACTGTTAGTAAAAAAGTCACCGGAACGTTGCGGTCGCTCTATCGGTTGAGAAATCTTCTCCCATCACACATAAAGGCAATGCTTGTACAGTCCTTAATCTTTCCCATAATTGACTATGGTGATGTGTGTTACTATGACCTGAATGCAGATGCGCCTCAATGAACTTGACCGACTTCTCAATAATTGCATTCGATTCGTTTTCAATCTTCGTATGACCATGTATCCGCACACCGTGTGCTTCTAAAATGGTTACCCATTCGTCAGCGCAGAGAGGTGAGGGCTCTGTCTATGTTGTTCTCTATTCTCAACAAATCCACTTCTCCTTCTTACCTGACTTCCCATATTCAATACTTGTATTCTGCCCATAGTAAAAATCTTTGTTCCACCAACAATCGTCTTCTTCGACGTCCTTCTCACCGCTCTGGTTTCATTCACTCTTCTTTATTTGTCCAGGCTGTCTTTCTTTGGAATGCGCTCCCTCTGAACATCAGGACGGCTGTCTTTTAAACTGAAGGTACGTGAATATATACGAAGTAAGAAGTTGGCAAAAACATTCCAGCGCTGATATTTTGCTGGATTCGTTTTCTCTACTGATCGTTATTTCCCCACTACCGATCGGTATTGCTCCTGACAAAGTTTATTCTGATTATATGTATGTATCTAGGTATCTATTCTTGTATTGTATAGTTATTTTCGTGTTATCTTTCCCTTAAGTTGCACCTGCCATGTGCCATTCTACCAGTCAACCTTAGGGTGATGCAGAGAAGTCTGCATCACCCTAAGGTTGACTGGTAGAAAAACCCTCAGGCATTAAATCCGCCTTTGTACGGTATTTTTTTTTACTTGTGTTTAAAGTTTTAATAAATAAATAAAATGCTAGTTTTGTCATGGTTTTATGAGGTGGCAACTCTAAAAAACCGGCTAAGTGCGAGTCAGACTCGCGCACGAAGGGTTCCGTACTATTATCTATAAAAACGGCAAAAAAAATCATGTCTGTTGTATGGGCTCCCATACAACACACATGATTTTTTTGCCGTTTTTTAACTGGGTTGTGGAGGTCAGATAAGCAATAAAGTATATTTAAATAAATAAATAGGCAATCGTTCCATATAAAATACTGGTATTCAGGTGGAACCGGTAAGACTGGAAGCCGACCCTAACATATTTAGGAAAAGGTTAGGCAGTTGATGATGATCATGATGAGAACAATGTAAAAAATTAGCCAAGTGCGAGTCGGACTCGTGCTCGAAGGATTCCGTACCATTATCTATAAAAACGGCAAAATAATCATGTCTGTTGTATGGGAGCCCCCTTAAATATTTATTTTATTCGGTTTTTAGTATTTGTTGTTATAGCTGCAACAGAAATACATCATCTGTGAAAATTTCAACTGTATAACTATCACGGTTCATGAGATAAAGCCTGGTGACAGACGGACAGACAGACGGACAGCAGAGTCTTAGTAATAGGGTCCCGTTTTACCCTTTGGGTACGGAACCCTAAAAACTACACCAGAAATAACGCAATGGATTTTATTGATGAAAGGGATTGTCATTCCTTGTATGCTACTACAACTAGTAGACGGGTCATTTTAAATAGCTGTTCGCGCGAGCTCAATGTTTTGAGATAACATAAGCTCAGTATATTAAAATTATTAATATATTCACGATAGGATAGTCATCCCGAGCGCTCGTCATTTGTAAAGAAAAGATGGTGGCGAGCAGTTTACTTGTGTTATTAATAATATATCAAGGAGCGGTGAGTTGTTTGTATTAGCTAAACATTGTTTTAAATACGCTTTTATTCGTCAAGGCTGTCTCGGGTCACGTTGGATGTCGTTTCAAGTTACAGCAAACAGGATGTTGATGCTATTATTCATCAATGTTACGTGTATTTTTGAGATTCCCTTCAGGGGGGAATTAACTTACCGGTCTAGTCATCAAGGTCGTATCTGACTGTCCAGTGCGTGCTCATACATATAATACACAACTCACGCCTTCTTCCCATGGGGGTAGGCAGAAACTACAGAACGCCACCTGCTACGATCCTTACATACTCCTTTTGCTTCGTTTATATCCTGGAGATTTAATGAAATATAGTTAGTTATTTTTAGAAGAAATAATTTTGTACAAAACCGATTTCTAGTTATTTATTTTGAGCAGTATGCCACCCCTATAGCCCCTATAGTCATGGGATTCAAACTCAAAGCGTTTATTTTAAATAAACCAATTACAGACGCTTTTGAATTGTCAAAGAGTCGGTCAGGTAGTCAGAAAGTTGAAGCTAGTTGCCCATTCTAAAACGTAGATCTTTATTGAGAAGAACGGGCAAGAAAATCCAAGTGGTTGTACTATTGGTACATCTCTGCCTATCTCTTCGGGGAATACAAGCGTGATGTCAATGTCATGTTAATCTAAGTCTTCGTGACTATTAAAAATGTTATCTTTAAATAAGTCATTCACTTCAAATCTTTATCAGTAGGTCTGTATTTTCGTGTTCTCTTAGGGTTGCCATCTCTAAAATTTGGCAACCTGGACGAAAAGCGTAATCCCCGGATTTTGGAGCTCAGAACCCGGACACGTCAACAGTTTTTTTTTTTTATTTAATTTAGTCAGTATAATAAAAAATAGTTCAAATTGTCATAAATAGTTTATTTATTTATTTTCAAACAAACTTTTAACTAAATTAAGTCATATTTCTTCGTAATAAGTGACAAAACAGAACATTCTTAAAGTTTTGAAAAACCTTTTCGAAATAGTAGTATACTTTTAACAATCTTAAATTAAAATTTTACTAAAGTTAAACAACAAAAAAATCTTAAAGTTAGAACTTATAATAGACCATTTCAGTATACAGTGTTACGTTTTTTTACTCTTTTAAAACAGTAATAATTATCTTCTTAAAGTTTTCATCATCAGCCATATTATGAACACACAAAATCCCTAAGAAACTTAAGCTAAATATAGTATTCTTAAATGAAACTCCGCCCGCACGGTTCCCGGACGCCCTCTAAACTAGGACAAATCCGGGAAACCCGGACGGATGGCAACCCTATGTTCTCTATACTGTTTTGCCACTGCTCGGATGTGGTGTGGTTATTTTAAAATACCTACGCTGTAACAATTTTTTTTTAATTGTTTTCTACGATCTGTGAACGTCCTTCTCTTTTTGAAATTGGTTACCAAGGGACGTTCAGTTCTATATTCCGGTAAACTTTTCCAAAATCCCGACTCGCACTTGGCCGGTTTTTTCGGGTTCCGTAGTAAACAAGGAACCCTTATAGTTTCGCCATGTCCGTCTGTCTGTCTGTCCCACTGTAACTCAGAGACGCTTAGTATTACAAAGCTGTAATTTGGGATAGGTATACATATTAATCACACCGATAAAGTGCTAAAATAAAATCGTGAATAAAACATTTTTTGTGGTACCTCCCTTGCATTGCACTGAACGGCCTAATCGGGTCTGTTAACACCACTTTTCGATTCATGGATCCGTTTGCGTAAAATTAAGCATTAAAGTGCCAATTTTTGTTAGAGTCAAGTTACCTCCCCCCCCCCCCCCCCCCGCAGTAGTACGTATATAATGAAAATAAAAGGAAAACTATCACAGCTAAGTGGGTTTTACAAATTAACGAGTAATAGTCGACCAACTTAAATTAATTAAAACTTTTTTAATTAATTAAACTGCAAAATTAAATTTGTAGTTGGATAATTGATTGTGACATATATCGATGTATGGGAGAACATGTTTTTCAAGTACTGTACTTGTTAAGTTTGTTTTTGGGATAAATTGATATCAACTGCCCAACTACAGAACTCTTCATTGTGCGTGGTTCAACACGCTCTTGGTCGGTTTTTTATGTGTATAGAATAGAAATCCGCAACATGCAAGCGTGTTGAATGGTGCCTCTAATTAAATCTATAGGCGTCTTATAAAAAAAAAATATTTAAAAAACCGGCCAAGTGCGAGTCGAACTCGCGCACGAAGGGTTCCGTACCATTATCTAAGGAGCCTCCTTAAATATTTGTTTTATTCTGTTTTTTTAGTATTTGTTGTTATAGCAGCAACAGAAATACTCACACACCTGTGAAAATTTCAACTGTCTAACTATCACGGTTCATGAGGTACAGCCTGGTGACAGACGGACAGACAGACAGACAGACGGACAGCGGAGTCTCAGTAATAGGGTCCCGTTTTAACCTTTGGGTACGGAACCCCTTAAAAATTATGTGTAATGCTTTCCGTTGGGAAGTATCTCTGTTTGTCGTCACGATTCACGTCGTCACACACAATTAATTAATCTAATCTTCTTCTATAAGTTTTCTTTCGTCCTTCGGATGAGCCCGATAGATTTTCGTTGTCAAACTCATACATAACCGTTAAACATACATACTCTCGAAAAAGATATTATTAACAAAAAACATTACCCTCCTGAGGCAGTTGGGTAAAAACGATGAATTTTTCGATGAATTCTCTAATTAAATCCGTCTGTAGGGCAAATGTCGGACTTAATTTAAAAAGCTTGGCTTGGCTATTATGTAGGAAATATTAGTATTAGGTAGGATGCATCATAGGTACCTACATTTTATTAGCAGAATATGTTGTGAAGTTTACACCAAGAAAGGATTGAAAGGAAGCTCGACATTCGTCCTTGCGCACTGAGCACTGAGGCAGCTCTCAGATCGTCTTTAAATAAAAATAGCAGAAAACGTAGGTATATCGTCAAGATCATATAATATCTTCCTTGTTATGGAAAAAGGTATTTTTAGGTAGCGGTTAGTTGAGCATAATTTTAGTATTCATGAAACCGACAAAGAAATAAAGGTGTAATGTAGAGATGAATAATAATAATTATTATTAAATGTTTCATGCTTTATGTATAACCAAAATGTAAAACCTAAATATTTGCACGGCTGGAATGCCGAATATAGTGAAACCCATAGATCCTAAGAACTTATGTCAGCTACCTATATTCTTGCAAATAAATAATTCATTCAATACTAAATCATCCTTTTTTACCTGACTGCCTCAGGAGGGTAATGTTTTTCGAGAGTATGTATGTATGTATGTATGTATGTCTATTTCTTTGGCACGCTCTGTAGCCTAAACGGCTTGATGGATTTTAACATATGAGGTGTCTTTAGATTCGTCTTAATTGTGGGAGTGACATAGGCTATATAATATTTATAAATTGCATCTGCAAATACAAAAAAAAGGAAGGGAAGTTTTTTTTAAAAATATAATTGCTACAATATTGGTATCAAATAAAAGCTAGTAATGAGTAATTTTCAAATATATATATATGAATAAAACTAAAAAGCTTGAAATAAAATAAATTATTTAAAAAACAAAAAACCCGACAGTTCAACAACATCCATTCCAATCGCTTTGACTTGTCGAAACTTAAGGAACTTGAAGTGAAATCGTGTGGTGTCATGACATGTCCAGAACATCGGACTTGGATGTATTAGTTTTTCTTTGCGTTTTATTAATTTTAATTTATTGAAGGAGACTGCTTCATTTTATTTTTATAGTGCCCTGAGCTAATAAAAATAATGTTTTAGACATATTGCTCAAGAAGCATTACATAACACAAAAATCAGCAATTTTGAGTTGACTGCAGTTGGCTCTGCTGTCGACGAGTCGACGGCTGACGGCTGCAGTTGCCTCTACCGTTGATGTATATGTAGGTGTGACTTTATACTTCGTCGCATTCTTACCGCTGCTTTAAAACTTTAATAAATTCATCATACCCAAAAAACTACTTCTATTGAATTATGTCAAGCTTCTCGCAAATGAACGATATTTTGCACGCCTCACAAGTACAACGCTTCAACGCTGCAGCAACGTACGATCGTTTTTATACCTACTCTCAACTATATCTACATGGAATCTATATCAGCAGGGAAGTTTTAAAAACTATTGACTTCACATTATAAGATTAATATATTTTTAGATACATAGGTACTCACTTACCTAGATAATGGTGCCGATTCCCTTGTTCACAAACTAAACTAAATTTAAGTTCAGTGCATCCTTTTCTTTCTATTTCTTTAAGAAAAGGACAGAAGATCAATTTTAGTTTAGTCCTGTCAAATTAATCAGCGCTTGACGTACATTGACGTAATTTTAGTAGGAAAGTTTTTAATCACGTCTAAACTTGTATGGAGTAGTGACAGGCGCTGATTAATTTGACAGGACTAAACTAAAATTTATCTTCTGTCCTCTTCTTAATGAAATAGAAAGAAAAAGATGCACTGAACTTAAATTTAGTTTAGTTTGTGAACAAGGGAATCGGCGCCATTACCGATTACCGATTCAAACTTTATGGCGGCTCGGAACTTGAATCGAGTCACTGCGCAGTAAGTAACAAATTCACGTGTCAGCGGGGTGAGGGGTGTGGTACAGCGAGTAGCGCACTTCAGAGCCGCCATCGAGTTTGAATTGAGCGTAGGTGTGTAAAGAATTAATGACTCGGTTGCAGTGAATATTTGTTATTTTCAAACGGGATATCGAATTTATTCTGGCCTGACTTGATGAATAATGCATGTTATTCAAAGGTGTGGAAGGGCTCCGATTATTATGTAAAAAAATAAATAAAATTGAAGTGTCCGTTTGTTTGTAATGTCAAAATAACAGCTTTTTACTAAATATATATACAGTACTTTTTTGTCTTTGTATGTCGCGTCGGTTTGTTCCGGCTAATCTCCGAAACGGTTGGAACGATTTTGACGGGATTTTGACCAGCGGAACGCTGACCTTTTAACGTAGGCTACTTTTATTTTAGAAAGATCCACGCGGGCGAAGCCGCGGGCCACAGCTAGTTGGATTTGTAGAGCGTGGTCTCTGTCACTCATATGACAGTCTCTTTCTAGAGCTAACCGTGATATAGAGAATCTGCATGTCGATTCTGTAAAAATCTCACCGTGAAAACTTGCGTGAAGTGAGTTGTCAGTGTCATACCACTGATGCTAGGGAGTGACCAAGCACTACATTTATAATCATAATCGAGATTTTAATAATATTTTTATGCTAATTTTATAGATAATTTTATATTTTTTCAAAATTAGTATTTAAGCGTTGAAACCTTACTATTTAGGGTTTATTTAAATAAAAAAGCAAAACAGAAACTCTGTCAGAAACTCAATTTGGTTTTTTTATTCTAAAGGTATTGGTAATTTCGCAGCCGCCATCTTGCTTTTTAGATTTGACCTCACTATCGGCATTAGCACCTCCGAAAACCACGAAAACGACACCCATGATGAAAAATCTGTACATTTTCGCAGCCACCATCTTGCTTTTTAATTTTGACCTCAGTATCGGCTGTAACACCCCCGAAAACCATGAAAACGATGAAAAATGTTTATAGCCGCCATTTTGGATTTTGATATAAAGGTGGTAAAACCAAATTTTTGTTTGTCGCGCATTTAAAAATAAAAAATGGCAAATTTAAAAAAAAGACTCAACTTGATATTAATAACAGCTACTCCGCGCAAGCGCGGCGTGATCTTATGACTTCACCCGATTCTCGTAACCATAGTAACCACTCGCGCCGGCTAGGTGAAGTGAGTCGGTAAGCGCGACGCGCGAATGTCGTGATCTTATCACTTCACTCGATTCTGGTTGCCATAGCAACATTACTTAACTTGGGCTGGGTGAAGTGAGCCTAGCCGCCCGCCGCGCCGGCCAGTGCGCGCGCTGCGCGAGTGTCAGTTGAACTGTTGAATCTTGTTACAGTATTGGTGACGGTGGTTTGACCTACGCGTAGGTCGGTATAAATTTACTTACCTAAAATAAAATATTAGAAAGTACTTATTAAATAATCCGCACGTTTTTTATTTAAATGGCTTATGTATACAGATACACACATCGTGTAGTTAGGTTTCCACATAGTTTGTGAGGGGATAAATTCTATGGTCCGTCAGCCAGGCACACTTTTAGCACTCGATCACTTGACACACTCGGTTATCTCTTCTTATTGAAAAGATTTAGGTTAATAACAACGCTGAATAACGTCGCACAGGCTTTAGTCGACTCAATCCACTATCGCTTCTGTAAAACACATCGCAGTTGGGTCATGGGATTGCGTTTATTTAATCAGTTAAAACACATCGCGATTGGGTCATGGAATTGCGTTTTTTAATCAGTTATCTGATTATGATCAATAGAATTAGCATAAAAATATTATAATCTCGATTATGATTGTCAATGTAATCCTTGGTCCATCCCTAGTATCAGGTGGAATGACACTGACAGTTCACTCCACGTTCACTTCACTTAAGTTTTCACGGTACAGAATAGCACTACTGAGTTGCTACGAAGAATTTCCCAAAATTCAATAAATTTTTTGAACTATCCGAAGGCCGTTTGTCCACCGACACGCGACACCGTCAACTCATTCTCGTTGACGACCGGGGCGGCCGCGGCGCGGCGGCGGCGCTGCTTCGCGCCGCCCGTTCGCCATAGAGAATACATATTTATTTTTAGTAACGAAAATATGTATATTTATATATAAAATCACAGATAGAATTATAGATACTAAAAAAGTCTGTTCATACAAAAAAAAAGTAATGAAAATATGATAAGTAGTTTGAAAGTAATATTGTTTTTTTATGCTTTGGGTAAACCTTACTTCCTGAATTTATTTAATTACGTTTTTTATTACAATACTTAAATATTCACAAGTGCGTGTCGGTCGTGTAGTTGAAAAACATGTTCTCCCATACATCGATATTATGCCACAATCAATTCTCCAACTGCAAATCTAAGTTGGTCGAGTTTTACTCGTTAACTTGTAAAGCCTACTTAGCCGTGATAGTTTTCCTTTTAATTTCATTATATGTACTACTGCCATGATTTTTTTCACATCTCAAAAACAACCATTTAGCTGGCGGGGGGAGGGGGGGGGGGGTATTATATTATTTGCACAGACCCACAATATTTTTAAACGGCCTCTACAACGATATCTCACACCCTATGTCAGACAAGAAAAAAAAAATATTATCCCAGGAGGCACTTAACCTACAAATGTTTTTTTTGCAAGTTTTTATTATACCACTTTTACAGCTTTCTAGCACTCATAGTCTCTGAGCTAAGCCGCGGACAGTCAGGACAGGCGGATATGGCGAAACTATAAGAGTTCCTTGTTGACTACATACCATACACATACATAATTAGCCTATAATGTTCCCACTGCTGGACCACAGATCACACAGACCTCCTATGTGAGAGGGAGTGGGCCGTAATCCACCACGCGGGCCCAGTGCGGGTTGGTAGATATCACATGGCTTCGAATTTTTGGTTCTAGGAAAGGCCGGTTTCCACACGATGTTTTCCTTCACCGTTTTGAGAGCAGCTGTGATGAAATAATTTACACAAAGTAAAGTGGCTGTCCGGGTTCAAACCTACGGTTACCACTGGGCCACCACTGCTCTTGTTATAAATTATTTTTATTTCTGTTATTAGGTTTGTACAAACACTTTTACACGTCAATCAAATTTTTAAAACAAAGCTAGATGAGGTCGGCGTTTCCTATCTGACTACTCTGAGAAGAATGGCCGAAACAAACTCAGAGTCTCTTTTAAAGTCCAGACATAATCTTGGTCAGATCATGTGAAGGCCATGTAGATTGGTGTCTGAAATGGTCCTTTTGAGGAAAGAACCACACATATTGAGTGGACCTGTCCAGTCAGTGCACGCATTTGTCAGTAATCGTGCAGCTCAACTCAGAACTTAAGGAGCTCAACGATGCGACGAACAATACCAAAGAAAGAACATTTAGGTAGGCCGCATATTTGTTGACTAAGGAACACTTAAAACAAACGAAACCCCTTTTAGAAATCAATTCAAAAGTTACTTCTGTTGTCAATGACTTGCTCACTGCTTACAATCACGCTTCGCTTGCTGTAATAATACAACTGAATGGAGTACTACTCGTATAACTACACCCATACATACATACAGCGATATCTCTGAAACTGCATTGTTTAATATATAAACCTGAGTAGTACTGGTCAGATATTGACCACGCGCGGTCGCGTTTGCAATATTAAAAAATATCATTGCAACATTAAAAACTTTAAAAAAATGCAGTTGAATTCGGTTACAAACTAGAATAGACTCTTAATATTACTGTCCTTTTCTAAAAAACAATATAAGAAAGAGATAGAAGGTTTTTGGAGTCTGTCAAATTAGATTACAGTGCGCAGTGGTTTACTGAGTGATTAAGCTTTTTGCTTGTTCAAACGTTTTGTTATCACGTAAATAAACACTAAAACCTGTTTGTTTTAGAATAATACTCAGACATTAAAATCGCTTTTAATAATATAATATTAATATTATGTACATATAACTATTGTTGGTGACTCATAGTCATAACACAGGTATGTTTAATTTCCTTTTTCCAGCACCAATCTCTCACAAATGTTAACCCAATTTTTAGAGTTCCGTAGTAAACAAGGAACCCGTATAGTTTCGCCATGTCCGTCTGTCTGTCCCAGCGCTGTATCTCAGAGATGCTTAGTACTAGAAAGCTGTAATTTGGCATAGGTATACTTTTCAACTACAATGTTAAGTTTTTTTGGGAAAAAATCATCCCAATTTATCCCAACTACGGAACCCTTCTTTGTTCGACACGCATTTGGCCGGTTTATAGATAATGGCGACACCAAAATAAATTTGGGATTTTTTCGTAACCTTTTTTTCACTATTACAAGTATGAATTTATTGTTTGGATATACGGCTGATTTTTTTTACCGTCTCGAAAAACATAGGGTATAGTAGGTGAACGGAGTAGAAGCCTATGGCATAGTCAATTATTTTGTTTTTTTTTTTTCTTCAACCTGTAAAGAAATTGATTTATCAATAAATACTACCCATTCGAAGTAAACTTTTCATACTAAAACAATAAAAACAGAAAAAAAAAGAATAAATCGATGAAAAAATATCGAAATTCAAATCATACGCACCCTACTAAATGCGCAGAATTTATCAATGAATACGTAGATCCGTTCTTTTGCAGCCGATAGGTACTCGCCGCACTTGCCGTCGGCTTCTTTGATATCAGGCGCACGAGCCGCTCGCTCGCACATCCCCGCCCGCCCGCGTCCCGCACTTCAGTCACCTACGATTAGTCACGGCGCGGCGGCGGCGCACTGTGGAAAATAATGGTCTGTTTCTGATTAAAACAATAATCAATAACTTCTTTATTTCTGAATATTATGTTCTAAAATTTTGCACAAATATAGAATAGTGTATATGGCTTCAAATAGAATGTAATTTATTATGATTAAATTTAAAATAATAAAATAAAAAATAAAACAAATTCAAAATTATAAAAAATCTCCAATTTTTATTTCTTAACAATGAATACTATTATTTTAATGTTTACAAAAACCAAATATCTTATAGTACATCAAATTAAAAATCAAATAAAATAAAAAAAAAATTTTTTAAGATTAAAATCGAACACAGATTAATTAATTAATTGTACTTTTTAGAATTATAGAATTTAGAATTATAGAATTTATTTCCAGCATAAGTGTTACATTGTATACCACAACTTATATTAAGACTTAATCATAATAAGTACATACAATAAGTTTCCAAGAAACGCATTCTTTAAAATTAATCATCCATAATTAGTAGTCATTTCGTACGCTAAAATGAAACGTTTTACTTTGGATTTCAACTAAACAGAAAAAAAAAAAAAAAAGAATCTGATGTTAGAAAGTAGAATTATGATAGCATAATTATGTTTGAACAAATAAAACTAATTGGCGGTATACAGATAAAAATTCTTTATCTTCCGCGCTAGTCATAGACTGTGTTACGGCAAGGTAAGGATTCTCGCTCTAGAAATACCAACTGTAAGTTAATTGACATAAGGACAATTATCCAATGTATATAGCCATATGGAGCATACAAAAGGTGCGATAACGGCTAATGAGTTTGGCGTAAACAAGTAGTACATGCAAAAATATCAGACAACATGACTTATAACAAACCATAAGTGTTATTGTCAGTTCATAAATAAAATACCATGTTACAAAATAATGTTATAAATGTTTTAAAATTATTGTACTTATATTAAACAAAGGTATTATGGAATTTACATTAGTATGCTAATTTGACATGAAATCATCTCAGCTATACATTATTCGTGAATGTATGTATATATATATGTACATTTAAAAATTATATAGATATATATCCATATAGCAGGATTAGTGTAAGAGATATATATATATATATATATATATATATATATTTTTTTTTTTTTTTGTTTATTTAGGTATTAATATTATATATAATTACTTGCATATTTGAATTAATTTTTCAGTCCGTTCATAATCTAAACTACTTAGAAACTCATCCAGTGCCCTCCTGCAAATAGAACTCTTCATGTCTTTTAAGGTCTTAACCTTACTTATGCGATTGTAAAGTAACGGGGCTAGGAAGTAAGAGAAACCCTGAGCAAAAGAAGTTTTACATGAAGGAACTTTATAAACTTCATGTGATCTTCTAATGGATTGATTCATAGGTCTTTGACAGAAGTGTTGTCGCAAAACAATGGTTTTAATGTAAAGTTGACGAATATTAAGGACCTCAAACTCTTCATATAATTTCGACGTAGAGTATCTAAAGGGTTTAAAATTAATAACTTTTAAAATACACCTCTGGGCGCGTTCAATTTTTATAAGAGTACTTTTTCGAGCACCACCCCAAGCGGCGATACCATAAGTAGCGATTGATTGACATAAAGCTAGGTAAACCATTCTGTTAGTCTTTCTGTCTCTTAGGTTTCTAATTTTTTTGAAGATAGGTATTAGCTTGCGTATTCTAGTTTTAACTGTTTACTAAATGTTATGTTATTTATACTTGATGAACTTCGGGATCTAAAATTAATTCGTTCACTTTCAAAAGATCTAAGGTGTCTTCATCAAGTTCCTTCACGTTTTTAGTATACGGTTTTCTAATGCTGGTAATGTAAGGATCTGAAGTATAAAGAAGAGTATGAAATACATCTTCGTTTGTAGCGGATCTTGAGCATTTTCTAGCATGATGAAGACGAAATTTTTTATAATCCTTATTGCGAGATTCTTGTGCATCTTCCGAAAGTTGACCAATAGGAAGTACTGCAAAATGCTTTATGACACTTTCTCCATGAACCAAAATTTTGTGAACTGAAGATGGCATGTAATACCATTCATAATTGCTCACATAGATCCTAGCAGTCTCCATAGCATAACTGCCAAATTTTTCAGCATTTATCATTACACCCGATGAAAGAGCTTGCAGAATTATGTAAAGTCGTTTAATCAAATTTATATACACTCCTGTAATTTCTGCAGAGCAGCTTGCATTGTGAAAAAATCTTCTGGCAGTATTACCGTCATTAGAATTACCACTTACTTGTCTTGGTTTGTCGATGATCAATCCTAGCTCTTCACGGAAACGCCTACAAAGGCGTTTCCGTGAAGAGCTAGGATGGGTTTTCTTCTCTTGCTTTAGTCGTTTCTTTTCTTCACTTGTGGCTGACCATGTTTGGAAAGACAGATTATAGGAAATATGTAAAATCATTTCCATACAACGAATCCAGGCGTGCAAAGTAGACAGTCCGTATTGATAAGAATCTTCATTTTCAGGCCTAGCTGTCACTTTTGTCAAATCGTTCATTTGGCGTGGAGTAGCTCCACATATTGTACATGTGGAACCCGAAGGCGTATCTGTTAATACCTGAGCTACTTTACCATCTATCATTGTAAGGAAGAGATCATGCTTCACTTGCACTCCCTCACCTTCTTTGTTAATTAATGATGGACTCAAGGAATTTATTTGACCCTTTATTTCATCCACAACGGCTTTAGTTTTCTCGGGAGTTTCTTTACAAAATTCTATTAATATAGGCCGGCAAAAACGAACAGATGAAGGTACCGGATTTTGCCAGACAACATCACCTGTTAGCTCGTTAATTAACTTAATAGGCACCAAAGAAGTGATAAATAAATTCGAATCAGAAATAAGTTCAGACTCTTCTGGCAGTTTCTGTTTGTACTGGCTTTGACCGGATGAGCCATCACAGCCCCATTTACTATACAGAAGTAAGTTATTCAATCCATTCCTATAGACTGAATCTATTGTCAATATTGTAGCTGCAGTGTGATCTAATAAATCTTGAAGTCTTACTATTTTTGCACTTGTGTCTGTAATTTCTATGGCTGAAGACGGTGGATAGCAAGTAGTTTTAACTTCTTGCACTTTGTAATATGGCGGAAGCACAAAACATTTTCGTTCGTTCGTTAAATTTCTCAAGTACAAATATTGTGCTTTCGTTAAATCCAAGTCAATAAATACGCTCAATGCTTCTTCATCCGTTAACATTTTGGGCTGCCTTGCGTCTTCTATGAGACTCGAAAATAAGGTCTTATTTTCACTGTCAGCAAACCTTAATGTTTCCACAAGTTTAGCTTCTGTTCCTTCTCCTATCGAACGTAACCCTTGAAGATATGCATTATAGACGTGTTCAAATCCATATTCATTAAGTAACATTGTATTTTTTCTTCTTTTACTGGATTCTGACAAGTCTGGATAAGATACGCACGGTCTTCCACGTTTCCCCGAAGAAGTAGATGGTGTGGCGATGGTTGTAACGTCTTCAGAGTCCGGTAAAGTTATTGAATATTCTGATTCCAACCAATTACTGTTCTTCATTAAAAATGTATCCTTGTTCCGTGAAGCTTCGTTCCAGCGTTTATTAAAAGCGGGAATAATATGTCTTTGAAAATCACTGAGGATGAAACATAAGTTGTCTTCAGACACATGATATTTTTCTTGCAAAACTGTTGATAATGCTTCCAACGATTTTCCTCCTTCGATATACGAAAGTATTATTTGACGTTTAGAACACTTGAAAGTAGACATTTTGAAGAGTCAACAAATGTAATTACACTTCTGTTAATTCACCACTATTTTGTTATTTACAATGGAATGAAACCACTGTTTATATACTATTTGAAATATGAGGGTAGTGTGCATTTTGTTGATTAATATTTTCACACGCAACATGAGTGCAAAAAAGATAAATGTCCTAATATCAATGATAAATTACAAAACTTACCGCAAACTATTGATGTAAACAGCAACATTTCAAACCGCAATAGATAGCGAGCGGTTTTCCGTTTTCTGACTCTTATCACATTTTTATTAATTACTCCGAAACCCGCAAATATCCGCAGCTGTTATTATTTGATTATGTTTATGGATAGTTAGGCTACAAATCAACATTAAATGTAAAGCAGGGGTAAACGTGGGTAACTGTCAAAAGTCTCGTTGAACTTTAAAAAAACTTTTTTTTCACCATATTTTATTTTGCAATTATTTTAAGGTGAACCTTAACATAACATTAAATACATAGTAGCTGTTTCATATTCTTCAAAAGACGAGGTTTCCAGAAATATATAATACATTATACCTTTTCCTGTAACGTATAACAATAAAATCAATTTAAAAGTGATGAAGTGAACGGGCCTGACATGGACGTCCGTCAAAACTATAAAGTTTGTGGTGTTGTAAAAAAATCATTTCATTTAATATTTATAATTTTTTGATATTATAGTCTAGTTTGGTCCTTAAACTATTGAGTAAAATAAAAAAGCATGCCAGTAGCGACACTGACAAAAACCGTTTTTAATCAGCAGTTCTACGATTTTCCATAGTGCGGCGTGATGTCGCGCTGTTTGTTTCCGCGTATGCACCGATCGTCCGCCCGGTGATAGTTATCGTATGTAAACATGTACGAATATTCTAATGTAGTGATTTTATATCCTGTCTGGTGAAAACATAGCCAGTGCGAGGCGAATGTACGCAGAAGAAGAACATATTCAGTCGCTGCGAAGGAACGGTATCCCTGCTCCACAAATTCCCAACACTTCCCTCATGTTACGGACGTATCAGCGGTTGCTAATCATTTAAATAACCCTCCTTTTTGCTGCGCCGTAGTCGGGTAACAAACGGGTCATCTTGACCTTGGACGGTTTAGTTAGTGATGGCACAGTGATGGGTAATGTAATGGCACTCCAAACAGAAACAACACAGTTATACAGTTACAAATCCATTAATACATTGAATGATTTGATTACTTGCATAATAAACACCAATGTACCTTACCTAATTTAAAATCGACTTCGCCTAATATTTCATAACCTCACTTTATGTCAATTTCTATGAAATAATAAGTTAGTCGCTAATGATAATCTAACGAATACCTATTGAAAGAAAGAGTGGTTAACTTAAAACCTTCGAAATACCTACAGATTAATGTATTACTAATCATTCCATTTAGTCAGTGATTGTGTAAGAATACTACCTAAACAAACAGGTTTGTTTAAATTTTGCAAAACAGATCAGGCCAACTTACCATGGATAAGTAATCATTGTCTCTGAAAGGTACCTACCTAAAGGCCGCTGTAAACATTTCAGGTAGCGGTAGCGGTTTTTAGGTAGGTACCTTTCAGAGACAAAGATCCGTGGTGAGTTGGTCTGTTTGGAAACGGCAACACTGTGTGCGTTTCGCTCGCACGTTTACTTTCATTCATGCGCGATCGCAGCCTACGCCGCGCGCCGCCCCGTTTACTATCTCCTATTTTGGCTATTATTAGTTTTACGCACGGGCCGTAGGATGGATAGTTTTCATGATTTTTTTAGGAAATTCCGAACCTTGTCAATCTCAATGGTACTGAGTAAAGGTATATACAGTGTTTGTAATTAAATTCTATCGAGCAAATCCTCGATAGAATATAATTCCGAAAAAATACCTCTACTTTCTTATATTATTTCTGTAATTCTAAAATCCTAAATAATTTCATTGCAAAATTGCATTCAAAATGTGCGTATTAGATACTCGTAGTTGAAAACTCTGGCTGAAAATACTTTTGATACATACAGCTTGATTTATTTTTAACCAATTTTTATTTGGTTGTTTTTTTTTGGTTCCAGCGCATTGTTGCGCTCTCTTTTTTCGCATGTGGAAGTAATTGACTCTGTCACTTTCTTGCCCAGTTCGCTATGATTTAGTTTTTACGTATCACCCCACTCCCTGTCCAAAACAACATTTGTGATTAGAAATAAATAAAATAATTATAGATTGGACTTGAGATTTGATATGAACTATGGCAATTTAAATATAAATTAAGATGCAAAACTGATAAACTTTGCAATTTTACCATGGCCCCCGCTTGCACCATAAGTCACAAAAAAACATACAGGCAAACATATAACCTCCTTTTTTAAAGACGGTTAAAAAAATGTTTAGCTTTAAACGCATTTTTTTGTGATTTGTGGTGCAAGAGGCTTTAATACCAGACGTGCAGACGTGAGTGACAGACGGCTTGAGACACAGACGAATTTTAATAATTAATGCCCGAGTTTTTATTTAAGTAGTCTAATATTATTCTCTCACGAAACGACGCGCGCTTTACTTGTGGTAAACAAGTGCACAAATACGCTGTGAATGTATTTATAAAGATGACTAGCATAAAACGCACACATACACACAACCGACTTCACCCGTGTCTCGGACGGACGGTACCGAGAGCTCCTGCGCTTACACACACATTCTGTTTGAGTACAGTTTTCATTGTTTTGTTGGTATATTGGCGTATGCTAGCTAAACATATGGCAAGAAATTTAATTTAATGTTTTGTGTTTCATAATGTTAATTACTTTCCATACGATTTGTATAGAATACAATTTATATAACTAAACAGACAGATGTGCTGCTGGGGAGTTTGTTCCTCCACTTCTTCTCCTCAGCTAAAGCACTAGAAAGTGGTGAAGGGCGGGCATTTTTGGGGGACTGTCATAAGTAACTTTGACGTTCGAAAAGTGCTGATTCTCAGCATGAATAAATGACTTTTGATTTAGATTTGATTTGACCGTTTTTGTACACTTTGTTACCACAAGTAAACGTTTGTGAGAGAAAAATACTATTATATATCAGCCGATTTGTTCGTAAAAATGTCATCGTGACGACTCAGATGAAGAGAGCTTAAGGTGAGCTGTCAATGTTGTCAAACCCTAGCATCACGTGGAACGATAGACAGGCTGTTTGTCACTTGTGGAAACTTCTGTTATTTAATTATTCTTTTTTCAGATGAGCTTATTTGTGGATGTGCCGAGGTTAAAGATGTCTGATGGCAGGGAGATGCCAGCCATAGGTTTGGGCACGTACCTTGGATTTGATCAGGTTAGTGTCATATTAGCCTTTACATATACAGGTTGACATTGAAAACATGCGACAAATCGAAATGGGAGATTGTACTCATCATTATGAACAACTTTTACTAAGGGACCAAAGCTACAATCCCAAAAAAAAAACTGCTGTCCCCTACATTTATGTTCGCAATACCTCATCAAAATGTAGGAAAAGCAGATTTTTTTTTTTGGGATTACAGCTTTGGTCCCTTAGTAAAAGTTGTTAATAATGATGTATACAATGTCCCATTTCAGTTTGTCGCAAGTTTTCAATTTCAACCTGTATAGTATCGGAATGATCAGAATGTTGAGCCACGAACGATGAATGAAGGCAATCGCATGCAGCTGAGATGAGAATGCTACGAGGGATGTGTGGTGTGACACGAATGGATAGAATAACAAAGGAATATATAAGAGGAAGTCTGAAAGTGGCATCGGTGACTAAAAAGTTGTGCGGAAATCGGTTGTCATGGTATGGGCATGTGATGCGGAGGAATGAGGAAAAGTCGTGAGAAAAGTTTTAAGTGTGAATGTGGATGGCTAATAAGGGCAAGAGAAAGATGATGATATGTATTTGACAAACATAACAATTACATATTATAACATCACGCTTGTTTTTTCCGAAGGGTTAGGTAAGTAGGTGTTTACAAAACCCCACATTTCGCCATTTATGTTTTACATTAAAAGAGGTTGAGCATATTTCTCAGGAGCCGCCTAGTCTTTTCTTTTTTTTTTGGTTAGGAATTTTTAAAATAACTTCTCCCGCTCTGGGCGGAGCGGGAGGGTGTGTCAAAGTCTTACTGACTAAAACCCACCCGTGTTCCTTCCGTTGCCTGTATTGCCAGTAGGGCTTTCAATACCGGTATTCCGGGATCCCGTAATACCGTGATCACGGATTTTATTTTGGCCTTTTACAATACCGGTATTGACACCCCAATACCGTGATTACGGTATTACAAACATTAGATCTGAAAATTATGTGATCTTATTTTCACACTTGTTTTCTACTCTCACTGCTTACTACGAGGGCTGCACTAAAAGTATCGGGGATGGAATATTTCCACTGTTCCTTTCATGTTAAAATCTTTTTAATTGAAAACTCCTTGGTTTTAAAAATCGAATACCATTTATTTATTTAAAAAAAGATTCTCGGTCTTGTCACAAGGTTTTGTCAAACTTGTTTAGTCGTTGAGAAAATGGAATTGACTCGAGAAAATTCAAGAGCGATGATTTATTATGACTTTCGAAGTGGTTTAACACAAAAACAGTGTGTTGACCGGATGATTTCTGCATTTGGTGATGAAGTCCCATCCAAAACCACAATTTATCGCTGGTTTGCTGAATTTCAACGTGGACTTGTCAAACTCAGTGATGATCCCCGTCAAGGTCGTCCAAAAACTGCAGTCACCCAAGAAAACGGTGATGCTGTGCGTAAGCTGATTGAGGAAGATCGACATGTGACATACCGCGAAATTCAGGCAACTTTATTAGACATTGGCATGAGTCAAATACAAATAATCTTGCATGAACAATTAGGTGAAAAAAAGTTGTTTTCCCGATGGATACCGCATTCGCTCTGTGAAGAGCAAAAAGCGGCTCGCGTTACTTGGTGCGTCAGAACTCTCGAAAGATTCCACGCAGGATTCTCAAATGCTGTATACAACATCGTATCAGGTGACGAATCCTGGATATATGCGTACGAACCCGAAACAAAAAACCAGTCACGAGTTTGGTGTTCGAAAATGAGTTAAAGCCAACAAAAATTGTTCGTTCACGGAGTGTTGCAAAAAAAATGGTGGCCACGTTTGTCTCCAAAACCGGCCATGTTACGACTATTCCTCTTGAGGGACAAAGAACGGTTAATGCAGAATGGTATGCTAGCATTTGTTTGCCACAGGTCGTTTCTAAACTCCGTAAAGAGAACTGCAACCGCCGCATCGTCCTCCATCACGACAATGCGAGTTCTCACACCGCGCACAGAACAAAAGAGTTTTTAGAGCAAGAAAACATAGAATTATTAGACCATCCGCCGTACAGCCCCGACCTAAGCCCTAATGATTTCTATGCTTTCCCTAAAATAAAGAATAAATTGCGTGGACAGAGATTTTCATCACCTGAAGAAGCTGTGGACGCCTACAAAACGGCCATTTTGGAGACCCCAACTTCCGAATGGAATGGTTGCTTCAATGATTGGTTCCATCGTATGGAAAAATGTGTCAAATTTCGCGGAGAATACTTCGAAAAGCAATAAAAACATTTTTAAATAGTAATGTTGTGTCACTTCCTTGATTCCCGAAATTTTCAGTGCCGCCCTCGTACTTAGCTAGTTAAACTATACTTAACTTACTTGCATTTCTACAAATAATGATACCTATGTTGATTCTTGATTTATTTTGTTACTTGTTTAGTTTTAGATCTTTTGATTGTTTTTTTATAACTTAATTATTAAGAATGTTACTAAAATGATTACCAAATGATTGCTACTAGCTAGTTAAGGTATACTTTACTTACTTACATTTCTATAAATAATGATACCTATATTGATTTTTACATGAGACATGATGACATTTAGGTAATAATAAGAAATATATATTTTTTTGATATTGTACAAACAAAGTCTATGTGAAATGCCTTCCTGCAAAAAGAGTAAGATTAAGTTTAAGTTTTCATTATGTTCCTAATTCCTAGTCCTACGTAAATAATCAACCAATACCAAATTATTATACACACATCAACACGGTCTAGGGATATTTCATACTCAATTAAATAACTCGAAAAGTACTGGCCGCATTGTAATCTTTCATACACCGATTTGTTTGTAATTTATCTCAGACTAATTCCAAATTCAAATTTTTGAAAATTCTTTTGTTTCGGTGGCATAAAAATGTCTTGATGTGTAGGAGAGGGAATTTTCATTTGTGCGAAATTTAGAAAACAATACGAATTACGTTTAGTTACAGTTTTTTTTCATTTTTAAACGAAAGATAAAGTTAAAATTGAGGTATTGTAGCCATGCAACGCCAACATTTGACGAGGGCGGAGATGTTACGAGCTGTGGGAATGCTGGAAGCTGGGTCTGTTCAGCGTAATGTTGCTGAGGCCATAGGGACCCACCAAAATGTAATTTCAAGATTGTGGACACGCTATCGTGCCACAGGTGAAGTAGCGGAGAGGCACTGGGGGCCAAGTCGCATCACTACCCCCAGACAAGATCGATTTTTGCAAATTACTGCGCGAGCTCAACCAAATGCAACGGCGACTCAATTGGTCCAAAGGCTGCGAGTGGAACACCAAGTGCTTGTGAGTGACCAAACTGTAAGAAGGCGACTGCATGAAAGCAATCTACGATCTCGTAGACCACTCCGGGTCCCACCTTTACGGAGAGGCAATCGTGGACGACGATTAGAATGGGTTCGGAACCACGTGGACTGGGGCCGTGAGCAATGGTCCAATGTGCTGTTCACGGATGAATCCAGGTTCGGCTTCCATCCAGATTCACGAAGGACGCGTGTTTGGCGAGTTCCTGGACGATGGAGCCGTCTTCAGAACCCTCAGGAAGTTCACCCATACCAAGGAGGAACAATTATGGTTTGGGCAGGAATTCGTCTTGGAGGACGGACGGATCTCGTTTGGGTGCGGGGCAATATGACGGCAGAACGATACGTCCAACAGGTGCTGGGGCCCGTAATCTTGCCCCACAGAACACAAATGGGGCAAGATTTCCTGCTCATGCACGACAATGCCCGGGCACACACGGCGAGAACGGTAGCAGCTTGGTTACATACACACAATGTTAGGGCCTTAGACTGGCCTGCTCAATCGCCAGATCTAAATCCCATTGAGCATGCGTGGGATATGCTGCAAAGAAGAGCTCTGAAGGAAGTTCCTGAAAATCTGGCTACAGAAGATCAACTTTTTGCGCACCTTAGAAGGACATGGGACAATATTCCGCAGCAAGACATTGACAACCTTGTTCTGAGCATGCCGAATCGTTGCCGATGTGTTATGAACATCATGGGCGCTTTCTCAGACTACTAACTTCAAGTTTATAAACACAAATTTAATGATTTTTCTATTTTTTTCAGTTTTTACTCATAAATTAAAAGTTAATTCATATACGGTTTCCGTCTATGCTTAATTTTTTTCCATTAAATCCTGAAATTTTAATCGAAGTACCTTAACCATTATTAAAAAATGGTAGAATATTAAATAACGTATCTTTTAAATATATACATGTCATATAAATAATTAACACATTGATAGTAATTCGCTTTTTTAAAAATATCCCTAGACCGTGTTGATGTGTGTATAAGAATTAAGAAAGCTATGTATGTATAACGTATTTATTTTATTATTTTCAATAAATAAGAACAATAAAGAGTGATTTGAAAATATAAAAAGGCGTATTTTATTGGTTTTATTAATGTTCTAATTGAACGTGCGTTCAATACCGGACTTCCGGTATTGATACCGGGATCACGGTATTGACTTTTCCAATACCGGTATTGGTACCGATATTGAAAAAATTCGGTATTTGAAAGCCCTAATTGCCAGAGGCCACAGTATCCCTTTCGGACATTCCCGCGACCCCAGCAGGCCGCCTAGAGTCTGAATTCATGCCCGGTTAATCAAAATATATACATACAGAAATATATACATAAAATTAATTAAGTAGGTATTATACATATATATATGTCATCATCATCTGCCTGCCTTTTCCCAACTATGTTGGGTCGGCTTCCAGTCTTACCGAATACAGCTGAATACCAGCATTTTACATGGAGCGACTGCCTATTTGACCTCCACAACCCAGTTACTGGGTAACACGATTCCCCTTGGTAAGACTGGTTATCAGACTTTCGATCTTCTGACGTCCCGTAACGACTGTCAAAGATCTACAAATGACAGCCGGGACCAACGGCTTAACGTGCTTTCCGAGGCACGGAGGGGTCTTGGTATGTAAAGATGGTCACCCATCCACGGACCAACCGCGGCAAGCGTAGCTTAACCTGATCGATCGACCCGTGCGGTTGTTATTACTTAGCCACAAGCCCCACTAATATACATATATATGTATAATACTTAATTAATTTTTATAAGTTGCCATGTTACAAAGTCCAGACCCCGGGCCGCTAATAAACTTTTTATAATCCATCCGCCGATCGAATCCAGGACCGCATGCTTAACGGTTTCGCTTGTGAGGCTTTTTTTGTTTTTGTGGGAAGTTTTCAAATAACTTCTCCCGCTCTGGGCGGAGCGGGAGGGTGTGTCAGACTCTTACGGACTAAAACCCACCCGTGTTACTTCGGTTGCCTGTGTTGCCAGGGGCCTCGGTAAGCCTTTCGTACCTTCCCGCGACCCCGGCAGGTCGCTTGTAGAAAATACAAGAGTTGTAACTCCTTTGGGGAATTTTCTCTTTTTAGTTACCACACCAATTCGTATACGGGTACTTGTTATGTAAATAAGAGTGACAGGAAGTATTATAAAATCAAGATACACAAATTGGATTAAATATCTATTATCGAAGCTAACACAAAAACTACCCAAGCAAAGTTAATAAAATTTATACTCGTATGGGACCACCGCGCAAGTTACTTCAAACAAATGACACATTAATTTTAAAAATCGGTCCACAATTGACGAAAATATCGATGAAAATACAGTAAAATACATACAGACGAACATATAACTCCTTTTTGAAGTAGTTTAAAAAGTATCGTTGTCAGTGTCTCTCACACCTGTCTGACGGTCTCTTTCTAAGCCGTCCGAAAATTGTAAGACATTTTCATTTTTCAGAATGGCGTGGTCAAACCCAAAGACAAGCAACTCCGGGAGGTGGTTCTAGATGCAATCGACATTGGATATAGGCACTTCGACACAGCATCTATTTATAACACTGAGACTGAAATAGGAGAAGCTATAAGGATGAAGATCGACCAGGAAGCCGTTACGAGGGAAGATATCTTTATTACTACCAAGGTGAGGTTCGGTTTGCCTGAAAATAGTAGTGCACCAAGCTAAATTAAGTAGGAAGACTTGTGGCGGCCATCTTCAGCGTCACATGCGAACTACGCAGCACACTGACGTCACGCGAAATCCTGCATCGCGCAAGCAGAGTTTACCGCGCAACTAGCATATATACAACATCCCGACATCAACCATCGGGCAGTTGCCCACCAGACACGACACCGGTCTGGTCGGAGGATCTTCCCTTTTCTATGAAGGATTTTTTTTTTTTTGGTTGGGAAATCATCAAATAACTTCTCCCGCTCTGGGCGGAGCGGGAGGGTGTGTCAGACCCTTACTGTCTAAAACCCACCCGTATTCCTTCCGTTGCCTGTGTTGCGGGGGCCTCGGTGACCCATAAGTACCTTCCCGCGACCCCGGCAGGCATCGGCCCTAGTGGACCCCTACATATGTGCTGACAACATCTCTTTGAGGCGCGCGTGGAATACAACGCGCCGTCGAACCGGGCCTGGTCCTTACCGGACGGTGAGCTACCCATTGCTCACCGTCCGCAAGCCCGCGCCTACGGTGGCCAGTTTCTATGAAGGGTGAGTGAACTTTACACCCTGTTCCTCATACCTCTATAGACTCTTAACTCTCTGTCAATTTCATGCTCATAGGAAACCCTGAGATTTTGGGATAGCTTTAGCTCTCATATTAGTGAACTCCTCTTACAGATGTCTTCACGTGGAGATCGGAAATTATCCCATGGGAACGTACTATTGGGATAAAAAGTATCCTATGTTCTAACCCAAGTCATTGTCTACCCACGTGGTAAATTTCATCCAAACCCGTTCAGCCGTTTTAGCGTGAAAGCGTAAAACAATATAAGTAGTTAGGATTAGGATACGACTTACAAGTATACAACATTAGTTTTTGTTTACCCTAAACCCGAAAAGGGGTCATTTTGAACAACTTTCTATATGGGACCAACCTTGAAATCGCGAAAAAAAAATCAGCTGTTCCATACATTTTGTCGATTTAAGTGAACACAAATGTATGAAACAGCTGATTTTTTTTGTGTTGAATTTGAATGTTAAGGACGACATTTCTTTTATAGATCCAATAAATGCTGTTTCAATTATTTTTAGGTGTGGAACACTTATCACAGAAGGGGAGAAGTAGCGACTGCTATGAGGGAGACCCTGAATAAGACTGGACTCAACTATGTGGACCTGTATCTGATGCATTGGCCTATTGCTCTTAATGTGAGTATGCTTTCATCTTACTTAAAAGAGCAGATCAGTAGCCCAACAAATTTTTGTGGCACTGTCCAAAGCCGATAGATAGATAGATAAAAACCATTTATTCAGTGCACACAAAAGACATAGACACAATAGCACAAAAGCAAAATCCATTTATTCATACTAGACTGAGAATCAGCACTTTTCGAACGTTAAAATTTACATAAGACAGTCCCCCAAAAACGCCCACACTTCACCACTTCCTAGTGCTTTAGCTGGGAAGAAGAAGTGGCGCAACAAACTCCCCAGCAGCACACCTGTCTGTTTAGTTATATAAACTTGATTCTATACAAATCGTATGCAAAGTAATTAACATTACGAAACACAAAACATTAAATTAAATTACTTGCCATATACCAACAAAAGAATTAAAAACTAGCACACGCCAATATACCAACAAAAGAATTAAAACTGTACTCAAGCAGAAATAAAAATTATAACATAAAAACGTAAACAGAACTAAATAAAAGCATCCAGGCATAAAGGGCGTGCCCGCTTACATAAGGCTATAGCTGTAACTCGAAGTGAGAAATGATAAGATAGCACCATCGAAGTAAAATAAATAAACAGTTAATTACTAATAACAATAATAAAACCGTGGTCTGCAAGACGACCAGTCACCACAAGCAGCACCCGTTCACTAGCATAACGCAAAGATCACAATTAAAGATAACAAATTACAGGAATATATATAAAAACAAGGTGCCAATATACAAAAAAGAAAACATACTTAAAGAAATAGAGTGACACTACGACATACTTCAAATCAATTTTCAAATACAAGGTGCGGTGTGCGACTCAAGGTTGCACCAAATGGGAGTTCAGCTCAGCATGTGTCAGGCAAATATACCTGACGCCGATGAGTCTGAAAATTTATGGAGTGGCGATCCTTACAAGGTGGACCGATGACCTTGTGAAGGTCGTGGGAATCCTCTGGATGTTAGGCGCTTTGGACTGGTCAATGTGGCGCCCGCTTGAGTCCACAGCAGTGGACGTCTTCCGAGACTGAATGATGATGAACATTGTTTAATTGCAAAGAATAATCTTAGTGTTTTGTTACTATGCCAGGCTGACCACTCCCATTCAGACGTTGACTTTTTGGAAACCTGGCGAGGGTTAGAAGACATGCACAGACTTGGCCTGGCCAAGTCCATAGGCGTGTCCAACTTCAATAAGGAGCAGCTGCAGAGGATCCTCGATGAGGGTAGTGTGAGACCTGTGGCTTTGCAGATTGAGGTAACTAGAACAGCTACAATTTCTGACTAATTGAGCTCTGGTGGAAGGGGTCATCTGGAGAAATACTACAATCAGACTTTTTCTAACATTGCTTTGTTTCTTTCTGTTTCGAAGGGTACGGGTGCCCCAGTGGCTTTACATGTAAGGCTCTATTAATTGAAGCGGCTTAATGCAGTGATGAATGAGAGCAGCGGTGGCTAGTAATAACGGCCCCGTCTTACGAGTTGTAGGTCGTGGGTTCGAACACGAGCAGGCGCTTTACTTTTTGTAAATAATTTTATCACCACTGCTCTCAAAATGGCGGTGAAGGAAAACATCGTGAGGAAACCGGCATGTCCTAGACGCATTCTAAGACATGTGACATCTACCACCCCGCACTAGGCCCGCGTGGTAGATTAAGTATAGCCCAGCAGTGGGAACATTATAGGCTAATTATGCTAATACATCGATAGCACGTCCTAGCTCTACGCGTCACGTGACCTAGGTCACAGTAGCCATCATAACACCTGCAACTAGTGCCAATATATCTGGCACTAACCTTTCAGACCGACAAACTGTTTGCCAGCGCGGAAATAAATGTTTGGATGTCTTATTTATTGCAAAGAGGTCCAAATACTAAGTATATGTATAAGCCTGCTTATTTCCCTCTCACTCACTGAAAGATATATCTTCCCAGGTTCACCCTCAAATAATCCAAGAAGACCTGATCAACTTCGCCAGTACTGAAGGTATCATAGTCATGGGTTACAGTCCATTTGGCTCCCTGGTCATGCGGCACGGTATGCAGTTCCCGGGACCCAAGATGGATGACCCAGTTCTCGTGGAAATAGCCCAGAAGTATGGAAAGAGTTCAGCTCAAGTTGTTCTGCGGTGGTTGGTACGTAATCCATACTTCTTTGATACATACATACATACATACATATATAAACTCACGCCTTTTTCTCATTGGGGCAGGCAGAAACTACAGAACTCCACCTGCTACGCTCTTATATACTCCTTATGCTTCGTTTACTTCCATATTTTATTAAAATCATAAATGTGAAAGTATCTCTGTCTGGTTGTCTGTTTGTTACCATTCACGCCTTAACGGCTGAATGGATTTCGATGAATTTGGCAGAAAGGAGACCATAACCTGGGTTAGAGCATAGGATACTTGGTATCCATGTACACAAAAACAAAGTAACGGCTAGTAATAAACAAGCCATTGATGGGGATTGTCAATGGGGATTAGTGGAATAACCCCTATTTCCAACCAAGCGATTTGGTTCGGAGGGAGCCTGCAAAGTTTGATGCTAGAATTGAACAAGTGCAATATTTGCTTCTTTGATATTAACAAAGCTCTACAGAAATTTTTAAATAATTTGTCTTAGTTATTTGTAGCCGTATAAATTTTGCCAAGCCAAATCGGTACTACTTGCTAAAGCTTGATTTTTTTCCGTGTAGTACGTTCTTGTAGGATGATTTCCCAACACCACGCGGGTGGAACCGCAGGCAAAAGTTAATCTGGAAATATTTGAAATTGCAACAGGACTTGCTTGGCATATAGGGGTCATATCGTGAGAAAACTTGAAGTATGAATGTGTAATTATGGCTTTAAGACGCTGACAACAGCTAAAGCGCGGTCACCGTCGGACTGCATAGAAAAGAAAGAGAAGCACGATGCCACTCTACGTTTATGTCAAAGGTTATATTATAATATATCGTTTATTTAATAACCAAGTTACAAGATGATTATTAACATTAACTAAATTAAATGAAAACTAAGTTAAACCTAAAAAAGGCCCTCGAGGCATTGCACCGATGCTGGCGGCATTTCCTCGCTGAATTGCAATGCTGATGCGTTGCGCGAGAAAGCCGCCAGCTTTTCGGTCACCAGTTACATCAACTAGACGTTTCGCGATTTCCGCAAATAACTTATGCGCACTGGGACCCCACGGGCCGAGGGTCTCGACGCAAAAAGTCACAAAGTTGCTCTCTCTGCCAAGGCCTCTATATTTATAGTTAAAGAGTTAGTTTACCGTTAATTTGTATCGAGATTATTTACAAAGTTCTGAGAAATATGTTCAAAATTAACATACAACAAGGTGTCGTTTTGCAACCTCGTCAAATTTCAGAAGGCTGCTATGAAAGACATATAATCAAATAAAATTACGATACCTGCTCAATAATTAATACATACTTGTTTTTTTAGTTATTTAAGTTTGACAGTATTTTAGAATACACCACTTTCACAGAACAGAATCGCCTCGTTGCGTACGCGGGTCTGTGTAAAAGGGCAGTTACAGTGCGGTATCACACGGGCCGCGTTTTAATACATGCGTGTCCCACACATGCCGATTTCCGAGTATATGAAAAAAAAACCTACTTATTTCATTATTGATTCGTGTCGAGAATCATTAGCATAGTTACCTCCTTGAATTTGACGAGGATGCAAAACGACACCTTGTATATTTTTCCGCTACCACAAACTATATAGATTTGGCCTTTTTTTTAAGACAAGCCTACTTTGATCGTTTACCTCTTGTCAGCGCATTAAGAATAGGATGGATAGTGTGTAAGAATATGTAAATAAACGTTATTCTTTCTTTCTTTATAAGATGTGGGCCAGAAAGAGGGTGAATACTGAGATAACGGCTACTTGAGATTTATGGAAGAAGAAGAATACTTACCTACTACCTAGATTCGAAATAAATTGGGATAAGAGCGTTGAGGTAGTTATGTAACACACATAAAATGACAGGTTTCATTTTGACAGTTCACTCACGTCGATTGCGTTATTTACTTACTTTGTTGAAGACAATTTTTTCAAACATATGAAGCAATGGTTTAGAAACATCCTTCAAACTCTCGGATTGTGATTCAAACTGTTTGTTACGCAACTACCGTTCTTATCATTCGTTAACGAATAGACTGCGAAAAGTGGAAATTCTCCTAGAGGATTTTCCTGCACGCCATAACTTAGCCTCCACACATTATTATGTTTTCCAATATAAGTAAATAACTAAATATTATAATTTCCAGGTCGACAGAAACGTAGTACCAATCCCGAAAACAGTCAACCCGAAGAGGCTGGCCGAAAACATCAACATATTCGATTTTAAGTTAGAAAAAAATGAAATCGAGAAGATCAATCGATTTGACTCGAAAACTCGATTCACTCTGCCTTCATTTTGGCAGTCACACCCTCACTATCCTTTTGAAAAGATAAAGGAGCCGATCGCAGATCCTTTTAGAGGCTGATTGTTATTTAGTAATATGGAGTAACTGCCAGCGTATACTAATACTTATTATAGTGAGATAGAATTAGTGAGTAGGGGATAATCTTCGGAACTACTGATCCGATTCTGAAAATTCTTTCACTAGTGTGAAGCTACAGTATTGCGAGCGTCATCACCATCATCTGCCTGCCTCTTCCCAACTATCTTGGGGTCGGCTTCCAGTCTTAAAGGTGCGTTTCCACTGACGCGGAGCTGGGCGGAGTGGAGAGGAGCGGACCGCGAATTGGCCAATCACAGTGCTCGAAATCTCCACTCCACAGATTTTGAGCACTGTGATTGGCCAATCCACGGTCCACTCCTCTCCACTCCGCCCAGATCCGCGTCAGTGGAAACGCAGCCTTACCGGATGCAGCTGAATACCAGTATTTTACATGGAGCGACTGCCTATCTGACTTCGACAAACCAGTTACTGGGTAACACGATAGCCATTGGTAGGTAAGATTGGTTATCATATTTTCAGGCTTCTGATGATCCGTAACGACCGTCAAAGATCTATAAATGACAGCTGGGACCAACGGCTTAACGTGCTTTCCGAGGCACGAAGGGGTCTTGGTATGTAAAGATGGTCACCCATCCACGGAGCAACTGCGGCAAGCGTAGCTTAACCTGCGGGGTAAAAATTACAATGATCATCTTTTAAGAGTCCATAATACGTCAGAGTCACCTCACTTTTTATCTCGCTCGCAGTTACGCGAGCAAACGAGACAGATCGGCAGGGAGAAGGCTCCAAGGCGCCGATAGCTTAGGAAATTTCTGTTTATGGTGATAATCTTGGTAATTGAAAAAAAGTACAAAGCATCCTTTAATACATCTAAAGCTTGTCTGTAAAAGATCGCTTTTAGCGATAAGACCGCCCATTGTGTTACCCTATGTAAAATTTCAACATTTGTATCTGTACATATATAGTTTATGGTGTACATAATAAAGAGTATTCTATTCTATTCTATTCTATTCTATCATAGTATCTGCTTTATATTCCGTTCAGCTATTATGCAAAGTTTAATAAAATTTGAAGTATTGTTTTTAATACTAGCGGCTTATCGATCGGTTTAGAGGTAGCTTTGTATTTTTTTTCTACTGAATTTTTTTTATTGAATCATGTTTTATCAAACATAGTCAATATGAATCCTCAACTTTACCATATATTTATTTCCAAATTAATGCTGCAGTATTTTTGATAAAACAGAGGGTTATGCTAAGCAATTTGAGATATGATGTACGCTTAAATACTGTTTGGTTGCTCTTGTCAGAGAAAAAATAACTGATTTCGTGCCGATACGAGAGAAGAAAACTTAGATAAGTTTTGAAAACCAGTGATTAAAAAACCTATCATAAATAGTGCATTGAAATTGATCGCTGATTTTTAGTCAGAAATTCTGAAGAGAATGTGATTTTCGAGTTTTTTTTACCTTAGTTCTAATTATGTAAGTTTGTGGTAGGAGCCTAGAGGGTTTGTGAGCAAGCATATGCAGGGCGAAAAGTTGGTAGCTGAGTAGGTGCGGGCTGATGAGAGAACAACGAAAATATATTTGAAGAGTTTCAGATAGGAGCCCCGTGGTCAGGAGTCTATTTACAGCACGGATATGGACTTTCAGATTTCCAAAATTTACCAAAAATAACGTGATCTTCGGAGCCTGTGATTCTCGTAAGACCGTGTGCGCGTAATGACTTAAATAGTCAAATCTGATGAAGAAATTGTGGGCTTACCCTAAATCTGACGGTTTGTGAATAACTTTTATGCTTTTCGTCCTCAATCTCCTTTTAAATAATCTCCAAATCTGAGTTTTCAAAGTCTGGACTCCTGACCACGGGGCTCCTATCTGAAACTTTCAAATATATTTTCTTTGTTCTCTCATCAGTCCGCACCTACTCAGCTACCAACTTTTCGCCCTGAATATGTTTGCTCAAAAACTCTCTAGCCTCATTAGGTAGATATATTAAAATAAATGTATTTTATACAAAACTGTGTTTTTCTTTGTATTACTTGTACTGTACGAGTGTTGCAAGTCATCATCTTTTAGCCGAGAGACGTCCACAAGCAACGTCACAACGACAGGTCCTGTGGCTCTCGCATTGTGCGGATTACCGTGGCCTACAACAGGTCCTTTTTTTTGGGTGGTAAATTATCAAGTAACTGTATCAGACTCTTACTGACTAAAACCCACCCGTGTTCCTTCCGTTGCCTGTGTTGCCAGGGGCCTCGGTGACCCTTTTGTACCTTCCCACGACCCCCGCTTCAACAGGTTCTGGGACCACATAATATATGTATAATAAATATATCTTTACTTGCTCTTTGGCGGAATTCCAGAGGGTAACACTTATCATATTGTCCTCTGTATGACTTGTCTGTACGTCTATTTTAAATTAAATTAAATTGGGACTACATTGGTGCCGATTCCCTTGTTCACAAACTAAACTAAATTTAAGTTCAGTGCATCTTTTTCCTTCTATTTCATTAAGAAAAGGACAGAAGATAAATTTTAGTTTAGTCCTGTCAAATTAATCAGCGCCTGTCACTACTCCATACAAGTTGAGCCGTGATTAAAAACTTGCCTACTAAAATTACGTCAATTTACGTCAAGCGCTGATTAACTTTACAGGACTAAACTAAAATGTATCTTCTGTCCTTTTCTTAATTAAATAGAAAGAAAAAGATGCACTGAACTTAAATTTAGTTTAGTTTGTGATCAAGTGAATCGGCACCATTGTTGTATTGGGTTACCACCTGTAAAAACAAATGTAAGTGGTAATAATAAATAGATTTCCTTGTATAGGTACAACTTAGTCTTGATTCTGACCGTGTCACCACCGGGGTAATTGCGTATCACACAGTAGCAACGGGTTACACTTTGACAGTTCAACAACATTCATTGCGTTATTAACGTTGTTGAGCAGACAAAATTTTCGAACATATGAAGTAATGGATTAGCGATATACTTCAAAATTAATCAGATTATGGTTCATAGTGTGTAAACAGTCTTATTACAGAAAAGCATATTATCGTATTTTTTGCATTGTTCTAAACTCTTTAAAGTTCTTAATACAAAATTGTCAACTTACACCGGTTTAAAGTTTCTGATTAAAGTTTGAAATAAATACTGGCGCCGATTCCCTTGTTCACAAACTAAACTAAATTTAAGTTCAGTGCATCCTTTTCTTTTTATTTCATTAAGAAAAGGACAGAAGATCAGTTTTAGTTTAGTCCTGTCAAATTAATCAGCGCTTGACGTAAATTGACGTAATTTTAGTAGGCAAGTTTTTAATCACGGCTAAACTTATATGGAGTAGTGACAGGCGCTGATTAATTTGACAGGACTAAACTAAAATTTATCTTCTGTCCTCTTCGTAATGAAATAGAAAGAAAAAGATGCACTGAACTTAAATTTAATTTAGTTTGTGAACAAGGGAATCGGCACCATTGTCTAGATGGTTTAAACCCGGGTCTAAAGCGGCATCTTGTTGACTCCACAGTGACTGGTCCTGTAGGCCCAGCAGCAGATTATTATACAATCTCAATCTGAATGATTTCTTTAGTATATTGCTAATCAGTTGCTTCATAAGATCGAAAAATTTGTCTGCTCAACAAAGTAAATAACGCAATGAATTTTGTTGAACTGTCAAAATGACACCCATTTCTACTGTAACTGTGGTATACAATTACCCCGCTAGGTCCACATTGAGTGTTGGATCTGCATAAGTCAACAGCGGGATAATTGCAATGTTAGGTACCTACACACAATGGCCATGTTTTTTATTTTGACAGTTCAACATCATTCACACCCACCGATGAAGCAATGCATTAGGAATTTTGAAGACTTGGATTGTAACTGCAAGTGTGTTGCGGCGTTGCCGGTAACTGGGAGCCACAGTTGTCAAACGCGAGAATAAGAATAATATTAAAAATAAACATACATACAGCCGAACATAGAACCTCCTTCTTTTTGAAGTCCCTTATAGGAAAAAGAAACGAGCCGAGACCTACGTGGAACTTCCACCTCTCGCAGAGTAGGTACTAATCCTCGTGTCTAGACGATACCTAGGTACTTCATGCATCTATTTCCTAATAAGTACTAAATGACAATAATATCAATCTTAGTAGTAGGACTACACTAGTGCAAAAATAGGTCATTCACTGGGTCATCCAGTACTCCGACGTAAATATTGCAATATTCGAGTTCAGTGTATATAGCGCCGTCTCTGTCACTCATAGTTGTGTGACAGTCTCAAGCTCGATGGATCTGACAGGTGCCTGGTTTTCGACCGAAGTACCTACTGGTCCTACTGCACAGGAATCAATAAGTGCAATGTTATTATAATAACAGTAGGTAGGTATTTAAGTATTGTGATTCATGCTTCTATTTTCTGCTAATACTGCTAGCATAGGTAGTGGCAATAATATCTTATTTGTTGAGTCGTAGTTTTTACCTACATGTCTGGGAATGGTTTACGTTTGGAGTTTCGATACGAAACATAAACATTGCTATTAATTTTATGCAATTCAATTCCAGTAAGTAACTGGAATATCTCTAAATTTTCATTATTTATATTGACCGGTATTTTTAGAATAGAAAGAGACAAGTTGTAGTATTTTACGTAAGAGTGACAAAGAGAGCTATAGACAGTTGTTTATTGATATAAAATGTCAATCATTTCGATGCAATGACTGAACATTTTTTACGCTCAGATTATGTAAATTGATATCTGGAACGCTGTAAGGGTTGCCGCGTGAGGCGTTCTCCCTAATAGCGTGTAATATTTCCTTGCATTACACATGAAGTTCATTTTATTCACTTTGTTTATTAAAATTATAAACATTAACGAGATCCAGAGTTCTATACGGTTAAATATGAATTTAACTGTAAGTGAGTAGACTGAAATAGTGTGACCAGGATAAACGAATGGTAGAATAATCTTTTGAAATAAATAATTACCTACTCTTTAGCTATGGCCTAAACACACGGCGTTTTTATACGCACCGTTGCCGCGTTGACAAGCATGTTCACGCTGGCAACAAGTTTAGTGCTGCTTTTTAAGGCAAAAAAACGCGCCTTTGCGACGTCTCGTGGTCCGTGTGACCGACGGGTCACAGGTCGCCGGCCGTAGACACGCGCTACACGGAACGCACGTATTTGTGTCGTGTGGATAAGCCGTTACAACTTGCTTTTTTACTAAATTATGTATTATTCCAGATACTACCCTAATATTGTTTACGCGTTGGGAACACATTGAGCTATTTTTGGCATGTCGATAAAACAACAAGTGGGCCTGAAGTGGGGAAATTAAATTATGTCAGTCTGGTAACCCAGTCTGCAGCTGATGAATGAAGGACGTCTTTGCTTTGTCGCTGTCTGCGAAAAATCAAATAAAATTTTCCTCCATATTTGTTTAGTGGTGCAGTTTGCACAAATTATTGTTTTAAATAAGTGTTTTAAATCATACATTGTGGCTAAGGTAACGCCTTACCCGAGCATGAGTTATTCCGGAAGGAATAAATTCGAGGTAAGAACTAATCAATATTAATGTCATTGTTTGTGTTTTCGTCGTGATAAAAACAGCTGACATGGGCGCTACGGGCCTATTTCTTTGTTCTTGATGCCCTTTACGACTTTTCTATGGAATAAAACTTTATTACAAACCTAAAATACTTGTAAAAACCGATGTATTTACAAGTGTGAAAGACATTTCTATTTTTGAATAATACAAAAAGATGCGTTCTACGTAATCTTGTGGATAAGTTCTTTATCATGTCGTGATTATTATTTGTATGTTTTTGTTGTTTAATCGCACGCGGTACTCAGTATTCATGTTTTTCTTTGTTAGGTCAGTGTAAATGACCTCAGGCGCGCGGCCACTCAACCCATGAATTGCTTAGAAACCGTTATAATGATTGTTTTGTTAATTTTAAAACGTATTTTTAATGATACGCGTGGTTTTCTGGATTTATCCGTGCTGTCTTTGCTTGTGTGTGAAAAAAATAGGGAAAGTGTCGTAGAATGTATGTTTTTTTTTACTAAGGCGGGAAAATTCCTTTTTTACGAAAATAACGCGTAATTAATTTTATATCTTATTGTTTAGAAACGACGCCAGACTGATTGTTGTTAAATAGTGTTTATCGGATAAGAAATTATCTTTGCACAGTTGAGTCCATGCTTGTTTATTTCAATAATAAAGTGTGTTCTCTAAATGGCAGTAATAATATGACTCATACATAATATGTATTATCTATAGTGGCTATACATGCTCATAAAGGATGACTTTAATATGTAAGTAAGTTCTCTTTACAAAAAGGCATTTTGTTCTCCCAAAATCATGTAATCTTATAGGTAGGTATAGGCTATTGAAGGACACATTCTGGGGCCTTATTTATATGTTGGCACATAACAAGGATGAATCAGGAAAAATACATGAAAATTTGTTAGGCAACAATCATACTTAAACATTTGTTATGTACGCATCTAACTTAATGGCAACTCGTAAAGTGTGATACCTGATGCGCAGTACCCCTCCCCTCACCCACGCTGACACATGAATTTGTTAGCAACCCAGCACATAATGTTAAAATTATACAAAGTACTTATATACCTGATATTTTGCTCAAGCAATGTTAAGCTAGGCAAATTACAATACCTATACAGATTTTAAATTCAGCAATATAGGATAATAATACATATTTATTCTCTGTGACAAACAGACAACCAAACCAATGGGTATTGTGTTACCCAGTATCTGAGTTGTGGATCAATTAGGCAGTAGTTCCATGTAAAATACTGGTATTCAGCTGCATTTAATTTGAATGGAAGCCGAACATAGTTGACGAGGATGATATTTTACTCTGTGCCCCACAGTTGCACTTACTTGTGTTGTTAATGTCTGTAGGGTGCTTCTTCCTTCATATCTACATCAAATACATAGCATTAGCAATGCTGTGTTTTTCCACCCACATCTGTGATACAATAGCAGCATTTCTAAAACATGATATTCTCAAAATATGATATTTTGAAACTAAGCACCAGAATTTAATGGATTTAACTGTGTATGTAAATACATGTACATGGTATTTTCTATTATGTTAGCAAGGCTTTACAGACATAATGGTATCAGTATGTCTCTTTAAATTAAAAATAATAATGGATATTCCCCAATATGGGAATGAAGGATATGTTCGCCAGTCAGCAACAGGGCAGCAATACTGACTGGCTACTGACCCAGTGCCAAATAGCCTCCATAACTGGGGATACATGAATGCACATGTTCCCACTCCTGGGACACAGGCCACCTCTCTGTGAGAGGGAGTGGGCCGTAATCCACCACGCAGGGCCCAGTGCGGGTTGGTAGATGTCACATGTCTTTGAATTTTTGGTTCTAGGACATGCCGGTTTCCTCACGATGTTTTCCTTCACCGTTTTGAGAGCAGTGGTGATGAAATAATTTACACAAAGTAAAGCCCCAGGTTCAAACCAGGCAGGCCTGGGTTCGAACCTACGACCTACAACTCGTAAGTCCCGGACGTAACCACTGGGCCACCACTGCTCTCCAACCACAGGCTATTTTTTAAGATTATATATTTTATTTTTAAGATTAAAAATTATATTTATTTTACTTTATTGGCACGTTTAACAGAAACACAACAATTAAAGTACCTACGACAGAATTAATTTAAAACTAGGTGAACTAACCCACACCCATGTCCGCGAAATGGAGGCGCTGACAAGACCCAATTGACCAAAATAGGCTTCTCTTAAGAAAAAAAATTGCCAAATCTGTATAGTTTGTGGTAACGGAATAAATATATGTTAATTTTGAACATATTTTCCAGAACTTGGTTGTTACCAAAACACGTTTTGAAAAAAAATCTCGATACAAACTAACGTTAAACTAACCTCTTACCTTGAGTTCTAATCCAAAATATCTGCATTAAATATCAACATACGTTACGTATTTAATTAATAACAAGAATATCTTATTTAAATGCAGAACTTGGTTGTTTTTTATTTTCGATTACTCAACTCAATTTTGAGTAAATAGATAATTGCTTCATATTTTGCAATAAATTACAAACGTTGTGTCATCGCGCTTCTCTTTCTTTTCTATGCAATCTGACAGTGACCGCGGTTTAGGTGTTGTCAGCGTCTTAAGACGCTGACAACCAAACCGCGGCAGATTAACATTGTCATCGTATTTGCTTGTAAACATCCACTGCTCTGCAAAGGCTCTGCAAAGGCTCTTTTTAGGCTAATCAAAGTCATTTGTTTCGATTAGGCACATAAAATCAGTGAGCAGTGGTGGTACCGGCCGTGACTTACGGGTTGTACGTCGTAGGTTCGAACCGTGACAGGCGCTTTACTTTGTGTAAATTATTACATCACCACTGCTCTCAAAACGGTGAAGGAAAACATCGTGAGGAAACCGGCATGTCCTAGAACCACAAATTTGAAGACATGTGACATCTACCAACCCGCACTGGGCCCGCGTGGTGGATTACGGCCCACTCCCTCTCACAGAAAGGTGGCCTGTGTCCCAGAAGTGGGAACATTATAAGCTGATTATGTTATGTAGGCACATAAAAGGCACTTTTGAACGTCACTTAAAAATGACAAGAAAATAGTAAATTGTTCTAATTATTATTGTCCGTTACATGGTAAGTCGTATGGAGAAGGATCGACAAGAAACTAATAGTTACTCTTTTAAAATGCCTTACAATATTTTGTATTCATTATATTTTATATAATTACTAGCTGCGCCCCGCGGTTTCATAAGACTCGATCCTGTGGGAATATCGGGAAAAGAAAGTATCATTTGTTTGGATAATATGTGACCACGATGCACCTACCTGGAATAAATTTACCTGGAATTGTGTTAAAAATTGACATTTACTATTTTGTTCTTATCTAATCTAATACTTTATCCAATAACTTTTATTACTGAAAGGTGAACGGCAGATTTCGTACAGCTTACTTTTTTGTTGTTTTGTTATAGAATTTGTACCACATATTAAGGCAACTAAGCCATTTATTTTCATGTAAGTGTAATATTTTTAGAAGTTCGGATTAATTAATAATATTAAAAAAAGATTTTAATACATTACGTGTAGTACGTAATTTAGTCATGAGAACATGTACTTTATTACCGAAACAATGTTTATGTGCCTATAAGTAACAATCTAATTTGGTACACTAGTACATAACCTTAAAAAATAAAACTAGTTATAACTTTTACGTCCCAAGTTCTAAAAATCCAAGAATTTAAAAAGGGCTTGTCTATCGTATTAACTACCAATTAAAACAAAAAATATCCCAAAACACGAAATTTTATTAGCTGTACGAAAGTCCCATACAAGCCTGCCGTTCGCCTTTAAATAATTTTTCAATTCAATTCAATGTATTTATTCAGTAACAATTTACATTGCGTTCGAATATAATCCAAAATGAAACATTAATACAATTAGATATACAAATACATACGAAAACATGCAATTAAATTAAAATTAGAAAATTACTGAGGAATTATATAAATAAAATGTAAAATACCATGCAAACATAAATTATTAAACCATTATGTCAATAAATGAATTGCAATATAATCGAAAAAGAATAATAAAAAAAAAATAATAAAAGTCATATGAACACGGTACACAATAAAACACCATAAAAAATTATTACATGTCAGTTTCAAGAACTATACGACTATTACAACTCATCTAATGAGTAGAGACATCTTTCCAACAGGAAAGCCTTGAGCCTTGCCTTAAATGAGCCTGTATACAGAATGCTTTTTAACTCCAGCGGTAATTTATTAAATATTTGAACTGCCTGATACTGCGGACTATGCTTAACTATTCCAAAAGTCGGTACGATTTTGTTTCCAAAGTCTTTTCTACGTGATTTTTCCCTTACCAGCCTGTTCTCGTCTGTTTCGTAGTCGTATACATATTTTTTAAAAGTGTTTAACAATACTACTACATTACTGTGAGAATACCAAGTTCTTTAAAATATGGCCGACAGGTGTCTCGTTGAGAAATGCGGACAATGGTTCGGATCGCTCTTTTTTGTAGAATGAATGCCCTATGCCAGTTATAATGGTAGCTGTTTCCCCAAAACTGTATGCTATACCTCAGTTTGGACTCGATCAGCGCATAGTATACCATTTTTAAATGTTTTATGCTAACTTCATCTCTAAGAGTTCTTAAGGCATAGCAAGCAGATGATATAGATGAATCCAGTACTGCTAATTCTTTCTTCCAATTCAACAATTCGTCAATATAAATTCCTAAAAACTTGACCTCCTTGACAAGCTCAATTTTAATTTTGTCTAGTTCAATGTCCATACTGTCTTTGTTACGAGCAGTAGTTTTAAATAACATAATTTTGGTTTTAGTTGTGTTTATTATAAGCATATTCGCATTGAACCAAGAATGAAAGGCCTCTAGAGCTGCGTTCACCTTAACAGTAAGGTCTTGGATATCATTAGCAGCAACTATAGCGTTTGTGTTATCCGCAAAAACTACAAGTTGTATGTCCGGTAAAAGTTTATGTGCGAAATTGATTAGGTCATTAGTGAACAATATGTATAATAGAGGGCCCAAAATTGACCCTTGAGGCACACCGGCAGTAATGCTTAACATAGATGACCTGTAGTTGCTTTTATATCCGTTTGGTTTTGTAGAATCAAGTTCGACAAACGTTATTCTATTTTTAAGGTAAGAAGTGAAGAGTTGTAAGGCTCTACCTCTTACGCCATAGTGGTCCATTTTTGTGATGAGAAGTTTATGGTCAATAGTGTCAAAAGCCGCACTTAAATCCAAGTAAATACCAGCTACCCTCATTTTACAATTTATTTGATTAACCACACCATTTAGTAACATATAAATAGCATCTCCCGTACCAACATTCTTCTGATATCCAAATTGTCTTAAATTAATTACTTTATTCAAATTAAGATGTCTACTTAAGCGGTCTTTTAAAACTTTTTCGAAAATTTTTGCCAAAGTGGGCAACAAAGAAATAGGCCTATAGTTTGTCGGATCAGTTTTTGTGCCCTTTTTATGAATTGGGGTTATCTTAGCAATTTTTAGTTGTTCCGGGAAAATGCCTTCTCCAATGCACTTATTATAAAAATTCGAGAGTGGCTCAGATAAAATTGCTAAATTAACTTTTATTACTGATATCGGAATTTCATCATAGCCACAAGATTTCTTACTTTGCATACTATTCACGATTTTTGAAATTTCATTCGGAGTAGTAAGCGAGATATCCATATCGTTTTCCACTCTTTCCGAGCTTTGTTGAAGAAAAAGGACAGCATCCTGACTATCATTACCAGGCATTATGTACTTATGAGCGAATTGCTTTACTAGAATGTCAGCTACTTCCTCTGGGTTATCTATTATTCGGTTATTTGTTTTAAGTCGAACTTCCGCCCGTATTGCTTTAACCCTATTTGTACTCTTATTTATAATTTTCCAAATTTCCCTACTTGAATTTTTTGATTGATTAATTTTTTCACTGACTGTAAGTTTTTTAGCATTGGAAATTACCCTTCTAAAAATTCTAACATAATTATTTTTGTAGTTAAGGACACTAGCGTCAAGTTTATTTCCACAAGAGCATAATATACGTTTCATTTTACTCGATGTTTTCACACCTCTTGTGACCCACTTTAATTGAAAATGACGTCTTAATTTAATTTTTTGTTCACGTTTTCCAAAACTGTACTGAAATATCTTGCCAAAAGTCTTCAAAAATGTGTTGATTCCCATAGCACTCCAGTTATGTTCAAGTATTCGTTGTCCAAAATTTACACCATTCTTATAATTAAAAACTCTCCTATTTATAGTAATATGATTGTTATTGTCAAAGTTATCAATAACATTTTCCAAAGCGAAATTACCCAGTAGAGCCCCGTGTCCATCTGCCAAGCCATTGTGGTCTACTACACATCCCTCTATACAGTCATCAGGCAAGTTAGTTAAGATGTTATCAATGCATGAACAAGAGTTATTGCGCATAAAAGTATGAGTATTAATGAGATACCTAAAGTTATAGCATGTCAACAGGCTCATGAACTCATTTCGTCTTTTGCTCTCTGTGAGCATGTCAATATTAAAATCTCCACAAATTACACACTTCCTATTAAATAAATTCTCCAGCAGTTTTTCCAAGCTATTCTACGAAGCCAGACTACGGGCTGCTACTGAGAAATTCTTGATTGAAAAACTCAATAATACTTTGCCCGACTTAGGAATCGAATCCAGAACCTCAAGCTCAGTAGTAGTGGCCACCGTAGGCGCGGGCTTGCGGACGGTGAGCAATGGGTAGCTCACCGTCCGGTAAGGACCAGGCCCGGGTCGACGGCGCGTCGTATTCCACGCGCGCCTCAAAGAGATGTCGTCAGCACAAAGTAGGGGTCCACTAGGGCCGATGCCTGCCGGGGTCGCGGGAAGGTACTTATGGGTCACCGAGGCCCCCGCAACACAGGCAACAGGAAGGAATACGGGTGGGTTTTAGTCAGTAAGAGTCTGACACACCCTCCCGCTCCGCCCAGAGCGGGAGAAGTTATTTGATGATTTCCCACCATCAAAAAAAAAAAAAAAAAAAGCTATTCATAAAATTATCAAAATTTTTAACATTAGGATTACGATAACAACAACAACAAAGATAGAGACCGGAATTAATATCCTTTATACAGCAAATTTCAAAGCTCTCTACTCTATACATTTTATTTATTACATCTACAACTTCAACTTTTCTGTCCATGTATGCTAAGATTAAGGTTCCTCCCCTTTTATTTTTATTTCTAGTATTATAAGATACAAGATTGTAATTTTCTATATTTAATAAATTTACATTTTTATCGTTCAAGAAATGTTCACTTAAGCATACATAGTCTACCCTTCTTTCAAGCGTTTCAAGATAAATGGATAATTCATTTATCTTATTGCTGATTCCACACACATTCTGATGACATATACACAATTTAGATGGAAGATGTGATGAGACTGAATGTTTATTTTTACTTTTACTTTTACGTGATGCCCTAGCAGTATATATATCACTCACGAAAAAAATCTGACTGTTGTGTCTGTTGTGCGACTTCATCAGTTTGTGCCGCGGAACTTACAGATTTAGTTTGTATGAGGATACTGCTATCAATCGATGAGTCATTAGAATCGGTTTGGGTAGAAGCATTTGTAAAATATTTTACTCTACTTTGTTTTTTATATTCTGCCATTTTGGCCATATAATTTTGGTAATAAATTTTGTAATTTTTATGCAAAATTTCTCTATGAATTAGTCGACATGCTTGCAATTTGTTTACATTTTTCGGTTGTCTGACATAATGATTGATATCCAAAGAAATGAACATTGAATTTTCACAGTTATTACACACAAGTTTTACTGAGTTGTTTAACGAATTCGTGTTTACGTAGTCATTATTATAAATCTTACCGACTAGTACATTAGTGGACTTTAATTGGCACAGGGTGTAGTGTAAGTACGTCTGAACTAACATCGGATTTCTGTCATTAGAGCCTGCCAGTATCAGTACAAAATCAGATTTGGTGAAATCAACGCACGTAGATACACAAGACTTCAGTACTTCATCTACAGTAGCATACGGTTTTATAATTGAAGTAACGGAAAAGGAGTCTCCTAAGTAATACTGAAGTATTTTTCTTACACCATATCCTGATTGGTCAGCAAAAATCATGACTCTATTCTTCGCTTTGCTGTTGTTCGCAATGTCTTCTTGTAACTTCTTAACATCACTATTTGAAGAAACTCGCTGCTGGGTTGTGTGTTTAGACGGTTCATTAAAGGCCCCATTCGAGAAGTTAGCATTGTATCCAGTTCCTTCACCTCGTAGGGCTCGTAGTTAATGTGAGAAAATCATCGCTATGAGTATCTTTGCTCAGTGGGGTAGTACGGCGTTGGGTGATATGATTAAATCCTTACCGGACCCTTTATCAAGTAATGTAGATTCTTCTGTTAATATTGAAGGGTCAGATTTTTCTTTTACCATCAGTGTTACATGGGAATTATTGATTGGTGTTATGACAGGACAACCTTTTGATCTTGTTGGTGTAGAGAAAGTGTTACTTTGTAAGTCTTTTTGTAAGCCATTTCGGAAACGTCTCGGAGTCGTGCACTTTCTGTCTGATAAGGTTACTTTTTTATATGCATCAATAGTTGTTTGGCAGTTCCCTGTACCCAATTGTACGCCACTAAGGCCAAACATAACATGACTGATCTTAAAACTATAATGTAATTTAATAACTTGCATGCTCTGTATGTGTACTCATGTTTTCACAAATAAATAATCTTGAATCTTGAATAAAATTACTGTACTACAATAGGTAACGCACGGAGGTTCCAGTTTCCATACTTATCATCACGCACGTAACCTCGAAAGGGGTAGGCAAAGATATTAAGTACAGCCACATTTCGCCCGTTATGTTTATATAAGTCTTTAACATGAATAACATGGGCAAGCCGACTTCAGGTCGAAACCCAGACTCAAGATTGCTTCTGGATAATTCCTGGCAGAAAAACGAATAAGACACTGCTTGACTTTGAAATCTAACTTAATATTCGGCAGGGCAAGAAATCAGCACCCTAATTGCGTGACACACTATCAAACACAATCTGAATGATTTTGAAGTCTACAGTTACAGTTAATCCGTTGCTTCTTAAGTTCGAAAAATGTATCTGCAACAAAGTAAATAACTCAATGAATGTTGTTGAACTGTCAAAATGAAACCATTGCTACTGTGTCTTACGCAATTTCCCCGCTGATTTTTTATTCATATTTGTGAGAGTAGGTGATTCCTTCAAGGGAGCCCGCGGAATTCGAAATTTTTTGCGTTATTTTCAAATTGCAATTGTAGGAAAATAGACTGTTTCGTGAAAATTAACGATTTGTAGATATTTCGAGCGCTATATTGATATTTTAAATCAGAGATTCCCAAATTATTTTGGGCAAAAGACCCCTTTTCCAAAATGAACTGGTACCTCAAACCATAGCCAAATTTTTTTATCTTGTACGCTTATTGACTTGTTGAGTTTTTTAAAAGTACAACAATGATACATCGTATTAGTCATTACGACATTGGCGCCGATTCCCTTGTTCACAAACTAACCTAAATTTAAGTTCAGTGCATCTTTTTCTTTCTATTTCATTAAGAAAAGGACAGAAGATAAATATTAGTTTAGTCCTGTCAAATTAATCAGCGCTTGACGTAAATTGACGTAATTTTAGTAGGCAAGTTTTTAATCACGTCTAAACTTGTGTGGAGTAGTGACGGGCGCTGATTAATTTGACAGGACTAAACTAAAATTTATCTTCTGTCCTTTTCTTAATGAAATAGAAAGAAAAAGATGCACTGAACTTAAATTTAGTTTAGTTTGTGAACAAGGGAATCGGCGCCAGTATCCTGCAAGTTTCAAATAAGAACTTGTCGTTATTAATAGGGGTCGATTTTTAGACCTCGTCGACCCCCAAAATCAGTTTTCGTTTATGTCGGACCTCTGGGAAACTGATTTCAACCCCAAGGGGTCGGTGTGTTAAACGATGAATGCTGCTGAGCAGTTTGTTACGCCATAGTTAAAGCACTAGGAAGTGGTGAAGGGCGGGCGTTTTGGGGACTGTCTTAACCTTTTGACCGCTGCAGTCATAGATGACAGACCAAAATGTGCCCAGCACGCCACGGTCACGACTACATGACAGGTTTTAATAAATAATTCGTAGCTTGGCGCCGAGGGCACGTTTTTACTTTTTTGACGTGGCGGTCAATGGGTTACAGAAATATAATAACAAAAATTTGTAAAATTTTACATGACAGGTTTTAATAAATAATTCGTAGCTTGGCGCCGAGGGCACGTTTTTACTTTTTTGACGTGGCGGTCAATGGGTTACAGAAATATAATAACAAAAATTAGTAAAATTTTATCTCTATGCACTGTCCTGTCTCTGCTGCCTGTATCAAATATTGATGATGGATGGGATTACATAGTTTCGAAAAATGATGTTGTAGAAAGAGATGTTAATATGCAAAAAATTCTAAACTACGTCAAAAAATTTTGAATGCCCAAGAAGACACTGTGGTGCTGTTTCGGTGAACGGCATCGTACGAGCAACGTCTGTGAGGGATAGAATGGAACTGCTGTTAATGCATTAACAACATACCCATATAACAACAGGGAAAAACACATCAAGAAACGTAATAAATATATATTGTATATATACAAATGCAATTAATTAATGGCGCCATTGATATGCCGTTATTTTTAGAAAAGTTAAGGAAAACTCAGTGTTCTTGTTATAATGTTGCCATTTTTAATTTTAGGCAACAAAATATAAGTGTTTGTGAGGCGTCATTATTTTTATATTATTACATGAAGTAGTTGTGGAATTTATTTGTAAAACAAATTGTTGTTGCTTTTTGGTTGTTTATTTATATTAAAAAGTGGTTCCGCACACAAACAAAAGACGAACTATTATTGGTTTTTATTTTACCTATGACTAGGAAAGTATGGTAAAGTAGTTGTATTAATAGTCATGGTGCAAACGAAACTAAGTCTCCTCTGCCCCATTGATGCTGCTAGTCAATGTGCATACGGTACAACGGGAAGCCCGAAAGTCAACCAGTCTTACCAAGGGGTATCGTGTTACCCAGTAACTGGGTTGTGGAGGTCAGATAGGCAGTCCATCCATGTAAAATACTGGTATTCAGCTGCATCCGGTTAAACTAGAAGCTGACCCCAACATAGGAAAAGGCTAGGCAGATATGCTGCAAACAAGAAATATGAAATCCTGTAGGTATAAAAAAAAAATGATGATGTTATGAAAATATACGAAAGAAACTATGACACCCGTAAATCAAACTATTAATTCCATTCTGACCGAAAAGACAACCGAAAAGAATACTCTTGAAAGTAAAACAAGATTCAGCCTATAATGTTCCCATTGCTGGGACACAGGCTTCCTCTCCGTGAGAGGGAGTGGGCCGTAATCCACCACGCAGGCCCAGTGCGGGCTGGTAGATGTCACATGTCTTCGTCTAGGACATGTCGGTTCCCTCACGATGTTTTCCTTCACCGTTTTGAGAGCAAATAATTTACACAAAGTAAAGTGGCTGCATGGGTTCGAACCTACGACCTACAACTCGGTAAGTCGCGGTCGTTCCACCGGGCCACCACTGCTTTTAAAACTTATCTGCTTATTTGTCCAGCTGGCATGGAGTACGAACTGCTTCTGCCTGTAACTTGTCTCTAAATATTCTATGTTTGTATTCGATATTTTATTAGCAGCGTAACCTAACAATGATAATAGCTTAGTGGTGTCACGCACTGACTTTTCGGAATCATGTGCGTATTGTGTAATTATCACCTGCTTAACCTTTTGACCGCCACAGTCATGTATAGATGACAAACCAAAATGTGCCCAGCACGCCACGGTTACGACTACATGAAAGATTGTAAGGAATAATTCGTGGCTTGGCGCCGAGGGCACGTTTTTACTTATTTGACGTGGCGCTCAAAGGGTTAATAAACGCTAAAGGAAAACATCGTGTGGAAACCGGATGCCTGAGAGATATTTCTCGACGGCATGTGAAGCCAAGCCAAAGGCCCATGGGCGGCAAAAAACTGACTTCTGGGGGCTTGCTCTCTAAGCACTAAATCCATAGTTTCAGTCGAAGTTACGGGCGTTTCCTACTCCGTATCACCTACGGACATTAAGATTACTTCGGAGCCCGAACTGAGACTGAATGACAACACGATTTGACAGTTGTCCCTACTCGCAATGTGTTTGTGCCCGTTCGAAAAATTGAATTTGTCACTTGTTTTGACGGGTCAAATTCTTCCGGACGCGCTCGTATCTTCGTTGACAGTTTTAGTTACTAACCAGGGGAACTACCTGGTTAGTCACTAACCACACGAAAAAGAAAGAAAGAAAACCTAACAATGATGTTACTCCGAGGCCCGTGACAACACAGGCAACGGAAGGAACACGGGTGGGTTTTAGTCAGTAAGAGTCTGACATACCCTCCCATTCCGTTCAGAGCGGGAGAAGTTATTTGATAATTTCCCAAATAAAAAAAAAAAGTTTTGTACTCTGCATATAATGTAAAAAAAGTTTTAATAAAGTTGATTTCATATTACTGAAAAAGACAATTTTTTTTTGGAATTGTAGCTCCAAGTATATTTTTTTTCTTTCAAAATCATTTGTTTACATGTTTTGAAACTAAATTGCAAACGTAGCTTATATTTTCGGATGACGATAGGACCAACAGTTGTCTAATAAACTGGTTAACGTCATAATTTTTGGGGGTCTTTTTTAAGGCGGTGTGATACCCCCCTCCCCCTCCGCCGGTGCCTCGGTGCACACATGGCACCGTTGGTCCTGCGCCTGATAGAGCCCCGTAAGTTTCGGATTGCAGTCCCTAAGTGCTATGAGAGTGAAGACGCGTGCAGATTAGCACGACAGGCAGCAATATGCCTGGCGCGTCCGCGCTATCGCTCTAGTCTGCGGGAGTCTTGAGGAAAGAAGGAGTGCACCAGTGTTAGCACACGAGAAATATAATATCTCCTGCGTACCTAGTTAAGTTCCATTAAAATTGGCCGTCGTGACCGTAATTCGGTCGGAAGGTTATCTGATGCCTCTGCGGTAGCTACATCCTCAGCAAAGTACTTCAGAAACCCAAGGTCCCTCCGTGGGATCGTCAGTAACACCAAGGCGTTGCTGGCTGTTGATCGAATGATCAATTTTCCCAACTGTTCGCAAAATAGCGCGTATTTTGCGTACGGTTTTCGGGACGTTGTACTCCACGGAGACCAACTCATTGTACAACACAACAATGCTCTTTAGATCCCAACTCATATAAGGATCACCTTTGTTCCAGATCGCTCGGTTTTCGAGCGAGGATGACTACCACATAAACAGGAAACTGCCCAAAGAATTGCTGCTGAGGATACTCTCGTATCTGGACGTCGTGTCGCTCTGCAGGTGTGCACAGGTGAGCTAGAACTGGCTCTTGTGATAAAGGAACCCCTAGTACAAGAGCCAGGGCTACACATATGTTTGTATCTTGAAGTGAAAATTAATAAATGATTATAAAATGGGCCCTGGCGGCTGAGAGTATGTCATGCTCACTCAGATGTTTCGCTGATGGTGGCGCGCGTGTTGGATCATTTAGCTCCCTTCAAGATGGTTGCTGCTGAATGGTGCTGATCCATGCGTCATGCTCGTAAACGGGCGCCGTCAGTTGGGACTGGTCACCTCTTAGCTTCCTCGGCTTATTTGTAATTACCTATTTTATTTTGAAATTGTTTTTGTTTATTTTGCTACTATGTACGCGTTTTTTCTTTTACATCGTCCTCACATTTAGTTATAAATTCAACATTATTTTTGTACTAATCTTTATGTATCAATATAATTTAAAAGAGTGTCCATGGAGTGTCTTGCTCGTTCTTCTCCATAGGTACCTACTACGCTTTGGAATGGGCAACTAGCTTCATATTTCTAACTGACCGACTCCTTGACAATTCAAAAGTGCCTGTAAATTGTTTAATTGAAATAAATGCTTTGAGTTTGAGTTTTAAAAGTCCAGATTACTGACCTCGAGTTTTGAAAGCTTGATCTAGACCAGTGAATCAAATTTTAGCCAGAAAAAGTATTATCTTCGGCAACTAATAATGAACATGTGAATGTTGTTAATTCACAAAGGAAGATCTATACAAATAAAGAAACAGCTTTTTATTAAAAAAGCTGCATGTGAAAATATGTACGGTACTTATAACAAAAATATGATTTTAAAAATTTCTCTGTTTGTTTGTTCCGTCTAATCCCCGAAACGGCTGGACTGGTTTTGAGGTGACGTTCACTGGCAGATAGCTGATTTTATAAGGAGTAACTTAGGCTACTTTTTTTTAAAGAAAAAGCCGCAGGCGACGCCGCGCGCAGCAACTAGTAACAAATAACAATGTTGTTTGGCAGCAGAAGTACTCTTTTAATTTCTTCTTTTGCAGGTCTGGAATAAATTTTCTGTGTTTACTTGTGCATACACACACCAGTGCGTACATAAATAATAAAACAAATAAATCAACGTTTCAAAAATACTTCATCTATAATCAATAAATGTGAAGTCTTTCAGGCTTAGCATGACGCTTTCTATTTCTACGAAGAATAGACTCAGCTCTTTCTATACAAAGTGACTTTTCGTTTCTCCATTTTTGACATTACACCGTAGAAATCCTTTTAAAATCGGTCATTTTGTCTTTCGTTTCTAACGATCTTTGTCTAGGTCCTTTTTTATGTAGAAGGATTTCTACGGTGCGATGTCAAAAATGGAGGAACGAAATGTCACTTTGTATAGAAAAAGCTGTGTCTATTCTTCGTAGTAATAGAAAGCGTCATGCTAAGCCTGCTGATGTGATTCCTAGACCGAAATAAAAACAAACCGTATATTTGTCTTGCAGGTATCAAAACTGTGGAACATACTAGCTTTGGATGGCTCCAACTGGCAGAGGATAGACTTGTTCGAGTTTCAAAGGGACGTCGAGGTAAGAAACAAAATAGAACTAGAATTACGTTATTGCTAAGTCTCACAAAAGGCAGTCTATGGAATGTCCGATCACCTCAACCTAAAATATAATATAAATAAATAAAAAAAAGCAAGCAAAAATATCCGGACTTTGAAATGGTATAAAAATAACTTGACTTTGTTAGGTCAACAGCGCATCACCGTCAGTAGAATTACGAAACCCGTCTTTACCGCTCTAGACAATGTCAAGTAATGATTTGTCCCCGTTCCCACGGGTGATTTTTTCCCGAGACGATGTTTTTATTGAGCACTGGATTAGCTACGCTTCACGGACCAGCCTCGTCCGTGGATGAGTGACCATCTTTACATACCAAGAACCCTCCGTGCCTCGGAAAGCACGTTACGCCGTTGGTCCCTGCTGTCATTGTAGATCTTTAACAGTCGTTACGGGTCAGAAGCCCGAAAGTCTGACAACCAGTCTTACCAAGGGGTACCGTGTTACCCAGTAACATGGGTTGTGGAGGTCAGGTAGGCAGTCGCTCCATGTAAAATATTGACTGGAAGCTGACCCCCGACATAGTTGGGAAAAGGCAGATGACTGGATTTTCAGCATTGAGAATCCAACTGATCCATCTCCATGAAATAGACCTGGGGGTCTATTTCATTCATTCATTCGTTGCGCGTAGTCCACCAGACTCGATTACTCGAATGAACCCAAAGATTAATACTAGCCCCTGGAGCCTCATGGGGTCATGGGACTACAGAGACCATTGCATATCAAAGAGTAGACCGGGGGGCGCGGTAATGGTCAGAAAGACGCGCCCTTAGGCTATGGAAGGATTGTTAGAGCCGTACCGGATATGCATCATAGAGAAAGCATTCAAACTAAGAAGTTTTTATGGGAAAAATATTTTTTTTTACCCGACTGCCCCAGAAGGAGGGTAATGTTTTTGTACGAAATCTAAAGCGATGCCGTTATTTTTGTTATAAGTAATGATTAAGTATATTAGTTTATTTTGCCATAATATGTTATCTTCGGCTTGCCCACCGCTGTCAGATGACGTCGATCCCCGCCCCGCCCCGACCTCGTCCGCGGATGTGCACCTTATTGTACGTTATATAGAGTTGCAAACCGCGTGGCCCAAAACTCCTATTCGGAGTCAGTGGGGACTGACGGTTGGAGGAGTGCGACTCCTATTCGGTGTGAATGGGGAGTTACCGGAACAACAGCTTCAAGTAAATGTTTAGTGGGCGAGTGGTGTCGAGCTTCCAAGGTTCACCAATCACTTCACAGCAATGTTATATAAAATAAACAAGTGATCAAATCCCTGAAAGATATGCAAAGATCTAACCAGATTAGCTTGCACGGGGCTCAAGCTTGCTCCTCAGGCAATTAGTCTCTCGTATGCACTACATCGCTCGCCTGCGATCAGACACGCCGTATGTTTAGCCCACACCACTTTTGCACTGCATTAATGTATTTTTTGCGGGGCATATAGTCACAACCAAATCAAAACAAAGTAAACACTGATCGATTGCGAAGCCCGACAAGTAACTCAAGCAACATGTGTTGTACACGTTGCACCAGATGTATACTAAAAACTAAGACCAACCAAATGATCCATCTCAGCAAGTCAAAAAAAAATCAGTTTCTCGTTTTTGAAATCTGACCATCGTTTCTTAATTTCTTTAGTTTTAATGATATTGTCTATACTCCACAGGGTCCAGTAATAGAGAACATATCACACAGATGCGGTGGCTTCCTCAGAGAGCTGTCCCTTCGAGGATGCGAGAGCATCGGGGATGGATCCATCAGGTCGCTGGCACAGGTTAGTTTAATGAGACTGCATCACCAGGGATCATCTCACACAGATGCGGCAGCTTCCTGTCCCCTCGAGGATGAGGATGCTAGAGCATCGGGGATGAATCCACCACGTCGCTGGCACATCAGTGTATAATGTCCCCACTGCTGTGATTCAGGCCTCCGCTCTGTGAGAGGGAGCGGGACGTAATCCACCACGCGGACATTGTGGGATGGTGCCGTATCCTCGTAATGATATCGACTAAACGACAGAACACATACCTTTCTTGCTCAATATGGAGAAGCTGGCGTTCAAAACTAATCTTCGTGTAAACATGTTGAATCTTTCATGGACCTTGTTCAATGGAACCATATGTTTTGACTTATTTACTTTTACTATTAAAAAACAAAAATAAATTAAAATAAAATCCTAAGTGGCGTGCACTTCGCAGCCGTCGTTCCATGTGCGGCTTGACAAACTACAGTATTTTGATCTCACGAAGCGACGCGCGCTTTACTTGTGATAATCAAGTGTACAAACACGCTGTGAATGTGTGCGTGAAGACGAATAGACTCAGAACATAACACACACGCACACACACTTCCGGCTAGTCCATTGTCTCGGACGGTACCGAGAGCTCCTGCGCTTACACACACATTCACAGCGTGTTTGTACACTTGGTAAACACAAGTAAAGCGCGCGTCACTATGTGAGATAAAAAACTTACTATATCTTTGAAAGCCAATGTAAAAGTGTCCGCACGCTGTAACTTTGGTGTAGCGGCAACACATTTTAACGTGATGAATTATATTGCCCTAAGTTAAGTTCTAGTATTTCAGGTTTTAAACATAGAACGTCGTCTTTCTCTCTCATACCTGTGTCACAGTCTCCTTATATAGCTTGATGTGTCATATTAACGAGGTACTGTTAGTGGCAGGCAGGAGGATACTGTTACCTATCCCCTTAGTTTTAAATGTTGCCAGATTGGTAGTATTATGCTATGAATTTTTCTTTTATAAACATAACATTACGTCTGTATGACCCGAAGGGCTGAGTTACACCCACATTACGCCAGTTATGTTTAAGCCCGGGCACAAATCCAGACCTCGGGCTGCTACTGAGAAATTCCAGATGGAAAAACCCAATCACATTTTGCCCGAAACGGGAATTGGACGCAAAAATCATAAAAAGTAAAATTATTTATTTCAATTAGACCATTAAAAATCACTTTAGAATACCTAAATTGCCAAGAAAATAAAGTTGATTCTAGTTGTCCCTTCAAAAAGGTAGTTTCGTATGAGAAGAATGGGCAAGAAACACCATAGTAAATCGTTTTACAATCCAATCAAATCAAATCAAAAGTCATTTATTCAAATTAGGCTGAGAATCAGCACTTTTCGAACGTCAAAATTACATAAGACAGTCCCCCAAAAGGCCCACCCTTGACCACTTCCTAGTGGTTTAGTTGGGAAGAAGTGGCGGAACAAACTTCCCAGTAGCTGTCTGTTATATTAGAAATCAATACAATAGTAGGCAAAAATAATTTACACAACGCTAAAACGTTAAATTATTAGGCATATGTCAGCTAGCACACCACTATACCAACAACAGAAAAAACATCGAAAACTATACTCAAGCAGAAATTTAGTAAAACGGAAACAGACATTAATACCTAAATAAAATCCTTCAGGCATAAAGGGCGTGCCCGCTAACATATAGCTATAGCTGTAACTCAGTCACAAATGATAAAATAGGACCATCGAAGTAAAGTAAAGAAACAGTTACTATTAATAACAATAACAAAACCGTGGTCAGCAAGACGACCAGTCACCACAAGCAGCACCCGTTCACGAGCATAACGCAAAGGTCAGCCATTACCCCCCTCGCTATATTTGAGGGAAGGAGGCAACCCGACCCCCGACGCTACCGCAAGCAGTGACATCTAAGGGAGCATGACGAACTTGCTGCCGGTTGCTCAGGCAAGAATAATAATTATGATCAATTGTCGAGCTCGTTCGCTAACCACATATTGCAATAACAAGTCTAGTAGTTAGTGCTCAGAGCGACAACGGTAATAATAATACTACAATAATTTAATGTTTTCATTTTCAGTCATGTCCAAACATCGAAGAGTTAAACTTGAACAAATGTCGGAAGATCACTGATAACGCTTGCCAGGCGCTTGGGAGGAGATGCAAAAAGTTGCAGAGGTGAGCCTTGACAAATTTTCAAAAATAAACTTAATAACTAAACTAAACTAGGATAACCAGACCACGCACAATGAAGGGTCCCGTAGTTGGGATGAATGTATCCCTTAAGACGCTGACAACGCCGCCATGGGATCTGGAGGCAAAAGCCCTCGCGCACGTATGGGAGTGGCGCGATGAGGCGAAACGCCGGGGCGTTAGTCCGCTGCCGCGAGAAATCGCGGCTCAGCGGACGGAGCTCCGGCGGGATCTCATGGCGTCTTGGAAAGTACGGTTGTCGCAACCCAGTGCTGGGCACGCCACGATTGCGGCGATAAGTCCCCTCTTTGAGGAGTGGCTGGAGAGGCGCCACGGCGTCCTCACCTTCCGCCTGACGCAGGTCCTCACCGGACACGGCAGCTTCGGGAGGTTCCTGTGTCGGATAAGGCGGGAGGAAACGTCCGGGTGTCACCACTGTGTGGATCGCCCGGAGGACACGGTGGAGCATACGGTGGAGGTCTGCCCGGCTTGGGCAGAGCACCGCCGTGTCCTCGTGGAGGCGATCGGCGGCAGAGACCTCTCGCGTCCGGCCCTGGTTCAGGCCATGGTACGGAGCGAGAGGGCATGGGCAGCCGTCACCTCCTTCTGCGAAGCAGTAATGCTCGCGAAGGAGGAGGCGGGACGGTTGAGGGAAAGGCACGTGTCGCGCCCTCTCGCCCCTAGCCGCCGCAGGAGACGCCCAGGGCGTCGGGAATCCCGGGCGGATTTCCGGCCACCGTAGGCGCGGGCTTGCGGACGGTGAGCAATGGGTAGCTCACCGTCCGGTAAGGACCAGGCCCGGGTCGACGGCGCGTCGTATTCCACGCGCGCCTCAAAGAGATGTCGTTAGCACAAAGTAGGGGTCCACTAGGGCCGATGCCTGCCGGGGTCGCGGGAAGGTACTTATGGGTCACCGAGGCCCCCGCAACACAGGCAACAGGAAGGAATACGGGTGGGTTTTAGTCAGTAAGAGTCTGACACACCCTCCCGCTCCGCCCAGAGCGGGAGAAGTTATTTGATGATTTCCCACCCTAAAAAAAAAAAAAAAAAAAAAAAAGACGCTGACAACACCTAAACCTCGGTCATTGTCAGATTGCATAGAAAAGAAAGAGAAGCGAGATGACACAACGCTTGTAATTTTTTTGCAAAATATGAAGATTATCTATTTTCTCAAAATCGAGTTAAGTAATCGAAAATAAAAAACAACCAAGTTCCGCATTCAAATAAGACGTTCTTGTTATTAATTAAATACGTAATGTATGTTCACATTTAATACAGATACTTTGGATTAGAACTCAAGGTAAGAGGTTAGTTTAACGTTAGTTTGAATCGAGATTTTTATTCAAAACGTGTTTTGGTAGCAACCAAGTTTTGGGAAATATGTTCAAAATTAATATATATTTTATCCGCTACCACAGACTAGAGATTTTGCATTTTTTTTTTCTTAAGAGAAGCCTATTTTGGCCATTTGCCTCTTGTCAGCGCCTTAAACAAACTTAACATTGTAGTTGAAAAACATGTTTACCCAACCATACATCGATATACGTCACGGTCAATTCTTCAACTGCAAATGTAAGTTGATCGACTGTTTCTCGTTAACTTGTAAAGCCTACTTAGCTGTGAGTTTTCCTTTTAATTTCGTTATATATACCTACTAATGCCATTAATTTGTTCACATATACAAAAACAACCATTTAGCTGGCTGGAGGCACTTGATCTAACACAAATTTGTACTTTAAAGCTTAATATTACGCAAACGGATCCCAAAATCGAAAAATACTTGAACAGCATATCCAAGGATACCCAACACCATGAGATAGACGAGAAAAAAAATATCATCTACACTTAAAATATTGCGGGTCTGTGAACACCATTTTTCGATTCAAGGATTCGTTTGCGTAATATTAAGTGATATTTTTTGTTAGAGTCAAGTGGGCTGTGCCAGCTAAATGGTTGTTTATGGAGATGTGAAAATATCATGGCAGTAGTGCAGATAATGAAATTAAAAGCTACCTGTAGACATCTTAAACACCAAGGAACTCCCACTATTTTCAAGATATAAATAATATACTCGTATACAAGATTTTCTTAATAATTAGTATCTACTACAGTCTGTCACCAATACTACAATCTGTCACTAATTATTTTTGTAAGACTTGCTTTATAAGTGATTACAAATTTGTATACTGCATGTTGACATAATTTATTATCGTATGCCTACTTTACAGGACATAGTGGATCTGTAATTTACCTAACATCTGTATGTATAACCTACGCCCACAATAAAAAGATTTGATTTGGATCCACCTTAATTAAAACGGTTAAAAACCAATTACAATTGAGCATAATTCTGCAAAAACGAACCCACAAAAAAATCTTCTATTTCTGCAGTAATTGTCATGACTTTGCATAGTTAGCGGAGATTAATTTAAAATCTATTAATAGCATCAGTTTTGAATGTATATTGGACAGACTTTGCTATACAGGGTCAAATTCAATTATCTAGCTAAACTCCGCATACGTGGTGGATATTGACATCTAAACACAATTAAATTAAATTAAATGAAATTGTTTATTCTGTAAATAGGATATGAGAATCAGTTTTACACGTCATGTTAAAAAATTAGCTAGATGGAGTCGACATTTCCTATCTGACTACCCCTGAGAAGAAATGGCGAAACAAACTCAAGGGTCAAAGTCTCTTTTAAAGTCCAGACATAATCTTGGTCAGATCATGTGAGGACCATGTAGATCTATGTCTGAAATGGTCTTTTGAGGAAAGAACCACACAAATTTGAGTGGACCTGTCCAGTCAGTGCAAGCATTTGTCAGTAATCGTGTAGCTCAACTCAAAACTTAAGGAGCTCAACGACTCGACGAACAATACCAAGGAAAGGACAATTGGGTTGGCCGCATAAAGAACTCAAAATGCCAGACCATCATTAAAACTAAGAGAAAAAAAAAACAACAAGAAATAAATAAAAATGACCCACATAGTGCTCACATTCACAATAATTAAAGGACAGTAATAAAACAAAAAACAAATTAATTTGATGAATTTTTTGGGGTCATCAACCGCAGGTAGTGTAGTCACTTGAAATATCAGTAAAAACAATTTAATTCTTGTGTAAACTTCACAGACGTAATGGGTTTGGATATCTAAACACTATAAAACAAAAAACCGGCCAAGTGCGAGTCGGATTCGCGCACGAAGGGTTCCGTACCATTATCTATAAAAACGGCAAAAAAAAATCATGTCTATTGTATGGGAGCCCCCTTAAATATTAATTTTATTTTGTTTTTTAGTGTTTGTTGTTATAGCGGCAACAGAAATACATCATCTTTGAAAATTTCAACTATCTAACTATCACGGTTCATGAGGTTCATGAGGGTCCCGTTTTAGAAAGAAAATCATAAAGTGCAGGTTAAATATAAAGACGTTAACAACACTTGTATGAAGTTCGGCTTTGTATAGCGTTGTCTCTGTCTCTCATACCTAAGTGACTCTTTCTTAATAGACTAGATTTGTAGACCATTTATTTTTTGTTAAGGTACTTTTTTGGTCTTTTGTCGACCTTTTTCTTTTCTTTTTTTCTTTGTTAAGTACTTCTCGACAGGCCTACGCTGTCCTCCCATACCTATAAACTTAATTTGAAAACATTGTAAAAGCCAATTTTAAAAGTAAGTTTCTTGCCGGCTCTTCTCCATAGGAAACGACCAATTGGAACCGTGCACCTAGCTTCTGACGTTTCATAAGTACCCATGTAGGTTTATGTGAAATAAAGTATTTTGATTTGAATGCTCGATATTACTTACTGTAACTATGTACGTACATACATAACATACATATAACTTCAAGCAACCCTGTCCTAAAGAGCAGGTTTTAGGATAATGTACCTTGGTGGAAATGAAACGGTCATGATAAAACGCAATAGAACAAGTAAAAATGACAGAATATGTAATTGGATAGCGAGATATAGTGAGTGAAAAATTTTAGAAGGTAGACATTTTCCTTAAGGCGCCGACAAGACGCAAATGACCAAAATAGGCTTGTCTTAGGAAAAAAAAATGCCAAATCTGTATAGTTTGTGGTAGCAGAAAAAAAATTCCAGACCGGGGAACGTGCTCCAAAGAAGGCGAAAACTGTAAAATCGGCTGGAAAAGTTATGGCCACCGTTTTCTGGGATTCACAAGGTGTGATCTACATCGATTACCTCGAGAAGGGTAAAACAATTACAGGGCTTTACTATGCCGATTTATTGGGCCGATTCGACGCCGAATTAAAGAAAAAACGACCCCATCTGGCGAAGAAAAAAGTGCTGTTTCACCACGACAACGCACCGGTTCACACGTCTGCCGTTGCCATGGCCAAATTGGTCGAATTACGCTACGAATTGTTGCCCCATCCACCGTATTCTCCAGATTTGGCCCCTTGTGACTTCTTTCTGTTTCCTAATCTTGAAAAATCACTCGCCGGGAATAGATATGGGTCGAATGAGGAGGTCATCGCCGCCACGGAGGCCTATTTTGCAGAGTTTGACGAAAACTACTTTTCGGACGGGTTAAAAAAGTTGGAGCATCGCTGGGCTAAGTGTATCGAACTAAAAGGAGACTTTGTTGAAAAATAAATTGCCACTTTTCCAAAATTTTCGTTTACTTTTTGTAGGCTAAGTATTTATTGAATGACCTCGTAGTATAGAATTATTTATGAAACTTTATGAATACGACTTTAATGATTGAAATTGCACGTACAGCGCTTGCACCTACCATGACGATTATACTTCAAATTAAGTGCTAAAGCAACGACTTTAAAAAAAAAATATTATTTGAAATATTCAAATGTTAACTATTTATAGTTAACATTTGAATTAACTATAAATAGTTAACATTTGAATATTTCTTGTTTTTCTTTGCGTTCGATGTGTCCTACTGCTGGGCAAAATCCTACCCTTGCTTCTTCCAAACCTTCTATATTTCTTGTATTTTTCAGGATAAACCTGGACTCGTGTTCGAACATCACAGACATTTCGCTGAAGGCATTATCAGACGGATGCCCGGTAAGGTTAATATTTGTGCCATTATTATTTATTTTTTATCTGTCAAGCCATCTCGCAGAGGTCCCATAGACAATTTTAAATTAAATTAGTCGCCAGCCGACGATTACCCTTGTTATTATTATTATTTATGTTTTAATTTCCAAGCTCCTGTTTCTCCTCCTGGTAAGCACTATCCATGAGATCAATTTAAAAGTGGCCAAATTCATTTTTCGTATTTATTATAAAATTATGGCTCATGTAGGCCAGTCAGCAAGTAAATAATATATTATAAGCAGAGTGAACAAGTTGGAATTAAAAAAAAAAACAAGATAACGACCACAAAATAAAGATTATAATGCTATAAAAATAATTTACAAAAATATATCTCAAATAAACACTTGGTCGAGGAAACGAGCTCGCCACTGCAGCTGTCCGTCTGCCCCACTCTTGCGCCTCGTGACGTCATTCATCCGCCACGCCTTCAACCGTAGGATTCTCCGCTAACAATATATAAAAAAAAATCAGATAAAACCTATATTACATAAAATAAAATTTCACAATATTGTAACAATATAGATGCAATTACAATAAAATGAAATGTAAATGAAATTAAAATAAACGAATGATAACTTTAATGGTACAAATTATAAAAGTCACAGAGTTAAAATTTCATATAAAATCAATACAATATCTATAATCATAATTATGACCTCTCCTGTCGAGTCTATTTTTAATCAAGCTCAAACTCAACTAAAAGCATTTATTTCAATTAAACCAATTACAGGCACTTTTGAATTGTCAGTCTGCCAGTTAGTCAGGAAGTTGAAGCTAGTTGTCCATTCCAAAACGTATCTTTAAGGAGATGAACGGGTAAGAAACTCCAAGGACACTCTTTTAAATCAAGATCTACAAATCCTGGGTACATTATTCTTGTTGCTTCTTTATGTATGTGAGAACAATGTAAAACTAAATAAATTAAAAACAATTCAGAATATAAGATTAAAAGATTAAAAATAAGCTCTGGCAGTGGTGGTCCAGTGGTAACGGCCGCGACTTACGAGTTGTATGTCGTAGGTTCGAATCCAAACAGGCGCTTTAAGGTACCAAAGGGTTACCGAGGCCCTTGGAAACACAGGCAACGGAAGGAATACGGGTGGGTTTTAGTCAGTAAGAGTCTGACACACCCTCCCGCTCCGCCCAGAGCGGGAGAAGTTAATTGATAATTTCCCACCAAAAAAAAAAAAGACAGGCGCTTTATTTTGTGTAAATTATTACATCACCACTGCTCTCAAAACGGTGAAGGAAAACATCATGAGGAAACCGGCATGTCCTAGAACCTAAAATTCAAAGACATGTGACATCTACCAACCCGCACTGGGCCCGCGTGGTGGATTACGGCGCCCTGCCTCTCACAGAGAGGAGGCCTGTGTCCCAACAGTGGGAACAATATAGGTTTATTATGCTCTGGCAGTTAATAGATGACCAGTCTCAACTGACGGGGCCCGTTCACGAACTTGACGTGTGGATCAGCACCATCCAGCTCAAACATTTAGTAGGGAACCGAATGATCTAACTACAAAAATCATTCTAATATTATTTATCCTCTTTAACTTATTGACCGCCACGTCAAAAAAGCAAAAACGTGCCCTCGGCGCCAAGCTACGAATTATTCCTTAAAATCTATCATGTAGCCGTGACCGTGGCGTGCTGGGCACATTTGTTTATATTTGGGCTGTCATCTATACATGACTGTGGCGGTCAAAAGGTTAAGTGTTGTTTTATACATGCCTAAGATAAAAACTTTTATATTTCAAGCTCCTAACACACGTAAACGTGTCGTGGTGCCAGGCCATCACAGAGAATGGCGTGGAGGCGTTGGCGCGCGCCTGTCCCAGACTCAAGACTTTTATATGCAGAGGTACGTCAATCTACTCAATAAAAATCTTAAATCCACCGAGAAACACAGAATAGAATTGAATACTCTTTATTATTTACAGTCAGCGTCAATAATATCGAGACGAACAGACTGTTCAAAATTATCTAAAACAACTATGAAAATTAAACATTAACTCAATTACACAAGAACTGTTTCAAAATGAAGAAAGTATCGACAACTGTCATTCTGACAAGAGTTTTATCAAATCGAGATAAAGTTTAATTTTCTTAGTTGTTGACATCATTTTGAACAGTCGGTTCGTTCCGATATTTTTGACGCTGACTGTACACCATAAAAATTACAGATATAAATGTTGACATTTTACATAGGGTGACACAGTGGGCGGTCTTATCGCTAAAAGCGATCTTTTACAGATAACCTTTGGATAGATTAAAGGGAGAAGGAGAGACAATACTGCAGGTAGTCAGTGGAGTACCAGTTACATATACAATAAATAAATACATACATGCATAAAGCATATACTTGTCTACATAATATATATGACGGAGAAGGTACGTCTCGCTCGTTACCATCAGCCATATTTTAACTACTGTGGGCGTACAATGGGAATTGTTGGTTATTGCACAATAGAAAAACCGTTTGCAGTTTACATCAAATTATAACTTACGATCAAATAATCACTCTGGCTATTCACACACTGTAGGTACACGACACAACTATACGGAACGCGCGACAGTTTCTAAACGTGTTCACTCCTTGACCGCCTCCGACAAACTGCACTTAACTCCGGTCGATCGTTATGTTGTAGACTCTGTCGAGCGCCGCTTGGTGGCGCTGGCGTCCCGATTAGTGAAACGAGTGACTAACGTATTTCCGACATATATTATACATATATACGACATAAACATGAAACAAAATCATGAAGTATAATAAGTAATGATGATGTTTTAAGGAGAGAGGAAGTGTTTTTTTACCTGAATTTTAAAAGTGGACAAAGATTGAGCACGCCTTATCGACACGGGCAAGGCATTCCATAACCCTACTGCTTGAACTGTAAAAGATTTGTCGTAAAAGCTAGTGGAATGCATCGGCATCTCTAGTCTTAAGTTTTCCTCACAGCCTAAACCCCTGAGGCTAGAAGCATGAAATTTTGCACATACATACAGGTTATAAAATTAACCTTAATTATCAAATGAAAATCATCTTTAAGGTGATTTAAAATTAGAACTTCGGGTTCAAGTAATATGATAAACGAATCATACATACATACATAAACTCACGCCTTCTTCCCATGGGGGTAGGCAGAAACTATAGAACGCCACCTGCTACGCTCCTTACATACTCCTTTTGCTTCGTTTACGTTCATACATCTGGTCATACACGCACGCCGGTTGCGAGTACTACGCACCTGACCTTTCTGAAGATCATCACCAATTGGGGAAATTTTGCACAAGAATTTAGTACAACGAAATTGAGCTTAATGGAAGGATTTTTAGATAATTGAGTCCATTGTATGGGTATGGGTAGTTTGTATGGAAGTTCGTCATTTTTGCTGATGGGAGACCCTATCGGGCACACGGCTTGAATATTAATTAAAACCGGCCAAGTGCGTGTCAGACCACGCGCAATTGTACTAGCAAACATTCTAACTGCCAATTTAAGTTGGTCAACTATTACTACAAGTAAACACTTGTAAAGCATACTTAGCTGAGATAGTCTTCCTTTTAACTTCGATGCTATTGCCGTGAGTTTTTTCACATAACCAAACACATCCATTTAGTTGGTGGGGACGACGACGCCAACACAAACTTGACTCTAAAAAATATTAGCAATTTAAAGCTTAATATTCCGCAGACGGATCTCTAAATCGAAAAATGATTTTCATACACTCGCAATATTTTTAAGACCTTTCCTACGATACACATTAGGATAGACGAGAAAAAAATGGGAATTGCTTGTAGGAGCTGAAAAATTTTTTTTTTTTAAGATTTTATTTTAGCACTTTGTCGGCGTAATTAATATGAATACCCATGCCAAATTACAACTTTCTCATGTCGCAGCCAACTAGCTTAATTAGCCGATGAGTTAACAGCCTAACCGTTAGAAGTAGCGCTCGGCGGCCGCTGCCGCAGCACCGCTCGCTTCGCTCGCTCGGCTCGCGCGCGTTTGGTCACAGTTCTAACCTAACCTAACCCATTTGATCGGAGTGTTCCGAGTTAGTTACTGTTACCACTTCGGCTCGCGTGGTTAGTCACAGTTCTAGTTCTCCTTCAGCTATTTAATTGGGTGCCGGCGTTTAATGAACGGCCTGGGCGTCCAATTAGCTGGCTAATTTAACCAGATGGCTGCAACATATATTACTTATAGTCATTTATTTAACCACTTTGTCGGCGTGATTAATATGAATAATGGGTATTCATATTAATCACGCCGACAAAGTGGTTAAATAAATTACAAATTTTTGCCAAATTACAACTTTCTGGTATATTTATCAATCAAAATCAATCAACTCAGCCTATAACAGTCCACTGCTGGACATAGGCCTCTCCCAGGCTGCGCCACAACACCCTGTCCTCCGCCTTCCGCATCCAGTCTGTCCCAGCCACCTTTTTAAGGTCGTCGGTCCACCTAGCTGGGGGGCTCCCACACTACGCTTGCCGATACGCGGTCTGGTATTATATATTATATTACATAGTATTTCTAGTATATTTATTACTTTCTAGTATACCAACGCACGTGTAACAAACACGTGCGTTTTTAATCGCTAGTTCACTAAAGTTATTTAAATGCGAATTATGTTTTCGTTCGAGTACCCACTGCAGTGCCCACACGTATTTAAACTATGTCGGATCGTGAAGAAGACCCGACGTTTCAGATATCAGTCACACATGTTGCGACATGTACTTAAATACGAAAGTAACTCATCTGTCCTTTTCACTTTTGGCTGAACGGATTGGCACGCAGATTTTAATCTCGGTAGTACGTTCCCGTGGGATTTTTAAATCTTTTAAAATGTAATATTTTCTATTTTACTTACAGGTTGTAAAAACGTGAACGACAACTGTGTTTCGACACTGGCGACATACTGCCCAGATTTATCAGGACTCAATACACAGGGATGCGATGTAAGTATCCTTACCTATTATAATATAAAGTCCCCCGCCGCTTCTGTCTGTCTGAACGCGATAAACTCAAAAACTACTGAACGGATTTTCAAACGGTTTTCACCAATAGACGGAGTGATTTATGAGGAAGGTTTATGTGTATAATTCATTAAGGTTTTGTGTAAATTGACTGATTATCGAATATGACGATTACTGTTGAAGATGTCGGAAAAATCATGCCGACTGGAAGCTTTACTGGCGTGTGCCGCGTTAACCGTACGAGACACTAACATTTATGTTCTACAGGATTGTACATCTTAAAGTGGGGCTTGTGGCTAAGTAATAACAGCCGCACGGGTCGATCGATCAGGTTACGCTACGCTTGCCGCGGTTGATCCGTGGATGGGTGACCATTTTTACATACCAAGACCCCTCCGTGTCTCGAAAAGCACGTTAAGCCGTTGGTCCCGGCTGTCATTTGTAGATCTTTACAGTCGTTACGGGTCGTCAGAAGCCCGGAAGTCTGACAACCAGTGTTACCAAGGGGTATCGTGTTACCCAGTAACTGGGTTCTGGAGGTCGGATAGGCAGTCGCTCCATGTAAAATACTGGTATTCAGCTGTATTCGGTTAGACTGGCAGTCGACAACCATAGTTGGGAAAAGGCTAGGCGATGAGGATTGTACATCTTAAAAAGTTCAACAAAAAAGTCCACGATACCATATATGTCTGTCTTCTAAGATTAACCCACAGTAACCATTTTAATCTTTCAGAATTTGATAGAAAAGTCATTGTTATTTTAACTGGTATCATATTAATGCTTATCCTATACAATGTTATTTAAATTGGGCATTTAATTTAATTTAGATGAAATTAAAATATGCCTTTACAGTATATCATTTAAATGAATGCTTTAAAAGACACACACAACACAGAGACAGATTCAAAATTACGCGTAACATAATAGTTATGGTTGACGCGGCGTGCGCAGAGCTCGGGTATGAGGTATGCGATCGCTTTCGTTTCCTCTTAATTCCGGTAGTACGTTCCCGTGGGATATTTTCCGAAATCGACGCGGGCGAAGCCGCGGGCAAAAGCTCATCTTTCATAAATAATAAAAAGACTTTAAATTCGGTGTGAACCGAATTTAAAAAGTCTTTAGTCTTTGTCGAAAAACTCGATGTACATACAAAAAAATACATACAGACGAACATAGAACCTCCTCCTTTTTGAAGTCTGTTAAAAACTAGCATTATTTCTTATACCTTATACTTACAAAGATTTTTGACATGCTGGGTCGTGGCAAAAAGTCACCTCTTTTTTTTTTTGAGGGTGGGAAATCATCAAATAACTTCTCCCGCTCTGGGCGGAGCGGGAGGGTGTGTCAGACTCTTACTGACTAAAACCCACCCGTATTCCTTCCTGTTGCCTGTGTTGCGGGGGCCTCGGTGACCCATAAGTACCTTCCCGCGACCCCGGCAGGCATCGGCCCTAGTGGACCCCTACTTTTGTGCTGACGACATCTCTTTGAGGCGCGCGTGGAATACAACGCGCCGTCGCCCCGGGCCTGGTCCTTACCGGACGGTGAGCTACCCATTGCTCACCGTCCGCAAGCCCGCGCCTACGGTGGCCGGAAATCCGCCCGGGATTCCCGACGCCCTGGGCGTCTCCTGCGGCGGCTAGGGGCGAGAGGGCGCGAAACGTGCCTTTCCTTCAACCGTCCCGCCTCCTCCTTCGCGAGCATTACTGCTTCGCAGAAGGAGGTGACGGCTGCCCATGCTCTCTCGCTCCGTACCATGGCCTGAACCAGGGCTGGACGCGAGAGGTCTCTGCCGCCGATCGCCTCCACGAGGACACGGCGGTGCTCTGCCCAAGCCGGGCAGACCTCCACCGTATGCTCCACCGTGTCCTCCGGGCGATCCACACAGTGGTGACATCCGGGCGTTTCCTCCCGCCTTAACCGACACAGGAACCTCCCGAAGCTGCCGTGTCCGGTAAGGACCTGCATCAGGCGGAAGGTGAGGACGCCGTGGCGCCTCTCCAGCCACTCCTCAAAGAGGGGACTTATCGCCGCAATCGTGGCGTGCCCAGCACTGGGTTGCGACAACCGTACTTTCCATGACGCCATGAGATCCCGCCGGAGCTCCGTCCGCTGTGCCGCGATTTCTCGCGGCAGATAAGTAGATGTATCTCGAATGGTACAAATTGTAGTCCCTGCGCCGTGTCAAGCATTTTGTCAGGCACGTAGGTACTAGAAATACAAGAAAGAAGCATATGTTACCAAGAAAAGAAGAGCGACTGTGTACTCGCACTTGGCCGGAAAAGCCGGCCAAGTGCGAGTCGGACTCGCGCACGAAGGGTTCCGTACCATTATCTATAAAAACGGCAAAAAATCATGTTTGTTGTATGGGAGCCCCCTTAAATATTTATTATATTCTGTTTTTTAGTATTTGTTGTTATAGCGGCAACAGAAATACTTCACCTGTGAAAATTCTAAATCAACTCAACTCTCTAACTATCACGGTTCATGAGATACAGCCTGGTGACAGACGGACAGACAGACAGATAGACGGACAGCGGAGTCTTATTAATAGGGTCCTAGGGTCCCAGGTTTTACCCTTTGGGTACGGAACCCTAAAAAAAGATCAAACATGTTGTAACTTGCCGAAATGAACCTTATTTTTGTCTAGAACCTTTTAATATTCAATCATTTTGAATATTTTTATTGTTTGTTATATATAATTTCGCCAAAAATATGTAATTACCTCAGTAAATAATAATAATCTTAAATATGTGATTACTTCGGTAAATCAAAATAATAATCTTATAATATGTGATTACCTCGATAAATAATAATAATAATCTTAAAATTTCTTTAAAAAAATACCTGCTAACTTTTGTTCTAGATATAAAACTAAGAGTTTGAATATGTATTCCTTGGGGCCTTGTCAGTCATTTCTTATAGAAAATAACTCTAAACGTGCAAATAACTGTAACCGGTGGCTGACATGACCTGAACAGATATTGAGTCTGTCAGGCACCGGTGGCTGACATGGCAATTAACGTGTTAAGATTTTATTGTAAAGTCGCCAGCACATAAAGTTACCACAAACCATCAAATTTCTCCAAATGATTTTAAACCTTAAAGTGTTGAAGGTTAAGTTCCAAATCGAATGTGCTGGCGACTGTACCATATACTCAGAAATAAATTATATTCAATTTTCTTGATAAACGTTTTAAAGTATTTTTGTCCTATCCACAGCAACTAACAGACGACTCAATATCCAAACTGGGCCCGGCGATGCGCCGGCTGTGCGTGTCGGGCTGTCCCCGGCTAACGGACACCGCTCTGTCGGCCATCGCGGCGAGATGTGCCGATATTGTGACCTTAGAACTTGCGCAGTGCAGTCAGCTCACTGATGCCGGATTCCAGGCTTTGGCTAGGGTGAGTGGGGTTATATTTTTAGTAATTGCTTGGACTGATGCCTACACTGTCCTCCCATACCTATTAACACTTTGAAAAGATTGTTTCCTACCATCGTCTCCTTGGAGGAGGTCCTCCCGTCTCACCGACTAGCACATTCTGAATTGTTTTTAATTTATTATTTTTACATTGTTCTCACATATAGAAGCAACAAGACTAATGTACCCAGGATTTGTAATATCTTAATTTAAAATAGTATCCTTGGAATTTCTTGCTCGTTCATCTCCATGGAGATCTACGTTTTGGAATGGGCAACTAGCTTCAACTTTCTGACTACCTGACCGACTTTGACAATTCAAAACTGCCCGATTTTTTTACAGCACGCACGGTCGTTAAGCCGTCGGTCCCGGCTGTCATTTGTGAATCTTTGACAGTCGTTACGGGTCGTCAGAAGCTCGAAAGTCTGACAACCAGTCTTACCAAGGGGTATCGTGTTACCCAGTAACTGGGTTGTGGAGGTCAGATAGGCAGTCGCTCCACGTAAAATACTGGTATTCAGCTGTAACCAATTTGACTGGAGCCGACCCCCACATTATTGGGAAAAGGCAGGCAGATTATAACTCATTTAATAAACGTCGTCATATATAGGTACTATTGCATCTACCTAGCTGATGTTTTCCGAAAAAAATAATAAATAATAATAATAAAACTTTATTTGCCAAAATGTAGGTGTACAAAGTAGTATGATGTTATTATAATTGTGGCCCGTTCACATTCTACCATTACATGTGGTGTGCAAATATTTAATTTGAGAATACATTAAATTACTAAAAATGTAGGTGTACAAAGTAGTATGATGTTATTATAAATGTGGCCCGTTCACATTCTACCATTACATGTGGTGTGCAAATATTTAATTTGAGAATACATTAAATTACTAAAAATGTAGGTGTACAAAGTAGTATGATGTTATTATAAATGTGGCCCGTTCACATTCTACCATTACATGTGGTGTGCAAATATTTAATTTGAGAATACATTAAATTACTAAAAATGTAGGTGTACAAAGTAGTATGATGTTATTATAAATGTGGCCCGTTCACATTCTACCATTACATGTGGTGTGCAAATATTTAATTTGAGAATACATTAAATTACTAAAAATGTAGGTGTACAAAGTAGTATGATGTTATTATAAATGTGGCCCGTTCACATTCTACCATTACATGTGGTGTGCAAATATTTAATTTGAGAATACATTAAATTACTAAAAATGTAGGTGTACAAAGTAGTATGATGTTATTATAAATGTGGCCCGTTCACATTCTACCATTACATGTGGTGTGCAAATATTTAATTTCAGAATACATTAAATTACTAAAAATGTAGGTGTACAAAGTAGTATGATGTTATTATAAATGTGGCCCGTTCACATTCTACCATTACATGTGGTGTGCAAATATTTAATTTGAGAATACATTAAATTACTAAAAATGTAGGTGTACAAAGTAGTATGATGTTATTATAAATGTGGCCCGTTCACATTCTACCATTACATGTGGTGTGCAAATATTTAATTTCAGAATACATTAAATTACTAAAAATGTAGGTGTACAAAGTAGTATGATGTTATTATAAATGTGGCCCGTTCACATTCTACCATTACATGTGGTGTGCAAATATTTAATTTGAGAATACATTAAATTACTAAAAATGTAGGTGTACAAAGTAGTATGATGTTATTATAAATGTGGCCCGTTCACATTCTACCATTACATGTGGTGTGCAAATATTTAATTTGAGAATACATTAAATTACTAAAAATGTAGGTGTACAAAGTAGTATGATGTTATTATAAATGTGGCCCGTTCACATTCTACCATTACATGTGGTGTGCAAATATTTAATTTGAGAATACATTAAATTACTAAAAATGTAGGTGTACAAAGTAGTATGATGTTATTATAAATGTGGCCCGTTCACATTCTACCATTACATGTGGTGTGCAAATATTTAATTTCAGAATACATTAAATTACTAAAGATGTAGGTGTACAAAGTAGTATGATGTTATTATAAATGTGGCCCGTTCACATTCTACCATTACATGTGGTGTGCAAATATTTAATTTGAGAATACATTAAATTACTAAAAATGTAGGTGTACAAAGTAGTATGATGTTATTATAAATGTGGCCCGTTCACATTCTACCATTACATGTGGTGTGCAAATATTTAATTTGAGAATACATTAAATTACTAAAAATGTAGGTGTACAAAGTAGTATGATGTTATTATAAATGTGGCCCGTTCACATTCTACCATTACATGTGGTGTGCAAATATTTAATTTGAGAATACATTAAATTACTAAAAATGTAGGTGTACAAAGTAGTATGATGTTATTATAAATGTGGCCCGTTCACATTCTACCATTACATGTGGTGTGCAAATATTTAATTTGAGAATACATTAAATTACTAAAAATGTAGGTGTACAAAGTAGTATGATGTTATTATAAATGTGGCCCGTTCACATTCTACCATTACATGTGGTGTGCAAATATTTAATTTGAGAATACATTAAATTACTAAAAATGTAGGTGTACAAAGTAGTATGATGTTATTATAAATGTGGCCCGTTCACATTCTACCATTACATGTGGTGTGCAAATATTTAATTTGAGAATACATTAAATTACTAAAAATGTAGGTGTACAAAGTAGTATGATGTTATTATAAATGTGGCCCGTTCACATTCTACCATTACATGTGGTGTGCAAATATTTAATTTCAGAATACATTAAATTACTAAAGATGTAGGTGTACAAAGTAGTATGATGTTATTATAAATGTGGCCCGTTCACATTCTACCATTACATGTGGTGTGCAAATATTTAATTTGAGAATACATTAAATTACTAAAAATGTAGGTGTACAAAGTAGTATGATGTTATTATAAATGTGGCCCGTTCACATTCTACCATTACATGTGGTGTGCAAATATTTAATTTGAGAATACATTAAATTACTAAAAATGTAGGTGTACAAAGTAGTATGATGTTATTATAAATGTGGCCCGTTCACATTCTACCATTACATGTGGTGTGCAAATATTTAATTTGAGAATACATTAAATTACTAAAAATGTAGGTGTACAAAGTAGTATGATGTTATTATAAATGTGGCCCGTTCACATTCTACCATTACATGTGGTGTGCAAATATTTAATTTGAGAATACATTAAATTACTAAAAATGTAGGTGTACAAAGTAGTATGATGTTATTATAAATGTGGCCCGTTCACATTCTACCATTACATGTGGTGTGCAAATATTTAATTTGAGAATACATTAAATTACTAAAAATGTAGGTGTACAAAGTAGTATGATGTTATTATAAATGTGGCCCGTTCACATTCTACCATTACATGTGGTGTGCAAATATTTAATTTGAGAATACATTAAATTACTAAAAATGTAGGTGTACAAAGTAGTATGATGTTATTATAAATGTGGCCCGTTCACATTCTACCATTACATGTGGTGTGCAAATATTTAATTTGAGAATACATTAAATTACTAAAAATGTAGGTGTACAAAGTAGTATGATGTTATTATAAATGTGGCCCGTTCACATTCTACCATTACATGTGGTGTGCAAATATTTAATTTGAGAATACATTAAATTACTAAAAATGTAGGTGTACAAAGTAGTATGATGTTATTATAAATGTGGCCCGTTCACATTCTACCATTACATGTGGTGTGCAAATATTTAATTTGAGAATACATTAAATTACTAAAAATGTAGGTGTACAAAGTAGTATGATGTTATTATAAATGTGGCCCGTTCACATTCTACCATTACATGTGGTGTGCAAATATTTAATTTGAGAATACATTAAATTACTAAAAATGTAGGTGTACAAAGTAGTATGATGTTATTATAAATGTGGCCCGTTCACATTCTACCATTACATGTGGTGTGCAAATATTTAATTTGAGAATACATTAAATTACTAAAAATGTAGGTGTACAAAGTAGTATGATGTTATTATAAATGTGGCCCGTTCACATTCTACCATTACATGTGGTGTGCAAATATTTAATTTGAGAATACATTAAATTACTAAAAATGTAGGTGTACAAAGTAGTATGATGTTATTATAAATGTGGCCCGTTCACATTCTACCATTACATGTGGTGTGCAAATATTTAATTTGAGAATACATTAAATTACTAAAAATGTAGGTGTACAAAGTAGTATGATGTTATTATAAATGTGGCCCGTTCACATTCTACCATTACATGTGGTGTGCAAATATTTAATTTGAGAATACATTAAATTACTAAAAATGTAGGTGTACAAAGTAGTATGATGTTATTATAAATGTGGCCCGTTCACATTCTACCATTACATGTGGTGTGCAAATATTTAATTTGAGAATACATTAAATTACTAAAAATGTAGGTGTACAAAGTAGTATGATGTTATTATAAATGTGGCCCGTTCACATTCTACCATTACATGTGGTGTGCAAATATTTAATTTGAGAATACATTAAATTACTAAAAATGTAGGTGTACAAAGTAGTATGATGTTATTATAATTGTGGCCCGTTCACATTCTACCATTACATGTGGTGTGCAAATATTTAATTTGAGAATACATTAAATTACTAAAAATGTAGGTGTACAAAGTAGTATGATGTTATTATAAATGTGGCCCGTTCACATTCTACCATTACATGTGGTGTGCAAATATTTAATTTGAGAATACATTAAATTACTAAAAATGTAGGTGTACAAAGTAGTATGATGTTATTATAATTGTGGCCCGTTCACATTCTACCATTACATGTGGTGTGCAAATATTTAATTTGAGAATACATTAAATTACTAAAAATGTAGGTGTACAAAGTAGTATGATGTTATTATAAATGTGGCCCGTTCACATTCTACCATTACATGTGGTGTGCAAATATTTAATTTGAGAATACATTAAATTACTAAAAATGTAGGTGTACAAAGTAGTATGATGTTATTATAATTGTGGCCCGTTCACATTCTACCATTACATGTGGTGTGCAAATATTTAATTTGAGAATACATTAAATTACTAAAAATGTAGGTGTACAAAGTAGTATGATGTTATTATAAATGTGGCCCGTTCACATTCTACCATTACATGTGGTGTGCAAATATTTAATTTGAGAATACATTAAATTACTAAAAATGTAGGTGTACAAAGTAGTATGATGTTATTATAAATGTGGCCCGTTCACATTCTACCATTACATGTGGTGTGCAAATATTTAATTTGAGAATACATTAAATTACTAAAAATGTAGGTGTACAAAGTAGTATGATGTTATTATAAATGTGGCCCGTTCACATTCTACCATTACATGTGGTGTGCAAATATTTAATTTGAGAATACATTAAATTACTAAAAATGTAGGTGTACAAAGTAGTATGATGTTATTATAAATGTGGCCCGTTCACATTCTACCATTACATGTGGTGTGCAAATATTTAATTTGAGAATACATTAAATTACTAAAAATGTAGGTGTACAAAGTAGTATGATGTTATTATAATTGTGGCCCGTTCACATTCTACCATTACATGTGGTGTGCAAATATTTAATTTGAGAATACATTAAATTACTAAAAATGTAGGTGTACAAAGTAGTATGATGTTATTATAAATGTGGCCCGTTCACATTCTACCATTACATGTGGTGTGCAAATATTTAATTTGAGAATACATTAAATTACTAAAAATGTAGGTGTACAAAGTAGTATGATGTTATTATAATTGTGGCCCGTTCACATTCTACCATTACATGTGGTGTGCAAATATTTAATTTGAGAATACATTAAATTACTAAAAATGTAGGTGTACAAAGTAGTATGATGTTATTATAATTGTGGCCCGTTCACATTCTACCATTACATGTGGTGTGCAAATATTTAATTTGAGAATACATTAAATTACTAAAAATGTAGGTGTACAAAGTAGTATGATGTTATTATAAATGTGGCCCGTTCACATTCTACCATTACATGTGGTGTGCAAATATTTAATTTGAGAATACATTAAATTACTAAAAATGTAGGTGTACAAAGTAGTATGATGTTATTATAAATGTGGCCCGTTCACATTCTACCATTACATGTGGTGTGCAAATATTTAATTTGAGAATACATTAAATTACTAAAAATGTAGGTGTACAAAGTAGTATGATGTTATTATAAATGTGGCCCGTTCACATTCTACCATTACATGTGGTGTGCAAATATTTAATTTGAGAATACATTAAATTACTAAAAATGTAGGTGTACAAAGTAGTATGATGTTATTATAATTGTGGCCCGTTCACATTCTACCATTACATGTGGTGTGCAAATATTTAATTTGAGAATACATTAAATTACTAAAAATGTAGGTGTACAAAGTAGTATGATGTTATTATAAATGTGGCCCGTTCACATTCTACCATTACATGTGGTGTGCAAATATTTAATTTGAGAATACATTAAATTACTAAAAATGTAGGTGTACAAAGTAGTATGATGTTATTATAATTGTGGCCCGTTCACATTCTACCATTACATGTGGTGTGCAAATATTTAATTTGAGAATACATTAAATTACTAAAAATGTAGGTGTACAAAGTAGTATGATGTTATTATAATTGTGGCCCGTTCACATTCTACCATTACATGTGGTGTGCAAATATTTAATTTGAGAATACATTAAATTACTAAAAATGTAGGTGTACAAAGTAGTATGATGTTATTATAAATGTGGCCCGTTCACATTCTACCATTACATGTGGTGTGCAAATATTTAATTTGAGAATACATTAAATTACTAAAAATGTAGGTGTACAAAGTAGTATGATGTTATTATAAATGTGGCCCGTTCACATTCTACCATTACATGTGGTGTGCAAATATTTAATTTGAGAATACATTAAATTACTAAAAATGTAGGTGTACAAAGTAGTATGATGTTATTATAAATGTGGCCCGTTCACATTCTACCATTACATGTGGTGTGCAAATATTTAATTTGAGAATACATTAAATTACTAAAAATGTAGGTGTACAAAGTAGTATGATGTTATTATAATTGTGGCCCGTTCACATTCTACCATTACATGTGGTGTGCAAATATTTAATTTGAGAATACATTAAATTACTAAAAATGTAGGTGTACAAAGTAGTATGATGTTATTATAAATGTGGCCCGTTCACATTCTACCATTACATGTGGTGTGCAAATATTTAATTTGAGAATACATTAAATTACTAAAAATGTAGGTGTACAAAGTAGTATGATGTTATCATAAATGTGGCCCGTTCACATTCTACCATTACATGTGGTGTGCAAATATTTAATTTGAGAATACATTAAATTACTAAAAATGTAGGTGTACAAAGTAGTATGATGTTATTATAAATGTGGCCCGTTCACATTCTACCATGTAACGTTGTTGCCTTGCAGGTAGAAAAAAAACAACATATTGTTGGAAGCAAGGTACATCTGTTTAATTAAAAGTATATAAATATGATTACAAAATATTTAATATTTAAATATGTTAACGTGAGTTCCCGATATCGAGCGCGTGTGAAGTTCTAGCCCGCCTAAAGAAAAACCACTATCCTGGTAGTTCCCAGAACGTAGGTGACTGGTGGCAGCCAAGTAGGTAGGTTGGTCTTCCAACGGCGGTTAAGGCAGCTTGTAGGGTCGACCAGCCTCAGCCCTCGCAGCGACGGTACCAAAAAACTCCGGTACGGAAGAACCCTGGAATTTCCGGAATTGGACATTTTAGAAAATGACCGAATTCATGCTACTGACTGCAACATCCTGACAACCGTTGAACGTGGAATCTACGGTGGAAAGCGGCGTTCTAGCATCAATTAGCTATCCAGATGAAGCAGTCTAATCAGCGTGGTACAATTTTAAAAGCATGATGAATGACTAGCAGAAAAATGATAACTAGTGATGTAGGGTAGGTGAGAAAAAATATAACAAAATTTTATATCAGAATTTACGGATACATAACCACCTCCTACTAATCAAAACAAAGAATACATTTAAAGGAAGAAGATAATTATTTAAAAAGTAACTGTTATGATCCGTTACACCTATGTTACGGTCACTCGGTAAAATCACAAAGTTAAGGTAGTGTTTAAAATGACGATCACAACCAATACACTAACGTAAAAAACACATCGGCAATTCGAATGACATGAAGCTGATTATAGCAAACAGCGTATATTTTTAGCAAGTCATGCAGCGAATACTTAAAACTAGTTATTATAAGTTTTGCAACACTCACCCGATTTGGGGTTACACTGAATTAAATATTATTTAATTTTAATAGATGTAGCACACACGTTTGAACTTTGTAACTTTTCAAAATGTTGTTCGTTGCGTAAAGATGGTAGTGGCAGGTACAATTAATAGATCGCTAGACACGGTCACTCTGCTCCGTAGTGTCAGGTCAAGCCGCCGGTCGAGATTGTTCCACGGACCGCTGGAAGTGCGCGAACTTTAACGACGCGCATGGAGAGGGGAGACGCCTACCAACAAACCAGTTTCGTGCGCGAAGCTCGCCACAATATTTTATAAAACTGATTGGAATGTTTAGTTATTTATATATCAGTTGCAAGCGTAAACTATTCATTAAGTAGGTTTGCAAATAGTTAATAATTATAGATATAATCAACGTATAACGTTACAGTATCCCCCTTTTTAGCGTAGGATTTTTCCTAAGTAAAATCCACTGCTACTGCTTCTGAAGTCATCTGATTAACGTTACTCATTCATTCCTATCCCTAACATTCATCATTCTTTTTTTTTCTTTCATCGTTTGATCGGCAGCAACACTTTAGCTCATGTGTTACCGCATGCTATCATTCAGAGGGTCTTGGTTTAAATACTGCACAAAACACTCCCGAGAATCAAATGCAATTTTTGCAGTAACATTGTAAGTACAGAGCAGTCCACACATAACCAATCCCATACTGATAATATTCTATACAAAACTTTGTAGAATACCTATGGTGTAGAGCCATTGGTATAGGGAAAAGAAATTCATGGGGTTGAACCATGATCGCTTTCTTACTATGGTTGTAGGACCGATAGTATAATTAGTACTACAGAATTTAATGATGTGATAGACCGTCATTCTATAAATAGTCTTTGTATATGGTAAGAATATACCTAGAATTTAAATAAATAATAATATAGCAGTTAGTATTTGGTTATGTGTTGGTAGATGGTTTTAGCAATACGTACGTTAGGGTTGGTAATTGATTACAATATATTAAATTTGTTTTAACAACAGTATGAATGTACATAGTTAGCTAGATAGTTGCAATCATCGATTTGTATTAACTTTCCTCGTTTAGTTAAGTATTTAGTTTTCGCTTTAGTCTTTGTAATTAGTTAACTTGATATCTTTAATATGCCATTTCCCGATAGGTTTTCCAGACGTATCCGCCAATTCGTATACTAATGGAGATTTTTTTCCAATAACTTGACACTTAATAAATTTAGGAGCCAACTTCTTATTGAAATATTTATCTTTGTCACTTTGATAGAAAGTTCTCTTCCATACAACATCACCTATATTAAACTCTGCAGTTTTCCTACGTAAATTGTAAGACTGGCAGTTTCTAGCATGTGCCTGGAGAAGCGCTGCTTGCACCTTGTTAAAGATAGAAGATAAATAGCCTAGGTTTTCTGCATACGAATCGCGAGGTACAAAAACAATGTCTTCATCGTTTTCCGAGTCGACATGCTGTGAACCACAAGTAACCAGTTCACGTCCGTATACAAGAAATGACGGAGTATAGCCCGTTGCTTCGTTTACAGAACTATTTACTGCAAACTGAATCTTTGGTACTAGTAGATCCCAGACACGTTGATCGTCTACAATAAATGTAGAAATGGCAGTCATAATAGTTTTGTTATAACGTTCAACTGTGTTGATGTGAGGTGAGTATTTTGGAGTAAAATGTAAATTGGGAATTTTGTATTTGGTAATCAGTCTTTTGAGAGTAGCGCTAACAAACTGTTTTCCGTTATCAAGTATAATAGTAGAGGGTATCCCATGTACGAGAATTACGTTCTCCTCAAGGATTCTAGTAATAATTTCCGCGGTTGCCCGCTTAATTGGAAATAAAAGGCAATATTTACTAAAACAGCACGTAATCACGAATATGTAGCAATTTTGTTTTCTTGATGGAGGCAAAGGTCCGACTAGATCTACACTAATAGTTTGGAATGGCCTAGAACATACTTTAGGCTCACCCATTTTGCCTAAAGGGGCATGGTTTTGATGCTTATGAGCTATGCACGCATCGCAAGCTGAAATAAATTTCTGAACATCCGCGTGCATGCCTGGCCAGTAATAACATAAAGCGAGCCGTCTATACGTCTTAAAGACACCCAAGTGCCCTGCAGAAGGTTCGGAATGGTGCTTTTCCAATGCAGTACTACGGTATTCCGCAGGTACTACCTCCTTCCATTCAAATTCTCTACGCAACGGACACATAGTTTTCATATACTTATACAGTTTTCCGTTTTTTATTAAATAGTTAGGAAACGAGGTAGGAGAAGACTGGCAACCATTATAAATGTTGAGATACCACGCGTCAGTAGTTTGCGTATTAATAGGAAGACTATCAACAGCGGTAATAGGTACAGAACGTGATAGAAAATCTGGAACTACGTTTTCAGATCCACGGCGGTGTCTTATTTCAAAATTATACGCAGATAGTCGTACACCCCATCGAGCTAATCGACCTGTAGGGTTATTTAGTTTTAAAAACCATTTAAGGGCAGAATGGTCCGTGTAGACAACAAATTTTTGGCCATTTTCCACATAACAGCGCCAATGCTCAACCGCTATTAGAACAGCAAGAGCTTCACGCTCGGTAGCACTATAGTTGCGTTCTTGATTGGACAATGACTTGCTCATGTAGGCTATGACTCTCTCCTCACCATTAATATTTTGGGTCAACACACCACCAATACCGTAGTCACTCGCATCGGTGTGAATTTCGAATGGTTTTGAATAATCGGGACACGAGAGTACCGAAGCAGAAACTAAGCATTCTTTCAATTTATTAAAAGCTATGTCAACTTCCTTAGACCATACAAACGATGGTGCTTTTTTGCTTTGTGAGGTTAGTTTGTTCAATGGTGAAGCCAAAGAACTAAAATTTGGTATAAACCTTCGATACCAAGAAGCTGCGCCCAAGAATCGACGAACTTCTTTTCTATTAGCGGGGGTAGGATAATTTTTAATTGCATCAATTTTTTCTGGGTCAGCATGTAAACCGTTAGCATCGACTACATAACCCAAATATTTTAGTTTGTCTCGGAAAAATTGACTCTTTTTATAATTTATAGTTAAGTTAGCAGATTTTAGTTTTTTTAAAACAAGAAGCAGTAGAGAAATATGCTGCTCAAAAGTAGAAGACACTATTATAATATCGTCGACAAATACAAAAACGCGATGTTCAAATTCTGGTCCATAAAACAAAATGTCAACTAAACGTTGTTGTGTGGCTGGTGCATTAGTAAGACCAAATGGCATAGATTTGAACTGGTAAGTGCCACGGGTTGGTATGTAAAACGCGGTCTTGCATCTGTCCTGCTCACTGATCAATATTTGCCAAAAGCTTTTAGATAGATCTAAACTGGTTAAATATTTAGCGTCGCGTAAATTATCAAGGATCTCAGAGATGTAAGGCAAATTATACGCATCTTTTTTTGTGACGGCGTTTAATTTTCTACTGTCTAAGCAAAATCTAAGCTCACCAGTTTTTTTAGGTGTGAGTAGTACTGGTGATGACCATGGGCTCTCAGCAGGTTCAACTACATCATCTCCCAGCATCTCATCTAGTTGCTCCACTAATATGCGTTGCTTCTCTGGAGACATTCTATAATACCTTTGACGAATGGGGGCAGCTTCTCCAGTGTCAATGGTATGCGTTATTAGAGAAGTACGACCAAGACCTTGTACTTCGTATGATATTTCACGGAACTGCGATATGATATTATCTGCTGTAATCCTCTGGTCTTGTGATAAATGATCATACGACTGTAGGTGTTCTGAGCAATCAGACTTCAGTTCAGCTAACTGAGCGTCTGATGGATTTAAAAAGAGAACAGTGTTTAAGTGACTAGGGAACAAACCGAATTTACGCCAAAAGTCCATGCCTAAGATTAATGAATTTTTTATTTCCGGAATAATGTGGACATTTAAATTATGTGTTTGATTTTCTAAAGTGAATGGTAATGAAATAAATCCTAAAGATGAAAGTTTCTGCCCACCCGCTGCAACAAATGTCGTAGATTGACATATGTTCCATTGGTAATTAGATGGAATAAAACTCTTATGGAAGTCATTTCCCATTATAGTCACTGCAGAACCTGTGTCTAGTAACCCAATAACAGGTTTACTGCCAATACTTATTGGAACATAAGGCCGTGTGTAGTCCATACTATTATTACGGATTGAAGAAACAGTATAGCAAGAGCAAAATTTTGAGACAGTTTTGAGCCAATTATCCCAGTCATTCTTATCGAAATTGGTGCTATTACTGTTTCCGCAACCCTCACCGCTTAGTTTTTTGTTGCGTTAGAGTGACAATTAGGACATTCTGGAAACTTGACATCTTTCTTTCCGCATTTAAAGCAAATAAGAAAGTGTGGTTGTTTACATGAACCCAGTGAATGTGATTTAGATCTACATCTAGGACAGTATACATTTTTGTTCTTTTCCTGAGATACATGAGCCATTTCATTGACGTGTAAATTTGAATTAGTATCACTAGTATTTTTAGTTTTGTAGTTATTATTTTCAAAAGTATTTTTAGAGTAGTTAGATTTATAATTAGAATTAGTATTTTTATAATTACTAGAATTACTATTGCTAGGCTGGTTTTTATATGCGAATTCTGGAGCCAAGGTTTCTGCACTATCTTTAGGCGGTTCGCGATACTGTTTAAGTTTAGTTTGTATGTTTTCGTAGTTCCTACATAATTTTTGTAAACTACTTATATCGGTTATATCCGCAGATGATGCGAGCGTACTTGCATAGCAAGGTCGAATGTTGTGCAACAATATATCTAATTGATCTTCTTCTGGCAACTTTCTATCCAAACGGGAAAACATGCCACGCATAATAGAAATGTAAATAGTTATATTTTCTAGTTCACCCTGAGTGCGTGATCTTATTTCCGATAAAAATTTGTAGTCGAAGTCACTTTGGCTAAAATCTTGCCTAAGCAAAGAAACAATGTCATCCCAGGTACTAGCCTGATCTTTAACACATCTGAACCAATGAAGAGCATCGTCCGTGAATATCTCGAAAGCCAAAGAGAACATTTGTTCACGAGGTATAGCTCTGCTCAAAATAAACTCTTCCACCTTCTGAATAAATGCACGGACGCAAGTTTTTCCGGAGTATTTCAGTTTGCTTATTTCTGAAAACAGCCTACGCTCGCAACTGACAGGGACATTCACTAGGTTTGTTTCAGGAACCGGTTCCGTTTGAGTAGATACCTGAGCCTGAGTAGACAAAGCAGTTTGTGGCCTAAGTAAGGTCATATCTTTGTATTGAGTATTGAAATTGGACAAGCAAATTTTATAGACCTCCGCTACGTCACTGGTTGAGTAATTAATTCGATTAAGTCTATGATATACGTGGTGCAATAAGATTTCGGTGCGTGTGAACAAATTCTTTTCAAATTTAGATTTAAGGGTAATTATGTTATTATGAGACTTTAACAGGGACTCTTTGACCGCTTTTAAGTCATCTTTAGGATCTAAATGTGATTCTAAAATATCCTCAGAGGGTAGGATAGGAATCAATTTAACAATTTGTTTCCGCAGCTCGTTTACAGAATCGGCACATACACCACCACGAACTGCTACTTCATATTCCAATTCTGCCTTTTGTAATGATAAAAATTTTATGGGATAGGACATTTTTGTAAATTTAAGAAAATATACGACAAGTTACCCGAGAGGTGTGTGTTGCAAAATTCACAAAACAAAAAAAAATAAAATAAATGTTAACACAGTAACATAACAAAATCAGGTACTCAGGCTAACAAACGTGAATATAATAAAAAAATGTGGGTAGTATTTTATTTTTTAACAGTTTTTAAATTTAAAATATTTCAAGATTTGATACGATAGAATAGAAAAATTTCACCTTTGACAGCCTGTAATCAAGTTATAAACACTAACACTACTGACATAGAAAGCCAACACCAAGAAACTAAAAAAATGCCTAGCAGAAGAGAACTAAACACGGCTCGATATCTACCACTAGTATGGGCGCCACTGTAACGTTGTTGCCTTGCAGGTAGAAAAAAAACAACATATTGTTGGAAGCAAGGTACATCTGTTTAATTAAAAGTATATAAATATGATTACAAAATATTTAATATTTAAATATGTTAACGTGAGTTCCCGATATCGAGCGCGTGTGAAGTTCTAGCCCGCCTAAAGAAAAACCACTATCCTGGTAGTTCCCAGAACGTAGGTGACTGGTGGCAGCCAAGTAGGTAGGTTGGTCTTCCAACGGCGGTTAAGGCAGCTTGTAGGGTCGACCAGCCTCAGCCCTCGCAGCGACGGTACCAAAAAACTCCGGTACGGAAGAACCCTGGAATTTCCGGAATTGGACATTTTAGAAAATGACCGAATTCATGCTACTGACTGCAACATCCTGACAACCGTTGAACGTGGAATCTACGGTGGAAAGCGGCGTTCTAGCATCAATTAGCTATCCAGATGAAGCAGTCTAATCAGCGTGGTACAATTTTAAAAGCATGATGAATGACTAGCAGAAAAATGATAACTAGTGATGTAGGGTAGGTGAGAAAAAATATAACAAAATTTTATATCAGAATTTACGGATACATAACCACCTCCTACTAATCAAAACAAAGAATACATTTAAAGGAAGAAGATAATTATTTAAAAAGTAACTGTTATGATCCGTTACACCTATGTTACGGTCACTCGGTAAAATCACAAAGTTAAGGTAGTGTTTAAAATGACGATCACAACCAATACACTAACGTAAAAAACACATCGGCAATTCGAATGACATGAAGCTGATTATAGCAAACAGCGTATATTTTTAGCAAGTCATGCAGCGAATACTTAAAACTAGTTATTATAAGTTTTGCAACACTCACCCGATTTGGGGTTACACTGAATTAAATATTATTTAATTTTAATAGATGTAGCACACACGTTTGAACTTTGTAACTTTTCAAAATGTTGTTCGTTGCGTAAAGATGGTAGTGGCAGGTACAATTAATAGATCGCTAGACACGGTCACTCTGCTCCGTAGTGTCAGGTCAAGCCGCCGGTCGAGATTGTTCCACGGACCGCTGGAAGTGCGCGAACTTTAACGACGCGCATGGAGAGGGGAGACGCCTACCAACAAACCAGTTTCGTGCGCGAAGCTCGCCACAATATTTTATAAAACTGATTGGAATGTTTAGTTATTTATATATCAGTTGCAAGCGTAAACTATTCATTAAGTAGGTTTGCAAATAGTTAATAATTATAGATATAATCAACGTATAACGTTACAACCATTACATGTGGTGTGCAAATATTTAATTTGAGAATACATTAAATTACTAAAAATGTAGGTGTACAAAGTAGTATGATGTTATTATAAATGTGGCCCGTTCACATTCTACCATTACATGTGGTGTGCAAATATTTAATTTGAGAATACATTAAATTACTAAAAATGTAGGTGTACAAAGTAGTATGATGTTATTATAAATGTGGCCCGTTCACATTCTACCATTACATGTGGTGTGCAAATATTTAATTTGAGAATACATTAAATTACTAAAAATGTAGGTGTACAAAGTAGTATGATGTTATTATAAATGTGGCCCGTTCACATTCTACCATTACATGTGGTGTGCAAATATTTAATTTGAGAATACATTAAATTACTAAAAATGTAGGTGTACAAAGTAGTATGATGTTATTATAAATGTGGCCCGTTCACATTCTACCATTACATGTGGTGTGCAAATATTTAATTTGAGAATACATTAAATTACTAAAAATGTAGGTGTACAAAGTAGTATGATGTTATTATAAATGTGGCCCGTTCACATTCTACCATTACATGTGGTGTGCAAATATTTAATTTGAGAATACATTAAATTACTAAAAATGTAGGTGTACAAAGTAGTATGATGTTATTATAAATGTGGCCCGTTCACATTCTACCATTACATGTGGTGTGCAAATATTTAATTTGAGAATACATTAAATTACTAAAAATGTAGGTGTACAAAGTAGTATGATGTTATTATAAATGTGGCCCGTTCACATTCTACCATTACATGTGGTGTGCAAATATTTAATTTGAGAATACATTAAATTACTAAAAATGTAGGTGTACAAAGTAGTATGATGTTATTATAAATGTGGCCCGTTCACATTCTACCATTACATGTGGTGTGCAAATATTTAATTTGAGAATACATTAAATTACTAAAAATGTAGGTGTACAAAGTAGTATGATGTTATTATAAATGTGGCCCGTTCACATTCTACCATTACATGTGGTGTGCAAATATTTAATTTGAGAATACATTAAATTACTAAAAATGTAGGTGTACAAAGTAGTATGATGTTATTATAAATGTGGCCCGTTCACATTCTACCATTACATGTGGTGTGCAAATATTTAATTTGAGAATACATTAAATTACTAAAAATGTAGGTGTACAAAGTAGTATGATGTTATTATAAATGTGGCCCGTTCACATTCTACCATTACATGTGGTGTGCAAATATTTAATTTGAGAATACATTAAATTACTAAAAATGTAGGTGTACAAAGTAGTATGATGTTATTATAAATGTGGCCCGTTCACATTCTACCATTACATGTGGTGTGCAAATATTTAATTTGAGAATACATTAAATTACTAAAAATGTAGGTGTACAAAGTAGTATGATGTTATTATAAATGTGGCCCGTTCACATTCTACCATTACATGTGGTGTGCAAATATTTAATTTGAGAATACATTAAATTACTAAAAATGTAGGTGTACAAAGTAGTATGATGTTATTATAAATGTGGCCCGTTCACATTCTACCATTACATGTGGTGTGCAAATATTTAATTTGAGAATACATTAAATTACTAAAAATGTAGGTGTACAAAGTAGTATGATGTTATTATAAATGTGGCCCGTTCACATTCTACCATTACATGTGGTGTGCAAATATTTAATTTGAGAATACATTAAATTACTAAAAATGTAGGTGTACAAAGTAGTATGATGTTATTATAAATGTGGCCCGTTCACATTCTACCATTACATGTGGTGTGCAAATATTTAATTTGAGAATACATTAAATTACTAAAAATGTAGGTGTACAAAGTAGTATGATGTTATTATAAATGTGGCCCGTTCACATTCTACCATTACATGTGGTGTGCAAATATTTAATTTGAGAATACATTAAATTACTAAAAATGTAGGTGTACAAAGTAGTATGATGTTATTATAAATGTGGCCCGTTCACATTCTACCATTACATGTGGTGTGCAAATATTTAATTTGAGAATACATTAAATTACTAAAAATGTAGGTGTACAAAGTAGTATGATGTTATTATAAATGTGGCCCGTTCACATTCTACCATTACATGTGGTGTGCAAATATTTAATTTGAGAATACATTAAATTACTAAAAATGTAGGTGTACAAAGTAGTATGATGTTATTATAAATGTGGCCCGTTCACATTCTACCATTACATGTGGTGTGCAAATATTTAATTTGAGAATACATTAAATTACTAAAAATGTAGGTGTACAAAGTAGTATGATGTTATTATAAATGTGGCCCGTTCACATTCTACCATTACATGTGGTGTGCAAATATTTAATTTGAGAATACATTAAATTACTAAAAATGTAGGTGTACAAAGTAGTATGATGTTATTATAAATGTGGCCCGTTCACATTCTACCATTACATGTGGTGTGCAAATATTTAATTTGAGAATACATTAAATTACTAAAAATGTAGGTGTACAAAGTAGTATGATGTTATTATAAATGTGGCCCGTTCACATTCTACCATTACATGTGGTGTGCAAATATTTAATTTGAGAATACATTAAATTACTAAAAATGTAGGTGTACAAAGTAGTATGATGTTATTATAAATGTGGCCCGTTCACATTCTACCATTACATGTGGTGTGCAAATATTTAATTTGAGAATACATTAAATTACTAAAAATGTAGGTGTACAAAGTAGTATGATGTTATTATAAATGTGGCCCGTTCACATTCTACCATTACATGTGGTGTGCAAATATTTAATTTGAGAATACATTAAATTACTAAAAATGTAGGTGTACAAAGTAGTATGATGTTATTATAAATGTGGCCCGTTCACATTCTACCATTACATGTGGTGTGCAAATATTTAATTTGAGAATACATTAAATTACTAAAAATGTAGGTGTACAAAGTAGTATGATGTTATTATAAATGTGGCCCGTTCACATTCTACCATTACATGTGGTGTGCAAATATTTAATTTGAGAATACATTAAATTACTAAAAATGTAGGTGTACAAAGTAGTATGATGTTATTATAATTGTGGCCCGTTCACATTCTACCATTACATGTGGTGTGCAAATATTTAATTTGAGAATACATTAAATTACTAAAAATGTAGGTGTACAAAGTAGTATGATGTTATTATAAATGTGGCCCGTTCACATTCTACCATTACATGTGGTGTGCAAATATTTAATTTGAGAATACATTAAATTACTAAAAATGTAGGTGTACAAAGTAGTATGATGTTATTATAAATGTGGCCCGTTCACATTCTACCATTACATGTGGTGTGCAAATATTTAATTTGAGAATACATTAAATTACTAAAAATGTAGGTGTACAAAGTAGTATGATGTTATTATAAATGTGGCCCGTTCACATTCTACCATTACATGTGGTGTGCAAATATTTAATTTGAGAATACATTAAATTACTAAAAATGTAGGTGTACAAAGTAGTATGATGTTATTATAAATGTGGCCCGTTCACATTCTACCATTACATGTGGTGTGCAAATATTTAATTTGAGAATACATTAAATTACTAAAAATGTAGGTGTACAAAGTAGTATGATGTTATTATAATTGTGGCCCGTTCACATTCTACCATTACATGTGGTGTGCAAATATTTAATTTGAGAATACATTAAATTACTAAAAATGTAGGTGTACAAAGTAGTATGATGTTATTATAAATGTGGCCCGTTCACATTCTACCATTACATGTGGTGTGCAAATATTTAATTTGAGAATACATTAAATTACTAAAAATGTAGGTGTACAAAGTAGTATGATGTTATTATAAATGTGGCCCGTTCACATTCTACCATTACATGTGGTGTGCAAATATTTAATTTGAGAATACATTAAATTACTAAAAATGTAGGTGTACAAAGTAGTATGATGTTATTATAAATGTGGCCCGTTCACATTCTACCATTACATGTGGTGTGCAAATATTTAATTTGAGAATACATTAAATTACTAAAAATGTAGGTGTACAAAGTAGTATGATGTTATTATAAATGTGGCCCGTTCACATTCTACCATTACATGTGGTGTGCAAATATTTAATTTGAGAATACATTAAATTACTAAAAATGTAGGTGTACAAAGTAGTATGATGTTATTATAATTGTGGCCCGTTCACATTCTACCATTACATGTGGTGTGCAAATATTTAATTTGAGAATACATTAAATTACTAAAAATGTAGGTGTACAAAGTAGTATGATGTTATTATAAATGTGGCCCGTTCACATTCTACCATTACATGTGGTGTGCAAATATTTAATTTGAGAATACATTAAATTACTAAAAATGTAGGTGTACAAAGTAGTATGATGTTATTATAAATGTGGCCCGTTCACATTCTACCATTACATGTGGTGTGCAAATATTTAATTTGAGAATACATTAAATTACTAAAAATGTAGGTGTACAAAGTAGTATGATGTTATTATAAATGTGGCCCGTTCACATTCTACCATTACATGTGGTGTGCAAATATTTAATTTGAGAATACATTAAATTACTAAAAATGTAGGTGTACAAAGTAGTATGATGTTATTATAAATGTGGCCCGTTCACATTCTACCATTACATGTGGTGTGCAAATATTTAATTTGAGAATACATTAAATTACTAAAAATGTCATAATATTCCTTCAGTTATCACTATAATCGTTACAAACAGTCAGATTAAATTAATTAATTGCAAATATTTAATTTCACAATAGGTACATTATATAATATAATATAATATTGTTAAACATTCTGGTGTTGAAATCTCTGCACGCAAAAAAAAAAACCATTCACACATGAATGGTTTTTTTTTTTAGAAAAATGCTAATAGTTTTGGTTTTTCTATAGAGTTGCAAGATGATAGAGCGAATGGATCTCGAGGAGTGCGTCCTGATCACCGACAACACGCTCGTCCACCTGTCAATGGGATGTCCTAGGCTGGAGAAATTGGTGAGTAAACTTACGTCGAGCTGTGCCTTTTAGTACATGAATACTGTAGGATTTATTTGAAAGTGACCTAAGCAGAAAAAAAGAAGCAGAAACGTGGTCGCTTACAATGGGCCTTATTAAAAGGCTAAAAGTCACTCAAAGGGCAAAGGAGAGGGTTAAGCTTGGAGTTTCCCTACGTGATCGAATCAGAAATGAAGAGATCCGCAGGCGAACCAAGGTTACCGACATAGCCCGAAGAATTGCCAAACTTAAGTGGCAGTGGGCAGGGCACATTGTTCGCAGAACAGATGGCCGATGGGGCCGAAAGGTTCTGGAGTGGCGACCGCGTACCGGAAGACGTGGCGTTGGAAGGCCTCCTACAAGGTGGACCGATGACCTTGTGAAGGCCGCAGGAATCCGCTGGATGCGGGAAGCACAAAACCGGTCGAAGTGGCGGTGCTTGGGGGAGGCCTATGTCCAGCAGTGGACTTCTTTCGGCTGAAATTATGATGATGAATGATGACCTAAACAGTATCCTAGCCAGAGAATACGTTTTGGTTAATATGAAAAACAAGTTAAGGCGCAGATATATGATTTTAGTGGCTTTTAAATCTGCTATTACGCCTTCATATATTGCAAGTAAGTTATGCAAAAAATGTATGTTAAACTAGAACGCGTACACATAGTAATACATCTATTATTCCAGGCAGTGGAAGCGTGCTGGGCCCATAATCTGTTAAATTATTAATAATAAAATTTTTTTTTTAATCTGCTGTCAAAAATATTATTATTATTAATAATTAAAAAATTAAATAATTAAAAAAAATTAAAATATTATTATTATTATTGACGACAATAGTCCTATGACTATTGTCGCCAATAAACCTGATATAGTGGTGATAGATCGATTAGCGCGCCGCGCAATGATAGTCGATGTTACCATTCCACATGACGATAACCTCGTGAAAGCTGAGAAAGAGAAACAAATAAAATATCTGCACTTAGCACACGAGGTTATTGACATGTGGAATGTGAAGTCGGCTGTCATTGCCCCGATTGTCGTAACGGCCTCTCTCGAGACTCTCGCTAGGCGGCTGGATCAAGGGCCTGATTCAAAAGGCAGTACTCCTCGATACGGCTCGCATTGTGAGGAGGTTCCTATCTCTGGAGCCCTAACCACCGGTAGCTTGGACCCTGCTCCCGCCACCAGCGGACCACTATTTTTAATATTTTTAAATGTTTTTTTTTTTAATATTTTTTTAAAAAATATTTTTAAATATATATTATATGTAAAAAAAAAATAAACTACATAATCATTTTATTCAGAAGTTCATATAGAAATTACCTAGAAGTTACATAATTATTATGTAATTAGTAAGAAAATGTTAAACTATGTCTAAAATAAATCTAGTATATAACTTATATAGATTGGTTAAGGTTCTAATTGAATACAACAATTAAACGGGGTTTTTGTTAAAATAGCAGTTTTATATTGAATAATAGCAAAAATACACGAGCGACACACGCGAACTATGAAATGGCAGTGCAAAAGGGAAGGGCGAGATACGAGGGCGGGTCAATAAGTCCGTGACTTTTGGAATAAAACACAGATTTTTTGATAAAAAAATAATTTTATTTTTTAACGTAGTCTCCCTTGAGCTCTATACACTTTGTCCAACGCTTCTCCAATTTTTTTATCCCTTCCAAAAAAAACGATTTGTCGAGGTCCTCAAAATAGGCCTTTGTTTGCGAGATGACTTCATCATTGGAGTCAAATCTTTTTCCACCAAGCCATTTCTTCAGGTTTGGGAACAAGAAGTAGTCGGTCGGAGCCAAATCTGGAGAATAGGGCGGATGAGGGAGCAATTCATAGCCCAATTCATGGATTTTTGCCATGGCAACTGCACATGTGTGCACCCTTGCATTGTCTTGGTGGAAAAGAACTTTTTTCTTGGCCAAATGAGGTCGGTTTTTTTTCAAATCGTCATTGAATCGGTCCAATAAATTGGCATAATATTCCCCATTGATTGTTCTTCCCTTTTGAAGGTAGTCAATGTGGATTATCCCGCGTGCATCCCAAAAAACAGTCGCCATAACTTTATTGGCTGACAAACCCACCTTGGCCTTCTTCGGCGCCGATTCACCCTTAGAAACCCACTGTTTTGACTGTTGTTTGGTCTCTGGTGTGTTGTGATGGATCCATGTTTCGTCCACGGTTACAAAACGGCGCAAAAACTCCTCCATATTGCGATTAAACAACGCCAAACCTTCCTGTGAAGTTGTTACACGATTGCGTTTGTGGTCGACTGTGAGCAAACGCGGCACCCATCTTGCGGAAAGCTTTCTCATGCCCAAGTGATCATTCAAAATTGAAACCACTGAGCCATGCGAGATCCCTACGGCTTCCACAATCTCTCGCACTTTCAATCTTCGGTCGGCCAACACCATATCGTGAATTTTTTCGATTGTTTCGGGTGTAGAGATTTCAACTGGGCGTCCAGGACGTTCGGCATCTTCAGTGCTTGTACGGCCACAACGAAATTCAGTAAACCACTTTTTTACCATTGAAATCGATGGTGCAGAGTCCCCATAGTATTTATCAAGCTTAGCCTTGGTCTCGGTAATGGTTTTTTTTCGCAAGAAATAATGCTTAATAAGCACACGAAATTCACTTTTTTCCATTTTCTCCTCAAATTAGTGAGTAGTCTGATAAAAATAGCTGTCAAACACAAACTAACTGACGCAGCAAGTTTAAATTTTGACAGGAGTCAACTGACAGATGCCTGTTGACAGGAGCAGTGTTGCTGTTTCAGTAAAGAGGTCAGAAATTCAAAAAGTCACGGACTTATTGACCCGCCCTCGTAGCACATCAAAAAAGAGTTGGCTATATGACAGTGACCACAGATTACAAAAGAACATTCTAATGTCATGTGAACAAGGCTACATATATACAAGATTATATTTAAAAAATACAGCAACTCGGTAATAGTAGGCAACGGTGCGGTTTAAAGGAAGATGTAGTGACAATTTGAAAAGAGTATGCTTAGATGGTTTGGTCATGTTGAGAGGATGAATGAAAGGCGACTAACAAAAGGTACAAGGCAGATGTGAGTGGAAATGCCGGGAGGGGACGACCCAGAAAGACAACAAGTGACATTATTAATGATGTTCTTCAAAAAGGTCAGGTGCGTAGTACTTGCAACCGGCGTGCGTGTATGACCAGATGTATGAACGTAAACGAAGCAACAGGAGTATGTAAGGAGCGTAGCAGGTGGCGTTCTATAGTTTCTGCTACCCTGTATGTATGTATTAAAAATATATGTAAATCTAATATAATATTGTTATCATTCCAGACGTTATCCCACTGCGAATTGATAACAGACTACGGTATCAAACAGTTATCATTGTCGCCGTGCGCCGCTGAACATCTCACCGTGCTAGGTGAGTTGACCAGATTATTTAATTGGTTCATCACATCAAAGAAACAGAGTTAACAGCGCTTTCTTGGCGCTTAAGACAATGCAATTTTAGGGCATAATTCTCAAACATGATGTATGATCCGACAACAAATTTGTCATATTTTTTTAGTACTTCATTTAATGAAGTCACAGTAAAAAAAAATGTTTAAATATCTAAAAAAAAGGCGTACGTTTTACGGAAAACAAGAAACGTCCACAAAACCCTGTCGTAAAAAATTGTGGCGACATCTACATCGCCACATGCGAACTACGCAACACCCTGACGTCACGCAAAATCCTGCATCGCGCAAGCAGAGTTTACCGCGCAACTAGCGTATATCAACCGTGGGGCAGTAGCCCACCAGACACGACACCGTCTGGTCAGAGGATACTCCCTCTTCTATGGATGAGTGAACTTTACACCCTGTTCCTCATACCTGTATAAAATAAACTGCTGGTACTGTATTTTTTAATAATATGAATAACTTAGTTCACAAGTGATCCGTATTGATGATAAATGTCACATATACTTTTGTTATTTTTCGTTCTCTTGCCCGTCTGCTGAATCTTGTATTTTTCTAATATTATCACCAGAGATCGGATATTCGGATCATGCATATTTACCTAAAGTTAATTTTTAGCTATGAAAGTAACAAGCGGCTTCTTAAAAATCTTTTTTTTTTAAAGAGGCCACGAACAACGGGAATGCATAACTAGTCCGGTGTATAGTATGGAAGCGACTTCTACAAAAATATTTATTAAAAAAAAACCCGGGATTATTGGATTGCATATTTATTTAAAATTAATGTTTCTACCTACTTTACATCATAATATTAGGTAGGTACATATGCATCCAATTACATATGTGGTCAGAAAAAACATAAAATTTTTCGATTCGGGAATGGCGGGCGGGATTTTCGCGATCCATACAAAATTGCATTCCATATAAGCTAACATTTGAAAGTAAGTTAATATACATTCGATTCTATAATCAGAAACCTAAATTTGTATTCCCGGAGCCGCGGGATTTTGCGATACAAAAGCGCATTCCATATTAGCCAACATCTCAACTTTAGGTGAATATGCATCCGAATATCCGATCTCTAATTATCACTTATCAGTCAGTATAATATTAACCTATGTTTTCTTAGGAAATAGAATAAAATTATCTGATGGACAACTTAATTGTTTTTGTACTACTTTTTTGCTGTGTATTTGCCTTATAAATATTTTTAACTGACTTAAATAAACGGAAATTCTGTAGTCGACGAAATTTTTATTTTCTTCACCTAAAATAATTAACAATTCTGCCTGCAGGTCTAGACAACTGCCCCCTAGTGACAGATGGTGCTCTAGAGCACCTGATCTCCTGCCACAACCTGCAGCTGATCGAGCTCTACGACTGTCAGATGGTGAGCAGGAACGCTATCCGAAAACTGAGGGTATGTACTCCTCATGATAATGAAAGAAAATAAATTTAATCGACCCAGACTAATGCTAGATATACACGCAACCACTTTAGTCGCCAGCCAATGGGGTATTTGACAGTTCTTTTTAAATTCGAAACCTAAAAAAAAAATTTTTGAAGCGACATTTTGGATGGTATTGAGTTATATACACATTATATTATTATTGTTATTTATTCGGATTCAGTGATTTTTTCTGTGTCGGATGAGCAGGGTTTCGTATAATTCTGAGCGCTTATTTTTTTAGTACTAAAAAAATATCATTTCGTCGTCATCATCATTTAATTAAGTCACAGTAAAGAAAAATGTTTAAATATCTATAAAAATGGCGAAATTGTTTGCGTTTTAGTCTATGCTAGACCGAAACAGCACTACTAGCATCTGACGTCACAACACAGGAGAGCCATAGCAACTTCGTGCCATTCAGTACAATGATCGTTGTGTGTGACAAGGATAGAAGAATAATTTCAAAAGCGTATATTTTCTCAATTTTTCCACAGATTTTATTTGTTTTTTCACAAAACTTCTCTTTTTAGTAACAGATTTAAAATAAGTATTAATTCAAGTATTTCTTTGATAGTAGTCAAATGCCCTCCCTATCGCTGACGATTTCAAAATCTCACGTCCACACAGGCTTGAGCCAACATGGCTTTCTTATCCAACCTCCATGAATTTTATAAATTTATAGCATAGTATTAGAAAATTATAAACTTTCATATTTCGAAGAAAATAATACAGAGTCAGCTAGAAGAACTGACGTCCTCTTTGAGATGTCAAATAAGTAGATTCAAGTCTAAAAATAACAATGCGAAGTACGCCTAATAAATGCGTATAATACATACGTCTGCTCATTGCAGGATAGAGTCTGCTTTACCGACTTATTACGTCGTACTGTCAATACCGCAAAATGACATTCAGCCATCTTGTTTAAATGACAGACAGATTAAAAATTTGACACTGACATACGAGGACAATAAAAAAAAAGGTTTTTCCTAACTAATATTATAAATGCGAAAGTGAGGTTTGTTTGTTTGTTTGTAACGCTTACACGCTAAAACCGCTGAACTGATTTGGGTGAAATCATAACTGCGGGGATAAGCTAGTATATCATAAACTAGCTGCGCCTCGCGGTTTCATCCGTATAAGTCTTGATCCTGTGGGAATATCGGGATAAAAAGTATCCTATGTCCTAATCCAAAAGGTGAACGGCAGGCTTGTATGGGAACTTCGTTCCGCTGATAAAATTTCGTGTTTTGGGATATTTTTAGTTTTAATTGGTAGTTAATAAGATAGACAAGCCCTTTTTAAATTCTTAGATTTTTAGAAGTTGGGACGTAAAAGTTATAACGAGTTTTATTTTTTAAGGTTATGTACTAGTGTACTAATTTAGATTGTTACTTAAAGGTACATAAACATTGTTTTGGTGATAAAGTAAATGTTCTAGATTGCTTGTCGCTATCTTTGTAGTGTTTTACTTACCATTAAGTAGGTAGATTGAGATGAGAATCGTACCTACTCAGTGAGGGGTGTATTAGGAGATATCTATGTCCAGCTGCGTACTGCAACAGTTTCATAATGATGCAGTTCTGATGGGGTTTTGAGTGTAGGTAAATAAAAAAAATACTTCGTTATTGTAAATAATTGCCATATGAACAAAAATAATATTGATGACGAAAATCATTCCTATCATTATATCGTTAACTATTATGATTTTATGTATCAATCACGCATTCTTCGGTATAATATATTAGTGTTTAATTATATTTAATGTTATTTCTATTTCTAAATAATTAATCTATCATTTCGTTATTAGTGTTATTTTACATAAGGCAACTTTAAAAAACATAACTGCGTTTAGTTTATAATTTTATTACGTTTAATTATTAAAATCTTTTTATTGATATTATTCATTATTCCCAACTTCTAAAAATAGTACGCTTACATGAAAATAAATGTCTTAGTTGCCTTAATAAGTGGTATAAATTCTATAACAAAACAACAACAAAAATATGCGGAACGAAATCTGCCGTTCGCCTTTAATCCAAATCCGTTCAGCCATTTTAGCGTGAAAGCGTAACAAACAAACACACAATCTCACTTTCGCACTTGTAATAGTATTTAGGATAATTTTTTTTTTTCACTTTTCACGCTGTAAAAGTTCGTCTTTATGTTGTGTGTGGGCTACATAAAGTCGCTTTTTATGCTCTAGTGCATAAAGTATTTTTTGTTTTTCTAAGACTAAGATAATCAGGCCCAACAGCCACACGCACAATAAAACGTCGCAGACTTCCGTGTTTTCTACCGTTAATTTAATAAAACCAGTTAAAATAGTTGTCATTTATTATTTAATAACGCAAGAAACGTTATGACTTAGCAAGATGAAGTACCCAACTCGAATGACACAAGTTGAAAACTAAAAAAAAAACTTTTAAAAAGTTTTGTGGCGGGAATTAGCTATTGGTGCCGATTCCCTTGTTCACAAACTAAACTAAATTTAAGTTCAGTGCATCTTTTTCTTTCTATTTCATTACGAAAAGGACAGAAGATAAATTTTAGTTTAGTCCTGTCAAATTAATCAGCGCTTGACGTAAATTGACGTAATTTTAGTAGGCAAGTTTTTAATCACGTCTAAACTTGTATGGAGTAGTGACAGGCGCTGATTAATTTGACAGGACTAAACTAAAATTTATCTTCCGTCCTCTTCTTAGTGAAATAGAAAGAAAAAGATGCACTGAACTTTAATTTAGTTTAGTTTGTGAACAAAGGAATCGGCGCCAGTGTCTTCATTTTTTTTAACAGTGTTTACACTAAAACAACGAAATACTGTTATATACTTTATGCCTGTTTCATTTTCTCGCAATCGAAGTGAAAAGCAGAGTGTATAACTTGGGCATATACGACCCATTTTAAAATGGCTTCTTTTATGCACTAGTTGTACAATCTACTATTTTTTATTGTCCTCGTGTGTCAGTGTCACATTTTTACCTATATGTATCGCTATTGTACATGGAGTTCAGAAAAACAAATAAATATTACGAGTGAGCTCACACAATAATAATGGCGTTTCCATGACAATCATGTCAAGTCACTGCGTCATGGGTGTTAGAAGTGTCGAAATGCTGTTCGTTGGTAAGCGACTTGAGAAAGGCTTCACCGATTTGGTAATTTTTGGTTTTAAAAGGTTCTTTATAGTCTGAATAAGGCTTTTGGGGGAAAAAAAAGTTGCCCGGAAAATTTAATAATTCTGGGGAAAAAGATAAGTTGCCCGGAAAGTTGAAATATTCAGGAAAAAGAAACTGCTTTTTTCTATGGGAATTTTGTATGAATTATTGTTGACAGGACCATGTGGGTCGGGTCAGATAGTAAATGAATATAAATAATTAATTAATAATTGCTTCATCTCACAAAAAATATCTCTCTCTCTCTCTTTCCAGAACCATCTCCCAAACATAAAAGTGCACGCCTACTTCGCGCCCGTGACCCCGCCCGTCGGCGGCGCGGGCGCAAGACCAAGATACTGTAGGTGCTGCAACATCATCTGAGAGTTGTACGGACTGTGCGGGCGTGCCCGTATAGAGCAGGACAGGCACCACTGTTATTGTTATAATTAAATGTCTGAAAATTGCCTGGAAAATAAAAATGGTGATGTTTTTCGATTTTTTTGTCGGTCAAACTGAGTTGAGATGTTTCTCTGGCGACTGCGTTGTAAAAGGCAATAATGTAACTATTATCTACCTGAAAATGGGGTATTTTTTTTTTTATTTGTCGCTCAAAATAGGCTCGTTTTCTGTCGAATGTGATGCTAAAGGCTATGTGGTAATTTCGGCGGCTTATTTTGAGTGGCAGAAATTACGCTGGACGCGAGTTTCGGCCGTTAATATGACACATTCAGTTTTGTAGATTGAATCAAGTTTAGCTATTTATAGCGTCGTCTCTGTCAATGAGTGACAGAGACGTGTGTGCCATATTGACGGACATACAGAACTAGTAAAGCCGGTTACAATTTCTATCGTTTACTCTAAAAAATCAACGTATACAGCGTGTATCAGAAAAGTATGGTCATATTAAAGAAAAGAAAGAAAATTATAAGAAAGAAAAAGAAAAGAAAGAAATTGTTTGACCCAGGTTAAGGCACACAATATTCACCTAACAAACCTAAACTAACAGATAATACTTAAAATAGTATTTTATGCCTCACGGCTGCGCCAAAAAGGCCCAGTTAAGCATAAATGCCAGACAACTAGTGCCTGACGGTGGTTTTCAACTGGACCTTATGTTACGAGGACGTCTTCCAGATCTAAATCAGTTTGAACCAAAAATAATCAGGTGTTCCTTAGAAAACTTCAATATCTACTCGATCCAAATTATTATTTAGCGATTACTATGTTGATCCCATGGAGAACGTTGTCCAGTTTGATGGTCTGAATCACATCCTTAAATATGACCACTTTCTGATACACGCTGTATAATTGACTCTGGTTGGATTATTTTACCTAAATAATATACAGGGTCAAATTATATTAGCTACTGCAGACGTGATGGGTGTCGATATCTCAACTATCGATTTGGAGGTCATCAACCGCAGGTAGTGTAGTCACTTGAAATATTATTTCTTCTTTGTGTAAACTTCACAGACGTGGTGGATATCAATATCTTAAAACTATAAAACAAAAAAAAAACAGGTTTTCTCAACTCATACTTCACCGCCAGCGGTCGATAACCCCAAAAAAAAAACTCATCAAATAATTTTTATTTTGTCGTGTTTAGACCCATCCGGTCTAATCACGCTAGCTAATTTAACTTGATCCTGTATTTGTAATTAACTCATACAAGTATCTGTGTCGATTAATACAATAATAATACTAATTTAAGAAGTGGCCTGCCTTTGCCACCATCCTTGTACAGTTAACCGCACAAGAGTGGTAACAGTGAGGGTTTTTTTTTATGAAAATGCACGCCACCAGTTGGCGCCACTTCAACAAGAGGTATTTCATTTCGACGATGAATATAAAATATATGATGACGTTCATCATTCGTTCCATTCATTCGTTCATCATTCAGTCACGACTGAAGACAGTATCGGGGCCTTGATACTTTTGACAGGTACCTGACGTCTCAGTGCTGCCACCTAGTGAACGGCTTTTCAGAAAACCCTCATTTGAGATTGACAGCACCTCTATGGCATAGCAGTAAGGGTGATTTTCGTAGTGCAAGTGTTATGTGTGTTCGTAGTGCAAGAGCCATCGATGTGCGGATGACTGTACTCTCGGACAGCGAGATTTGTTGTTATAATATTCGTAGTACCCCGAATAAACAACTTTATTTGGTAAACCATAAAGTTTTCAAAGAAAATTGTATTTTGCAGATCTTGATAATGCAAAATTCTAGTTTATATTACAAATAGTAATGATAATATCCAAACTAGTGACATGCATAACCTTTCTCTCGGCTGTAGTTGGGTAAAAATAGTTACTAATCATTTCAAATTCTGTAAAAAAGGTATTTTTAAGCAAAACGTCAGAAAATGTACGTGATTCGGGGCACTGCATCGACTTTTTTAATAAAAAAAAAACTGTTCAGTAGTTTTTAAGTAATTATGTAAACTTAAACGAACAATACTAAAAGCCGAATTCACAAACGCGAATAGTTGTTAATGCTTTAATGAGGTACTATCACGGGTACGTACAGTCAACGTCCAGAAGTCCACTTACACCGCAATGACCATTATCGCCTGCGCTATACGGGCAACAAGATGCCAATGTGTAGTGTTGTCAAACGTTCTTATAGAAGAAGGTCATAAGTACAACTAATATTGCTATTCCATAGTTTTGTGAGATTGCTAGTCGACTTCTGACTGTTACTGTACATCGAACCACAGCGAGGACTGGTCCTGCTTGCATCGCTCGTCCACTATAGTAACGCTTACCTACGCTCATCAACCAATAGCATCCCCTCATCAGAGTTTTGTTGAACCCCTTGTTTTTGTAAATAAAAAAAGATCATAAAAATAACAAGTAAAGGGTGGTCAGACATCTGTGATCATTGTAACAGAGCCTGAAGAATTTACTTAAACAACAGAAATTATTTTTCATTGGTCGACACAAAAAGTGACCAAGGGGTCTACTCTCTAAGTCCATCAATGAAGATACGACCCCGTCCGAAAGTAGTAGATCCGACAAAACAAGTATCAAAATCAATTTTTCGGACAGGCAAATACATATCGGGGGTAGGGTCGATTATCAAATCGTGTTGTCATTCATTCTTAGTTCGGGCATTTCAACTAATCGTATGTCCGTAAGTGATACGGAGTAGGAAATGCCCGTATCTTCGGTCGAAACTACGGATTTTGTGCTTAGGGAGTAGACCCCCAGATGTAGTCATCGTGAGCACGGGATTTTGTTTTCAAAGTGGTCCGATATACGCACCTGCGATAGTAGGTAGTTTTTTTTTGTGTGTATCACAAATGATACAAAAAATGCATATATTAACTAAAATATACTAGAACTATTGTTAGTATGACGAGCTATGTCCAAAAATTATATTTTTTTTATATTGTTAACAATTGCGACTGTATTGACGCGCTTACGACTAGTCGTACGACTGTCGCACGACTGTCGCAACGCTGTGTTATTAATTGTTACATTATTATTGTCACGGTGTCCATTTTTAATAAGGGTAAAACGGTAATATTGTTTGTGTAATAACAAAATTATGATATTAAGATAATCCTGCTGTTAAAAGTTCTACTGTCAACATTTTGGGATCTTAGCCAGTCGTAGCGGGTAGTCAGAAACCCGAAAATCTGTTTTACTTAGGTATCGGTTTTTCCAAGTTACTGGGTTGTGGAGATCAGGTAGGCAGTCGCTCCATGTAAAATACAGGTATTCAGCTACATCCGGTTAGACTAGCAGCCGACACTGACATAGTTGAGGAAAATCTAGGCAGGTGGTGTCGTATCAGTAATTTTGACAGCAGACATGTTATTTTTTTTCACTTTTGGTACTACGCGACCAATAAACTAAAATAAAATAATTATGTTTTATTATTATTATTATTCTACATAAAATTAGATTTTAAGTAGTCGCTAATGTTCTAACACTATTTTATAACTTTTGACTGCCGTACACGAAGAACGAATAATATAATGTCGATAAATTGTATAAAAAACATCACGCTTGTATTTCACGAAGGGGTAGCCAGTATTAGTAAAATACGACTGATGAATTCCGGTCAGTCTGAACATAGGCTCTGAACATTCGCGCATGATCTCTCTCACTCACACGCGTCATGTCACCCATTTGGTTCCTAAAAAAAATTACTGTGCAGCCTTCTGCGCAATGTTCGGACCGGCCGTATAGCACATCCACATTTCGCCGGCAGTTATGTTTAAGAGGCTGACAACAGTTAAAGCGCGGTCACTTTCTGACTGCATAGAAAAGAAAGAGAAGCGCGATGACAACGCTGGTCATTCATTGCAAAATATGAAGCAATTATCTATTTACAAAAAATCTATTGATTGGATAAAAAAAAAATAAACACTTCTGCTAATATGTTGCTTGTAGTATAATCTGACAAAAAATCAGAAAATGTATATTAGTATGGTTTTAAACTTTCAACTTTAACTTTGACCGCCACAGTCATGTATAGATGATGAACCAAAATGTGCCCAGCACGCCACGTTCACGGTTACATGTCAGATTTTAAGGAATAATTCGTAGCTTGGCGCTGAAGGCACGTTTTTGCATTTTTGACGTGGCGGTCAAAGGGTTAATCGTTAAAAGAATTTTTTAGAGGTATTTTCGCGAATTTTTCAAATAAAAAAATCAATTTAATTTACTTGCATAAATAAGGTACAGAAGGTTCGTAAAACGTGCAAAATTGTTCTCTTTTTCTGCCTTTATTTTCGGCGTGCAAATATAATATAAATTTAAGTACATAAAATTTTATTCAAAACAAAAAAATATTATTGATCTTAATCATAATAATCATGCAGTCATTTGAATTAAATAAATGTCAATATAAAAATGGAAAAATAATAATCATAAATGTCAATAATAACCATGTCAAAAATAACCATGCCAATAATAATCATGTCAATAAAAATCATTTCAATAATAATCATGTCAACAATGGGAGAGATTCACCACACAATTATAATTTAAAATGACCATGCAATTTACAAAACTTACAATGTATAATCTAAAAACTCATGTACACTAAAAGCATTTCTCAATTAAAAACCTCGTCAAATTATTTTTAAATTTATAAAATGCTAACGTTTTTATGGAATTTGGTATTTTGTTATACAGTTTTATGCACATAATACAGCTGCTGTTACTTGTAAACGCGAGATTAGTCCTCGGTTGAAATAGTTTATTCGTATACATATATCGTGGGGCATAGTAGCTTGTCGCTTGCTGAAAAGTCTCTTATGTTTGAAAACAAATATACAGGATTCTAATATATAAATACATGGAAGAGTTAGTATTTTATATTTCCTAAAAAAGGACGACATGAGTATATTTGCTTCAACCCGAATATAGCTCTTAAGCACTTTTTTTGCATTACGAATGCTTGATCGATCTCCACACAACGACCCTACAGAATAATACCATACCGTAATGTGGAGGTTATATAACCATGGAAAGCCGTTATTGCGGCATTTCTAGACACCTCGCAGCTAATGCGACTCAAAGGGTATATAAAACTGTTTATTTTAACACAAATGTCATTTATATGATCTTTCCATGAGCAAAATTTATCTAAATTTATTCCAAGAAACTTAACACCGTCAGTTTCTGCCAGGGCGAACCTTTTATAAGATATATTTAGGGTCAGCGGTTTTGATTGATAGGTATGAAATTGCATAAATTTCGTTTTATTAATATTAACTTTTAAATTATTTGTCTCTAGCCACTCTATAGTTCTTATCTTGTCCTTTGATTATAATTGTAGTATCGTCAGCAAACAGTACACATTTATGATTTATAACTTCTGGGTAATCATTTATGTAAAGCAAAAACATTGCCGGCCCTAAAATACTGCCCTGTGGCACGGCATAACTATTAAACATAAACGAATTCTATCGTATCAAATTAGTTATATTATGTTTTCAACACACTATCTACCTAGCATATATCCTTAAGAATATCATATATTTATCTGATTTTGTTTACTGCAGTGGGTCATATACTTTTAGGCATTATAAAACTTGCGTTTAGCTCCTGTAGTCCCCTTAAGGTGAATCCGCAGCGGTAGCCCGTGAAATTCAAATTTTCTTACATATTTTTTGCTAATTTCTGGTCAATGTCCTGATGATTATCAACATATGATTCGCGACTATGACAAATATGTATTTACAAAACTAGAAGCATAAATACATCTCTCTAAGTTAGCTGAAATCATGATATTGGGGAACAAATCTAACTTCGAGAGATGTAATAATGATTCCAATGCTTATAATTCTGTAAATACATAACTGTTAGAGTCGCTAATCATATTTGGATCAAGATACAACCTGACATTTTTTTTGTTTTGGGTGGGAAATTATCAAATAACTTATTTATTTGTTTTTTATCTGTAGAAAGATAAATCTACCATTACAGGAAAAATCCAATGCGATAAATGCGCCTATCCCAACTTAATCAATACTAATTTCCTAACTGACTCAGTTTATTTGTAACAAATTACGATCAATGCTTTCCTTGCTAGTGGAACCGCGCGCTCGGACCAACCTCTAAGGGAGGCGCCACTGACGCGTGCACTCCGCTCAACCTCATAGCGTTTGAGATGGACTTATTCTGTTGTTGTTTTGTTGTTGTTGTTGTTCTTTGAGTGAATTTACTTCTCCCGCTCTGGGCGGAGCGAGAGGACGTGTCAGACTCTTACTGAATAAAACCCACCCGTGTTCCTTCCGTTGCCTGTGATGCCAGGGCCCTCGGTATCCCTTTCGGACTTCCCACGAACGACCTGACAATGACCTGCAAATTGCAAAAAACGTAAGAAAGTTGAATTTCGCGGGCTACAGCTGCGGATACATCGGCGCTGACAAGACCCAATTGACCAAAATAGGCTCTCTTAAGGAAAAAAATTGCCAAATCTGTATAGTTTGTGGTAGTGGAAAAAATATATGTTAATTTTGAACATATTTCCTAGAACTTGGTTGTTACCAAAACACGTTTTGAAAAAAAATCTCGATACAAACTAACGTTAACCTAACCTTGAGTTCTAATCCAAAATATCTGTATTAACTATAAACATACTTTACGTATTTAATAATAACAAGAACGTCTTAATTGAATGCAGAACTTGTTTGTTTTTTTATTTTCGATCACACGACTCAATTTTGAGTAAATAGATCAATCAACTCAGCCTATAACAGTCCACTGCTGGACATAGGCCTCTCCCAGGCTGCGCCACAACACCCTGTCCTCCGCTTTCCGCATCCAGTCTGTCCCAGCCACCTTTTTAAGGTCGTCGGTCCATCTAGCTGGGGGGCGTCCCACACTACGCTTGCCAATACGCGGTCTCCACTCTAGGACTCGTCTGCTCCACCGGCCATCGGTCCTTCGACAAATATGGCCAGCCCACTGCCACTTCAGCTTGCTTACTCTGCAGGCTATGTCGGTAACTCCGGTTCTCTTCCGGATAACTTCATTTCTGATCTTATCCTTCAAAGAAACTCCAAGCATAGCCCGCTCCATGGCGCGCTGAGCGACCTTGAATTTGTGGACCAGCCCGACTGTCAGTGTCCACGTTTCGGCACCGTATGTCATAACGGGCAGGACGCACTGGTTAAAGACCTTAGTCTTCAAACACTGCGGGATTGGCGACGAGAAGACTTGACGAAGTTTTCCAAACGCTGCCCAACCCAATCGGATCCTCCTGTCGGCTTCTTTCTCAAAGTTGTGTCTACCGAGCTGGATAACTTGTCCTAGGTAGACGTACTCCTTCACAACTTCGAGAAGCGACCCTTCGATATGGATTGGACTCGGCAAGACGTGCGAATTGTACATGACTTTCGTCTTGTCCAAATTCATGCCGAGGCCAACCCGCCGAGAGGCTCCATTTAGGCTGTGCAGCATCTGGTCTAACTGTTCCAGTGTCTCTGCCATTATGACGATGTCATCGGCAAAACGAAGATGTGAGATGTACTCGCCGTTTACGTTGATACCCTGTCCAGTCCAGTCCAGCGTCTTAAAAACGTCCTCCAACGCATTGGTGAAAAGTTTCGGGGATATCACATCCCCTTGTCTCACCCCCCTAAGCAGTTGGATAGGGCCGGTTTTTTTATCCTGGATCTGGACAGTCATCGTTGCAGCGTCATACAAACACCTCAACACTTCGATATAACGCCAGTCAATTCGACATCGTTGCAGAGAGGCCAGAACTGCCCATATTTCGATGGAGTCGAAGGCTTTCTCGTAGTCCACAAATGCCATACACAGCGGCTGGTTGTACTCTTCGGTCTTCTGTACAATCTGCCGAACAGTATGGATGTGGTCCACGGTACTGAAGCCTTTTCGAAAGCCAGCTTGTTCTGGTGGCTGGAACTCGTCAAGTCTTCTGGTGAGACGGTTCGTGACGACTCTCGAGAACAGCTTGTAAACGTGGCTCAGAAGTGAGATGGGTCTATAGTTCTTCAGCAAGGTTTTGTCGCCTTTTTTGAAGAACAGAACCACCGCACCTCTGCTCCACGCCTCCGGCGTTGTACCCTCTTGGATGACGGAGTTGAAGAGACTCGCTAGCTCTATCAGGACTGGAGCCCCGCCCGCTTTAAGGAGCTCTGTCGTTATGCCGTCATCACCAGGTGCCTTGTTGTTCTTTAGCTGCTCGAGAGCCGCCTTAATCTCGCACTGGTCGACATCTGGGATGTCTTCCGTGTAGTGGCGCGTTAGTTCGGCTCGATGGTCATCTTCACTATGCCCCGCTGGTTTCGCCGTCCGCGTTGAGTACAGGTGCCCGTAGAAATCCTCGACTTCCTCAAGTATCTCGGACTTTGAAGTCACGATCCTACCATCCGCAGTTCTCAGTTTCGTCAGATGGGACCTCCCTAATTCCTGAGCGAACACTTTCGACCCTCGGTTCTGCTCAATCGCGACCATAATGTCACGAGTGTTAGAGCACCGAAGGTCGCGTCGCGTCAGCTTTCTAATTTTTAGGTTTAAGGCCCTCTTATCTGACGAAGACGGTGGCGTAGATGGTAACTCTCGTCTTTCCCTCATAAGTCCGAGAGTCTCCGAGGAAAGTTTGGACACCTTAATTTTTCGTTGCGACGGGAAAAGTCTGCGGGACACGACGCGTAGTGCTTTGACCACCTCGTCGGCCTTCTCATCGACAGTGCCTGTGGTTTCCAGGAGGGCGAATCGATTTTGAAGTTCCAGTTGGAACTTTTCGGATCCTAGAGCGGCTTGAAGCTGCGTAGGTCGGAGAGTAGGCCTCATCATGCGGATTCTCTCAGCACGAAAATTGATATTTAGAGTGCCTCGGACAAGCCTGTGATCGCTTCCGGTATTAAACCTGCTGATCACAGAGACATCTCTAAATATGTGCCTCTTATCCGTCATAATGAAGTCTATCTCGTTCCTTGTCACGTTATCGGGGCTCTGCCAGGTCCACTTCCTTTGGGGTTTCTTCTCGAAGAACGAATTCATCAAGAAGAGCCCCTGAGACTCTAAAAAGTTGACCAGCATTTGCCCCCTGTGATTCCTGCGCCCCAAACCGAACGGACCAACTTTCGTTTCGCCGCATTCTTGTACTCCCACTTTGGCATTGAAGTCACCCATAACAACGTTGTAGTGGGCCTTTGTAGTACTGTGCATTGCCTTGGCAATGTCCTCGTACATGGCCTCGGCTGTCTCGTCAGAGTATGACGAAGTCGGCGCATATACCTGTATCACTTTCAGGTAGTACCTGTCATTGAGTTTCAGTACTAGGTACGCTACCCTTGTCGACACACTACTGATTTCCACAACGCTGCTAGTGAGTTCCTTGTTAACAAGGAAGCCGACACCGCCTTGGGAGAGCTGATCACCTTCGCGAAAGTAGAATAGGTGACCTGACTCCAGGGTTATCGTGTCCTCCCCCTGTCTTCGGACTTCAGATAACCCCAGTATATGCCAGTTAATGCGACCTAACTCTACCTCGAGTTCGGCAAGGTGATGGTCCAGCCTCATCGAACGTCAGTAAATAGATAATTGCTTCATATTTTGCAATAAATTACATGCGTTGTGTCATCGCGCTTCTCTTTTCTATGCAAACTGACAGTGACCGCGGTTTAGGTGTTGTCAGCGTCTTAAGTCCCATGTAAAATGGGACGAGTCTATTGCCATCAACAGGGCACAAATTCAAGGTTTAGGCTACTTATTATTTAATGGGCTTTGAAAATATGTGATATGACTGCCTCGTAGGTGTAGTGGTTGCAAGCGCTACTACTGAGCATGAGGTCTTGGGTTCGATTACTAGGTCGGGCAAAGTGTTATTAGGTTTTCCATCTGCAATTTCTCTATATTTGTGCCCGGTTGATGGTAATAGACTCGCCCCCTAGTATATGGGACTTAAACAACACTGGCAAAATGTTAGTGTACCATAGGTAGACCACTGCTTAAGCCTTCTGGGAACGCAGGTGTGATGTTATATTACGTAATTTGTCGTCGATATATTAAATTAGAGATATTTCCCATAATATTGACGCGAAAGCATTTCAATTTATTTTTACTCAATGTTGCATATTTATAATAATATTTAATAACTGTATAAGCTGACGGAAAATTATGAAAATCAACTGAATATTAATATGTTTTATGTAAGGATCGTAGCAGGTGCCGTTCTGTAGTTTCTGCCTACCCCCATGAGAAGAAGGCGTGAGTTATGTATTTTTGTATTATATTTTTTTTTTCAAAACGTCTGGCGCTTACCTACTGCTGGAACATCAACATCCTGGAAAGATATTTACATTTCCACAGAAAATACATTTTCAAAGTTCGCAGAAAATACATTTTCAAAGTCCACAGAAAATACATTTTCAAAGTCCACAGAAAATATATTGTCAACAGTTCATTGTCATAATTTCTGTAAACAGCTACATTTTTCTCATTCCTACAAGTTTATGAAATAAATAATATAATTTAAGACAGTTTGACTATAATACGGTGTCTCTTATAAAATATAGTCACTTTTGGGATATTAACTAACTGTGATTGATCGGTTCAGATAGAAATGATCTTTACGGGATGCTGTGACAACCAAAGAGAAAATCAAAAGTCATTTTTACGTCAAAATGACATAAGACAGTCCCCCAAAATGCCCGCCCTTCACCACTTCCTAGTGCTTTAGCTGGGGAGAACTGTCCAGCAGCACAGCTGTCTGTTTAGTTAGAAGAACTTGATTCTATACTTAATTTTCTTTATCTTTTGGAATAATAAAAAAAGTCACAGCATCGTTCAAAGATGGGGAAGTGTTTAATAATAATAATTAATGATTACATGTATGTGATTTAATATTAGTATACATTATATGTATTGTGGTATCTTAGATTGTAGTGTGATTTTTCACAGCATTCTATTGAATAAAAACAACTGTTTGTATTTTTAATTTTGGTTTGTTTTTTTTTTTTTACTTTTTCTGTCACCCCATTTATTTTCATCATTATTTTGCCCTTATTCCACCGGTCGGCACAACATACCTCTTTTCAAACATATCTATTAGTCATTTCAGCCGAAAGACGTCCACTGCTGGACATAAGCCTCCTCCAAGCACCCCCACTTCGACCGGTTCTATGCTTCCCGCATCCAGCAGATTCCTGCACTCTTCGCAATGTCATCGATCCTTGTGGGAGGCGTTCCCACGCTACGTCTTCCGGTGCGCGGTCGCTACTTCAGAACGTTTCGGCCGCATCGCCTTTCTGCGAGCAATGTGCCCTGCCCACTGATATTTCGCAAAATAAAAATCGTAGGATTTAGTAGTCAATAATATCGGGACGAACAGACTGTCCAAAATGATCTAAACAAATATGAAAATTAAATATTAACTCAATGACACAAGAACTGTTTCAAAATGAAGAAAGTACACGACAACTGTCATTCTGACTTGAATTTTATCAAATCGAGATAGTTTAATTTTCTTAGTTGTTGAGATCATTTTGAACAGTCGGTTTGTCCCGATATTTTTGACGCTGACTGTACCATTCACTTAAAACTGTAGAAAATAAAAACAAAAATATTAAAAAACTACAGCCCTTAAAATGCGGTCCCTCAGTCCTCACAGACCATCAGCCATATCTCGGAAAGTACCTATCTGAAAAATTAAGGTATTGTGACTACATACATTTAGTAAAGAATTTGTAAAGATATTTACTGATTAACAGACCACAAAGCATCAAAGATAAAAAATAATATCTAACGATTAGTCGTTAGGTATTATTTTTTATCTTTGGTGACGACGACGGACGGACGGGTGGTGAAAACGGACCACAGTTTAGACCGTGGTCCGTCATTCCACACAAGAAAGATAAATATTTTAGTGAATATTACCGAATCAAATAAGTAAAATGTTTCTTTTTCTACTTAAACTTAAAACATGTTGTAAAAGAGAAATGGAAAATCATAGGACATTTTGTCCTATGATTTTTATTTTGCAAAATACCACGTGGTCCCTCAGTTCACACGCACATAGTAGGCACTGCTTTTCTAGGCTTCTATCTTTCAGACACACACATAGTTATGGTTTATAAGAATATATAATTAACAAATGACTTCTGGATGTTTCTATGTATTTACAAAGGTTTTGGTAAATAGCCTTATCTTTTTCTGATAGAATCAAAACATAGATTCTTTAACCTTTTGACCGCCACAGTCATGTATGACAGACCAAAATGTGCCCAGCACGCCACGGTCATCGGTCACGACTACATGATTTTAAGGAATAATTCGTAGCTTGGCGCCGAAAGCACGTTTTTGCTTTTTTCACGTGGCGGTCAATAGGTTAAACAAACAATGGCACATCGCCATTATACAATTAAGTCAAAAGTGTTACTCTACGGCTTCCTAGAAGCGCGGTGGTGTGACTGACACCGGCAAGGCCACTAATACATGCATATTGATAGAAATAAATTCATAAACTCTTCGATCTAGCTCTTAGACTATAACTACTAAGACCCGACTAAATCTGTGACTTGGCGAAAAATTGCGACTAATTCGCGACTAAATTTGGGAGAAAACAGATCTTCGCTAGGTGTCCTAGGTTTTGAGATTCAAATGGGCCAAGCCGGGGTAGGCTCTCTCCAGATCGGCCACCTATAAACCCCTATAACTTTTGAACCAGTGACCGACTAATTCTGATATTTGGCGACAAATTTCGCCTAAGTAATTAGCGACAAATTTTTGCTGTCATAAAAAAATTATGGCTCCGGGATTTGACTTTACGTTGTTAAAATACACCAACTTATGTACTTCCATAAATGTTTCAGTGACGTCATTCGACGGTAAATTTCGGACGCTAGGTGGCTACCGCAGTCTTAGGAAACCCTAGCTTCATCATATATTTTAATTTATATAAAAATATTAATAAATGCAATTATTACATTAATTTTCATATTCATAATAATATTTATGGTAGACAATTAGCTTTAAAATTACAATCAGTTTTTTTATTATATTAATGTAATATTATAATAATAATAAAATAAATATATAATTCTAAAGAATGGTACAGGAATGCAATTTAGGTCTTGATGTGATAAAGTCATAATATTAAGGATATGTCTGATTATTAGCAATAGGTACTTGTAAAAATATACAAGCCGTTTGCTTATGTATAATATTATTAATATATGTGTATATCTATTAAATATAAAATATCAAAAATATACAAGCCGTTTGCTTATGTATAATATTATTAATATATGTGTATATCTATTAAATATAAAATATCAAAAATATACAAGCCGTTTGCTTATGTATAATATTATTAATATATGTGTATATCTATTAAATATAAAATATCAAAAAGCTTACCTTAACATAAATTAGTTAGCGAAACTTCTCAATAAAACAAAAAGAAAATACTTGAAGAATTTTTTTTCTGGGGTCAACGACCCGTGTAGTTAATCGAAATATGAGTTGCTCTTTTATTTTGTTTACCATTTAGATATCGACATCCATCACGTGTGCGGAGCTTCGCCAACTAATTTTATTTGACGCTGTATAATTAATTAGAGTCTACCTAAGCAGACAGTAAAAAAATGTGACTAGAATCGAAAAACATATAAACATAATTCACTTTATATATTATCATGTATTTGTTCCATAACATATATTTATTTTATGTCAATGATGATTTTAAACTTGGTTTTATATCAGTTGTCGTGCCCCAGCGCCCAGCTCATAAATCGACAAATCATTGATTCGTCGATTTATGATATTATCGGGTCGTGCAATGAAATATTACAGAAAAAACGAACATAGTTTCTCGTTCAGCGGCACGAGCACGAAAACAATTTGTCGTATTAATCCGACTGGGGCGGTCAATTGATTAAATATAATATCTACTTGATATCTACAAGGAGTAATACAATAACCTGAAAAGGGGTCATTGTACTGATCACCATGACCAACTTTTACTAAAATATACAACTTTTAATAAAATTCTGCTTTTGCATACATATATCTGTTCGCATGTAACTCGACAAAATATAATCTTTATGAAAAAAATTGGGGTGATGGCTGGACGATCGAAGGCTAAGCTTGCCGCGGTCGGTTCATGGATGGATGACCTTCCATTACTTAATATCGAGGTTAAAATTACCCCTCCTTGCCTCTGTATGATGACTGTTCTTGACAGTTGTGACAGGTAGGTAGTTGAAGCCCAAAAAAATCTGACAACCAGTCTTACCAAAGGGTAACGTGTTAACTAGTAACTGGGTTGTAGAGATCAGATAGACAGTCGCTTCATGTAAAATACTGTCATTCAGCTCCATCTGGTTACACTGGAACCCGACCCCAACATCAAGGGAAACCTGCTTTTTCTTTCGCGATATATTTGTAGCCGTAGTAGAAGTTGGTCATAATGATGAGTACAATGATACCTTGTCAGTTTTCCAGTTATTTCAATCACACCTTGCTAAATTAGTCCTTGTATGTTTGAAATAAGTGGCAGTTAGCTTTATCTATTGCAAAATAGTTGGTGTATAAACTATTGACGTAAGATTTAATGTGTTCATATTTGTATTAGAAAAATTGTTAAAAAAACACTGAAAATTAACGTTTAAAACGGATTTAAGCACTAATTTAAAGGTGTTCTCTAAGCAGTCTGTTAAAAATAATAGCTAATGGTACCTACCGATTCCCTTGTTCACAAACTAAACTAAATTTAAGATCAGTGCATCTTTTTCTTTGTATTTCAATAAGAAATAAATTCATCATAAAGTCAAATTAATCAGCGCCTGTCACTACTCCATACAAGTTTAGACGTGATTAAAAACTTGCCTACCAAAATTACGTCAATTTACGTCAAGCGCTGATTAAATTGACAGGACTAAACTAAAATTTATCATCTGTCCTTTAGAAAGAAAAAGATGCACTGAACTTAAATTTAGTTTAGTTTGTGAACATGGGAATCGGCACCAGTGCTACAAAGATCTTTTGGCGCTTGGATGACATTGACAGGAGGGCGCTGTAGGTAAACATCTGGAAAAACACGGTAAATTTGTATTGAAAAAACAAGATGGCGGATTTTGGCCACGCGCCAAAAGATCCTTTTATAGTACTAAATTATGTTGTACGTCAGCGCTTCCTGTCGGTCATTTATGAAAATAACTTCGAATAAACGCGCAATTCCGCTGCTTCGTGTGATGTGCCGAGTTTGCGCACGTTAGCGACACTGTTCATTTTTTAGTTAGCCACGCATCCGTGCGTAGCGTGACCGTGGGTCGCAGTGGATGATCTCTCCTACATTTCCATCTCTTTATACTATGCCCATGCTAACTAGTACTTAACATGGGGAGCAGTGAAACTGCGCCTTTACGAGGTATTTTGGCTCAATAATATTACAGATAAGGCCTAATTTCACAAGCTAAGTAAAATAAATATAATTATGATAAACCAAATCATTTAAGTGTTCTACAGCTTCAAATCAATGTTAAATATATCAAATAATGAAAATAAATGTCCACGTCCACTTGAAAACAGTTTAAAACTTTTATTTTATTACCCGTAGTCCGTAAATAATAAATTAATAACAGTATCCGAAAAGTATTTTTTATTTTTATTTTCCCCGGAATGGGGAGTCATTCCGAGAATATAAAAACTCCCCCTCGTATGTTTCATGTAATAGGGGGCCAGTCTATTGCCATCAACCGGGCAAAATCCAGACTCCGGGTTGTTACTGAGGAATTCCTGATGGAAAAGCCCAATATCACTTTCCCCGACCTGGGAATGAATCAGGGACCCTACTCTCTAGGCACTAAATCCGTAGTTTCGGCCAAAGTTACGGGCGTTTCCTACTCCGTATCACCTACTGATATAAGATTACTGCGGAGCCCGAACTGAGAATGAATGACAGAGCGATTTAACAGCTGTCCCTACTCGCAATGTGTTTGTGCCATAGACATTAGCTCGATGGTTTGTGCACGTCGAAAAATTGTATTTGACACTTGTTTTGACAGATCAACTACTTTCGGTTGGGCACGTATCTTCGTTGACGGACTAGAAGTCCTCCAGATGTTATTGCCGACCTGTCCATAGTAATATATTTATGCTCGTGACTCATAAGTCACGGTAACAATCTGCGACTTCCGCATTCCCCTTAAAGATACCTACATAAAACAATGTTTAGACCTGCTGTCTTGTATGGATTAGAATGCTACAATTTAACCTTGGTTCGCCTGCGGATCTCTTCATTTCTGATTCGATCTCGTAGGGAAACTCCAACTCTCCATTGCCCTTTGAGTGACTTTTAGCCTTTTAATAATTTTATAAATTTCCTCAATTGTCAATAAATAAAATAAGGTATGTAAAATACTTCCATCATGGTAAAATGTGTCGTTCCGTCGTGTGTGACCGAAACTTTATTTATAATCTAAAATAAGTAGGTAGGTATCTTTTGAGCGCTGAAGTATTTAAACGCTTTCGGAAATCAACGCCATCTTACGTTTTCATACTTAAGCATTAAACTTACTATCCTACACCGTGAATCAGAGTGCCACCTGAATTTTCTTTCGCCGAAACAAGAGTTTCGCGTTTCCACCCCCAGATGTTTCTGAGAGCAAAATCTAATACATACCCGACGGAGCTTTTTTGTACAGCCATTTGTTTTTTTATTATTTTTACATTACCTGAAAGGGTTTCTGTTGAAATAGAAAAGTCTTTTGTCTGTTAGTCTAATGAGTTAAATTAGTAATTATACAAAGACCTACATCTTTTTTTACTTAATGGTTTCTTGAATATCTGTTTTTTTCTGCAATTTAATTCTTAATAATGTTTGAATCTCATACGAAAGAAAATATTGGTATTTATATAATTTATTTGTAAAGACAAATTAATGCATTAAACTAATTATTAAAAATTCATATTTTTTCACTTGTTGTCAGTAAGAAAATCGTCTTATTTTATACTCTAAAGCCTAAAATGTGAGCGTTTCCCGTTTTCCGCATAGCAGTAATACAGACCCAATGCCGGAGTAACTGAGTTACCAGATTAAGAAAATCTGCTTAATTTTGGGGAAATCTAAATAAAAAACGGGTAAAGTTATTTTTTATTATTTCGTTTTCTAATGTGAATTTACTATAACCATTTGTTTTGTTTTGTAAGCTGTGGGGCGACAGTCGATCTCGAATTAATAGAAATCTTTTCCATTAAAAAATAAATGCAGTTTCCGCAATGTACGGCTAAGTTTTCGATATGCAGATTGAAATACAGCTACTTTATTTGTCAATGTAGGATGTAGGCTCCTTAATGTGTCTATTTTATTCTAACAAATAAGAAACAATCATAGCAAATTCCATTTCAGCTATCCCAAAGAAGTACCGATGGCTATGCCAGAAATAACCCAATGCCCAATGCATAGTAATTATTAACTGCTTACACCAAACAGTTCCGATGACCCACCCCTCTGAGCTCTGTTATTATAAATGAATGGAATATTTAAATGTAATGCGTTTTTCTAAGACACTACATACATCGTTTTACACTACAAAACCATTCAAAAAACGTCAAAAAAGACATAATACTGCTAAAGTTATAAACAAAATCCCTCAAAAGTATTATTTTTCGCAAAATTGTGACAGAGCAAACGTAATAATTGCTTCCACCTTGCGTATTGCGTAACTTTGAATATAGACTGGCAGCCCCAGCAGTGAGTTCGCCGCGCGCTGTCTAGTCGGCGTGTCCCTTGTAAAATGGGATTAAAATCGCTGCATTCACGCATAACGTTATAAAACATAGAAAAATACAACAAAACACACATTTAATTATGATTAAACCATATTTATAACACAAGTTAATTAGGTAACAGTGATTAGTGTTTATTTTTTCACGTAAACGGCTATCATAATGTTAATTGGTAGGTAAAAAATAACGTACATTAAATAATATTTTTTTCGGACTACATATCGTGTATTTAAAAAACCGTTTCTATTTTTTGTTGTATGTTGACAGTACTTATTTTTTTTTATTGTGACTGCATAAAAAACGTACATTATGTCAGTGAATAATACACCAGTTTTTCTGTGATAATGTGTTTGCATAAAATGAATAACCCCACAGTGTTTTTGGTAAATAATAATCGTGGAATGTAGCGGTACGTAAAATCAATAATGTCCGCGCATTGTCCCGCGTGCTGTAGTACGATTTTTTCAGGTTCCACACACTAATGTCAAAATGATTATACTGCGACAAAATACACATCTAGGCAATTAATTTGTATAATAGTAGCAAATAAATTATTTATTAAGGAGCCCAACGTACGCAGTCTTACGTAAATACACAGATTTTGCGAAATTAGAACTCCGCAGTGCCACTAAATCACCAAAACATGTACAATGGTAATAAAATACGACAATTCCCGCCATTTAGTGCCAAAATTCAGAATTTTCCAATGAACGTTGTCATCTGCAACGTCAAAATTAAAAAATAGTAAAATTCGCTTGCTGTTTTAAAACGCCATAGATGGCGCTGCAATATTTACCAAATTCTCGTATGACGACTTAATGCGAAAGTGCCTTTGCTTCTAATTACCTACATCTATATTTTTTTTTATTCTACTTCAATAAACCATTTGATATTCAAGTGTTTTTCAGTTTTAGATAAATTTAAACATGAGCAAGGAATTCTTTACTTAGATTTATTTATTATTTTCTTTATGTGTGTAGGGCATATTCAACCAAAGTAGCTAAGTACTCGCTCTAGTTACGACTTACGGAGATTTTCTCTTAATGATTAAAAAAAAGTTATTGTTTTATCGCTCTATGAAAGCGTAAAAGAATATTTGTTTTTAGTTTCATAATTTCATTTTATTCTCTCTCATAAATATCTTATTACTTGTTTATCTAACTCATAAGTAATAAAGTATGTTTTGTTATGAAAACACATTTAGTTTGTAAAAACTTACGATTAAAATAATTATAATTAAGATAACACTGAAGTGGCAATGAAAAGAAAGTCGAGCTGAAAACTGTTGACAAGCGGAAGGAAGAAATAGAAAAAATGCGCTGGATATTTCCTGTGCCAGGTAAGACTACGCTTTTTTTAAATACCTACCATTAGTCGCTGCGTGCACGTAGGTTAATGATTAGCAGCCGCACGGGTCGATCTTCAAGGTTAAGCAACGCTTGCCGAGGTCGGTCCGTGAATGGGTGATCATCCATTACATATCGAGACCCCTCCGTGCCTAGGAAAACACGTTAAGTCGTTGGTCACAGCTGTTATTCCTAGATCTCTGACAGTCGTTACGGGTAATTAGAAGCCCAACAAAGTCGGACTACCAGTTTTACCAAGGGTTATCGTGGTACCCAGTAACTGGGTTGTGGAGGTCAGATAGGCAGTCGCTCCATGTAAAATTGTTTTTGTTCAAAATTGCAGCGATGTAAATATCTGTGAGTGGACTTGACAGATTTTTACATCGCTAGCGACAAATCAACTGTCAAAACCAGTGGCGACTAAGTGCCAGCGCAAACTGTGCGTCTTGTCGCTGCGACTAGTAGCGATACCCCTAGCCCGTCGTTGGGACTCTGCAACTCAACCTTCAGCTGCGAAGCTTTGAACAAAATATATGAAAATTGTCGACCGCAGCCTGTCGTTGGGTGACGTCTAGTCGACGAGCTAACGCATAGTGTGCGCCATGTCAAAATTTCACACAGATTTTTACATCGCATGCGACAAATCAGCTGTCAAAATCAGTGGCAACCACGTGCCAACGCAAAATGTGCGTCTTGTCACTGCGACTATTAGCGAGAGCGTGCGGCTCCCCTAGCCCGTCGTTGGGACTCTGCAACTTGACGCCCAGCTGCGAAGCTTTGAACAAATTATATGAAAATTGTCGACCGCAGCCTGTCGTTTCGTGACGTCTAGTCGACGAGCTGTCGCAGTACATGTCGCATAATGTGCGCCATGTCAAAACCTCATGTCCACACACAGATTTTTACATCGCCAGCGACAAATAAGCTGTCAAAATTAGTTAGCGGCCACTAAAGGCGCTGAGTTTGGAGTTTGGACTGGCAGGCCTTTGCACTGCGTCCGATTATCTGGAATCACGAAAACTCGTACCGAACGTAGTATATAATAGTAACTCGAATATTGTGAGCGCTCGTAAAAATATACAGTCAACCGCACATCGGTGACAACAATTTGACATCAGTAGCGCTTTTATGTCGTAGCATTAAGGGCGAGTCTCGTAGTCCACCGATGTGCTGTTGACGGTACCTGCTAAAATGATTACTACAGAGCGTACTTTCTTGGAATCTGATTGGATACAAGCAATATGGAACCTTGAAGAGGTTCAGTTCTAAGTAGGTTGAAAGAGGGTGAAGAGAAAATAGAGAGAAAAAACTTCGTTTGGACAGCTCTGTAAAGTTCTGTTATGTTATTACCTACTGTGGCAGTGGGACGCTAAATAAAAATAAAATTGAAGGCCCCATAAATCATAAAAAATTTGCTAAATGTTTTAGAACCGATTGCAAGACAAAAAGGAAAAAAAAGCCCATTAATTCATACTTACAAATACACGTCAGTACGTTTCCGTCAATTTTTAAAAAATCAACGTATTTATTTATGTTTATAACATCATTATTTCTTTCTTGTACATATGCCAAACTATAATAATAAAAAAAATATTTATCAGCATCATAAATTAATCACAACTACGACAGACCCCCAACATTTTTGACTCACACCATGGGATAGAAAAGAAAAAAATATCATCCCCACAATACGTGCAAGGGAGGTATCCCAATGTTTTTTAAATATTTTATTTCACCACTTTGTCGGCGTGATTACTAAGTATAGGTACCATATACCATATACCCATGCCAAATTACAGCTTTCTAGTATTACGCGTCTCTGAGCTAAAGCGGGAAATGACAGGCAGGCAGACGGACATGGCGAACCTATAAGGGTTCTTTGATGACCACCGAACCCTAAAAATAAAAATGCTAGTAATGTAATCGTTAGTAAGCGCATCACTTAAAACGGCTGGACCGATTTGGCTACTTTTTATTTTAAAATGTTCATTATAGTCCAAATTAAGTTTGATGAACAGAAACATTGGATAACTTTCCCAGAAAATGTTCAAATTCGGGAAAAACTGAACGTCTTTTTTTCTATGGGATTTTTAAATTTGGACAAGACGTCTGTCGTCAGCTAGTTGTGAATCAAACTACCTAAACAATTACATTTTAAAAAAGAAGGTTCTGTATTCGACCAAAATGTTGATTATTCAATCAATTTTGATAATTCAATCATTCACGAACGTGATCTAGTAGACTCTAAGCAAGGTTTTTAATTTAATTTTCACCACTCAGAATACATTTTTGTTATTGCTGTAGGTATGCCCTCTAAGCGCACAGGTGAACTCACCCTCTCCCTATTAACATAATCCCTTGCACAAACAGAATATGAGAGCATAGATATCCATCCAAATCTAAGCCCTACGAACCGACAACTTGACCTGACCTAACTCGTGTGCTGACCTCAGCTCAAGTTTCTATGTATATTGTCAACACGGACGAAAATAGACTGACGGGCAGTGAAAGAGACAAAAATAGACTAGTCACTTTGTTCAGGCATGGTGCACGCTGTGCGACAGCTCGGCGACTAGACGCAACGACAGGCTGCGATCGACAACTTTTATAGACAAGGATGGGCAAAATTAATGTCATAATGTGAATTGGCTGTCATTTTGTTCTAAATGAAAAAATATGCATCTATTATGTATATAGCATATATCTGTGTATCTATTATATTATATAGTATTTATGTACTTTGTATTTGTACCGAAAACAAATCCATTTTATGTCCAGAAAACCACTGTGCATTCTAAGATTGCCTGGAAAAGATCGCAGTAAGCGATAAGGCCGTCCTTTGTATATTTTGTAGTGTTTTATTTTTCTTTTTGTAATATATAATCTGCAGGCTTAGCATGGCACTCTCTATTTCTTCGAAGAATAGTCACGGCTCTTTGGAGGCCAAGGATTTTTACGGTGGTATGTCAAAAAAGGTGAAACGAAATGTTACTTTGTATAGAAAGAGCCGTGTCTATTATTCGAAGAAATAGAGAGTGTCATGATAAGCCTGCTGGTGTACAATAAAGTATATATAAAAAAAGTTTCCGAGTAAAACTGTAAAATTTAGTTAATACCTAGTCGAAAAAATGATATTGGTCAAATATAAGTTGCTAGTGATGCACATGTTGTGCTCGTTTTACGGCATTTTGATTTGTTGCTCGTAAATCTGGCTCAAAATTGTTGCTTCAATGTTGGCTTTCAAGACTTGCAAGGTTTGTTGTTTGGTGTGGTAACCCCGAGATTTCAAAAAGCCCCGAAGGATCTGGTCGGCCAGTTCAAATCGCCAAGCGGGAGATCACACGGCCCGGAAATTTGTGTTTCAAAATCTCCATCTCGTTGCCTGAGCTGTGTGTATCGCTCCATTGCATTGTCAACTAATTCTCTACGAGTTTAAAACATAAGTGTCAAATCACAATGAGAATATGATGCCATTTGCAAAAAATATGGCTCATTTCACAATATGTATGTACTTTTGCCCCACCTTGTATTTGGTCAAAGCTCCGCACACTTGGCGTCGAGTTACAGAGTCGCAACGAGAGTTCTGGGTCTAGTCGCAGCGACGAAATGCAGTTGCAAACGACAAGTCTGCGTCTTGTTGCAGCGACTAGACGTACAGTTTGCGCTGGCACTTCGACAATCTTTTAAAGACGTAGCTTAGGTAATAGTCGACGTGTCAGGTTATGATCCGGGCGTTAAAACATGACACGTCGACTTGTCAAGAGACTGTCACTTACACAGGTACGAGTGACGGAGACGACGCTTTTTAAGAGATGGTTTATGCAGGCTTTTTTTGTGTGGGAAATTATCAAGTAACTTCTCCCGCTCTGGGCGGAGCGGGAGGGTGTGTCGGACTCTTATTGACTAAAACCCACCCGTATTCCTTCCGTTGCCTGTGTTGCCAGGGGCCTCGGTAACCCTTATGGGCTTCCTCGCGAACCCGGCAGGCATCGGCCCTAGTGGACCCCTGCACTTGTGCTGACATCTCTTTGAGGCGCACGTGGAACACAACGCGCCGTCGACCTGGGCCTGGTCCTTATCGGACGGCGAGCTACCCATTGCTCACCTTCCGCAAGCCCGCGCCTACGGTGGCCGGAAATCCGCCCGGGATTCCCGATGCCCAGGGAGTCTCCTGCGGCGGCTAGGGGCAAGAGGGTGCGAAATTTGATTTTCCCTCAACCGTTCCGCCTCCTCCTTCGCGTTCCACCTCCTTAGTTTATTCATGCTGGACCGTGCATGGCGTGAGCCGTGTCCTGCGTCTACTCGATTTGTAGGGAACAAGACTCGGAGGGGACACGGCCGCTGCACGGTGTAGCGTGAACTGTTCTTGAAGTTTTGGATCCGTGCCTTGGTCGCGTCTCGTACATGATACGGCTTTTTTTGTTGGGCCGTTATCAAATAACTTATGTATATGTACACCTTATGGGTGTGTCAGACTCGTACTGACTAAAACCTACCCGTGTTCCTACCGTTGCCTGTGTTGCCAGGGGCTTCGGTAACCCTTTTGGACTTAGGTAATCGTTATAGGTAAAACTGGCGGGTGTCCGCAACTCCACGTCAATGCACGTATTTTGCGTACGGGTGGGAAATCGATTATTCGATCCACCTCAGCTCCTCAAGGAAGGCCAGCAACGCCTTGGTGTTACTAACAATCTCACGGAAGGTACCTGGGTTACTGAAGTACTTTGCCCTGTATGTGGCGACCACCGGGCAGTTTAGTAGCACATGTGCTGCTGTCTCGTCGTCCTCCATGCAGGCCCTGCACAGCGGACTGTCTGTGACTCCTATGACAAAGAGGTGTTTGTTAAATAACCCGTGGCCTGTTATAGCTGCTGTAACAGTGCGCAGCAGTAGTTTAGTTAGTCGGAGAACCTGTTTCGTGAGGCGACCATCAATTGTAGGGAGTGCTTCCATGGCCTGCCTGCACCCTTTTGGACTTTCCCGCGATACATGGCACGGCTTGCGGCCAGCTCAGACTAACATCAATCATCCTTAAGAGCCATTTCACGTTTTCGCGCGAATATCGAAGATTTCAGTCGCCTAATTTACCATCTTAGGTAATACTCTGACATTGGTGAATACATGTAAAAAATAGATCAATCCTTCATTTTGACACTTCATGTAACACATTTACAAAAACTTATTTGTTTTCTTTGTGGTGATTAATCTCCCACAACTAGTTTACTGAAAAATCATCGCAGAGTCAATTTCAGACTCCTATATCTATCATTAATATTTATACATTTGACTGAAAAAAATACATAAAGCATCAGAAATATAATTTAGTCGACACATACAGTACTAGAATATCGATTATTAATAACATTAATTAGTAAAAAAATAAAGTCTTAGGCCAATTTTTACGTTTTATATCGCTAATAAATCGTGATTTTTTGGTTTCTATAATGCGTAATTACATTTTTTTTTTTATTGGCAAAATAAACTATGTTCTTTAACAAATCGCATTCTAAAGTTTTATTAAAATCCTTTCATTTACTTAGACATAATATCGTTATTAAAATCACTCTAAATTAGAATAAATTCCGATGCTAAGCGGACACCGTTTAGTACGGCGTGAGCGCCCATCGAGGTAGGACCTGTGCCATATTTTCCCGCGTCTCGATTTTCGAGCGCACGTATTGTGAACGAATTATTATACTACGACTACAACATTTTGATTCTCTTCGTATTTTTTTGCATGAGGTAATTTATTATCAAGTAAAGTATTAGTTTAGTAGTTTGTAGAATAATTACATATTTTTGTTTTATTAGTTTTAGCAATGGGGCGTAAGGGTATACCATTGTGTCAAAATTTTTCGTTAAAAGCCTTCTACACTACAAGATGCTATGCAGCAGTGGTATCGTTTAATACCGGCAAGCCACAATATCCTGCCGGGGTCGCGGGAAGGTACTTATGGGTCACCGAGGCCCCCGCAACACAGGCAACAAGAAGGAATACGGGTGGGTTTTAGTCAGTAAGAGTCTGACACACCCTCCCGCTCCGCCGAGAGCGGGAGAAGTTATTTGATGATTTCCCACCCTCAAAAAAAAAAAAAAAAGCCCCAATATACTTTGTATAAATCAATCTGTCACGCTAGTCCTGGAAAATCGTTAAAATCGTTGGAAGCCAGGAGATTCGCCAAAAATAGTCGATAAGTAATGGCGCGTAGAGGTAGCGCTCGCAGAAAAATCAAAACCGGTCAGTCCCCATTGACTCCGAATAGGAGTTTCACTCCTCCAACCGTCATTCCCCACTGACACCTATTCGGGGTCTTTGGGGCGCGCGGTTTGCAACTCTATTATAACGGATGAGCACCTTATTGCATCATAATAGAGTTGCAAACCGCGTGGCCCAAGACTCCTATTCGGTGTCAGTGGGGACTGAAGGGTTCGGGAGTGCGACTCCTATTCGGAAGTCAATGGGAAGTTACCGGATGAACAAGGAAAACAACTTTTCTTGAACAATTTATTAAAAGAACAGGCATCAAAACGCCATGAAATTGAGAGGGCTAGTATATTACAAGCTCTTTGTGGCTTAAACTTAGAAGATGCATACTCACCGCGTCTTTCTTTGGGAAGATTTGCAAAAGGCGTTCGAACCAAAACTCTGCTCCCCTGCTAAAATCCATTCTGTACTCATATAACTTGGACAATATCACCGCAATTAAACATGGTAGGGACAATGAACCAAAGGCTTTAGCACAACTCAGTGTGCAAGAATACACAATTATAGAAAAATGTGGTATTTTTATAGACGAGGAACATTGTTATTTAGGTGCGACACCGGATGGATTGTGCAGTGAAGGATTAGTGGAAGTGAAATGTCCTAGCTCACTTTTTGGAATCGATCCTGATACCGCTGTACAAGCAAAAAAATTAAATGTTTCAAATTGAACAGTCAATCTCGTCGTAATGAACCAAAATCATGACTGGTACTACCAGGTACAGGGCCAGTTGCACATTGCAAATAAAAACGTATGTTTATTTGCTGTGTGGACAGGTCCTGATTTTCCATTGAAAGTAGTGAGCATAGTGAAAGATGACGGTTTTTGGCAGGAAAAATTGCTTCCAAAATTGACGAGGTTTTACCAAGATTGCGTATTGCCAGAAATCATAGACCCTAGAAAGGCAATATCAATGCCTTTACAACAATTATTCATATAATGTAAATGATATGTGATTTTTTCCCTGTTAATTTTTATTACATACTTTACATAACATATATTTGTGATTTTTTTATTAGTCTAGAAAGCATAGACTGAATAAATAAAATAACTTTTTTCATAAATCTCTAACCATGGTGCATTACGATTATAACGGCTCAAGACTGTTTAGTCCATCTCGACGCTCGCGCTACACTGCTTGCATTGTGTATGTGTGGATAGCTGCGCACACATACACAATAATGCCGTATTTTACCTAAACTCGAGCGTAGTAATTTTGTGAAATGGCTCTTAAGCCGGTGGTACCGGCTATCATTTGTAAATTTTTGACAGTCGTCGGTCGTCAGAAGCCCGAAAGTCTGACAACCAAAAGGGTATCGTTTTACCCAGTAACTGGATTGTGGAGGTCAGATAGGCAGTCGCTCCATGTAAAATACTGCTATTTAGCTGGATCCGGTTAGACTGAATGTTTAAGGACAAAGTAGGTACGGTATCCGAGCGTTAAAACACGACTCGTCGAATTTTAGAAAGAGACTGTCAGACAAGCATGGATGACAGAGACGACACGCGACGCTCTTTAACTCTATTTATTTTATTATTTAAGTACACACACTAAAATACGCAGAGATACGACATGATTCTAATTATAGTACAAAGGTACTGCTTATTTCCTAAAGTGGATCCGCCAAAGTCTCTTTCTCTAACTTTTTTTTAAACTCGAAGTGAGGAATATATTATTATTTTATGGTTTCATGCTTGTCAGTTCTTTTTAGTGTTTCGTAGTCAACAAGGAACCCTTACAGTCTGTCTGTCCCCGCTGTAGCTCAGAGACTCTTAGTACTAGAAAGCTGTAATGGATATTAATTACGGCGACAAAGTTCGGAAATAAAATCTTAGAAAACATTTTTTTAACGTACCCTTGCACGTAATGTGGGGATGATATTTTTTTCTCGTCTACCCCGTAGTGTGGGGTACTCGTATCGTTGGATAGGCCGTTCAAATAAAAATATTGCAGGTCTGTGAACACCACTTTTCGATTCAGGCATCGGCTTGCGTAATATTAAGAATAGTGCTAATTTTTCTTAGAGTCACGTGTTTCCTAGAATTGACCGTGGCATATATCGATGTTGGGATAAATTCATCCCAACTACGAACCCTTCATTGTGCGTGGTCCGACACGCACTTGGCCGGTTTTTTAGTTTTTAAATGATCATCTATTTTTTTTAATAAATAATTTTTTTCTTTTTTTTTAAAGTCGTGTACATAAATACATACATTATACATTTAGGTACAATCAATCTATTTTGTAAAAATCTCACCGTGAAAAGTTACGTGAAGTGAACTGTCAATCATTAGTATCGTGGGATGACAGCACACTTCACTTTATTTTTCACGGTGAGATTTTACGGAATCGACCGTCTGGTAATAATTAGTCGTAACCATAAATTATACGAGCAATAACTACTATAGATTTCCAAGTCAGTAGCTAGACAGAACGATTGTAAAGGTGTCATCCACACAGCATTGTTTTACGCCGAGTGACGTAAAGAGGCCGTGTCTGATCCCTGTTCTGAGAGTGACAAACGTACGCTTTTTATAGTTTTAAAACAATTATGTAAATTAATAATATGTTATTAGGTAGACAACGGGAAAATGTCATCCGTCTCTATTAAAATAAGTCACATTTCAAGTAAAAAAAAAACAATTTACGGGCGGATTTAACTTAAGGAAAAACGAAATTTGAAGCTGTAAACATTTATTTAGAAGAAGCTGCGCCCTGCAATTTCACCCGCGTAAGTCCTGATTCCGTGGAAATATCGCAATAAAAATTATCCTATGTCCAGGTCATGGTCTACCCATGTGCCAAATTTCATCCAAATCCGCTCCGCCGTTTTTGAGTTAAAGCGTAACAAACAAACGATCAAACTCACTTTCGCATTTATTAATATTAGTTAGGATTTTACAATATTGATAATTTTATCGATAAACAATACTCATGCGCAATAATCAAAGCACAACACTGCGTGGCAGCCAACGACAACATGTCTCTATAATAGCAAGTTACAAGAATTTTATTGATTGAACGCCGGCTACACGCACGAAAAAGTGTCACGTTCCGCCTAAGCCGAGCGTGCAAGCGAGAGCGCAGAACTTGCGATACGCACGATCGGCCTAAGCGTAAGGCCCGGGTCGACGGCGCGTTGTGTTCCACGCGCGCCTCAGAGATGTCGTCAGCACAAGTGTAAGGGTCCACTAGGGTCGATTCCTGCCGGGGTCGCGGGAAGGTACAAAAGGGTTACCGAGGCCCCTGGCAACACAGGCAACGGAAGGAATACGGGTGGGTTTTAGTCAGTAAAACTCTGACACACCCTTCCGCTCCGCCCATAGCGGGAGAAGTTATTTGAAAATTTCCCACCCAAAAAAAAAATGTGTTTGTGCCCGTTCGAAAAAAATATTTTGTCACTTGTTTTGACGGATCAATTACTTTCGGACGGGCCCGTATCTTCGTTGACGGACTTGGAGAGTAGTCCCTCTTATTCGTCGATGCGTAGTGCTTAGACAACTTCTGCGGATTGCCTAGCAACAGATTTCTAACAATACTGTCAACACCAACTTGCCATAACAACCACGGATTATTCCACTTTGACACACACACAAAAAAGCCTTCTACATGCACAACGGTCACGGCTTGCACCCTAATTGCGTAACACAGTTTGAATCACAATCCGAGAGTTTTGAAGGATATTGCTAATCCATTGCTTCATAGGTTTGAAAAATTCGTCTGTTCAACAACGTAAATAATGTTATGGACGTGGGTGAACTGTCGAAATACAACCCATTGCGAGTAATTGTCATTTTATGTGTGTTTTGGATGTCTTTTAGATGTCGCCTAGTGTCCGTGTCTACGTCGTACAGATGACGTTTCAGACGCAGCCATTTACACTGACAGCCGACCAATGACTACAAAAAGCTCAAATGACGTAGGATAGAAGGATACTTCATCATCTGGCGAGCATGTTCCCAATTATGTTGCGGTCAGCTTCCAGTGTAACTGGATGCAGTTGAGTACCAGTACTTTACATGGAGCGACTGCCTATCTGACCTCCACAGCCCTCCACAACTCGGATAGGACACTTCGACGAATATAAAATATTATAATACTTTGGCATAGAAGTCACAATTATTGCGCATACGACTCTATTTATTCGCTTGTGACGTCCGAACTACGATAATTTTACTAAAGGTTTATTTCGGGGACATAAGTGATATATTTAATGGAGGAACTCGTACCAGATTCACGAATTGAAATTTTCGTTTGATCGCAGTGGAGATTTTTTTTGTTGCAAATGTTGCAGACAGGCTGACGTAACTGATAGTGTTCACAGCCTCCTATGTGTACTGTACTTTTAATCACAAGGCTCGTCGCCTTTTTTTAAATAAACAAAATATTTTCTTTGTGTACTTAAAGCGTGGTTCAGATTTAAAGTTTTATAATCTGGAAAATTGCTTTTAATAAATTTCTATCCTTGGCCGTTTGCCACCACATAACATTACTGCGGATACCCATTAATTTCCAACAAAACTGCCATTTCACAAATAAATTGCACTATATTTAGGTATATATAGGTACCTGCAGTAAAACTATATGTGATACATATGGCTACTTTCTTGATCAGTTTAAAATTGCAAGTTTTAAACAGAAACAATCAGCTTCCCACAAAAAATAGTCTTAAATTTTATTTAAAAAAACTATTTTTTTCCTGACAGGTGACCATCGAGCCAGTTTTTGTAATAAGAACCCAAATGTGATCAAAATACAGCCGCACATCCTGTAGATTTCTCCGTGAATTCTTAGGTGAAGTGAACTTGAAGTGACCTGTCATTCCACTTGCCGGTGTATCCTATAAAAATCTCACCGTGAAAACAAAGGGGAAGTGGCCTGTCATGCTATGTGATACATAAATACATAGGTACTTACATTATTTATTAAATCTCACCGTGAAAAGTTAGCTGAAGTGAACGGTCAATCATTAGCATCGTGCAATGACAGCCAAGTTCACTTAAGTTTGCACGGTGAGATTTTTAATAGACCGGTAGGTGGAATGACAGGCCACTTTAACCTCACTTCACCTACGATTTCACGGTGAACTTTTTTTTCAGAATAGATTTGGTAATCTTTTATGAACTTTACCTTAGTCCGAATAAAGTTCTAAATATAAAAAAAATAAGTCGAAGGTTTACGCTAGGGATGAAGTTTGATTACGTTTTGTAATAAGACGGTTTAAATTAGTTTATTAGCTTATTTTCGACCTTAAACACTGCATTACTGAAAATATGATTTAGTATTTTTATCTCATGAAGCGACTCGCACTTTAGCTGTGGTAACCAAGTGTACAAACACGCTGTGAATGTGTGCGTGAAGTCGTCTTCACGCACACATTAACAGCGTGTTTGTACACTTGGTAGTGTCAGCACATAACACGCACACGTACACACACTTCCGACTTCGCCATTGCCATTGTCTAGGACGATACCGAGAGCTCCTGCGCTTACACACACATTCACAGCGTGTTTGTACACTTGGTTACCACAAGTAAGGCGCGCGTCGCGCGTCGCTGAGATAAAAATAATGTACATGTACCGAGCTTTTGATAGAGACTGTCACACAGTAATCGAGTAAAAGAGACAACGACACTCTACAAAGGCGAACTTTTTTTAAATTTCGATGCACCAATTATCATGAACGTCGTAGTATCTTCAACACCCTTTTTTTTGTATGGGAAATCATCAAATATCTTCTCCCGCTCTGGGCGGAGCGGGAGGGTGTGTCAGACTCTTCCTGACTAAAACCCACCCGTATTCCTTCCTGTTGCCTGTGTTGCCAGGGGCCTCGGTGACCATCTTCAACACCCTAAGGTTGAATGTCGCTTGCAGCATCCTAACTGCGTAACTCACTTTCAATCAGATTTCGAGAGTTTGAAGGATATTGCTATCCATTGCTTCATAGGTTTAAAAAAGTCGTCTGCTTAGCAACGTAAATAAAATGCATTGGACGTGGGTGAACTGTCAAAATGTTACTCATTGCGATCAATTGTCATTTTATGTGTGTTAAACAATTACCCTGCCAGTTATAAACTGACATGGCCGCTTTTTCTATGTGACAGTAAAATAGTTTAAACCTTAGTTCAAGTTGACTTGTCTTCAAGGTATTTTTATGGCTAATTTCACCAACGAAATTGAACGTGATCTAAACATCGGAACCGAGTTGAAGAGCGCACATCTGAACCGAGATCAAGAGCTGTCAGTGTCATCGTGGTTGTGGAATATTGACACTGACAGCGAACGAGGTTTAGATGTACTAATTGCGTTTAATTTCTTTAGTGAAATTCGCCCTTACTGTGTCCATCCAAGAAAGCAAGCTATCGGGAAAAAGGTATTATAACGACGACTTATGACGGAAATTCAAAGGCAACTAATGTACGATTTTATCATTTCTAACGTGACAATATTATCGTGGACGTCCACGGCATCACGATAACACAGGGACGTAAAATATATGAGACGCTTCCTTCTACGATAACGTTATATATAACGTGCACGTATTTCCATACATTTTATGGTAGACATGATAAATAAATGATTAATGATTTTATTGCTGTAAGTAGGTTGTACAAACACTTTTACACGTCAATCAAAATATTTTTTTAAACTTTTAAACTAGATGAGGTCGGCGTTTCCTATCTGACTACTCTGAGAAGAAAGACCGAAACAAACTCAGAGGTTACAGTATTTTTTAAAGTCCAGACATAATCTTGGTCAGATCATGTGAAGACCATGTCGATTGGTGTCTGAAATGGTCTTTTGATGAAATAACCACACAGATTGAGTGGACCTGTCCAGTCAGTGCACGCAATTGACGTCGACGATGAAATTAGAAATTATAAAAGCTCACAATTAGTCTAGGTCCGAGTTCCGGATCCGAGTACCAACGGGCACTAACAACTATGTAGTATATTAATAATCAATTTACCTTTAATCTTTTCCAGTTTTGCTGATGTCCTGGTTTGGGGTGGACCAAGTTAAATCCAACTCCTGCATACGGACTGGTAATATGCGACGAAGTACTGAAAAGTGTCAAAATGTCACAAGTGTTGTGTACCATAGTGTACCCGTTGTTAGATCTGTGTCGTGTTGACAGCTGCGAACATATCGATAGAATTGTGATTTGTGGGTGTCACATCACTACGATTTAGGGTTGTCGCATAACGTAAATGTCAGAATAAAATGCTAATTTATAGTTTAGTTTTGTCAAAGTTAAATTAAATAAATTGTTTTAGTGGTGATCATGATTCAATTTGCAAGTAGACGCTAATTTTAAAAATAACGCTAGTTTAAAAAATAAATAAGTAACGTTCAACAACATAAGTAAAGTAATTATCGCCTAGTATACGTTATACTTATAGGTTGTTATAGGGTTATATAAATACATATTATAACGAGTACCTTTTTTCTGTTGTCAAACAAAAACTTTTTAAAGTCTCGACAAACGATTATAATTTCTTTATAAAAAAAATGATATGCCGTTCGCTGGTAAGCGCATCACTTGACAACAGCTGGACCGATTTAGCAAATTTTTATTTTAAAATGTTCGTAATAATCCAAATCAGCACCCTAATTGCGTCACAGTTTCAATCACAATCCGAGAGTTTTGAAGGATATTCCTCATTCAATGCTTAATAGGTTTGAAAAAATCGTGTGCTCTCAACAACTTAAATAACGCCATGAACGTGGCTGAACTGTCGACATGAAAGAAAAAGCTATCAATTTATGTGTGCTTTTTTCTTTCCGTAAAAACGGAAGAAACAATAATATAATGTATTATTGCCCGTTCTTTCGCACCACTGACTGTGCAGCTACAATATTGACCTTATTATAGCCAAGATGAGGTACCAACAGCCTGATTAATGAACACGGCGCGATATAGCGGTAACAACGATGCAACTGCCTTCTACTTCCGACGCAAAGGTCATGAGATTGTACCTTGTGACTTTGGAATTAAGTTTATTTTGCTTGTGTACAATAATAGAAATTAGAAATTTAGAAATTATTTATTAATAATCAAGTAACATACATAGCAATTTGAACGGTGATCCCCAAACTAGACGTTAGTCTGTATCTTGGGGATCAGAGTTGTACATTTTCGTTATATCCAAAAGGATCGTACACGGTGACTATTAACTTAAATGTGTGTGTGCCGTGCGTGTGTGTGTGTGTGTGTGTGTGTGTGTGTGTGTGTCAGTGTGGCTCTGAGTGAGATTAGGAGTGCTGTCAGTTTGTTTACTCTTACTTCTTATCGTCGTAGGAGAGTGTAAGTAGCCAGGTCTTTATGATCTTTTTGCACAGGGATAATTTGAGGTCTATTATGTTGCAGTTCTTAACAGCTTCATTATATATGCGTGGTGTAGATAGCTTGAGGAACGTCTCGCCATAAGAGAGTTTGCTTGGGGTATGGGAATCCTAAATGTACGTTTTGAGATTATCTCTGTGTAGTCTGGTCTGGATTTTATTTTTCTGTGTGTTTGAAGTACTGCATTGAGGATAAACAGCTGTCGGACACGGAGGACCGGGAAAACCCTATACAGATGGTCAGTTGGATGCATTATAGGTTTCTTGAGTATTACTTTAATGACGGCTCTTTGTGCTCTTTCGGCTTCAATAAATACGGCCTTACCTGCGCCACCCCAGACAGAGATACCGTATTGGAGGATGGACTGGCATAGACCAAAGTAAACAGTACGCAGTATATTAGGGGGTGTGCAGTCACGTAGTTTTTTCATGATGTAGATAAGTTTCCTGACTCTGCCGGATAGTGCGTGTATTTGTGGTTTGAAAGATAAGTTCTCGTCCAAAACAATTCCCAAGTATTTCATGCTCAATTGAAATGCACGAACAGCCCGCAATTCGAAGATTAGGGTTATGGGAGCAAGTATGAAGTGTAAGGCCCCTCGCCCACGTCGACTTTTTGTAGCAATGCAGTAGCGATGCTGTCGCGCGTCCGCATCGATACAGTCGCGAAGTGGTCGCTAGCTGTGTGCCCTAGCCCACGGGCCTAGATTCAGTCGCGATGCAAACGCGATACTGTCGCGCTTCTGTCGCGATGCAAACGCGATTCAGTAATGGCACAAAAATACCTGCGATCGCTACAGTTGCAAGATGGACTCCGTTGAGGCAACATTAGTCACGTTGTATTGTCGTTGCAGTAGCGCGTTAGTAGCGCGTTGGCATCGCTTCTGTAGTGCGTTGCAAATGCGACTAACACGCGTTAGTAGTGATGCTGATGCGCGTTTACGAAACGCGCGACAGCATCGCTACAAAAAGTCGCCGTGGGCGAGAGCCCTAAGAGTTAGGTGTTGGGGGGGCTTTGATCTCTTGGTTTTGTAGAAAGTAATAATTTTAGTCTTTTTAACGTTTAAGGTTAGTAAGTTTTATCTAGAGCTTTAGCTATTGTTAGTAGTCCCTTTTCGGCAAAGCTGTACACCTGGTCCCAATTTTTACCATGAAATATCTGTATCGTCTGCATACGCTATTATTTCACCGCTGGTAAGAGAAATATTCAATATATCATTCATATACAGTAAGAAAAGCGTCGGACCAAGTGTACTACCTTGCAGAATTCCATAGTCGGTAGGAAGTAGGTTGCTAGAGATATCACCGAGCTTGACAAATTGCCTTCTATTGGTCAGGTAGCTTTTGAGCCAATCTTGGGGAGTGCCGCGTATACCTGCTGCTTCCAGCTTCCTTAGAAGAAGATCTATAGAAATAGTGTCGAAAGCTTTAGCCAGGTCTAGGAAAACGCACATAGTGTGTTCTCCTCTATCGATAGTTGACGACACAGTGTTTGTAAGAAGCCTGGCTGCATCTTCCGTTGACCTACCCCTTCTAAAGCCGAACTGTCTATTGGAAATCATGTTGTGTTTCTCGAAAAAATTTGTAAGTCGTTTGTTTACAACTTTTTCGAGCAGCTTAGATAATATAGGCAATAGGGCGATAGGTCGATAGTTATCAGGGATATCTGCTGCACCACTTTTGTGGATTGGGCTGACAGCTGCAACTTTCCATCTGTCCGGGAATATTCCAGATTCTAAGCTAAGGTTAAATATGAGAGTTAGTGGACGAATAATAGCTTGATTTTTTTTATTAGTCTTACATTGAGGTTATCGGGCCCGGGAGCGCTTTCATTGTTGAGATGGGTAATAAGGCTTCCTATTTCAGTTTCGTCTGTGGGATGTAAAAAAAATGTGTGTGGACAGGTTATATTGGGAGTATATTTATCGGCAAGAGAGACTTGTGTTTCTGTGAGTCTTGAGAGAATATAAAGGGATAAATATCACACAGCAAGCTTTAGAAAGACTGTCACTGGTACGAGTGACAGAGACGACACGTAACGTGAGACAAAAGTCGAACTTGTTTTAGAAAGAAAAAGTATTTATTAAATTAGACTCGCACAGGAAGTTCACAAATATCCAGGTCTGATCCAGCATGTCCCACCTTGCTGCCCCCCCCCCCCAGCGACGCCTTAAGGCTCCTACATACTGGCGCGACTGGTCGCGCGACGCGTCGCGACACAAAGGCACTGCTTGTAGCGCTACACGCGGTGTCTTTGTGTCGCGTCGCGCCAGTATGTAGGAGCCTTTAAGCCGAGGTTCGTACCCCACGTTGGGTGCTCTTAGCCAGTCGCTTAGTAATGTAAGAAATTCGCCCCTGGTTGTAGGCTTTGAGTTAGCAAGGCATCCACAGGATAGTCCGGTTAAGTAGTCATGACTTCTCAAGGTCAACTACGAGATGCAAAAAAAAAACAAGTTCATAAAATTAAGGTGGTCATATTTTGATCAAGTTACAACCTGACACTGACATGCAAATTGCAAAAATCGTAAGAAAATTTGTATTTCGCGGGCACAGTGGTAGCCCGCGAAATTCAAATTTTCCACCTTAGGCACAGGTGTACCTATAGTATACCCAAAACTGGGCACAAATCTAGACTCCGGGCTTCTAATGAGAAATTCCAGATAGAAAAACCCAATAACACCTTGCCCGACCCGGGATTAGAATCTAGGACCTCATGCTCAGCAGTAGCGCTTGTGACCACTAGACCTGCGAGGCCGGGTATTGTCAATTAAAATGGCCTCCACATGTGGCCTTGTAAATATTATCACCCATGGAGGTTTGTCAGTAAAAAACGTTAAAGAAACACTAAGTAATAGTATCGGTATTTACAAAATAAAACAACGCGTATTATTATCATAAAAAATATATTTGAATACCTATTACCTCAACGTAATATTTTTATGTGCTTAGTGATGTGACATAACAGTTCTATCGGCTAAACCCAATAGTGACGGAAATTATCGATGTTTTCGCAGCTCGATAAATGTATTGTGTTTGAGTGCCCACAGGAATGCGTGTTTAAATGTTGGAATTGAGGAATGCAATAATTGCATGACATAATTATTTTAGTCACAATAGACGAACTAAAATTTCTAAAAAAAATATATAAAACCAAAAAAAAAAAACACTCAAACATTTTTCTTCCTGTGAATAACTGATCTTCATTTTCAGATTGAGAATTGATTATTTCTTTTGAATCACAATGATTCGGTAAGAAATATACGTAGAAAACAGACTAAAACTTGTTTAAACTGTTTACTAATATTTTTGTAATAATCATTTAGCATTTTTATTTAGGTTTATTCCTTCTAACATTCAGCCAACCAGTCTATGGACATAAAAAAAAACATAAACAAAATGTTTTTTTTTTCTTCTTTTAATTCAGTTATTTACAGGATGTATCTTTTTACTGTGGAACTTCTTCTATTTAGATAACTGTGTAGTGTTTTCGTTTTTCTTATATGTTTTTTCTTTTTTACTAATTCAAGCATGGATTTTCAGCATTATGGGCACTAAGTCTCAGCCCCCTTGTTCAGGCGGAATGCCAGAGTAAGTACTGTTTTTTCTTTTTTTTACAAAAACAATAACTCACGAGCTTTTAGGCTTTAACAGAAATAAAATAAAAAAGCTAATAAAAGCCATGTTTACACTCGCCAGATGCTTTTACGCTTACATTAATACTAATTCACGAGAAAAAAATATTGAAAAATTGTAAAATAAGAATACAAATGTCGTAGACTGGGTTGGCTAACATAATTAGGCAGATATTTTTCTTCACAAAAAAGGTCACAGTTTCAGCTTTTTTGTTTTATTTATTTTTTTTGTTTAATTACTTTAAAAACTGCAAAAGGTAACAACATTTTCAGCTAATCATTTACTAAAAATGTATTTAAATAAGTAAGTAAAATTAGAAAAATACATTACTTATTATTTTTCTATCTCTTTTGTGCATGAAATTAGCTTTTCCCGTTCGCTTTTGACGGTTATTCCGAATAGAACCCAAGCTTTTATTGATGCGTTATTGCTAATCTACAAAAAAAACTTGTTCAGAAGGGATTGTAAGTACTTTTCTACTGTATGTAGGCACTATATTAATCCGTAGAAGCTTGGATACGTAGGAATCATTCATTGTTGTCACTTTGCTAGCCAGAATCCATTTGGAACTTGCCAGAAAATGTAAATTTTATGAAAAGAATGCGCAGATACCTGTTGAACAAAACGTTTATCTATTACTAAATACTAGTTGGTTGCCTATAATTCTTTTAATGCCAGTTATCACTAACACTGGGCGACACCTAAAGAAAAGCGCGCTGTTGGATTTTATACTCTCGGTCCAGCGCCGAAAATTGAAAACCCAACAGTGCGAATTTATTAAGGCGTTCATTGAGGTATCTACTAGTGTTATTCCTAACGGGCACAAGATTCGAATAGACGCTGGCAGGTATGATAATGTTTATGCTAGACAGTTTTAAATAAAGCTGTGCTGTCTTCAAACGCGACTGATTGTACCTATGTTTGTTTGTTTGTAATATTTCGTGTGTAACATGTCTATTTAGATATCTACTGGGGTAAGTATATGCATATACAAAAAACTATGATGTACACATTCACTGATGCACAACAGCTACCAATACACTTTTTTTTTTACTAAGATACTAGCTTTTGAAAACGTCTTTAAACACTAGTGTATCCTTCAGCGGGTTTCATTTAAGCTTGGCCATTTTTTTTACATGGCTAATTGTGTTTGGCTAATCTTGGTTGAAAACTCGCTAATTGTCTACCACACATGCCAAATAAAGTTGCTTGCAGGTACAGCCAACCGCATATCTGCGGTAACACTTACCTTTAAAAAAAATTGGCAGTCATGCTGACTAAATAATAAATAATTTTATTTCTGTAAGTAGGTTTCTACAAACACTTTTACATGTCAATCATATTTGAAAAACTAAATGAGGTCGGCGTTTCCTATCTGACTACTCTGAGAAGAAATGCCGAAACAAACTCAGAGGTCACAGTCTCTTTTAAAGTCCAGACATAATCTTGGTCAGATTATGTGAAGGCCATGTAGATTTGTGTCTGAAATGGTCTTTTAAGGAAAGAACCGCATAGATTGAGTGGACCTATCCAGTCAGCGCATGCATTTGTCAGTAATCGTGTAGCTCATTTCAGAACTTAAGGAGGTCAACAATTCGACGAACTTTACTAAAGAAAATTGGGAAAAAGGACATTTGGGTAGGTCGCATAAATTACTCAAACTGCCAGACCAAGATTGAAACTAACTGAGAGAAAAATGAAAACATTAACCCACATAGTCTTCACATTCACAATAATTAAAATAACATACACTGCCGACAGAAGTTAAAACTTAAAACTTTGGTAACGTAAATACGTATACATGTACCTATATAGGCCGCTGCGTTTCGCCGGTCTGGCGCGACACATTACATTAGCATGTCGGTGACGAGAACCCATAAGTTTTCCCCTGCCAAAAATCGCTCATCGCGCCTAATTATATATGTAATTAAAAAAAATAAAATCTGTTAATTAATGCGTGTCAATTCGTGTTTTATTATTATTAAATAATTCTAGTATTTGTGATAATATGGACTGTACATTGTAATGTGTAACATTGTCTAAAATAAAGATTGATTTGATTTTTGAAAACCGCCCTCACTGCCACGACACAAAGGTGCTGTCTATATCAAATTGTTAACCCTGATTTGCGGTTGATTGTACCTAGCTGGAAGCACCGGGTTGAAAGCACTAAGTACCGCTTTCAGCATCATTCACAAAATATAAAAGACATAACACAACCATGCTTATATTTCATAAAAACTTCGCGAGCAAACACGCGGGAATAAACTAGTTACAATAATAACATCTCAGTCCAAATTTATCAACGTCACATTATGAAAATAATAGGTCGAAGTTATGAGAGAATTTACATAAAGACTGCGCATCAAAAATAAACGGCGATCGTCGTGAATCTAAAAACGGCGCCTGCGACGAACGTAGACACGGAATTACGATCATGACGTTTACAAACTGTTAAAATTAGCTTTTAATTAGGTAATGACTGTCTTGAACTGTTGTTTGAACGTGTGAACGATTTCTTTTTGATATTTTTTGAACTCATTTTAGGTGTTACATCTAGAATTTTAATGTAACTTTAAAGAGAAAAATGGAACGTGGAAAATAAACAGGGATGGTGCTAGGTAAAAATACATAGGTAGAAGATAATTAATAGCCTTTAGATAACTTAAGCCATCGTGTTTAGTCGTAGCTGAGAGCCTAGACAAAGCGCCATTCTAGGTTCAAGTGCCTTTTATTTGCTTATTTCAAACAAATAAAAAAAACTAATTGACTTTTGCAATTGTCTATAATCACGACTGACAGAAATTGATTCTCTCCCTTGGTGAAATATTGTTGCTTTCTTACTTCCGATGCATCAGTATTTTTCTTATAGATAAGATAGCCAAGCTAGTATAACACAATCGATAAAACTAATTGGTTTATGACATTTGCGGCGCAACCCTACATGTGTCATTAGCAAGATTAGTGATGTAACCATATCAAATTGGTTTATTGTCGATAAACACAGATTAAGAGTCAGGAGGGTGGTTTTTATCGACTAGGTATTCCTTAAAGTCTGATCTTTAAAAAATAATTTGTCTGCTATCTTGGTAAGTAGTATCTACATCCATAATTTAATTTTGTTCGAAGGGAAATCTAAATTAGAGGCAATTTAATTACATTCTCAGGGACACGACGGATGTAATGAATGACACGGAAGAACGTGTAACGTGAACGTTACCTACGGGGTATTGCAGTGATAATTCACTGAGGGAACAGCCATGAAACGCTAGTAAGATAAGAACGAAAATCGGAACTTGAACACCTTCACTTTAAAGTAAACAGATGTAGAATAAATGCAAACACGAAAAATTTATTATTTTAATTCTTAAAATGATATTTTATTTCAACTTTGGAGTATCTTCATCCATTTCCCTGGCCCTATAGTGGCGAAGTGGTCTTTTAGATTCGTTACTGACATAAACCAAGCGGTGTTCTTTCAACTGCTTTTTGTCGAGGGCCCGGCACCCATCCTATGTCCTGCTCGCAGGTCGGTACTCATGTGTCTGCCTGTCCGTCTGTCGCAGCCAGATTTTCTCCGAATCTACTGGACCGATAAAGTTGAAATTTGGTACACATGAATTTCTGTGACCCAAACACGGACGTGTAACGTAAATATATTTTTTTTAATATAAGTGTTACTTTTGTGAATGACTTATCAAATGAAAGGCTTAGTTATGAGGGTCTCCGCAATTACTGACACAAAAATAAAAAAAAAATACAGAATATGGTTCTTTACTTATAGATTTAAAGGAAAACCTATAAGGAGTCTATGGTGTTAAAATAACTTGGTAATTTTCTCAATATTGTGCGTACAAACTTACAGTTGGATTGTATGGAGGAACATGCTTTTCAACTACAATGTTAAGTTTATTCTTGGGATAAATTCATCTCAACTACGGAACCGAATAACGACCCGCTCTCTCTCACAGATAAGAGGCCTGAGTCCCAGCAATAGAAACATTATAGGTCCAAAACACGTAGCGAAAGCCTCGAGGCCCTGCTTCTAGTGCCCTAGTTTCCACCGCCTGAAAGTCAAACCAACCCAGACATTCAGGCGGCAGCCATTATATAATCGCTGGCGCCTCTAATGGGCCTGTTAGTCGCATATTTTAAATTCTAGCTATTGGAATAAATTACGAGGACTGGCACTAGTTTCCTTGACATGCATCGCGTGTTTGTGTAGCCTTGTCACGATTTAGCACCGGTATAAATAGACTAGGACATCGTATAGATTTTATCGTGCGGTTGGCAGGTGGGCCTTGCAACAGGTCGAGTTTGAGTCCTCAGTTATAGTGTCGTAGTCACCAGGTCGATCGATTGTGGAGCATTTGTTGATGTCAAAACTAAAATGGGTCATCATTTAATCAGCTCCTATGGTCTACTTCTAGACTGGTAATGGGTTTCCCAAAATCGGTTACAGTAACCGGGCCTATAATTATGATAAACGAGCTTTTGCCCGCGACTTCATCTACGATCCAGGATGAAAGTTAGCCTATGTCCTTTTCCAAGTCCCACGTTATCCGCGCGAAAAAGAGAGACGTACAGACGAGAGTTACTTTAATTTTTATGTCTCTTTTTCTGTCTATTATATCTGTCTGATTGGGCTTTTGAATAGAGACTGTCATGTATGGGTTTGCACAGGCACGGCGTCTCCGTGCCTGCGCGCGGTGGCCACTACCAGAGGCGGCATTCTCCAAACCAAGTGTATTAGTCAACGTTACCGTTTACTCATAAAAGCTGACGGCCCATTTGACAGCTAGCTTGCGCTCAGTTGTCAATATTAGTTGTAAAGGCGTCTGTCACTGCTTTTTTTTTGGGTTGGGATATTGTCAATTAACTTCTCCCGCTCTGGGCGGAGCGGGAGGGTGAGTCAGACTCTTATAGACTAAAACCCACCCGTGTTCCTTCCGTTGCCAGGGGCCTCGGTATCCCTTTCACAGGCAGGACTGTCACTGCTGGCGCGGCGATTTCGTGCTCTAGAGATGTAAAACTCGATTAGCCATATTCATGCCCGGGTCAGGTTGTGGATGATGTTTTACTGTGATCACCAATCAGTTTGCCGAAGGGTTCAACGTAAACGTTCAAAATCAAAAGTCATTTATTTAAACTAGGATGAGAATCAGTACTTCGTGAACGTCAATATTAGATGTGAGTTTCCCCCAAAATGCCCGCCCTTCACCACTTCTTAGTACTTTAGCTGGGAAGAGGCAGGACAAACTCTCCAGCAGCACAGCTGTCTGTTCTATACAATAGTATGAGAAGTAATTAACATTACGAATTTTACACAAATCATTAAATGAAATTATTTGTCATATGGTAGCTAGCACACACCAATATACCAACAAGAACATTGAAACTATACTCAAAGATGAAATAAAAACCGTTCACAGGCAGTTATGATTTTTTTGCATATTTAATCAAAATAACACCTCGCTTTCCGAAGTACTTTTAAAATTGCGTGACGTGATAAAGCTAAACATAATAATCTTAATCACTCCTCATTATATTTCCATTTTTTTTCTTTTATTGTTATTTATTACCTACGTCACACTAATACAGAATTCAAATGTCATTCTTATCAACTACACTACAGTCCGGCCGTTGAGAGAATGCGTTCCAGACACTTGACTGTTGGACAATTTCTAGTTGCAATAAGGATCAACACATTCTCTCGACGGGCAGACTGTAGTTTACCATAACATCATTAAAAAGTTCTCATCGCTGTAACAATAAAGAAAAGTCTTTATCGCTCCTTCCGTAACACACAATAACACTGTCTTGTGCATCAGTCATAATAATTACAACTGCAGCCTTACTATTAGCCGACCAAGACAATTCGTCAATTGGGTTGAAAAACCAGCCCGCGTGAGCTATGGTTTCTTAAGATAGTCGAATGTCGTCATGAAAACGTTGTCTCTGGTAGTAAGATGGTGTGGCTCCTAGAAACCATTTTTAATACCGTATGATGATTGCGGAAACCCTAGTTTTTACCGCTTCAAGCCGTTCAAATTCGCCAAATATTCGCAGATGGCGTCATGGCTTATGGTTGTCTTGGTCGGCTACAACAACATTCCAATCGCAACCAACCTCAAAGTGACGCAATTGCTGATAATGATCCCTAATCGTATCTCCAACCTGTTCCCAGCACGAACGATATACTGCTACGAGTGTGACAGCTGGACGGATCCCCGCTGCAAAGACCCTTTCAACTACACGGCCCTGCCAAGAGACCAGCCACCGCTGCAGACCTGCAACGGCTGCTGCGTCAAAATGGTCCGATATTCTAAGAGTCGTGAGTATCAACATCTGCAGTGTCTTTTCCTGTGTTAGGGTTGGCTAAATTCCAGTATTTTATATGGAGCGACTGCCTATCTGATCTCCACGACCAAGAGACTGCATACGAGGCAACAGTCGTATTTTCGCTCTTTCTATATTATTTAGTGGAGGTGAACGTGACCCTATATGGTAAGGGATCACCGCCGCCTATGAATTTCTGCAATATAGGAGGCATAGCAGGTGATAAAGCTGATATATATTTCATGTGTCAGTAAGTTCACCGGCGCATACCCTTCACGCAGTGAAGATGCACTGCGGAGAACATAGGTTTGGTGGTTGTATTTCCCGTACGACCTTTTACACAATGTGCTTTACTAGTTCATACTAGTACTAATTTGTCTTGCGTTCCTGACCCCTGTCAGGTAAAATTTAAATTCGTAAAACACGTTTTCTAAGTACTTGGTGTCAGTACTTAGAAAATGTATTTACGAATTTAAATTTTATTAGTTCCTAATCGTGTCCAACGGAACGCATTCTCTCATCGGCCGTAGTTTAACAACAAAGGCCACTCATGAAACTATCTTCCTGCCCTTATTCCAATTTATAAAGTCGATGCAGGATGGCTTTATTCCAACACGTGTAAACATTTGTAGTAGTTATTTTCCCATTTACAATACCAGTATTCTCAGGTAATCGTTCATTAAAACGTTTCTTTTAACTCCATTCGAATTGGGCTTTGTGCCAATATTCAGAATGTAGTTTGTTATTTTTTTGGCAATCGAAAACGCAGGCGGCGTTTGTCATTGCTTGACAATTTTAATGGGAGAAGACGATCCTGTTAATATTTGAGTATAGGTTGGTAGTCAATTATTTTTTTTCACGACTGACAGTTATTTAATTTTCGTGGTAGAGTAAGTGGCAAGGTCTTTGAACCAAATTTATTACATCAATGTGTCGTGAATTCGTGATCATTAGATTATTACGAGGCTGACTACATGTGCATAAGGGAAAAAGTTCGAAACGTAAGTATAATCTGGCGTCTGGTATTTAAAAAAAAACACATCTTATCTTTAAGGCTCTTTCAAACAGGCGCGACACGCGACGCGACACAAAGGCACCGCGTGTAGCACTACAAGCGGTGCCTTTGTGTCGCGTCGCGTGTCGCGCTTGTTTGTAAGAGTCTTTACCCTGCAAGTACTGACGTACTATAGTAAAACAATATCCGCACTATTTTCGCATACAATCAGAAGTGAGCCACAAAAAGCTAGAAATAAGTAGGTATAAATAAGAATTAAATGAAGTCTCATTGTAGATTGCAAATATTTAGGAGGAATGTATAATTATGTTAATGCCATTCAGGTGCATAACAAGTTACTCAACTTATTTAAGGAACTTCCCATCCCCATATAAGCTGATAAGTTGGTATATGGAATATTGTAAAACTCCAAGACGACATTCATTTTGACATTGATTTTGAAGTAACAATTACCCAATTATAATAATAAGTATTAATTCATATTGGACTTATTGTAAATCATAAATCTTAAAATGTATTGTTCTTAGTCAAGAACGACATTTGAATATTTTTACACCAGATGTTGTAGTAGAATGTATAGAACTTAAAAAATATAAACACCATACTATTTAAAACTACATTCTTACAAAAAAATAAATTCTTACTCTGAGGGGCCTCTAATGCACATATGAAATTGAAAAAGTCACATTATTCTCCAGGTTTCAAACCCATTCCAACAGCCCAAACTCGAAAACCGAGTCTCTTAACCACCACGAAATTCCAAACCAATAAACACAATCCTTTCTCTCATTCCAGCGTACGAGGTGGTCCGGCGAACCTGTACATCACAACTACAGATAAATCTCTTCATGGTCGATCACGTGTGTATGATGGAAAGTACTGGCACGGGCCACATGTGCTTCTGTGAGGAAGATATGTGCAATGCCGCGCGCACGCCGGTCGCAGCACTGGCCTTGGTCGCAACATTAGTCGCATGCGCATGCCTGAGGTGAAGTAGGCGTAGAGACTGCCCCGAGCGGTCGATTGTCGAGTATCGATGTCGATGAACGACAAATATTGTCAGTTTTTCACTTTCATATGACGTTGCTGTATACGCGACGTGGTGTTAATGTCGCCGGTCCGACAATACGAGGAATTCATCGATATCGATAGAAGTGTCAACTGTCAAATGTCAACCCCTATCTCGGAGCTCACTAGTGATGTGGGTACGATTAGTTAAATTCGATGAATCGACAATCGATCGACTGTACCTTTGGGCCCTACCCTAGCTGAGATTTAATTACATTTTTCGTCCAAACGTAGATGTAGTTTAGTCTTGTGGTGCTTAGTTTTTACAGCACGGCGTTAAACTATTCCTGTTAAAAGCCGCATCAATAAATGCTTAGCTTGAACTTTTTGAGATCATAGTGAGTAAAGTGTTTGTGAGGGCTCCTTAATTTTGAGGTGACTTTTATAATTTCGAAAAAAGGCATATTAACGTTTTAGATCTAATAAAAAACAACAACCAAGATAAAAGAAAAATGCGTAGGTAATAAATGTTTTCGACCAGGTATCATTATAAATGAGAATACAGAATGTCTTTAAATAGGAAAGAATAGCCAAAAAAAAACGTCTAGAATTTTTCAAGGGTTATTAAAAATGCAGTTTTAATTCGCTTTAAAAATCCTAGATGAATTTCTCATTACAATTTTTCATCGCTGACGGGTGGCATTGCTGTTTAATATTTAGAATTAAGGGAATTAAACTATACAAATTCATACCTTCAATTTATTAATAATAAAGGTTCAGATTTGTCATAGGTACCTATGCACTCAGGACTAGAACTGCCGATCTATTCAGTAAAGATCTCACCGTGAAAACAGGTGAAGTGGGCTTGAAGTGATCCGTCATACCAAAGGATTGACATTATCGAGAGCTCTCTTGAAGTTCACTTCACCTAAGTTTTCTCAGTCACATTTTTACAGCATACACCGGCTGGTAAAGTATTCCTTAAAAATCGAGAAGCCCCACAAAATAACGTCAAAGTTTAACATAAAATAAATAGTCTACCAGCTTCGAGCTTCCAGTTTGTGGTGTTAAAACTAAGCACATTTTTCTTCTAAGGCTAATCTCATGTTCAGCAATTTTTGCTCTAAAATTATTAATAAAGTTTTCCTGGATTTAGCATGTACATACAGCTCAGTATAGACGCGTAAGTAATAATGAGAATCATAGAGTGAGTTTGCTGAAACTAAATGGCAGTGGCGAATCGATTTTTCCGTTACAATTCAAAATGTGAACCTCCACTGCCATCTAGTAGGTTTTTCGAGTTACTAATTTCTCCTGCGAACGCTTCTGATTGGTCCAATTATCGACCAATAAAATTTGCTCATAGTTGCACCTAATCTTAGAAGTGGGCACTTGTAGATAGAAAAAAAAGCCGAAATTGGGAAGAAACTAGCGTGTACTGCCGAAATATAGTCGAATAGTTAAGAGTAAGTGCATCAGATTGGTGATATCAGTTTCTGAGATTAGTGTTAATAAACGGTTGTGTTTTTATGGTCTTCTGAAAAGACGTAGGTAATTAACTTGTCAATTCAGTTCTACTTTTAATTAATTTAGCGTGTATTAAATTTTAATTTTAATTCAAACCCTTTTTTACGATAAAAATATTACGTTCGCAATTTACTTAGGTTATAATCGATAGAAAAAAATATTGTGACATCCCTAATTTAAAAGATGCTGATAAAAATAGTGATGTGAAACATGGTTATCGATATTTTTAGTTTTAAAGTTTGATCAGAAGCTAGAATATATTTTAAAGCCTTTTAATTTAAAATTAAGGTTCCTACATTATAATTTAGACATTTGTTTTTCTTAATCTGCGGGTGACATAGATTATAAAACAAAATAGTGAAAAAGTATGCTAGAATTTAGTCGCAAAGTATGAGGTTTTATAATTATAGTGTAAAGAATAAATAATTTTATGAAATTAAACACCAAATACATTTTAATCATTAATCTTAAGTTATAAATATTAATATATCGTAGGGTTATAAAAATGTGCTTGTAGGTGGCAAGGGATACTTGCCACTTATGCACTGTGTGATCTTTGAACCCAAATCGTTGAGGGCGGTAACTTTAAGCGGTATACCTTTATGCAAAGGTCAATCAGTATACTCGTACAATTAGCAGTGTATACTTTTCACTTTGCACTACACAATTTTCGGTTTGAGTTTTGAATAACGGGTGGCTGTAAAATATTATTGAATGCTCAAAATAATCATAAATATTTTGCCCTTCTATCTTATGTACCTCAGTTCGTTAAATTATTTTGATTTTATGCCCCGTACATCTTCTGAACGCCACTTTATTTGTCATACTTGTGCGATGTACAACGCCATAAGGATCATTTGACGCGTGCTCAAATTGGAACACACGCCGCCATTTTGTTATGTCAGAACATTTTCTGTGAGAATTTCATAAATGTTTACCAACAATCCCCCTTGTCAATGTCATTCAGGCGCCAAAAGATTTGCAGCACTTCAGGATCCATGTGAAGTCTCGTGTCAGTGGAACAGTGGCGCTATTGCTGATACCTGTTGCTCACTGATTTATTGCTGCATTTATGTAGCCATTGAACTCATAATATTCAATGCAGTGTTTTTTTTCTGTTTAATGTTCCATCAAATTCAGTCCAGTTTTTGCTTAATTAAGTTTTAACCCCGTATCTATAGACCCCCCCCCCCCCCCCCCCCGCCTCGTATCTATAGATTATTTCAATCTACATAATAAAAACCTTAAATTTACTGTCAAACACACAGCTTAAACCGCTGGGTCAAACATGAAATTTGGCACAAGACTTCCTTATATAACGTAAGTGAGCACTAAGGAAGGATTTTGAAAATTCATCCCCAGAATGGCTGCACGTGTAATTACTAATAATAAAAAACCTGAACTAAACATAAAACTAAAATTAGAAAAACATTTAAATTCAATACCGTCACAACAGGAATTATTTTCCAATCGAAACGAAACAAAACACACCACATCAAAATCGTGTCAAAAACGGAACGATTTCGTATTCAAATCTATTCAATATTTCATTTTTATTTGTCTGTTATACCGCTTGAAGAACCGCTACGACCGTTACAACCGTGGGATTATAAATAATACCGTAGACGCGAAATAATGTTAGTACAAAAATATATTTTTCAGCATAATTTTGCTAGAGATAGATTAAATGAAACCCAGGTCATAGCCAGACGTCGAAATGTATAGTAAAACAGTTTTTATCGCATTAGGGTTTGTCTAGCAATAAAGTTTTTGACTGGGTAACCAGTCGCATATGGCCTTAGCATGTGTACTAGAGAGGTTATTTTATAATTCTTCTTCTTTTCTCGTATTCAGACGAGAAAGCAGCCAAAATATTAGCCAATCAGCATGGTGGTAGCTAGGCTGGCTAATTTTCTATGATATATTAAAGATTCAGATATCAAGGTATTTCATTGTAGACAGAAATATAGGTATTTTCTCTGTCTCCTTCGCGTATGCAAACTTTTGATGTGTCAAACGTTTTGTGGTCCAAAGAAACTGCTGTCACGGTGCGATTTCTTTTGAAAGTATTACTCGACAACATTAGATAGTACCAGTTTACAAGTGACTTTAAAAGACATCGCTATATCATAAATCATAAGTAAAGATCGGATACTCGGATGCATATTCACCTAAAGTTGAGATGTTGGCTAATATGGAATGCGCTGGCATCCGGGGACTTTTTTACAGGAAAAATATTTTAAGAAGCCGCTTCCATGCCGCTTTCATAGCTATAAATTCACTTTAGGTAAATATGCATCCGAATATCCGATCTTTAATCATAAGGTATACGCTGACAGCTAATCTAAAGTCGAATTATTATTTCACTGGACTAATCTGACATGTGCTAGCTGTCACTTGTATTCCAGACTTTTACACTTCTACATTTATTTTACACATATATAAATCGATTAAACCAAATGATCACCATTACAACAAATATGACCATTTTATTACACAAAGTGACAGCTAGCACATGTCAAATTACTCCGGTGAATTAATAATTTGACTTTATACAATATCTACGAACTAACGCCGCCATCTTGTTTTTTCAATACAATTTCCACAGAAAATTTCACAAAATGTTTACCAACAGCGTCCCCCTGTCAAAGTCATTCGAGGGCCAAAAGATCATTTTAACAGCGTAGGTGATTTTGTATATTCCATCAAAAAAATTAGACAACTGCCAGTGAAAATATTATTTGCATAGGCAGACACGCGACGCGACGACGCGACGGTGCGACGAGATTCTAATAGAACAATTTCCATGAAGTGTCAATAGAAATTATTCTACTAGAGCCTTAAAGAGTTGAAGTTTTAGGTAGTTAAAATAATATTTGCATTTTATTTCGTGTAGGGGTAGGATAGAAAAAATTATACAATGACATATAAGGTGCTAGACATCGTTAACCTGTAGTTAGTTCAACAAAATGCTAGAAAAACGATAGCGCGATAAAAACTACAATATATAAATAAAAATAAAATTTTATAAAATTCACAAAAATATACATTTTTATTAACCCACGCTAGCCAACGCTGAGAATGCAATTTATACATAATTATACATTTAAAAATGAATTATACATTTGGACGTCAAATTCGACACGGTGACGTGTAATACAAAGTTGATATCCGTCATTATACCAGCTGAATATACCGACAAAGAGATATAGAAGTCTTCATTTTAAAAATAAGCAATACAAACTTGAAAAACAGATACTGAGCTAGCCAAATACCTGAGTACAGTACGGCCGATGAATCATGGCTGCTCCGAACTTCGCGCAGAAGGCTGCTCAACATTTTTTTGGAACCAAATGATGACATGAGGCATGACATGCGCAAAATTTCGACCGGCCGAAAGCCTATATTCAGACCGGCCATGATTCATCGGCCGTACTGTAACATAGATTGAGAAAGAAAATTGCGCCCGAATGTTAGCTATGCATTGGAGCAGAATACTCTATGTAATAAATCTTTAAAATTGCGTAGGTATCTTTATTTAGCAGCTCATATTTCGCCATATTCGGTTGATCATGAAAGAAATCGCGAAAATCGTTTCGTATTTTTTTTTGCCTGAAGTCAACCTCCAAATTTTAAAGTAAAATCTACCATTTTTTCATTGAGAGAAAGGGATGGTGCTATTCATTCTGTATAGCTTCATCTCTTTCTTAGACTAAATGATGCATTGACTCGCCACGCTAATGAAGTGAAGTTTTTCATGAAGAGTTCTATATCTATCTATCTTGTAACCTAAATTAATTAAATAGGTAGATACGGGTGCAATACTTAAAGAGCAAAGATTAGTGATAAAAATTCGTTACTAGTAATTTTAATAGAAAGTCTTAGTTGTGATTTTTACGGTAATTTAGTTAAGTAGCACGCTTAGGGCAAGTTTCACAGATTCCATTTTGACTAAGTAAAGTGTTTTATACGAATATCGACATTCTTCTCATGCATATACGTAATGTTCATATTCGTATAAATGAATTTGAGCAGGCGTTTCGTACGAATATCAACATTAATAAAAATAAAGTTCACATTCGTATGAGGCGCTTACTTACAAGTGCGATCTGTGAATCTGGCCCTTAGTGAAAACACTGAAATCTTCCCCAACGATTAAAGATTTAAGATTTAGTGAAAACGGTATTCAAATCCATCGAGTACTTTTTGATAAAACCCCGAATTCTTATACCTACACTTCATGACAACTTTGGCTAGCTCTTGTTCCACATCGTTTGGAAACTAATTAAATGCAATCTATAGTTATTCTTCATGCCGTGGGTGCCATTCAACTCAGCCTGTCGCAGTGCACTGCTGGACATAGGACTCTCCCAGGCTGCGCCACCAAACCCTCTCCCCTCCGTTTTCCGCATCCAGTCTAACTTAGCCACCTTATTAAGGTCGTCGGTCCGTTTAGCTGGGGGGGGCGTCCCACACTACGCTTGCCGATACGCGTTAGGCAGAAGTGTATCTATAGTAGACCCACATTTCACCAGTTATTTTTAAGTCCCATTTAATAGGGGGCGAGCTTATTGCCATCAACCAGGCACAAATCCAAACTCCAGGCTACTACTGAGAAATTCCTAATAGAAAAACCCAATAATTATTTGCCCGAATTGAGAATCGAACTCAGGAACACATGTTCAGCAGTAGTGCTTGCGACTACTAGACCAATAAGGCACTGAAAAAATATTAAGTATGGACCAGAAAAACAAAAACTGAGGCGTGCGACAGGCTTTGTTTAAGGGCAAGTCTTTTTGAAGTCTCTCTAAGTAAATGCCTTTAATCCGTAGTCACATTCCAGTTTAAAAACAGGGTCAAATTACATTAGCTAGGCTAACTTGGCAGACGTGATGGGTTTTTTTGGGAGCCAATGACCGCTCGTAGTTTACTAACTTATTTAATTTGACCCTATATAAATAATGCGGCGGACCTATGAGTATTAAATGTTATACATGCATTTTTTGTAAAGGGCCTCAAGAATCTTTCACATCGTAAAAATCACAATCATGAAAACTTAGGCTGTATTTAAAGAGGAGTGCAAAGCATATAATAGGTATTATAAATATGTAAAATAATAAAAAAAACAAATATATAAATAGTAATATTAACGACCGTCATGATTATGTACTTCCTAAAATTGTTATTAATTATTTAGTAAATTAAAATTAAAGTAATTCCTTTTTATATTTCTTGCATAGGTATTCGCGAGCGGATATTGTTTGGGTTATAAATTATAATGCTAAGAGAATGATAAATTATAAATATCATAGATGATAATTATAATAAGAAAAATAAATCATCCCGCCAGTGACAGAGCTGATTGGTTTATACAATTTGAATATATTATAAATTATACAATATAAAATAAATACACGAAAGTATTATACATTCTAAAATCGGCTTATTTCTAATGATTTAAATCAATCTTGACTATATTTTACAGTTTAAAATGTATTTGACATGTATAAAGCACAGAGCAGGAAGAATAAACAGATAATTAAAAAAAAAATCCTAAACAATGTTTGCTTGTCGCGTCCAGGCGAATGATGCTATCATCAAAACATTGCGATCATTGCATGTTACTTTGAATAAAAAAACTGCGATCCCTAGAATTGTATTGGGATCAGCATGGCACTGTAGAGAGGCTTACCACGACTCACTGGAATGCTGTTAATAAAAATATGAATTGTTCATTTTTGAGTTAGCTGTTATAAGTAACAACCAAACACCGGTTTCTGAAAGGTTAGACTTTAGCTGACAGCTTGACAAATCAATTTGTGACAGATTGACAACGTGCTGTGATTGGCTGACTGAAATAACAAAGCAAATCAAATCGTTTCACATGACAGTTGTACAAATGTCAGCTAAAAGTGTCTGAAGCTATAATTGTTACGGTGCGAAAAAGGGATGGTGCTATTCGTCCTGTATAGCTTCATTTCTTTCTTGCAGTGAAACAACGAAGGCTACACACAGTACGGCCACTGAAGGGAAATGGTGACTCATCTCTCACGATTTTTAACTAAATGAGGGTATTTGTGACTCAGTTGTCAAGCGTAGCTGTCATATTGCATATAAAATGGTTGCGAATGCCAAATGATTGGCAATTAGTCCGTCATTATAAACACAGGTTTAATTTATCCTTCGGATAAAGAATCTGATCACATTTTCCCTTTTGAGGTATAACTTAAAAAAAAAAACAATTGACAGAATGTATCTCGATGACAGATTAGTAGTTCTTAGCCAAACGGTAAATACATTTTGGTTTTAGTTTGACTGCAATAATTGATAGATAAAAATCTTTAGTTTTTAGATTTGTACGTAAAATACGATCCATGGATGTCAGCTTCAGGTGTTTTAAATGAGCCCTAATAGCCAGTCAAGTGAAAATTAAAATCTATTTAGTTTCATATCTTAGTTTAAATTCATGACAGGGAATTAGGGCCTCTGAATAAGCAACTTAGGTTATAATTTTAATGGGAAAACTAACATTAATTTGTGTTTATTTGCAGTCGGATTAATATTTAAATGTATCAAATTAATAATAAAAAAATAACAGCTGACTCAACGTTAAGTATGGATTAGATTTTTTTATAAAAAAAAACTGTTAATATTAACATTAAAGTTTAAAGATTGATCGCTTTAATTTTAAACTAACTAGAATGTTAAGAATGCATTGTAGTGGTGGGTTATGTTTTTAAGAAAAATATTTTTAACTTTTTACGAAAATTATAAAAATGAATGAAGTAAAATTGGTAAATTATAAGCAAGTTTTGAAATACTTAGAATCATTACGCTTAATATATCTTAAGTAGTTTAAGGGATGATAGAATATATTTCGAAGTCAACGGTTGAATGATAAAAAATACATAAATAATTATAAGACTAGAGGAGGACTTATACTCTAGCCATAACATAACGATAACGTTAGCAGTCGATGTTGATCGATGGGATCTTCTAGTCAAAACTGTCGATCGAGCCGACTGATCTCATTTTCTATTGTTTGACGTCGATAGGGTTGGTGTGGTAACACCCTATCTTAACGAAAACTAGTTGCAACAACGCACACATATTGAATATCTTTATCATCCGAGCTTTTCCCAACTATGGTTGAGTCGTCTTCCCTTCAAATCACTGTGAAATCTTCACTGCATACAGCCTTCACTCAAAAATATTGAAGATTGGCTTTTCTGTCTTATCATTTTTTTTAAAGTGGGGAACTAGGTTTTCGCGGAGATATAAAAATAACAATTTAAAATAAATTTAAAAATATAACCCACCACGTATAGTAATAATATTCTTCTTTCTTCACAATTTTTCTAAATTTTATGCATATCACGCATTTGTTAGAAACTGTTTAGCCATCAACTATTAATACTGTCAATTAGATCGTCTACATATCCGCGTACAATTCGCTTGGATTGTCTCCCCGAGAAGAAAACGCATAGATTTGAAAAGCATGTACTAAAAGGAGGGTAGGACGATGTTTTACGAACATTTCTTTGACTTTCGACAATAATTTTGTGAAATATAAGTTTAAAAGCTAAGTTATATCAATGATTCTACTATTACTAAGCTATTTGTTATTGAAAAACATTATTGCTAAGTTTAATTAATTTTATAATTCGCTAGTTTGTAAATTGTATTGACCGCTAGCGCCATATATTGAACATAGAAAGTACTATTAGTTACAACAGTTGATACTAGATGGCGGTAGCAATCCTGCCTCGCGCAAGCGAAATTCCGTGGACATCGTTTTACCCAAAATTAAGAATTTATTGCACTTTATTTTTAATTAATACACTAACAAGCTAAATGCTTAAAATGGCCAATGTTGAGAATCTGCCGTGAAACTTGTGAACTGTGAAATTAGCGACTGTGAAGTCAAGAATTTTAAATCATCTAAAATCTGGATTTGTTCTAAAAAATGTTTAGAACGAAAACTACTGGTCTTAAAAGTCACAAATTCAAAATAAACACTGTGCCTAATTTATACCCTTATGAATTGGGTATTTTCTGATTTGCTGGATATCAAAAACAAATATTTTCCTTGACTACAATTGAATTTCCAAAACTTAATGGAACGAAGTTTTTATTGTAGGTATCGAAAATAGTCATTTTTGAAATCTTGATAGTTTTCTTGTTCACCAAAGCGTTCAATGAAATTATTCACCATTTGGGATTCTTTAATTTCTTCTTTTCCTTTCTGAAACTGGGCGTAAGTTAAGTAAAGATAATTCCACTGATTTTCAAAACTAAAAAACAAGACATTTTTCTAGCTTCATAAGAGTCGTTAATTTCCCCGTTCTACGGACAGTTGTGGCCCGTTTGACAGATTTTTTCACATTTCACACGATGATTATACCTGTAAACCCTTTACAGGCTCAAACGTAAATATAACCTTACATTTAAGTCTGTAAACGGTTATGTAAACATAAACCGAAAATGTAAACTTACGGTTTGAATCTACTTTGTATTATACATTTCAAAATGATTTAAAAAATGAAACTTTGAGGTTCGAAATTCCATAATGGAATATTAAAATGAACAGTTTTATAAATGGAGTACTGTTGTGGACCATTTTGAAAATGGAAACTATTACTCTTGTGCTTGTGGCTGATTAAAAACATGAGCAGAATTATTACTCCTTCAATATTTTCGTTGTTATAGCTTCAAACCTATGGTATATAATATTATTTCTTGTCAAATATTAAAGTGCCATAATTATAGAGATTGTTATAAAATATGGATTTTATTCTGAAACCCTTAAACCTACACCCTAATCGCGTAACAAACTCAATCTTAATCTGAATGATTTTGAAGAATGTATAGTTTATCAGTGGACATTTGCAAATGGCCTTCAATTTCGTATTGTATAAGAACACTGTATAAGTTGGCCGTAAGTTTCCCGAATAGAATAAAATAATATATATTCGAAAAATTTGTTCGCTCAACAACGTAATTAATGCAATGAATGTAGTAGAACTGTCAAAATGAAATCTATTCCTACTGTAATTGTGTTACGCAATTATCCCGCTGATTCGTCATCATCTGCCTGCCTTTTCCCAACTATATTGGGGTCAGCTTCCAGTCTAACCGCACGCATTGGTATTCCAGTATGGTGCGCAATGGTGGTATACCAGTATTTTACATAGAGCGACTGAACTCTGAACTTCCTATATCATAGAATCACGGCTCTACTAACGACGATACTCAAAACTATCCGGCCATTAGGTAAATATCGAGCATCGAGTTGTACAAAAAGATCAGTATTGAGTATGTCGATTCTGTAAAATCCTCACCTTGAAAAATTGCGTGGAAGAAGAAAAGTGAGCTGTCAGTGTCATCGCACTGATGCTAGGAATTGACTAAGCATTACGTTTATAATCGAGATTTTAATAATATCTTTGTACTAATTCTATTGATAATTTTATATTATGTCAAAGCTAATATTTAAGTGTAGTTTTTTTTTTTAATAAAATAGCAAAACAGATATTCAGTCAGAAACTGTTTTTTTTTTTATTTTTCGCTGCCACCATCTTGGATTTAATTTTGACCTAACTATCGGCTTTATGAAAATTGCGTTTCTCACTGAATCTGTTTTGCTATGTTATTTAGAAACCCCTTAGAAATAGTAAATAACATACAATTTTAATAGAATTAGCATAACAAATATTATTAATATCTCAATTATGATTGTAAATGTAATGCTTGGTCAATCCCTAGCATCAGGTGGGATGACACTGACAGCTCATTCCACGCTCACTAGACATGGGCAAATTGTATCACTAAAAAGAAAAGATTGAAATGTATCTTTCGATCACTGGGATATGTATCACTCTTTTGTATCTTTATATCCATATGTATCAGTAGCTCACGCTCGCGCGCACGATTCACAGCAAATTTGCTCACTCACTCAGCGTGGTTCGCCAAACCAACTCACTATCTCCGTCTTGCGAAAGCGAGACAGAACATTCTAAATAGCGAGGTGCGAAAGAGATGTCTGGACTTTCCGATATCTTCCTTGAATTGGTCTCGGAGTGGCCGGCCGTACCAGCCGAGGTACATTTTAACAAACTTATCTGTGAAATGGACGTTTTTGGAACTAACATTTTGAATGGGACCTAAGATCGGTTTTTAATTATCTTTTGTAGTTTTGGTGACGAACAGCGCCACCAATAATTGCATAGTTAAGTTGGTCGAACAGTCAAATCAAAATAATAATTTTGTTTATGAGTCAACTTGCGAGTTCGAGTTCGCGACACAGATAGATCAAGACACTGTGAGTGAATGAGTTGTAGAGAACTAGAGATACAGTGATACATTCGGATGTGAACGGATACAAAGAGTGATTGATGGAAACGGAATGATTCATATCTTTTGTATCTATCACTCATGAGTTACCCATCTCTAACGCTCACTTCACCTAGATAAGTTGTCACGGTGAGATTGTTACTGAGTTTTAGCACTACCTACAGCTTTGTCCATGGACGACAAATCTGTAGGTAGTGCTAATATTCTGCCACATTCTGTCTGTTTCTCACACAGTTTCTGTCACTCATACTTGTGTGTCATTTACGCCCGGATGCTGTACATGGGGCCTGTGTTATCAACCCCGCTATAACCTTACTGACTAGAATCTTGTTGCGACACGAGGAAAAGGAATATTAAAAACCATAATTTAAAAATATAAAACCATTTATTATTCTCATAATTAAATTCTTTGATAATAACATTAATTCCTTATTCAACAAATAAATTATTTGGGTCATTCATTAACAATACTGGAATGAAAAATAAATATGTACTATCCAATTGCATATAATATAAATATTATTGTTATAACAAATTAAAATTAAGGCACAATTAATTGAACGTGGTTTTCGCCAGTAAGTATTTTTTTGATGGGAAAAATACTAACACCCTATCGGCCTTGATGCCTGACAATAAAATATTTTTATTTATTTATTGATACGCAAGTAGTGTTAGGGCCGATTCACACAGGGAAATCAGCGGCCGGCAGCGGCGCGGCGAGCTCTTTCAGTGTGAAATACTTATAAACATTATCTACATAATTAACCTTTTGACCGCCACAGTCGTGTATACATAGATGACAGAGCAAAATGTGCCCAGCACGCCACGGTCACGACTACATGACAGATTTTAAGGAATAATTGGTAGCTTGGCGCCGAGGGCACGTCTTTTCTTTTTTGACGTGGCGGTCAATAGGTTAAAAGACCAGGGGCAACCATTACCTCTTATAGCAGTGTTATTATAATATTACTTCACAGTGGGAAAGTGATGGAGCTGTACAGGACTTATAGCTCCATCACTTTCTCACGCTGAAGTAATATTGAAATAATACTGCTTTAAGAGGTAATGGTTGCCCCCCAGTATCGCTTGAAAAGCTCGAAAAGCTCGTGGGCCACCCGCAGTGCCGCGGGGCCGCATTCACCCACACATTTCACCAGTTACGTTTCAGTCCTATGGGGGCTAGTCTATTGCCATCAACACAAATCCAGACTCTGGGCTGCTACTGAGAAATTCCTGACAGAAAACCCACCAATAACACTCTGCCCGACCTGGCAGAACCAACAAACAAATCAACTTTACAGAAATGTTTCGTTTTCAGATTGTATTAAAAATTTCATAAAAAATATTGAAATTGTAGCGGAAACTCAACTTTATGTGCAGGCAGTAAAGTTACTTTTCCCTATATCACATAAATTATTACATTATTGTGAACGTAGCCTACATCAAATTGATGATGAATTTCTAAACAATTTCATCGATTCGACAACAAAAATTATCTTTTAGAGACATTGAGAGAGCCTGTATAAATTACATCGATCATCGTCCGATCCGCTAACGTTAAATTATTAAATAGATTGTTTCATCGATCTGTCGATTCACGTCGAATTCATGGTTGTGCTAACACCCTTAGAGACAAACTTATAACAGTCTCATCAATTACTTCCATCGATCAATAAATGAGCTTGCTAAAACGTCCATCAACAGTCCCTACTACATAAAATGTGTTTGCTCGATTGCTCATTATTTATCGTTTTGCCATCGATCGGGGATTTAAATCTAACAACACCATCTATCCAGAATCAACGTCGATCTATAGTCTGTTTCAAAGTATCTGATAAAAGTGTAAACAAACCCTGTTTAAGATAAATTCTTTCACAGTCACTTATACGTACATAATACATAATCAGCTTATAATGTTCCCACTGCTGGGACACAGGCCTCCTCTCTGTGAGAGGGAGTGGGCTGTAATCCACTACGCGGGCCCAGTGCGGGTTGGTAGATGTCACATGTCTTCGAATTTTTTGGTTCTAGGACATGCCGGTTTCCTCACGATGTTTTTCTTCACCGTTTTGAGAGCAGTGGTGATCAGCAAATGACAAAAACGACGAACGACATTTTCGACGAACGATTAAGATAATTACTTTGTGTAAATTATACACAAAGTAATTATCTTAAGTTATTCGGCCGACTCTATATAACTCCTATTAAACCCACAAAGGGTCGGCGTGATGTCAAAGAGTCGTTCCAGTGTTCTTTAACCTTTCCAATATGTTTTCTGAAACAAAAATATTTATATTAGCAATTTGGATAGGTACAATTATTTGGTACAGAAAAAGGAACCTTATTGATCTTTTCATAGGATATTCCAAGTCTAATTTTGCAGTAAAGGTGCCTACAGATTTACTCGATTTCTGACGATACCCAACCAACTAGCCTGGTCTTCTTTAGGGTCTTTGCTCTCTCCAGATGGTTTAAGAAAAACTTTTAACAGCTTCCGCCATTTGTGCCACGCGGACCACCGTTAGCGATAATACCGCTGGAGGACGTGTATGATCCATCATTATTTTTCCGTTTTACAAACAGAATGTGTCACGACAAAAAAGCAAAAACGTGCCCTCGGCGCCAAGCTACGAATTATTCCTTAAAATCTGTCATGTAGTCGTGACCGTGGCGTGCTGGGCACATTTTGGTCTATCATCTATACATGACTGTGGCGGTCAAAAGGTTAATATACTTACAATATTTTATAGGTTAAAGTCCGTTTTAACTCGCAAGTGTTAAAAAAGCAAACCGCTGTCACCATGTTATGAAACACAGACAGGTTGCTTAAACTCTAGTTTATTTCCTACATACAATTATACAATTATAATGCTGCGCCCCGCGGTTTCACCCACGTAAGTCTTGATCCCGTGGGAATATCTGGATGAAATATACTGTAAGACCTATTCTCATACCTACCAAATATACATAAAAAATTTCATAAAAATCGGTTGAGCCGTTTCGGAGGAGTGCAACCACAAACTCCGTGACACGAGATTTTTATATATTAGAAGAAGATCTTGACAAACCGTCAGACTACTTGATATACACACGAGTGTTCAAACAAAATCGAGTAAATATGTAATCAACAGACAATCCACTTCGTTTTTTTTTTGTCGATCACTATGGGTCGTTTTTGTCGAACGATAAATCAAAAAGAAATGTACATTTCTGTCTCGATTTTAAACTTGATATTTATCGATCGTTAACAAGCGACAGCAACGATCGCTAAATTAAAAGACTGTAAGAAGCGGACAGGTCGTATTGATTGTCAAAACACAGCGTAGCATAATCAGCCTAAATAGAAAGAGATTGAGAGAGAGAGAGAAACTTAAAAACTTCTAATAACTTTATACTAGATGGCTCTGTTCTATAAAACGCGTCTGTGGGTGGGTAAAACAGTCTATGCGAGTTAAAAGAAACTTCAAAAAAAAAGTTACGTTTCTGTTATGTAATTTTCCCATTGCTGGGACACAGGCCTCCTCTCTGTGAGAGGGAGTGGGCCGTAATCCAGCACGCGGGCCCAGTGCGGATTGGTAGATGTCACATGTTTTAAAATTTTTGGTTCTAGGACATGCCGGTTTCCTCACGATGTTTTCTTTGACCATTTTGAGAGCAGTAGTTATGAAATTAATTACACAAAGTAACGCGCTTGCTGGGGTTCGAATCCATGACCTACGACACGTAAGTCGGGGCCGTTACCTCTGGGCCACCACGAGCGTCATCGTCATCATCATCTGCCTAGCATTTCCCCAACCATGTTGAGGTCGCCTTCCAGTCTTCCCGGTTGCAACTGAATACCAGTATTTTACATGGAGCGACTACCTATCTGACCTCCACAAACCAGTTACTGGGTCTAACGATACCCCTTGGTAAGACTGATTGTCAGACTTTTGGGCTTCTGACGATCCGTAACGACTGGCAAAGATCCACAAATGACACGTTCAGCCGGGACCAACGGCTTAACGTGCTTTCCGAGGTACGGAGGGGTCTTGGTATGTAAAGATGGTCACCCATCCACGGACCAACTGCGGCAAGCATGGGCCATCGCCAGCGTATCGAGCGAAAATAACTATAGCAAAAAAAAACGAGTAAATCTGTAAGCACCTTGATAAATTCAGTATCTTGGATAATTTACATTCAACAGTCACTAATTCGAAATCGCGTTCAGAAATTTGCGTAGTTTTGTGACTGAATATTTGGAATGACAAGGTCCTAAAAACAATTTTGGTTGCAATGGAATTTGAACTTCGTTTTATAAGACATTGAGTTTGTTTTTCCAAAAATGTATTTATTATCGCAAGCGCTACTGCTGCGCATGAGGTCCTGGGTTCCATTCCCAGGTCGGGCAAAGTGTTATTGGGTTTTTCCATTAGGAATTTCTCAGCCGGAGTCTGGATTTGTGCCCGGTTGATGGCAATAGGCTCGCTCGCCCCCTATTACATGGGACTTAAACATAACTGGCGAAATGTGTGCGTAGGTACTATAGGTACACCTCTGTTAATCCTTCGGGGATTACAGGCGTTGTTAGAAGGCATGTTATGTATGTATTTATTATCTGAAATTCTGAACTTAAACTTCAGTTAAGGATAAAATAACTAACTCAAATCTACAGCATCAGGACATTTCTTCAGATGTTCAGTGATAACAGTTCTTAATACAGCCCGTTCTGATAACAGCTTATCGTTCAACTCTTGAAGCTTCTTATTCTCTTGAGCCTGTTGTATCCAAGTCTCTTTTAATCTTGCCCTGGAAAAAAACAAAATGGTGATTTTTGTGACGAAAAACTTAAAGTGCTACATGGATGTTTTGGCGCCTGAATGACGCAAACCAGTTACATACTACGGGGTCAAAATAAATTAGCTAGAGAAACTGCAGATGTGATGGGTGTCGATATGTAAACACAATAAAATTAAAAGATTTGCAGATATTTTTTTTTTGGGTCAACGACCGCTGGTATTGTTGTTACTTTAAGTATGAGTTGAGACAATCTGTTTATCGATACCCATACCGTCTGTGAAGTTTACACAAGTACCTATATGTTCCAGTTTAAGGCGCTGACACGACCCAATTGACCAAAATAGGCTTCTCGTAAGAAAAAAAATTGCCAAATCTGTATAGTTTGTGCTAGCGGAAAAAAATATATGTTAATTTTGAACATATTTCCCAGTACTTGGTTACTACAAAAACACGTTTTAAAAAATAATCTTGATACAAACTAACGTTAAACTAACCTCTTACCTTGAGTTCTAATCCAAAATATCTGCATTTAATATCAACATACGTTACGTATTTAATTAATAACAAGAACTTCATAATTGAATGCAGAACTTGGTTGTTTTTTATTTTCGATTACTCAACTCAACTCAATTTTGAGTAAATAGATAATTGCTTCATATTATGCAATAAATTACAAGCGTTGTGTCAGCGTTTCTCATTCTTTTCTATGCAATCTGACAGTGACCGCGGTTTAGGTGTTGTCAGCTTCTTAAGTGACTACAGAAACAGCGGTCCACATAAAAGAAATCTTTATATTCGTTAATTTTTGTTTTATTAAGTTTAGATACTTAAATGCAAACTAGTAACATTTTAAATGTCATGTCAAATACGTGTTATTTGACATTTCAACATTTTATTGGAAACTGCACATAGCTAGCAGTTAGCACATGTAGTCTACAGTTATAAACAAAAAATCAAAATTAAAACATAATGTCATTTATAGAAATCAAATTAGTAAAGAGAGAACTAAATTTTTCTAGAAACAAAAATAAAATAAAATATTCTGAGACCTATGAAAAAAAATGGTTCAAATTGTGGTATGTGATAGCTGAATATAGGGTGTATCGACCCCTTAACGTTAGACCACTATTTACGCCACACCCTGTATAAAAGGAGAAACTGACTGACATAATTATCAGCGCACAGCCGAAACTACTGGGACTAGGAACGTGACATTTTTGCACACGAGTTCCTTTTATGACGCAGGCAAGCAATAACAACGGATTTTTGGAAATACGATCTTTAGGGGGGTGAAAAGGGGAATTGCATTGCGACATTTGTATGAAAAATCTTATTCCTTTAGTTAATAAACTTGAAACTAGGCACGAATACTCAGATAAGTAAATAATAAAAATATTGATTTATTAACTAAAGGCGCGATTCCATTAGGCAAGTCTTGAATGCAAGTATGACGTCACATTTGCAGTACAAGTTACTTGTATGCAAGTTGCAAATTGCATACAACTTGATCAAACCTGCAAACGAGCTACAACTTGAATAAGGTAGTTTGAACTTGTAAATTATTTATTCAAGTGACGTGCAAATTAAACGCGCAAACGTTAGCTACAAATTATGTCCTACTCAATCGTTGAACATCTCCACATGTATGCAAGTAAAATCTGCATGCAATTTGCACACTCTCGAAAACATGTTTGCAATTTAAGCAACTTGTACGCAAATGTGACGCCATACTTGCATGCAAGACTTGCCTAATGAAATCGCGCAAAGGCGATAAAATGTGAGTAAAGACTCTCGTTTTATTTTTTACATAGATATACAGGGTGATTGGAAGATGGGTGCAAAGCTTTAAGGTGAAGATAGTATAGACAATTTAGAACCATTTAAGCCATGGTTGTCTTAGACGAAGTCTTACCAAATTTTTTTAACCAAATTTTTAAGTATTTTTTCGGAAATTCTTAAAATTTAATGTAAACTGCATAATAATGGCCAAATTGAATGATAAATGAATTAATTTTTTAATTAAAGTAATGTGTAAGCAACCAAGCAAAACATGTTTTAGGCTTCTGTGTCATTAGACATTTTTTTTTACAGATATTTAAAGCTCAGAAAAAATAAAAAAAATTGTACAATACGTCTTTTAAACCTTATTTAAAAAAAAAACGGAGGGTGCTTTTTTTGTTCAAATCTTTTTGAAGACATGCGTGATAATCGCTCTTTCTTTTGAGGTATCATTTATGCGGATATCTTACAAATTATTGAAATTAGGACCTACAAACCAATTCGAGGGAGAAATTTTAAATTTTAGGCAGTCTAACAAAACACAAAATTTTTGCTTAAAGGAATACTTTATGTGCTCGAAATGATAACATTGTTCAATTCTAAGAATTTTTGGCACATGCAGGAACCAATTGAGGGGAACCCATTGAGGGGATTCTCTAAACAATGGCCACCGAGCGCGGTGCGACGGCATTTCCAGGTAGAACGCCCAATGAATAGCAAAAAGCGATAAGAGTTGGTTTTTACAGCAAAATGGTCTTAGTGACTGAGGCAACAAAGTCGTTTTTCTTTAGTCAGGGTCAGTCGGTCTGTGATGAAGCCGTTACATCTTTTACTTATTAGTCAAACTACTGCCCTTGTGAGTGGACGTTGTCGTGTTGATTCACAATTTACCGTGTTCAGTTGTAGCCCTTTGCGTTCCTGCACGTGTTGTTTGCGTTAGTTTTGAACTTTTTTGTTTCACCGTGTCCAGTCGTAGCCTCGCGCTCCTGCACGTGTTGATTTTTGACTTAATTGTGTTGAGTTGACATTTAGTGCGCTCCTACGCCGTTTTTCTTAATTGTTAAGTGACTATGGCTACTTTTTCCAATCAAGAATATGCGGATATCGTATTTATGTACGGTAGAGCAGACGGCAATGGATCTTTGGCGCGACGGATGTATCAAGAGCGCTATCCGAATCGCAGGATACCGAATGTCCGAGTGTTTTACAACACGTTTCGTCGTCTTGCCCAAGATGGGTTTCACCGCGTGGAACCTGGAGTCAACCCGGGCAGACACGAAACTGCCGTCGACGAAGACATTTTAGCAGCATTTCAAGCGGATCCTACTACCAGTACTAGAGCAGTAGCTCGAAATTTAAACATTTCTCAATGGAAGGTGTGGCATACAATGCACCAAAATGATAAGTATCCGTTCCATGGCAGGAGTGTGCAAGGTCTAGTAGAGCAAGATCCTCAAAGAAGAATTCAGTTCTGCCGTTTCCTCCTCAACAGAGACATCGAAGATGCGTGGTTTCTGAAATCAATCTTGTGGACGGATGAAAGTAAATTTTCAAGGGAAGGTATTACAAACTTTCACAACATCCATGAATGGGCCGACGCAGACAACAATCCACATTTTAAGAAGCAGGTGTCATTTCAGATGAAATTCTCTGTGAATGTATGGGCTGGAATAATTGGCAGAACATTGATTGGGCCCCACTTTTTGCCTGATCCATTGAATGGCGAAAATTATTTGCTATTTCTGCAAATTGATTTACCACTGCTGGTAGAGGAATCAGGTGTCCCGATCTTCGAAAGAGACCGAACAGTCATCTTTCAGCAAGACGGCTGTCCAGCGCATTGGACTTTAAATGTAAGGGAACACCTCAACAATTGCTTTCCTGATAGCTGGATCGGCAGGGATGGACCCATCCCTTGGCCCGCTCGCTCCCCAGATCTGACCCCGTTGGACTTTTTCGTGTGGGGCCGGGCCAAGGAACTGGTGTATAACAACATAGAAATAAACACTAGAGAAGAATTGATACAAAGAATAAATTCAGCGTTTGAGACAATGAAGCAGGAGATGATGTTGAAAATAACGACTACAGAAGTTAGAAGACGGGGCCGTGCTTGTATTAGGAATCACGGCCGTCATTTTGAACATGAAAAATAAATAATTTTAATTCAAATGTTGTTTTAATTAGTCTGCCTAAAATAAAAAAAATCTCCCTCAAATTGGTTTGTAGGCCCTAATTTCAATAATTTGTAAGATATCCGCATAAATGATACCTCAAAAGAAAGAGCGATTATCAAGCATGTCTTCAAAAAGGTTTGAACAAAAAAGCACCCTCCGTTTTTTTTTAAATAAGGTTTAAAAGACGTATTGTACAATTTTTTTATTTTTTCTGAGCTATAGATGTCTGTAAAAAAAAGTCTAATGACACAGAAGCCTAAAACATGTTTTGCTTGATTGCTTACACATTACTTTAATTAAATAAATAAAAAATGAATTCATTTATCATTCAATTTGGCCATAATTATGCAGTTTACATTAAATTTTGAGAATTTCCGAAAAAAAACTTAAAAATTTGGTTAAAAATATTTGGTAAGACTTCGTCTAAGACAACCATGGCTTAAATGGTTCTAAATCTATCTTCGCCTTAAAGCTTTGCACCCATCTTCCAATCACCCTGTATAATAAAGTATGTTATTTTTATTTTTTCTAAACTATCCTCTAAAGGGTGATTAGGGGGTGTCAAAGTTTGTATGGAAGAAGTTTATCGCGCGGTTCGATTAACTCAAACAGTCAAAACTCGAAATACTTAGTTTTGAGTACTTAAGAACGGAAATAAAGAATAACGTACATCATGTTTTTTTTTAATCCACCCCTCATGGGGTGAAAAGGGGTGGTGAAAATTAGAAAGGGATGTTATTGCGGGACTTGATTAACTTAAAAATTGGTATAACTAACCAATAATTCAAATAAAAGAAACGTCACAAACGATTTAAAAAAAATTAACGCCTTTGGATGGTGAAAAGGAATGATAAAGTTTATATGAAAAAAAATCTTATTCCTTTGATCTATAAACTTGAAACTTGATTCGAATATTTATCTTTTAAATAATAAAATAAATATTATATTTTAATTTTTGAAAATTACCTTTTAAAGATCATCAGGAAAATTACACATATCAACTTGGAATGGGATCGTCACCATATCGCCTCGCCGTCAAACAGGCGTCAACCTAAACTAAACCCGTAACCAAAGCGGATCAGCAGCTCCGATACGTCAACTCAGCTACGACTAAGCGACGCCGCGCTTACGGCTCGCCGGCTACTAGTTGACCTGGCTGCCACCAGATCAGGCCGCGGGAGGGGTGAGAGGGGCAAGGGTGGACGGAGAGACGTAAAGTGGGGGAAGGAGAGATGTAAGCGCGGGGACGACGAGCCGTAAGCGCGGGAATTGCCAGTTGACCACGCACCACACTGCGGTTCGTGATCTTATCCCGAGGCGAGGCGATTACGTTACGATTCCGATTAGTGTGAGTTGCAGTAGGGAGTTTCTTACAAAGAATACTGAATGGCTCGTGTTGATACGGTGATGATCCCTTTCCGATTTGATATTTGTGCTATTTCACCCTTTGAACGCCAGACTCCGGATACCTAAGTTCTTATGCACCAATGGTGTATCACGCGTCATTTAAGAGACTACTGGGGGTCTTAAATTTTATAGGGGAAAATACGAAATCCACGCAAAAGATAGTCAAATATAATTTGTAAGATTACCTATATCTCCTAGAAGCAGCAGATCTACTATCCAAGTCCTTCTCTTTCGGCAAACTATTCCTTTTGTCCTTATTTTTAACTCTACCACGTGGTTCTTCAGTTTCACATTTTTCACTTTTCACTTTCCTTTTCACAGGCTTTTTATCAAACTCACACATATTATTTAAAGGTATTATAGGCATTTTGTTGTTCATACCGTTCATATGAGGTACAAAAGTTATAGGTATTAACGTTCCAGGCACTATAGGTACATTATTAACAGGTATTAAATTAACTGTATTAAGTTTTTGAGTAGTTTTCTTTGATTCAACTTTTTCTGTCAACGCTTTTTTTAACACTTCTTTCGCGGATTTTTCTTGTGTCTCTTCGACAGCTCGCATTTTGACTTGCTTGCCATTTGGTAATTTGATTATTACTTCATAATCCTCACTTTCGTTTTTGACTTTCTTTTTGGCCGTATCTTCAAAATCTGTATTCAGACTATCGACGATGAAGTCTAGGGATTTCTGACTCATAATCGGAGGTACCTCTTGTACTTTTTCCGTACTGTCCCTAATAACAGTATCTTCGTATATTAATGTTTGTACTGGATTCTTTTCAACACTATCTTTGCGAACCATATTGCTGATTTTTATAACATTATTAGTGTATGAGACAGAATCTTTTCTTATATCTTTATTTTTTTCGTCAAGTTTTTCTTCAGTCTTGCCAACTATACGACTTATAGTCGTGACTTCGTTGGTTAGTTTTGATATTGTTGTTCTTTCAAACTCTTTGACAGCTCCAGATTCATCGCTCGATGATCTATCGAGTAAAATAAAGAAAAACATGTCTTCATTAGCATCAGTATTAAAGCGAGATGGCACAAAAATGGTTTCATGTAGGTGTGATCAAACGTATGTATACGAGGGCGACACTAAAAGTTTTTAGAACTGGCCACTTGTAAACGATATAATAAAAAAAAACAGTTAACATGAAAATTAAAATGAAACTCTTTGCCAATATTATTGTGTATGTATTCAACGGTAACAATACTCAAGCCCGATCTGGGGATGGCACCCAGGGCTCCAAGCACAGCAGTCGCTCTTGTAACTTCTAGACCAATGAGGCAATTTCTTTTTTTAAATCGGTCTTGTCATGTCTGAGTTGGTTAAAAACTGGTTGTGGGCCATATGCCTAGCCTTTTCCCAACTATGTTGAGATCGCCCTCCGGTCTAACCGGATGTACCTGAATACCAGTATTTTAAATGGGGCGACTGTATGTATCTGACCTCCACAACCCAGTTACTCGGTAACACGATACCCCTTAGACTCGTCAGACTTTCGGGCTTCTGACGACCCGTAACGACTGTCAAAAATCTACGAATGACAGCCGGGACCAACGGCTTAACGTGCTTTCCCAGGCACGGAGGGGTTTGGGAATAGGCCGGTGGTTTTTATGGTGTACATAATAAAGAGTATTCTATTCTGGTGTAACTGGTCTGTGAAAAGTATGCCCATAAACATGGTCTTTGGTATAACTGCAAAAAAAGTGAGTTCTTGGTCTTCAGGGCCTCTGGCAAGTGTCGGCCTAGTGTGCCCGCCATAAAATTAAATGGTGTTGAACTTAAAACGGGTCTACCAGTTCAAATACCTAGGGCACTATGTCACTGAGGATTTTGATGACCAAGTTGACATTGAAAGGGAGCGCAGGGCATTGGCGGATAAAAGTAATATGCTGGCACGCAGGTTTGCTCGCTGCAGTAAACAGGTAAAGGTTTACACTTTTTAAAGCTTACTGCCAAACTTTTTACACGAGTAGCCTGTGGGTCAGCTGTACTCAAAGGTCGATCAATGCCTTGCGGGTCCAGTACAATAATGGATTCAGGATGCTGCTAGGGCTGCCCGCTTTTGTAGCGCTTCGGGTATGTTTGTGGAGGCTCTGGTTGATGGCTTCCATGCTACTACTAAGCAGAGTGCGGGGCAGCGCTAACAGTTTCCTTCAAGTAATTGCTGAGAAGTATGACTCGGCAGTCATAAGGCTTTCGTTCGGATTCTGGTCGGATAGCGTGGCAATCTATCCTGAACTCGAGCTTTCAGCAGGTTTCATGACTACACACCAACCATGTATCCAACCTTTTTGTATTGTCTGTACTAACATAATTTGTAAGATAATTTTTGTGACCAACAATTATGGACTTTGTCTGAATAAATAATTTTATTATTATTACAAATACTGGCTTACCTGCTAATAGTAATATTTCTTTGGTTATTGGTGGTGCTGTAGAGAGCCGAGTCCCCATCAATGTGGGGAAACACCATCTGAGGAGTATGCAGCTCATCTGATGACGATGCTAAGGCGTTTTCCAGGGATAGGAGGCCATGTCTGAAATTAAACGGCACTCATTATAAAAATTTGAAAAAAAAAACATTAACCTGTTAAGGCCCCGCGCGACACCGATTCGGAGGCAAACAATAGAAAATCAACTGTGTCTCATTAGCTGCCCTTGACCAATTAAAGAACTGGGAAACTGCTTGAAAGCGACACGATGTCGTAATATGCATTTGAAGGAAACACCGTGCGTTCGGCAGGGTTCCCACTACGCCGGACCGGCAGATCTGCCGCGCCGGTAAATCTGCCGGAAGGGCTAGTGGCTGTACAATTTATATGAAGCTATTCACATTATCCCGGGTCCGGCATTTTTGCCGAGCCCGGCATTTTTACCGAGCGTTTTGTCACTACGAATTGCCGGTAGAACGACCGGGCCCGGAGTAATGTGAACGAGTTTGTGCCGGTATCTGTCCCTCGCTCGCCCCGCTCGTGCTCCCCTCGCCCCGCCCGTGTTCCACTCACGTCATTCGGCTCGCATTTTATGGTAAAAGTAGACGTTTAGCATGGATATTCAAGCAGAAACTTTAATTACGCTTGTCCAAGAGAGACCTGGTTCTGTGGGATAAGACCGAAGACGAAATTCAAATGTTCCAAGTGAAAATCTTTCCCGTAAAATAGGGTGTACCCAATGTTTTCTTTTATTTTGCCTTCTATTAAGATACCACCACAACACAACAATTTCGTCGTCCATTGTGCGCGCAGGTCCAAATTCAACTGAGTACTTGACTGTCTGAATTTCTTCCGGGATCCGATGAAATGTGAACACTCTGTCCGGTGTCCGGCAGATCTGCCGGTCCGGCGTAGTGGGAACGCTGCCCTGGTTTTATTTAGTTGTTTCCATACAAGCAGACGACTTACCAGGGCCTCAAGTCTGCTATTACAATAGTGTCAGAATGGTCTGTTCCGATCTTCATTAATGACGCAATTATATTAGTAGATTACCAAACTTGTCAAAATCAACAATTATAAAATCAATTATAGACCATTCTGACGCTGTTGTAAAAGCAGACTTGAGGCCCTGGTGGTAGGTCTTCACCGCCAAAATGCATTGACATTCCCGAATCAAAGCTGAAATGAACCAAAGCTCTTTTTAGGGTTCCGTAGTAAACAAGAAACCCTTATAGTTTCGCCATGTCCGTCTGTCTGGCTGTCTGTCTGTCCCCGCTTCAACTCAAAGACGCTTAGTATTAAAAAGCTGTAATTTTGCATAGGTATACAATAAATCACGCCGATAAAGTGGTCCAATAAAATATAGAAAAAAAAATTAAGGGTACCTTCCTTGCACGTAATTTGGAGATGACATTTCTTTTTTCGTCTATGCCATTGTGTGTATCCTTGGATAGGCCATTCAAAAATATTGCGGGCTTGTGAACACCATTTTTCGATTCAATGATCCGTTTGCGTAATATTAAGCTTTAAAGTGCCTGCCAGCTAAATGGTTGTTTATGGAGATGTGAAAAAATTCATGGCAGTAATAAATATAATGAAATTAAAAGGAAAACTATGACAGCTAAGTAGGCTTTACAAGTTAACGAGTAATAGTCGATCAACTTAAATTTGCAGTTGGAGAATTGACCGTGACGTATATCGACGTATGGGAGAACATGTTTTTTAACTACAATGTTTAGTTTGTTTTGCGTGGTCCGACACACACTTGACCGGTTTGTTACAGTTTGCATTTCCTGTGTGTCCCAAATAAAATATTGGGAATTATGGTAGTATTTATCTGGATCCATCAGAAAGAGCTACATGCTACTAAGTTAAATAATTATATAGAAATTTAAACTTACTTGGCCTCCATAGCTCTTTTGAACCCCTCATCGAAAGGATTGACACTCTGCAAGTCTTGGAACAGGCCAACTTCCTCACAGTTCCTGATGAAGCGAGTGGGTGTTGGGGTTTGGTCAGCTTGAAAATTATAAACAAGGTTTATTACTTCCACATCAAAGGCTGGTTCTTCAGCAGCTTTAGATAGTGAGAAATGGAAGGAGAGTAAGCTTTTGTCATCGACCTAACCACAGGTCTTAACTTAAGGCGCAGATATATGATTTTAGAGACTTTTCAATCTGTTATTACGCCTTCATATAAGGCAAATAAGCTATGCAAAAACTAGATCATATACACATCAATTATATATGTGAACATTTAAGTATTGTAGTAAAATACTTTATGAAATAAATTCAGGAAGTAATGTGTACCCAAAGCATAAAAAACGATATTACTTTGAAACTGCTTAAGATATTTACATGATTTTTGCTGTATGAACAGACTATTTTATATTTATTTATTTATTTAACGGTTTATGTACACACATGTAAACAGACAAGAAGAAAGGAACAGAGAGTGATGCTTATTTCTAAAGAAATCTCTCCCAGCATACCTGCGATAGGACGGTAGACAAAGAGATGTAGACACCGTGTGTAAGAGTAGAAAACAAAATACAAAAAAAAACTATTTACTAATTTAAATATACAATAAGAGAATATACTTACATAAATACATACTTCTAAAATAAATATCACTAAAATACTTATATATAATTAATAGTATAAAATAAATACATAATATGCAACTATGGCAAAATGGAAAGATAGTGTTCTTTCAATCTTCTTTTAAAAAAAGCAACAGTTTAGCAGTCCCTAATGTCAGGCGGAAGTGAAATCCACAGCCGAACCGCGTGCACAGTGAAGGAGTAAGAGTAGAAGTCGGATTATTTAAAATTCTATCTGTGATTTTATTAAATATTCATATGTTTGTTACTAAAAATAAATATTCCCTATGAAACCAAACGGCGCCACCGCGGCGTGAGCGCGACGCTCATTTGTCCATGGCCAAGGTCAACGGCGATGACCCGACCCCTTAAGACTCAATGGCTTATTACAGATCAGATCCTAATTATTTACTCTATTAGGATGAGATTCCCATTCAAATATGTACATTATTGACATAAAATTAATGTTCATATTCGCATGAGAAGCTCATGCACAGTTGCTTGTACAAATATTATGAACTTTTTATATATATTTAGAATGAAGCGCTTACTTAGCAAAGTAAAGTGCAGACTGTGACTCGCGCCCTTAGATGGCTGCAAAAAATACAGGCAGTTTGACTTTGACTTCCTTGGATCATGTTTAATTTCCACCCTGCATGGTTTACTGTAACCCATTTTTCTTTCTAATGTCAGAAATCAAAATCAAAAGCCATTTATTCAAACTAGGCTGAGAATCAGCACTTTTCTAACGTCAAAATTACATAAGACAGTCCCCCAAAAACGCCCGCCCTTCACCACTTCCTAGTGCTTTAGCTGGGAAGAAGAAGTGGCGCAACAAACTTCCCAGCAGCACACTTGTCTGTTTATTAAGATAAACTTGATTATATACACATCGTATTTCAATGATTACCTGGTTATTCTAGTAGTGTTTTGTTTGAGTGACTGCTGATTATGGAATATGGATGATGACAATTTTGATTTGCCCGTCCGGTACCAAGATTATTAAAAAATAATGGACACGTGTTTTTTTACGTGATCAAAAGATTACGGCGATACATTGAGTTTAAATGTGACATGATGTCACGCCTTGCTAGATTTTATACCGAATTGTTACTTACCAATTATTAATTAATATGATAAATCAAAAAATACAATATTATTTTATTATCTGATTGATGGACTAAATAAGATTTCTTTTCTATTACCCATGCATGATCCCTGTTGTGTATTTGATCGGGTAAAGTTTACTGAGCTTTCTGGAATTTGTTAAGGTCTGGCCCACAATAGCAGAGGGCAGAAATGTGTGGAAATGGGAGAAGGAACTTTGTCCCGCAGTGGAACACAAAGCATTTATTTCAATTAAACCATTTACAGGCACTTTTGAATTTTCAAGGAGTCGGCCAGTTAGGAATGCGAGGGAGAGCGCGCGAAATTAAGTTCGCGTTATCGCGACAGTGTCGGCTACACTGTTAGGGTTAGACAGTGTAGCCGTAAATTTACACAGTGTAGCCGTAGGGTTAGACAGCGCAGCCGTAGGATTAGACAGTGTAGCCGTAGGATTAGACAGTATAGCCGTAGGGTTAGACAGTGTAGCCGTAGGGTTACACAGTGTAGCCTTAGGATTACACAGTGTAGCCGTAGGGTTGGACAGTGTAGCCGTAGGATTACACAGTGTAGCCGTAGGGTTGGACAGTGTAGCCGTAGGATTACACAGTGTAGCCGTAGGGTTGGACAGTGTAGCCGTAGGATTACACAGTGTAGCCGTAGGGTTGGACAGTGTAGCCGTAGGATTACACAGTGTAGCCGTAGGGTTGGACAGTGTAACCGTAGGATTACACAGTGTAGCCGTAGGGTTGGACAGTGTAGCCATAGGGTTAGACAGTGTAGCTGTAGGGTTACACAGTGTAGCCGTAGGGTTAGACAGTTATTTCATTCTTATTTGACTGCCTCGTTGGTCTAGTGGTCGCAAGCGTTACTGCTGAACATGAGGTCCTGGGTTCGATTCGGGCAAAGTGTTGTTGGGTTTTTCTCTCTGGAATTCCTCAGTAGCAGTGGAGTCTGGATTTGTGCCTGGTTGATGGCAATAGGCTCGCCCCCTGTTACATGGGACTTAAACATAACTGGCGAAATGTTGGTGTACTACGGGTACACCTCTGCCCAGCCCTTCAGGGAAACAAGGCGTGATGTTATGTATGTGTACTACAATTATCTAATCAAACTAGCTTCTGGCCACGACTTCGTCGGCTGTTAAATTTCTTGTTCCCCCGCCCCACTGCGCCCCGTCGCTATGAATCGCTTGCCCGCGCTATTGCTTCGTTTTCGCTTGGCATTCTTTCTGACTATTTATTTTTTGTTTTGCTCGGCTCCTAAGGGTCGTAGCGTGATATTAAATAGCCTGTAACCTTCCTCAATAACTGGGCAATCAAACGCAAAAAGAAATTTTCAAGTCTGACATACAAACTTATAAACAAATTTTACCTCTTTATAATATTAGTATTGATAATCTAATTAGATAAGAAACACTTCAATATGAAATATGAATCACTAACAGGAAACTCACATAGGGGATTTCAACAAAACATCATATCTTTATCCCGTGAAAGGGGTAAATAGAAGTGTATATTGTACAGACACCAGCACCTAAAGTTACCACAAACTGTCAAATTTCTCCAAATTATATTTTTTGCGATTTAACATACAAATCGATTCTGAGCCGCAGTTCAGGTCCGGATCGCGCAAGACTTTTGGCGGTCGGAACCAGAGAGGCCGGTCATTGGCTACATGCTTCTCCATATACCGGTACCTTCCTGGATCCGACCTCGCTTCGTCTGGCGACTGGTCTGCGGCTTGGGGTCGAGACCCTCGGTCCGTGGGGTCCCAGTGCGCATAAGTTATTTGCGGAAATCGCGAAACGTCTAGTTGATGTAACTGGTGACCGAAAAGCTGGCGGCTTTCTCGCGCAACGCATCAGCAATGCAATTCAGCGAGGAAATGCCGCCAGCATCCTCGGTACAATGCCCCGAGGGCCTTTTTTAAGCTTAACTTAGTTTTAATTTAATTTAGTTAATGTTAATAATCATCTTGTAATTTGGTTATGTAAATAAATAACTCTTTTAATGATTTTAAACCTTAAAATATTGATGGTTAAGTTCAAAATCAAATGAGAAAATTTGGAATTTTGTGGTCACTTAATGACCGACGACTGTACAATCATATTCCAGCTTAATGTATTTGGGCGCGAGCATCAAGCTTATTGCTATCAACCAGGGATAAATCGAGACTCCAGGCTGCTACTGAGGAATTCCAGATAGAAAAACCCAACAACACTTTGCCCGACCCGGGAATCGAACCCAGGACCTCATGCTCAGCAGTAATGCTTGCAACCATTAGACCGACAAGGCAGTCAAATAATAATGAAATAATTGTAGTAAATACTTGTTTATCAATATCCTGGAGTTGGTACAACCTAAACCAAACCTGTCAAACTCCTAATAGATAAACCCAAGTATACTTATCCCTGACCTGAGGGTACCCATTCTATGTCCAATATTGTCGGAATCTAATTGTTTAAATTGAAAGAACTGTGTAATGTGTAGGATCTGGTCTTATAATAACATTTTATTCATTGCTGTTGCCCTCAGTTTTACCGACATCCTAGATCATTGGCATGTTGAGCAGATGGATTTGCTCCAACTACTAAGTAAGAATTTCTCAATTTTTCCATAGAGTATTATTAAGTCTTCATATTATGCTTCTCATGTAAGACCAACATCTACCTGCCTATTCACAACTATGTTGGGATAGCCGATCCCAACATCCCCCAGTTGGATCCCCAACTGGATGCAGCTGAATACCAGTATTTTACATAGATCAACCATAGGGGTTTAATTAAAATAGTTTTTAGTACAATAATCCTTACCAACAAAAGCTGCTTTCTGCTCCAAACCCAACGATAAGACCATGTCGTGTTTTTTAGTGTGCACATTCAAATGATCCTCATTTGTAAATGTCATACCACAGTCGGGCATTGTACAAGCAAACGGTTTCGCCGGCTCCACCATTTTTCCCTTATTTAGTTTTAATGATAAAGCCAAGATAACTTTTCCTGTTTACATTTTAAGCTACAGTAAATTTTTGTCATATTCTGCAGGTTAGGCTGGTCGTGTTTTGAGAAAAGTATGTTATTACTTTAGTTTTTGTTAATTGTTTGGTCTTTAACGAATTTTGAACATAGTTTATCCATTTTAATTCACTAATTCACACCTAAAAACAGAACTAGTCGCATTCCAGTCCAATATGTTCTTTTAAAAATATGCAATGTTTTGAGTGAAAGGAAGATGAGATACTTCAGCATGAAGGTAAAAGAGACAGCATGCATAAAAGGCTTGAAATTAGGTTTTGTAAAAGTACGAACCAATTCTCTTTGACATTTTGACGTTACGTTTTGTTTTTTACTTTGTTGATGATCTAAATTAATATAACAAAAAGGGTTCTGTACATTTAAAATTAATGAAATCAAAATATTTACGAAACATTTAATAATGAAGTTTCAACAAAATTCAGTGGTTAACAAATTGCATAATAACAAAAACAACAACGATAATAACATAAGTACTTTTGCACTATTATTTATACTAAGTACTAATAAAACAAAATACAGGATGTTTGTGCTCCTAAAAATGACAGTGAAAAAGTGCAATTAGTACAAAAGTAACAAAAACATAATGTTTGAAGATTATGATTTCATTTAGGAATTGATTAGCTTTTGAGATTATTTTTGGAAAAGTAAGAAGTGTATCTTTCAGGGGAGTATCCGTGTATTTTGACTTGATGTGGCTGGTAAGAGCCGATTTCACGTCCAAGGGTCCTATCAAACAGGGGGTAGACAGTCGATCTCTTCTTTCTTGGTGATTCTTGCATTTGTTGGTTCGGGTATGGATCTACGTAGCGCCGTCCGTTAATATCGTTGCCATCCGCTGTCGGGAATATCGGGGGCTAAATTAATAAAATATTGACGTTTAACTATTCGCAAAGTTACAACTTACCACTAATAGAAATAAAACTTGAAAAAGATAGAAAATACTTTATTTTGTTACAATTTAAGTAAGACCAAAAATTGTATTGTTGATTGTGAAGTATTGCAACCAACAAAAGAACAACTGATTACATATTATTTACGTTACATGCAAGACCATTATAAGAATTACTAAGATACTACAATAAGCATATATTTAACATTGCATTGGTAATAAGAACATTCAAAGTGCACTGATAATTTCTAAGATACCAGAATCTAAAATTACGTCAGTTCACTGACTAAATTACCCAATACAATGAGTTGGTACTGTGAATTAAAAATTTTCGTCAATTAATTGTAATTTTTTAACCAGTGAGGTGGCCTAATCAAGAGCTAATAACAACTTCTCCTTGCCTGCTCCTCTGCTGTTAAAGATGCCTGGTGCTGGTTGGCCCTGTGCCTCTCCTACGACAGTGTTCTGCTGGATACCGCTCATTCCCACTACTGCCGGGTTCGGCTCATTCTGCTGGCCCTTCCATGGTCTGTAGAATAACGTCACAAGTTATTTAGTTGAAAGGTGTATTCTACGTAAAAGTTGCAAAAAACAATAGTTTAATGTTGATTTTGCGATTTCACCACATACGATATTTGTTAAGTTATATTCTTAAAACCGTCACCAAGAAATAAGCACACAGTGATTTTGTTTTCTTTTCTGATATAATTTAATAATATTAAAATCAATCTTACTTGTCGGGGAACAATTCACCGGGCTGTCCTCTTGTTTGTACTATTCTCTCACCGTTGACTTCAACGACACACCTTAAACGTGCGCAGCAAGTTGGGAACTCTGGAGAAATAATGTTATTCCAAATTAATTACGACAAACATCAAAACATTTAAATATCAATAGACCTGATTTAGAAGTTTTATTAGATATTCCTTCATATCTATCGTTAACAGTAGTAGGTAAACTATCTATCTATAAAATATAGGTAATTAGACAGTCAAAAATAAATAAGTACTCCGGGCGTAGTTTCAATACATACCTACATTTTCATCTTCAATGTATTCGTGACATTCCAATGCATTTTCAGGAATTTTTGGTTTTCTACATCTGAAGAATCAGTATAAATGAAAATTAGCTTAGCATTAGGAGAAATATTCACAGATTTAGTAAACTTGACTAGGGGTAGATTGTTGCAATCGACGATAGCAAAAGTCTTCACTGAGGTGCACAACAAGCGTCAGCTGGAAATGATATTGGCTGATGGGTAGGGACGACCCTCTGACCGGCTTACTGCATATCTCACACTTGATGATGCTGCTGCTGTTCATCACTGGTGTATGTTAGTTTTGGGTAGTCTTATTATATACCGTGCTCTCAAATTTAGTTATTATATTTTAAACTTTATTCCGACCTACGTAAAGTTCATGACTTGGTTCTAAAGTCAGTTTTTGTATAGGAACGGAATAACGTTCAAAATACAAGAACTGGGTCAAAGGTTTGGGCTTGGATTAAACTTAGAAGTCATAATGTAATGAGACTGTCGTTGTTTCAATTCAGGGTTTTGGTAGTTTGGTGTTTTGATTTGTTCCCTGTAGACCTTCAATGCCGGCAATAAAATTAATATTTACCCAACAGCAGCTATGAAGTACTTCCCGTCTCGAATCTCGCATCGATACCGATGACATGTGTAATGGTCGGACCATTCTTGCCACGGTTGGTAGCCTTTCCGTGAGTATTTATCCACGCAAGCTTGATCTGAAATGTTCAGCCGTTACAGTGAAAATGGGTGCTAAAAATCTGACAAAGGCGCGGTGTTTTCTGAAGAGTGGCTTCTAAATGTATGGAAGTTTGGTGGTTAAGATAAGTAATTATCCTAAAATCAGCTCATATTTTAATTGATATGACCGCTTTTTGCGATGTGTCGGCCCCCGAACAGAACGCTAAAATAAACCAATGAGAGAACCACTCCTGATAAGTGAAGTTCACGGCGCTAGGTTACAGCTGGTCTTCAAGTACATTTACGAGTAGGCATCAGGCCACCGGAACCTAAGGCTAGCTTTGTGTAATGTTTATACTTAGTTACACTAAACAACACAAAGAAGTTGTAACGTTTACAAATAAATGAATACAATGCCTATAATTCCACGTTTTACTGTTTGCCTCACTAGAAATTATGAATTACAATTTGGAAAAAGAGTAAAAATACCTACTCGTCTGTTATTCAAGGTAAATACCAACATAAATTATGAATCCGTGAAAATGACTATTGTTGTTGCGTAAATCTGAATTTCAGAATGATAGCTGATAAATAAACCGAAGCAAAATAATAGGTGCAGTCATATAAAATTTCGTAAAATATAAAAAAGAAACTTACAGCTCACATCTTCAGCAAAAATCATAGGAAAGATAAGATGCAATAAGAAAATTAGCGTTCCAAGCTGCATTTTCACTGAGTCAACTTCGCCTGTAATTAAACACAACTTTCGTCACCTTGTAATGCCTTGTATGCTCGAACTCTTGCTACGAACTAATTAAAATTTGAGCAGGGCGGTCTAGAAATACACTGCTTGGGGCGAAATATTTATAAAACAATCACCGAGAAGACACCGTCTAAAAGGCGAAATAAAGTAAAATATTTTGGTAATTCTTGCGGGTTTCCGCGAAAAATTTCAACAAACATAATAATGCCTGGGATCCCGGTTGAATGTTTTGCTTATTAATCTTCATAACACACTTCTTCTTCGAAACAAGCCAAACGAATTGGTAGGAATTAAAAGATCAGTCTAATAATTTCCGTGAGACTGCAATAAGGGTTATTTAAAAAAAATATATCACCCAAAATAACTAGATAAAGTACCTCTAGTTTTTAAGTACGTAGCGAATTCAATCAAGATTCACGTTCAAAGAAAATCTTTGCATTTAATACTAACAATTATTATTTACTGTAGATATCGACTATTGTATAGGGCAAAGAGAAACTTAAAAAAGAAAGTTTAGTTACTGAACTAAAACTTACCAATTTTAGAAGGTGTAAAAGTAATTTATTCCAACAAAGCACGGAACAATAGTCAATCATAAAGTTTGTCGATAAATGAAGGAAAAACAGATTGTGCCAGAGTTCGCGGTCAATTTCGCGATGTGTTTTCAGTTGCATAGGTTTCGTTCTAAGAACTTGACCATTGTCTTTCCCATTCATTGTTGCGTGTTTAATCAAGTTAACATGTGAGTATTTTTTTGTTTTTATTTATTTATGCTTTGCTTGAGGACATTATTGATCATTGATTGACCTATCAAATTATTTTCAAGTTAGCTTAAAGTGTATCTAAAGTGCGTAAAATATACCTTGTGCCATGTGTACTTTTGGTCCAGACACAGGTCCAAGAAAATAGTTACAGATAACTTGCTAAAAAAAATCCTGGTAACCTGCGCAACTTATGTATACTGTCTCAAATGTGGTTCAATCATATTTTTGCCCAATTCTAACGAGAGTTATATTGATGATTTTAATGATTATTTATTATTTCTGTAAAAACATATTTGTTGCTATCGCATCAAACATTTCTAGGGTTCTGTAGTAAACAAGGAACCCTTATAGTTTCACCATGTCCGTCTGTCAAAAAACCATGGCAGTACATATAATGACATTAAAAGGAAAACTATCACAGCTATGTAGGCTTTACAAGTTAACGAGCAATAGTCGACCAACTTAAATTTGCAGTTGGAGAATTGACCGTCACATATGTATATCGATATATGGGAGAACATGTTTTTCAACTACATAGTTAACTTTGTTTTTGGGATAATTTCATCCCAAGTAATCCCAATTACGGAACCTATTTTCATTGTGTTGACATGCATTTGGCCGTTTTTTTTACCATATAAAAAAAACTGCAAAACGTAAGAAAATTTGAATTTCGCGGCCATTTTTGCGTAGGTCTTCTTGCGTATTGGATAAATAGTAAAAATATGTTTTTAGGAAAATCTTAATGATAACCATTTTTATTTAATTTTAATAGGCAATCAAATTCAACCGTTTTTCTGTTGACATGATGATCCCCAAAACCATTTCTCTATCTAAACTTGAACGCGTCAATAACATAAACAACGAATGCTTGCGTAAAAAAAATCATATAACGAAATGTCAGCTGTCAAAAGCTATGCGAAACCCGATGACACCAGCGCTCTAAAGAAATATTTTTTTATAATATTCTGCTAAATATTCCACAATAAATTAATACAGAATTTCTAAGTTGAAGAAGTTACAAATGAGGTGAGTGCCCTATTTTACATGATTTCTTTTGTTGATAATGGGAACTTTGTAATAGAAAAATGAGGTGTCGATTTTTCGATATATTTGGTTAAACTCTCCTTGAATTCGTTGCATTTTGTGCATATTGTTTTCTTTTTTTACATAATTAATGAGTCTGCCAATTTGTAGGCCGAATGAGGTGACTCTAGAACAGGTTTTTATACATTCATGATGGTACTTGCTACCCACATTTTGTATTTATTATTTTATTTTATCTTGAGGAAAAGCGGCTAAATAGTCTATGAATTGCGCTTTATATAATATTATTATGATTGTTTTCTATGTTAGACTAGTACAGACATTCAAATTAAATAAATTAGTTAATTTTAATTTTTATATAGAGCTGCAAATTGACACATTATAATAGAAACATTACATTTTCATTTTGCCTGACAAATTATTATTTATTTTGTTCTCTTTTTGCATTACAAGAACTGTGGAGCTCCACACCAAAAAGTCAATACCATAGACAAAAAAAAACAATTATGCTGGGTTGGTTTTTATAATAAAAAAAAAACTTTTAAAGTGTTGAATTTTCCTAGGTAGTTTGCACTGAAAAGTAAAATTTTTCCATGCTTTCAAATCAAAATGGTATAATTCGCACTGGTCGCACCAAAGTGCAACTTTACAAAATTGATGTCAAAACCTTACAACATGTAATCAATAAATTCTTCTTTTTTATAAAACGTTGCCCCACACTAGGAATTTCTTCCTGTATCGTGGGTGCGTTGACAAACATAGAACTCACAAACACAAACACCCAGACCCGGAACAATTACTTGCAGATCATACAAATATTTGTTCCGTGCGGGGATCGAACCCGCGACACGCTGCGCAGCAGTCGATTGCTCAGCCATTACGCCAACCGTGTCGTCGTTGATTTTATCTCAAAATTAAGAATGGTACTTAGAGTTAATTTTTATAAACTGTAATAATTTTGTAATTCAACTTGTGTGGGTTATAAATAATGTTTCTTTATATTTTTAAGAATCATCTAAAAATGTGAATTTTTGGTGAGGAGCTTCACAATTAGTTAGGTAGTAGTCTATAAAGACAAAAGCTTAGTTCAGTGACGGCTTAGTAAATTAAAATAAGATTTATTTATTATGTAACAACAACAATTTTAAATGCCATGTAAACTTCTAAGTTTAGTGCAAATAAACTGGACAGGTCCACTGAAATATATGTGGTTCTTTCCACAAAAGACCATTTCAGACACCCAATCTACATTGTTGTCCACACCAAATTAAATCATTGGCCCTCACATGATCTGACAAAGATTATGTCTGGACTTTAATAGAGACTGTGACCTCTGAGTTGGTTGCGGTCTTTCTTCCCAGAGTAGTCTGATAGGAAATGCCGATCTTATCTAGTTTTTAAAAACATGATTGACGTAACAAGTGCTTTTAAAAACGTTCTTCATCACTCTCCTGCCTTTACCCTCGTTTATTTGGGGTTGGCGCACCGCAACATGATATTTTTTTAATTTAATTTTTTTTTTTTATTAATTTAATTTTTTAATTAATCGTCATCTCGGTAGTTATTGTACAAACCTGTTTACAGAAATAATAGTAGTTTATGAAACTGTTGCAACAATAATAGTAGTTTATGAAATGAGGAGTATTAAAACACGAGTTTGTGTTTCAACACCAAGCCATAGGCGAGGTTTTTAATAGTATCACACAAGTATTTTAACGTGAGAACTTACAAGAGAATGGGCAGCAGCGTTCTCTATGCATATTAACACCATACTGCGATCGCCAACCCGCCTGCCAGGCGTGGCGATTATGGCAACCCCCCCCCAAATGACAAGCACTAAAAAAATACGGCCTCTAGTACCCGGCGGCCCGCCTAACCTTGGCTACGGTAGCGGTCAAGGCTACGGTGAGGCAAGGGGTGCTAAGAATCCCCGGAAGAGATCCGGCTACCAAAACCACCGAAAACTAGACCTGGCAACATATAACACGCGTACACTCCGGACCGACGAGAAGATCATCGAACTCGAGGAAGAATTGAGCAGGTTACGATGGGGTATAGTAGGGTTATCTGAAGTCCGAAGAGAGGGGGAGGACTCGATAATCCTCAAATCCGGGAACTTGCTCTATCTCCGGGAGGGCGACCAACAGGCCCAAGGTGGTGTCGGGTTTATCGTCCACAAGTCCCTTGTGAGCAACGTGATGAAGATCGAGAGTGTGTCGACAAGAGTGGCGTACCTTATACTCAGAATATCCAAAAGATATTCGCTGAAGGTCGTACAGGTTTACGCCCCGACCTCGCCGACCTCGTCACACCCCGACGATGAAGTGGAAACCATGTATGAGTATATTTCCAGAGCCATGCATGGCTCTAAAACTCACTTCACCGTTGTCATGGGGGACTTCAACGCGAAACTGGGCAAACGAAACGGTGATGAGCTGCGAGTGGGGCAATTTGGAGTTGGACGTCGGAACCACCGAGGCCACCTACTAGCCAGTTTTATGGAGAAGGAAGGCCTCTTTATGATGAACTCCTTCAGAAAACGTGAGCACAGAAAGTGGACCTGGCAGAGCCCTGATGGTGCAACAAAAAATGAGATTGACTTCATTATGTCGACGAAGAAGCAAGTATTCAATGATGTCTCTGTGATCAACGCGGTGAAAACCGGAAGTGATCACCGAATGGTAAGAGGCACATTGAATTTAAATATCAAGCTGGAAAGATCTCGACTGATGAAGTCTACGCTCCGCCCAGCACCGATCCAAGTCCAAAACCCCGAGAGCTTTCAGCTCGAACTTCAGAATCGTTTCGAGTGCCTAGGGAGCTCTGTGGACGATTATAACGATGGGTTGGTGGAAACTGTCCATACGGTCGGGTCTAAGATCTTCAAGACCCTTCGTACAAATAGAAACAAGAAGCTCTCTGATCCTACTATACGGCTCATGGAGGAGAGGCGCGAGATGATCCTGCAGTCTTCAGTTGATGCGCTCAAGTACCGCTAGCTCAATAGACGGATCTCTAAATCCTTAAAAAGCGACCTTCGCCCCTTTAATACAGAGCGCATTAAGGACGCGATAGAGCGGAATAAAGGCTCCAAGGTCTTTACAAGAGATCTGTCTATTGGGCAGAGCCAGCTTGTGAAACTGAAGACCAATGATGGCAGGATCGTATCCGCCAAACATGAGCTGTTGAGAGAGATCGAGAGTTTCTATGGACAGTTATACACGTCAACAGGTAACCCTGGTATGAATCTGGCAAACGACCCAAGAGCTAGATTGACCCGACACTACACCGAAGACATCCCGGACGTCAGCTTGTACGAGATTAGGATGGCTCTGAAGCAGCTCAAAAACAACAAGGCGCCGGGTGATGACGGAATTACGGCTGAACTTCTGAGGGCCGGTGGAAAACCCGTTCTCAAGGCCCTCCAGAAGCTATTTGGTTCCGTCATACTCGAGGGCAAAACGCCACAGGCATGGAACAGAGGTGTGGTGATACTGTTCTTTAAGAAGGGCGACAATACCCTCCTTAAAAATTATAGGCCCATCTCACTTCTGAGCCATGTCTACAAGCTGTTTACAAGAGTCATCACGAACCGTCTCGCGCGCAGGTTTGACGACTTCCGGCCTCCCGAACAAGCCGGATTCCGTAAAGGCTTTAGCACTGTAGACCACATACATACGCTGCTGCAGGTTATACAGAAGACCGAGGAGTATAACCTGCCTTTCTGCTTAGCGTTTGTGGACTACGAAAAAGCCTTCGATTCGATCGAGACATGGGCTGTACTGCAGTCTCTTCAACGGTGCCAGATCGACTATCGGTACATCGAGGTGCTTAAGTGTCTGTACGAAAACGCCACTATGTCAGTCCGACTCCAGGACCAGACCTCGAAACCTATCCTTCTGCAGCGAGGTGAGAGGTAGGGAGACGTTATCTGTTCGACGAAACTGTTCACCGCTGCACTGGAAGATGTCTTCAAGGGTCTGGACTGGAAAGGGCCAGGCATCAACATCAATAGCGAGTACATCAATCACCTTCGGTTTGCCGACGATAGTTGTCATGGCTGAGACTATGGAGGACCTCAGTACAATGCTCGATGACCTCAGTAGAGCTTCCGAAGGAGTGGGTCTTAAAATGAACACGGACAAGACAAAGATCATGTCAAATGCCCATGTTACACCCACTCTCATGAAAATCGGAGACGCTACGCTCGAAGTTGTGGACGAGTATGTTTATCTAGGACAAACTGTCCAGTTAGGTAGGTCCAACTTCGAGAAAGAGGTCAATCGTCGAATCCGAGTCGGCTGGGCAGCGTTCGGGAAGCTACGCAATATCTTCTCGTCCCACATACCACAGTGTCTCAAGACGAAAGTCTTTGACCAGTGCGTGTTGTCAGTGATGACCTATGGCACTGAAACGTGGTCGCTTACAATGGGCCTTATCAAAAAGCTAAAAGTCACACAAAGGGCAATGGAGAGGGCTATGCTTGGAGTTTCCCTACGTGATCGAATCAGAAATGAAGAGATCCGCAGGCGAACCAAGGTCACCGACATAGCCCGAAGAATTGCCAAACTTAAGTGGCAGTGGGCAGGGCACATTGCTCGCAGAACAGATGGCCGATGGGGCCGAAAGGTTCTAGAATGGCGACCGCGTACCGGAAGACGTAGCGTTGGAAGGCCTACAAGGTGGACCGATGACCTTGTGAAGGCCGCAGGAATCCGCTGGATGCGGGAAGCACAAAACCGGTCGAAGTGGCGGTGCTTGTGGGAGGCCTATGTCCAGCAGTGGACGTCTTTCGGCTGAAATGATGGTGATGATGATGATGATGAAGTATTTTAATCTCTAGTTATGTGCAGTTTCATACACTACTTTATCTACTCTCATACAGTTGCATTGAACCTACTTAATAAAAGATCAAAGTTAAAAGAGTAAGTACCTAACAATAATTTTATTATTTAAAAATATAATTGATGGTAACTTTGTGGTGATATTAACTTCTTGGAGTTGCCCTGTATCGTATTGGTAAAAAAAATTGTTTTATAACATTATTCTAACCAAATAATGTTATAAAACATTTCCTTTTTGATTTTATAGAAAAAGTGTTTTAATTTAAAGGAGTTTTAAAAGAGGGGCTTGTGGCTAAGTAATAACAGCCGCACGGGTCGATCGATCAGGTTAAGCTACGCTTGCCGCGGTTAGCCCGTGGATGGGTGATCATCTTTACATACCAAGACCCCTCCGTGCCTCGGAAAGCACCCTAAGCCGTTGGTCCCGGCTGTCATTTGTAGATCGTTGACAGTCGTTATGGGTCGTCAGAAGTTCGAAAGTCTGACAACCTGTCTTACCAAGGGGTATCGTGTTACCCAGTAACTGGGTTGTGGAGGTCCGATAGGCAGTCGCTCCATGTAAAATACTGGTATTCAGCTGTATCCGGTAAGATTGGAAGCCGACGAGATGATGAGAAAAAGTGTTTTAATATGATTATATTTTTAAATTTCGGTAGGTATTGTATTTATAAAGTATGTCAATATAAACTCGTTTTGAAGTTTATAATTCGAATTTTACGATATGAGAGTAGATAAAATCATTTAACAATGCTAGCTGTTCTACTCAAAACATAAGAAGACATTCTGATAGTTGACTAATTGATTGTAAACTCTTAACAAAGATATCTCAGTCAGAATTATGTTTTCAAATACAATTCTCAAAAGTTCAATATCTTTTTCTCACTGCAGGGCAAAGGCCTTCTCATTTATATAGAAGGATTGAGAAATTATCATAATGCTTGTACAGCTCGGGTTTATATATTAAATAGCAACAGCACAGCCCATTCAACATTGGTTTACAAAAGTATTTAGAAAAGGTATGTCATGTATTACTAATGTATACACAAAATCATTAATTAAAGTCAAATCATTATTCAAATTATTCAGTAATTTATTCAAACTAGGCTGAAAATCAGCACTTTTCGAACGTCAAAATTACTTAAGATAGTCCCCCAAAACGCCCACCCTTCACCACTTCCTAGTGCTTTAGCTGGGAAGAAGTGGCGGAACAAACTGCCCAGCAGCACAGCTGTCTGTTCAGTTAGAAAACTTGATTCTATACAATAGTATGCAAACTAATTTACACTATGCGCAACACACAAATTATAGGTGAACACAACATTTAAACAGAAAAGACAAGTTTGGCAATAATTCTTTCTGCACATGTGGCTTTCCTGGTACATCAGATACGGCATAACTATGTAAATGTCTATTAACTGCTCCCAAATTACGATGTTTATTATTATTATTTTTTAGACATACTTTTTTGACATTATATTTTCATTATTTGACATACTTACAATTTTGATTTCAGACATGTTTAAATGGCAAACATGTCATTTGGTTTAAATATGTCATCAGGTGTCATTTGGTTTATTTTTATTATTTAAATATTACTTTACATGGATTCTTGTGTACGTTGTGAATGTGAGAATGTTGTAGGCTTAATAGACTAGATCTTTTGTAGACCTTTTTCTTTTCTTTTTTTTTGTTAAGTGTTTCTCGACAGGCCTACTGTCCTCCTATACCTATTAACACTGTAAAAGCCAATTATTTTTAAAAGAGTAACTATGGAGTTTCTTGCCGGCTCTTCTCCATAGGAAACAACCAATTGGAACCGTGCACCTAGCTTCCGACGTTTCATAAGTGCCCATGTAGGTTTATGTAAAATAAAAATATTTTGATTTTGATTGAAAATAAGTAAAATTTAAACAAAGTTATTTAAATTTAATAAAATAAAATAAATCTGAATATAAATTAATAAAGGGCTATATATTAATAAGTTAAAAGTTAACACATTGGGTTGGTGATATTGAGGTCAATATAAGTCCAGGTTTTCTCATGAAGTTTTACTTCACCTTCAGTCAGTGAACTCCTAAAGTTATTTATTTAATCCCATTAGATTAAATAATTAAATTGTGAAAACTGATCAGTTAAAACGTAAATTAAACCCAACTGTGGCCAAGCCAAAATGGAGAACAATGTAAAAAAAATACTAGTTTCAAAAACAAAATAATTCATTTTTAATACTTAGAATATAATGGAATAGAATAAACTTTATTTCCAAATTTACAATTTAGGCCTATGACAATATTATAATACTTAATGAGTGTTAAGGCGCTGACAAGAGGCAAATAACCAAAATAGGCTTGTCTTAAGAAAAAATAAATGCCAAATCTGTATAGTTTGTGGCTTGTGGTAGCGGATAAAATATATGTTAATTTTAAAAATATTTCTCAGAACTTGGTTGTACTCAAAACACGTTTTGAAAAAAAAATCTCAATACAAACTAACGTTAAACTAACCTCTTGCCTTGAGTTCCAAAACAAAATATCTGTTTTAAATATTAACGTACGTGACGTATTTAATGAATAACAAGAACGTCTTATTTGAATGCAGAACTTGGTTGTTTTTTTTTTTCGATAACTCAACTCAATTTTGAGTAAATAGATAAATTACAAGCGTTGTGTCATCGCGCTTCTCTTTCTTTCATATGCAGTCTGACAGTGACCGCGGTTTAGGTGTTGTCAGCGTCTTAATAAATTACTTTACTTAAGATTTGTCCAATATTATTCATAAATAAAAATAAAATACTAACCTAAAACATACATTGTGTATCCTGTGTGCCATTATTATTGTGCTCGCTTTAATTTTTTTTTTTCTTCGCCAATTTGAATTTGATTAAAAAAATATTTTTAGTGTTTGCATGCCTAATTTAGGGTAGATTATTACAGGGATCATAATTTTTTTAAACTCCTTTGTTTTATGTGCCTACTTTCTAAGCAAATAAAAGATTATTGATGTATTGAACATAACTGTCGAAATGTGGGGCTTGTGGCTAAATAATAACAGCCGCACGGGTCAATTGATCAGGTTAAGCTACGCTTGCCGCGGTTGGTCCGTGGATGGGTGACCATCTTTACATACCAAGACCCCTCCATGCCTCGGAAAGCACGTTAAGCAGTTGGTCGCGGATGTAATTCGTGGATCTTTGACAGTTGTTACGGGTCGTCAGAAGCCCGAAAGTCTGACAACCAGTTTTACCAAGGGGTATCGTGTTACCCGGTAACTGGGTTGTGGAGGTCAGATAGGCAGTCGCTCCATCCAGTCTAACCGGATACAGCTGAATACCAGTAACGTTCCCCAACGTAGTAGGGAAAAGGCTAGGCAGATAATAATGATGAAGTGACGCAGAGAAATTTTCCGTCTTTTTATTTTTCAAGTAGAGGTTTCCTTGTTGCCGATAGCTGGCGATGTCGAGTTATACAAGGAAATAAAAAAAAACCTGCGTCATTATTGCGCCATTGCGAGCTAAAAGCAAAAATGTCGACCGAGGGAAAAATATTTTTTATTTTAAAGGCTAGGCAGATGATGATGTTGGAGTGATGCAGAGACATTTTCCGTCTTTTGAATTTTCCAAGTAGGGGTTTCCTTGTTGCCGATAGCTGGCGATGTCGAGTTATACAAGGAAATAAAAAAACCTGCGTCATTATTGCGCCATTGCGAGCTAAAAGCAAAAATGTCGACCGAGGGAAAAATATTTTTTATTTTAAAGGCTAGGCAGATGATGATGAAGTGATGCAGAGAAATTTTCCGTCTTTTTATTTTTCAAGTAGAGGTTTCCTTGTTGCCGATAGCTGCCGGTGTCGAGTTATACAAGGAAATAAAAAAAACCTGCGTCATTATTGCGCCATTGCGAGCTAAAAGCAAAAATGTCGACCGAGGGTAAAATATTTTTTATTTTAAAGGCTAGGCAGATGATGATGATGAAGTGATGCAGAGAAATTTTCCGTCTTTTTATTTTTCAAGTAGAGGTTTCCTTGTTGCCGATAGCTGGCGATGTCGAGTTATACAAGGAAATAAAAAAACCTGCGTCATTATTGCGCCATTGCGAGCTAAAAGCAAAAATGTCAACCGAGGGTAAAATATTTTTTATTTTAAAGGCTAGGCAGATGATGATGTCGGAATGTGGGTGTACTACACCTCTGCCTAATCGCAGAAAACTGGCGTGATGTTATTTGTGTTACAGTAACAGAATTAAAATTTCACCTTTAAATATGTGTTAGTCATTTTATTAATAGCTACCAATGATGTAATATTCTGATGTAAGAAAAAATAATGAATGCATTGAGGATATTGAATTTTTTATACCTGATATGCATGTTTTAGATTGTCATGCTTATACAATGAATAAAAGTAAATTATATACATAACATACACACATATGTATACATACTCGGTAATCTAGCTAGGAGAGCAGCGATTCACCCAATGATTCGATGTACCTACACCATGATAAATAATAATGCCATGTACTACAAAATCTTTATGTACCTAATAAAATTATTATTATTATTATTATTTACATAATCAGCCTATAATGTTCCCACTGCTGGGACACAGGCCTCCTCTCTGTGAGAGGGCCGTAATCCACCACGCGGGTCACATGTTTTCGAATTTTTGGTTCTAGGACATGCCGGTTTCCTAACGATGTTTTCCTTCACCGTTTTAAGAGCAGCGGTGATGAAATAATTTACACAAAGATAAGCGCCTCTCCGGTTTCGAACCTACGACCTACAACTCGTAAAGTTACCACTGGGCCATCACTGCACTCAAAGTAATGCCAATTGCAAATTATATAATTAAAGTTATTTATAAAACGGATGTAAGTGGAAATGCTGGGGGGGTGCCCCAGTGACATGGGACTGACAAACACTGACCTTATTGTTGTCCTTCAATAAGGTCAGCGCGCGTGTATGACCTAAAGACTATATGTGAACATGGAGAAAGAAATACATATGTTATTAACTAGGCTTCGCCCGGTTTGATGACGGAAATTATCCCAAGGGAACTGGGACTACTGGGTTTAAAAATATCCTATGTCCCACATCATCATGGTCTACCCGTGTGCCAAATGAAATAGCTTTTATTTACATAACCAAATTACAGGTGATTATTATTATTAACTAAAATAAATTAAAACTAAGTTAAATCTTAAAAGGGCCCTCGAGGCATTGTACCGAGGATGCTGGCGGCATTTCCTCGCTGAATTGCAATGCTTGATGCGTTGCACGAGAAAGCCGCCAGCTTTTCGGTCACCAGTTACATCAACTAGATGTTTCGCGATTTCCGCAAATAACTTAAGGCGCTGACAAGACCCAATTGACCAAAATAGGCTTCTCTTAAGAAAAAAAATTGCCAAATCTGTATAGTTTGTTGTAGCGGAAAAAATATATGTTAATTTTGAACATATTTCCCAGAACTTGGTAGTTACCAAAACACGTTTTGAAAAAAAATTCTCGATAAAAACTAACGTTAAACTAACCTCTTACCTTGAGTTGTAATCCAAAATATCTGCAATAAATATCAACATACGTTACGTGTTTAATTAATAACATGAACGTCATATTTGAATGCAGAACTAGGTTGTTTTTTATTTTCGATTACTCAACTCAATTTTGGGTAAATAGAGAATTGCTTCAGATTTTGCAATATATTACAAGCGTTGTGTCATCGCGCTTCTCTTTCTTTTCTATGCAATCTGACAGTGACCGCGGTTTAGGTGTTGTCAGCAAGACGCTGACAACACCTAAAAGCGCACTGGGACCTCACAGACCGGGGATCTCGACGCCAAAGGGCACAAATATATATTTATACGTATAGATCCTACTAATAATATAAATGCGCAAGTTTGTAAGGATGGATGGATGGATGGATGGCTGGATGGATGTTTGTTACTCTTTCACGCAAAAAGTACTGAACGGATTTTGATGAAATTTGGCACACAGATAGTTTATAACCAGGAATAACACATACTTTTTATCCCGATATACCCACGGGGTCAAAACTTATGCGGGTGAAACCGCGGGGCGCATCTAGTTATTTAATAAAACATAGGATTCGTAGGATAGGAAGTAATGATAATGTATTAAGGTCCCAAAGCACCCAACCCACACAATCTAAGATACATTCTGTGTAGGTGTAGGTGTTTCTCGTAACCTCTGTAGCTTATTTCTTATGTAATTTTATATTTTTCTGTTTGTATAGTTTGTTACCACTTAATTCTTTACATCTCGTTTTTACCTTAGGTTATCACCGTATTTGGGAAGGTAGGTTCACCAGTTATTGGCAACTGTATAAGCCAATAGCTGCTACCTACTGTTATTTGATATTTTGTATACAGAAGCTGTTGGTGTACCTTTATAAATAAATAATGTTTAAAGAATCAGATAATGCAGTAAAAGCCGATTAAGTGCCAGAATTTTCTTCCAATGCCTTACTGCTTTAACTCCTAAAAAAAAAAACAACCGACTTCCAAAAACACTACAAAGTGAAAAAAAAACTTTGATTTCGGAAGTCGGTGTCTTTGGATCTGTATTTTAGTTTTATGCCACTGACTTCCGAAATCAAATTTATTTTTCACTTTGTAGTGTTTTTGGAAGTCGGTTGTTTTTTTTTTTTTTAAGTTTTATATTTTTCACTTTTTAGTGGGTCAGTTTGTAATATGTCTAAGTTACAATAGCCTAATGTCAACTGCTCACCACCTTTTACAAAATATTGCTTTTCTTGATGCAGGGACGTTAATTGTTGAGGAGTTCTCCTGGTAAGAACCAGGAGAACTGCCACTCACCATATGTATTGTGAAGAGCACAAAAGGCTTAGCAACCATATTAAAGTACCTAATCGAATCGCAACTCGTTAAATACTTCTTATTAAGTAGTTCCGGTGGCCATCTGTGGTCCACTCCACTTCACTCCACCAAATGGTGCTTTCAGAGAGCAAATGCACAAGTTACTATAAAAAATGCCCAAATCGCTATAGGTGTGCCATTAAAATTTGAGGATTTCCCTCGATTTCCATGGGATTCCTTCATCAGATTATGACTGGGTGACAACGGGACCGCCTCGGGAGCATACCCTTTCAAACAAAAAAAGAATCATCAAAATCGGTTCATAAACGACGAAGTTATCCGCGAACAAACATAAAAAAAGCATATACATATACGATCGAATTGAGAAACCTCCTTTTTTGAAGTCGGTTAATAAAAGAGTTTCAGCCATCAACAAAAATTAACGAAATTTTTCGACCGGAAACAAAACTGATTTCGGAATATTCGTTCCCTCGTTACTATATACAAGACTAGCCCTCGACTTCGTCGGCGTGAAGTTTCTTGTTCCCCAACCCACAGCACCGCGTCGCATCGCATCGCCTGCCCGCGCTTTTACTCCGTTTTCGTTTAGCTTTCTTTCTGACTTTTTTTTTCTTTTTGCTCGGCTCCTAAGGGTCGCAGCGTGATGTTAAATAGCCTTAAATAACCTTCCTCAGGAATTGGGCTATCAAATGCAAAAAGACTTTTCAAATCCGACGAGTAGTTCTAGAAATAAGTGCGTTCAAACAAAAAACAAACAAATTCTTCAGCTTTATTACATTGCTATAAATATAATTGAAATTACTGAAAACTTCCTAAAGGGCAATTGTCCTGGAGGGGTCGTAGGAAGGTACTAATGGGTCACCGAGGCCCCTGGCAACACAGGCAACGGAAGGAATACGGGTGGGTTTTAGTCAGTAAGAGTCTGACACACCCTAGAAGTTATTTGATGATTTCCAAACCAAAAAAAAAGGGGTCATTGTACCCATCATTCATTATGAACAAGTTTTCAGTCAATCAACTCAGCCTATCGCAGTCCAAGGCTGGACATAGGTCACATTATTACAACTAAAGCTCACGTTTGTATGAGGGGCTTACTTACAAGTCAAAGTGCGATCTGTGAATCTTGCCCTTACTGAAAAAACACTGAAATCTTCCCCAAAAAACGATTTAATATTTATTGAAAGCGGTGTTTAAATCAATCGAGTACTTTTTGATAAAACCCCGAACGTAAAAATTGAGAGAGCAGTTAATTCTTATACACTTTTCATGACAACTTCGGCTTGCTCTTGTTCCACATCGTTTGGATACTAAATAAATGCAATGTATAGTTATTCTTCATGCCGTAGGTGCCATTCAACTCAGCCTATTGCAGTCCACTGCTGGACGTAGGCCTCTCCCAGGCTGAGCCACAACACCCTGTCCTCCGCCTTTCGCTTCCCGTCTGTCCCCCCACCTTTTTAAGGTCGTCGGTCGCAATTTTACTATGGGACAAAACCTATAATCGCGAGAAATGAATCAGCTGCTCTGTTCCATACATTTAAGTTCATTTAACACCCTTTTAACAGTAGTTCTGCGTAGTCCCATCTGCAGAGCCAACACATTTTTTGCTTGCGGACAGGATTTCGTTGGAAGCGCCTTCACTGCTTTGATGACCGCTGGAGTCCGAACAGTACGAGATCGCCCGCTTCTTTGTTAATCTTGAATCTTCCCTGAATCGTTTGATAATACGATAAATAAATGTCAGTGGGCGCGTGACCGCAACGATGCAATGCAATTACTGCGACTCTGTCGTCTTTGCGCGTCCACTCAATTTTAAAAAATAACAAAATTCCAGAAACCCTTTGTTTTTAATTTCTTTAATTATTCAAATTTCGAATGCCCATAATATTTTCCTCGGCTTGCATTCTAAATTCGAAATTTTACCTATGTGACAGAACTTATGGCTCGACTACGTACATATACTTAAACAATAATAAACATAAAACCATAGCAAGAACTATGATAAGTAATGATGACGTTTAAAGGATAAAGGAAGTGTTTTTTTACCTGAATTTTAAAAGTGGTCAAAGATTGAGCGCGCCTTATCGACACGGGCAAGGCAGTCCATAACCGTACTACTTGAACTGTGGAAGACTTGTTATAAAAGCTGCTGCAGGCTTAGCATGACACTCTCTATATCTTCGAAGAATAGACACGGCTTTTTCCATACAAAGTGACATTTCGTTTCTCCTTTTTTGACATCCCACCGTAGAAATCCTTCTACATCAAAAAGGACCTAGACAAAGATCGTTAGAATTGAAAGACAAGATGACAGATTGTAGAAGGATTTCTACGGTGAGATGTCAAAAACTGAGAAACGAAATGTCACTTTGTAAAGAAAGAGCCGTGTCTATTCTTCGAAGAAATAGAGAGTGTCATGCTAAGCCTGCTGGAATGCATCTCTAGTCTGTCTAAGTGTAATGGAAGGTCACCCATCCACGAACCGACCGCGGCAAGCGTACCTTAACCTTCGATCGACCCGTGCGGCTGTTATCATTTAGCCAAGAGCCCCGACTTTACCTGTAGAAAGTAGTTATTGGGAGCAAAAAACATGGTAACATATCACCATTGTCTCTGCGCCACTTTCGCTCTATGTATGAAATGCCAAGCTATTAGAGCTCTCTGGTTAATTGCCACTTATAATCAAAACGGGTGCGAGTTCGCGTCTGAATAATGTATGTGTAAATTATTAATAAAAAATGAAGTATCATTTTAATGTGAGAGCAGTGGTGGCCCAGTGGTAACGGCCGCGACTTACGAGTTGTAGATCGCAGGTTCGAACCCAGACAGGCGGTTTACTTCGTGTAAGTTATTTCATCTCCACTGTTCTCAAAACGGTGAAGGAAAAACATCGTGAGGAAACCGGCATGTCCTAGAACCAAAAATTCGAAGACATGTGACATCTACCAACCCCACTCCCTCTCACAGAGAGGAGGCCTGTGTCCCAGCAGTGGGAACATTAAAGGCTGATTATGATTTTAATGTGTTATAATACACAATTACAAATACACTTCCGGAATAAATTATTCAAATTATTGTGATGGTAACTCCCCATCAAACTCCATTCAAAATCAAAATCAAAAGTCATTTATTTAAACTAGGCTGAGAATGTATTTCGGATTAGACAGTCACGTCAAATCGACAATTACCAGTTATCACCAGTTTCGTTGATTCGTCAGTTGTAGTCAATGAACGAAACAGGCGAATTATTTAAACTGATGAGTGAGGGAAACTGACCAATGATACGCGGACTATCAAAATTACATGACACAGTCCCCTAAAAACGCCCGCTCTTACTTCTTCACCATTTCCTAGTGCTTTAGCTGGGAAGAAGAAGTGGCGCAACAAACTGTCCAGCAGCACAGCTGTCTGGTCAGTTAGAAAAACATGATTCTATACAATAGTATGCAAAATAATTTACATTACGCTACACAAAACATTAACAACAGACACACGAAAAGTGACTTTGTTTTATTCTTTTTAATCTGCCTAGTCTTTTCCCAACTATTTTGGTGTCGATGATGACGCTGAATAACAGTATTTTACATGAAGCTACTGCCTATCTGACCTTCCAGCCACCCAGCTTCGTAACCCAGTTACTGGGTAATACGATACCCCTTGGGAAAACTCTTGTTGTCAGACTTTCGGGCTTCTAACGACCCGTAACGACTGTCAAAGTTCCATGGGGTCTCGGTATGTAAAGATGGTCACCGATCGACGGACCACGGACTGTGTGACTCTTATTACTTCTTAGTCACGCGACCCTTCTATATTGTATTTATAAATATGTTAGTTTTTTCCCGCGGTTTCGCCCGCGTGGATGTCGGAGAGTACCCCACGGAGAATATTTACGCGCGCACGCGAGTTAAGCTCCCAGTCGGCTAGATTTTTTCCGATATCTTCAACAATCATCGTTATATTTCAGCCAATTTACCCCAAACCTTTAATGAATTATACATCTACACCTTCCTCGTAAATCACTCCGTCCATTGGTAGAAACAGTATGGAAATCCGTTCGGTAGTTTTTGAGTTTATCGCGTTCAAACAGACAGACGTGGTGGGAGGACTTTGTGTAATATGTAGTGTATTTAATTTGTTTTTATTAGAAAACATCATTCTGAGTATTCATGGGCATTATTATCGGAAGAAATGACACATGCTTTTAAACTTAAGCGCATTGCCACCGCGTCACATATGTAATTTTAACGATGACGCATCAGTCTGTTGTTCACAATACGTGAGAATTGTCGTTTTTCTGGCTGACTGTACCATTTTATGAATATCTGTGACTGTAGAATGGAACGAAATAACTTTAAAAATCAGAATACGTGTATATTATATGGAGCAACTGCATATCTGACCTCCACAATCCAGTTACTGGGTACTATACCTCTGGGCAAGACTGTTTGTCAGACTTTCGAGCTTCTACCCTTAATGATTGACAAAGATCTAGGAATGACAGCCGGGACCAACGGTTGAACGAGCTTGCCACACAGAAAATGACCACCCAGTATTTTCAATAAATAAACAACCCCTAATTTCCCTTCATTTTGTTCCAGTAACTTCAAAACACATCGCTCAAATGACGAAGAACTAACATCACCATCCTCAGATGAGAAGATGGACACGGGTTCCGAATCTTTTCGGTCCCAGGACACCCCCAACTCGGTCCTATCCTCCGACTTCGAAGGAGACCACCCGGAGCCGGTCTTGAGACTGCAAAATCCGGAAATACTTCGGCTTTCAGAACCGGAGAGATTTAACGACAGCCTGATCACTAAAATGTCGAATTTGCACTTAGATTCTCCTCGTCCCAAAAACCTCGGTATCAGTCCTCCAAAATTCAGTTCAACATTAACTTTAACTACAAGCCATCCTCTAATGAGTCCTGATGAAAATTATCCTGATTTAATCCCGAAAAAAGTTCATAAAATCGATGACGAGAAAGACCTTAGCCTGTCCAGCATTGAAGACGAGAGACCGAATGAGAATAATGGATTTTATAGTCCTCAGAGAAATACTTCAAAAAACAATCTTTATTTCACGGAAAGTTTCGCTACGGCCGAAAGTCATGACTTAACAGGCTTCAGGAGTCAAGATTTAGACCTGACAGTTCCTCCGGATGTGGCTAGGATAGATAAGGTGGAACGAAGGAAGATTGTGCCGAAGTTAAGGGATGGGACGCACCAGAAGCCGGACGGGATGTTGAAGTATTTTGAGGACAAGCATATGCAACAAAGTACTCCGAGATCGCAACCTGTGGATATTAGTGTTAATGAGGAGTTTCATTCGGTAAGTAGAGAAGTTCTTATACTTACTCAGGTTTTCAGAGGTGTAATTGCCACGTCAAAAAAGCAAAAACGTGTCCTCGGCGCCAAGCTTCGAATTCATCCTTTAATACCTGTCATGTATTCGCGACCGTGGCGTGCTGGGCACATTTTGGTTTGTCATCTATTCATGACTGTGGCGGTCATAAGGTTAAAGAAACGTTCTAATCTCAGACTCAATCAGTCAAAAATACCTCTAATTGACCTACATTAAGGCGCTGACAAGACCCAATTGAGCAAAATAGGCTTCGCTTAAGAAAAAAAATTGCCAAATCTGTATAGTTTGTGGTAGCGGAAAAAATATATGTTAATTTTGAACATATTTCCCAGAACCTGGTTGTTACCAAAACACGTTTTGAAAACAAAATCTCGATACAAACTAACGTTAAACTAACCTCTTACTTTGAGTTCTAATCCAAAATATCTGTATCAAATATCAACATACATTACGTATTTAATTAATAACTAGAACGTCTTATTTGAATGCAGAACTTGGTTGTTTTTTATTTTCGATTACTCAACTCAATTTTGAGTAAATAGATAATTACTTCATATTTTGCAATACATTACAAGCGTTGTGGCATCGCGCTTCTCTTTCTTTTCTATGGAATTTGACAATGACCGCGGTTTAGGTGTTGTCAGCGTCTTAATCACAAGTATTTGATATTGATTGTCGCTGAGATGAGTTTGCGACTATATTTTGAACGTTTTTAGGGTCCCGTAGTCAACAAGGAACCCTTATAGTTCCATCGTGTCCGTCTGTCTGTCTGGCCGTGGCTTAGCTCAGAGAATCTTAGTACTAGAAAGCTGTAGTTTGGCATGGGTATAAATATTACTCACGCCGACAAAGTGGTAAATTAAAATAATGAAAAGCATTAAATTTGTAGGGTTACCTCCCTTGCACATAAAGTGGGGATGATATTTATTTTTCTTGTTTATCCGATGGTGTGGTATCGTTGGATAGGTCGTTCAAAAATATTGCGGGTCTCTGAAAACCATTTTTTGATTCAGGGATCCGTTTGCGTAATATTAAGCTTTACAGTAAAAATTTTAGTTAGAGTCAAGTGTCTCCACCCTCCCTGCCAGCTAAATGGTTGGTTTTACATATGTCAAAAAATTCAAGGCAATCGTATATATAACGAAGTTAAAAGGAAAACTATCACAGCTAAGTAGGCTGTACAAGTTAACGAGTAATAGTCGACCAACTTACATTTGCAGTTGGAGAATTGACCGTGACGTATATCTGTATATGGGAGAACATGTTTTTCAACTACAATGCTAAGTTTGTTTTACAAATAATTTATTTTCTTTCACAAGTTACTATATCTAGTGGTTGAAGTGACAATTGCCTGTGTTAGGACACTTCGCTCTTCCGAAGCTTAAAGTTACATGATGTACCAACAATTTTAAATCGCCTTATTGTAAGAAAACAATACAAAAAGGCAAAGATGTGCCAAATTTTGAATTTACATAATTAAAAATAAAAATGAACAAAAGCAAAGTATGTACTTTAGCAGCGAATAAAAGTTTTATATTATACTTTTAAATAGAACAGTAGAAAGTTTTTTTGTAACACTTGTGCAACACAAGTGTTACAAAAAAAAAGAAGAAAATTCATCCTAACTAAGGAACCGTTCATTGTGCGTGGTGCAACACGCTCTTGGCCGGTTTTAGTTACAGGAATTGACTTTTAGGTGTCCGTACCTCGAAAGACTCGCCGAATGCATAACCTGGAGGAGGATATACATTCAGCGATCTTTTGAAGTAGGTTAACGAAAAAAATGGATTATTATTTCACTTTTGTACTAAATAACGCAGGTATTTGATATACAAGGTGTCGTTTTGTATCCTCGTCAAATTCAAGGAGGTAACTATGCTAATGATTCTCGACACGAATCAATAATAAAATAAGTAGGTGTTTTTTTTTTCTAATTTTCGGCATGTGTTGTTTTGGCAAATGTTAAAACGCGGCCCGTGTGATACCGCACTGTAACTTCCCTTTTACACACACACTACCGCATACGTAACGGGTGATTCTGTTCTGTGAAAGTGGTGTATTCTAAAATACTGTCAAACTTAAATAACTAAAAAAACAAGTATGTATTAATTATTGAGCAGGTGTCGTAATTTTAATTGATTATATATGTCTTTCATAGCAGCCTCCTGAAATTTGACGAGGATGCAAAACGACACATTGTATTACTGATGATTTGATCTTAAATAAAGGTGTAACTAGATTGCGGTCGATCGACGTCGACCAGTCGATTTTGATCGCCTCAAATCATAATCGAGTGTCGATCAATGAACGTAATCTGGCTGCTAAGCAGATCGTTCTAAACGGTCGATACCGTTGAATGATGTCAATCGACGGCAGTCTAGTGATCTAGTTCCATCTATTGCGCACTAATTGATTACAAAAAGCCTATAAGTTTGACCTCTTAAAAATGATGTTTTTTTACACTAGCATTTTTAGTCTGCAATCGCCTATACAGAATCGAAATAAATTAACTAGAGAAACTTCACAAATATCTCGCGGTCATTGACCCCGTGTAGCTGTAGTTAATTAAAATTCATCATAATCATCTGCCTAGCCTAGCCGCCGCAGGAGACGCCCTGGGCGTCGGGAATCCCGGGCGGATTTCCGGCCACCATAGGCGCGGGCTTGCGGACGGTGAGCAATGGATATCTTACCGTCTGGTAAGGACTAGGCCCGGGTCGACGGCGCGTTGTGTTCCACGCGCGCCACTAAGAGATGTCGTCAGCACAAGTGTAGGGGTCCACTAGGGTCGATGCCTGCCGGGGTCGCGGGAAGGTACAAAAGGGTTACCGAGGCCCCTGGCAACACAGGCAACGGAAGGGACACGGGTGGGTTTTAGTCAGTAAGATTCTGACACACGCTCCCGCTCCTCCCAGAGCGGAGAAGATATTTGTTAATTTCCCACAAAAAAAAGCCTATTCCCAAATATGCTGAGGTCAGCTTCCAGTCTGACCAGATGCAGTTACTTACAATTTAGGTACTTAAAATTATGAGCTTATAAAATTACCTTTGTTTTGTTTTATCAAGATTTGATTCCGGTCATGTCTGAAGTTTCAGTAAATAATATAATTTGACCCCGTATAATCTCTCTTTATCCTGCAGGTGGCTGAATGGTGCGAGTCTCCATCTCATCTTCGATCGATGCCTAACTTCGAGCTGCCGATTGAGATGTCCAGCAGCATAGGAATGCATAACGTAAGTCATTTTGAAAGCCCGGTGGACACGGTGGTGGTCTGCCCGGCTTGGGCAGAGCACCGACGTGTCCTTGTGGAGGCGATCGGCGGCGGAGACCCCTCGCGTCCGGCCCTGGTCCAGGCCATGGTATGGAGCGAGAGGGCATGGGCAGCCGTCACCTCAGTAATGCTCGTGAAGGAGGAGGCGGGATAGTTGAGGGAAAGGCAAATTTCGCGCCCTCGCCCCTAGCCGCCGCAGGAGACGCCCTGGCCGTCGGGAATCCCAGGCGGATTTCCGGCCACCGTAAGCGCGGGCTTGCGGACGGTGAGCAATGGGTAGCTCGCCGTCCGATAAGGACCAGGCCCGGGGCGACGGCGCGTTGTGTTCCACGCGCGCCTCAAAGAGATGTCAGCACAAGTGTAGGGGTCCACTAGGGCCGATGCCTGCCGGGGTCGCGGGAAAGTACGAAAGGGTTACCGAGGCCCCCGCAACACAGGCACCGGAAGGAACACGGGTGGGTTTTAGTCATTTAGATTTTGACACACCCTCCCGCTCCGCCCAGAGCGGGAGAAGTTATTTGATCATTTCCCACCCAAAAAAAAGTCATTTTAAAACGCAAGTTCCCTAATGCGCTTGCGGTAGGAGTTGACTGGTAGAAATCGTCACGTAAGGAAAAAGCGTTATAAATAATAATAATAATTTATTTAATAAAAACGTTTACAAAAAGTGTACATTTAGCAGCCAACAGTAGTACTATACATTTATTATGCCTAATAATAAACTAGAGCTGAATGTATCTTTCGATCAAACATAGCGCACTGTTATTTACCTATAAGATCTGTATTTTTTTGTTACCTATGTTTTACAAATAATAAATGATTGATTGATTGATTGATTGATTGATCACTGGGATATGTATCACTCTTTTGTATCTTTATATCCATATGTATCAGTAGCTCACGCTCGCGCGCACGACACGCAGCACATTCACTCACTCAGCGTGGTTCGCCAAACCAATTCACTCTCTCCGCCTTGCGAAAGCGCGACAGAATATTCTAAATAGCGAGGTGCGAAAGAGACGTCTGGACTTTCCTTTATCTTCCTTGAATTGGTCTTGGAGTGGCCGGCCGTGTACATTTTGACAAACTTATCCGTGAAATGGGCGTTTTTGGAACTAACATTTTGCATGGGACCTAAGATCGGTTTTTGTTTATCTTTTGTGTTTTTGGTGACGAACAGCGCCACCAATAATTGCACAGTTAAGTTGGTCGAACAGTTAAATCAAAATAATAATTTTGTTTATGAGTGAACTCGCGAGTTCGAGTTCGCGACACAGATAGACTAAGACACTGTGAGTGAATGAGTTGTAGAGAACTAGAGATACAGTGATACATTCGGATGTGAACGGATACAAAGAGTGATTGATGGAAACGGAATGATTCATATCTTTTGTTAACTCATGAGAGATAGATATCTCTCATGAGTTACCCATCTCTAGTGCGAGAATCGCGTACGGAACTTTGTTCCTGACGGGGGTCCCCCGCCCGCTCACGTTTTTAGCGTTTCGTATCTCGAAAGGAAAAAAACGGAACCCTTATAGGATCACTTGTCTGATTGTCCGTCTGTCATAGTCGATTTGCTCCGAATCTACTGTACAGAATAAGTTGAGAGTTGGTACACATATTCATTTCTTTGACCCAGACACGGATGTGTAACGTAAATAAATGAATTTTGAATATGGGGTTCACGTTTTAGGGAAAAATAAGAAAAAAAAATAGTCTTGTAAACTGTACCGTGTGACATATAAAATTGAAATGACTTAAATGAGGATTGTAATAATTTTTTTTTTATAAAATAATGATTATTAAAATTATTAAAGAAAATAAAGAGAGGGGCGTGTGGCTAAGTAATAACAGCCGCACGGGTCGATCGATCAGGTTAAGCTACGCTTGCCGCGGTTGGTCCGTGGATGGGTGACCATCTTTACGTACCAAGACCCCTCCGTGCCTCGGAAAGCACGTTAAGCCGTTGGTCCCGGCTGTCATTTGTAGATCTTTGACAGTCGTTACGGGTCGTCAGAAGCTCGAAAGGGTATCCAGTGAGACTTCCAGTCTCACCGGATACAGCTGAATACCCTTTCGACGACCCCAAGATAGTTGGGACAAGGCTAGGCAGATGATGATTAAAGAAAATAGATGAAAATTGCCCATCCCCCCCCCCTTATTCCGAAACTGCTGAGCCTAAAAGGTTAAAAAAAATACAGAGAATAGTGTTCTATACTTATAGATTACAGGAAAACTTCTAAGAAGTCTATGGTCTTAAAATAACTTGGTTAATCACTCAATATTGTTCGTAGAAACTTACATTTTGCAGTTATAATGTATGGGGAACATGTTTTTCAAGTACAATGAAAGAAAGAAAATACATTTATTTAGCACATACTAAAAGGCACACAATATAAAAAAACAGCAGATAAAAAAAAACATACAGGGCGTCCCACGAATATGCCACATGGAGGGAAAGTACCTTGAATATTGTAGATGGAACATTTTACTGAAAGAAGACCTTATTTGAATTTAAAAAGCAATTTAAACTGCATTCATAGATATTTAAATAATAACATGGTTGAACCGGAAATCGAACCCGTTTACACGAGAATAATAATCACCCTGTAGCTTTATCATACCGATCGAAAGGCTTCATCATAAGGATTATTTTTTGCTAAATAACATAGTGTCACAAATAAAAGGAAAACCATGAATTTTAACATTTGATGTGAAATTTTGTTCAGAAAAATGAAAAGCTGACATTGCCGTAAGGAGATACAACTGACATTATCATAAGTACCTATTACTAATAAATGTGGGTCCCACTTGAGAAGTACGCATCATTTCATTTCGTGTCCACGAGCTACAAGCAGGACTAGACGTATTATACTAAATATCCACCATAACAAGATCAAAAATATCGTCAAAATCGGTCCAGCCGTTTAAGAGATTAGGCGGAACAAACAGACAGACGTCTGTTTGTTCCGCCTAGACAAAAATTGGAAAAAAAATATTTTGGTAAGTATATGTACCGTGTATACATACATCCATAATTACATAATCGGCCTATAATGTTACCACTGCTGGGACACAGGCCTCCTGTCTGTGAGGGGGAGTGGGCCGTACTACTCCACCCCACTACTCCCACATCCCACTGGGTCCCGAAGGCTTGATTAGGCGATGGTTTTTGGTACATAATCAGCCTATAATGTTCCTATTGCTGGGACACAGGCCTCCTCTTTGTGAGAGGGAGTGGGCCGTAATCCACCACGCGGGCCCAGTGCGGGTTGGTAGATGTCACACGTCTTCGAATTTTTGGTTCTAGGACATGCCGGTTTCCTCACGATGCCTACACCGTCCATAATTATGCATTTAGTGAAAAGCGGTTATTTTAATTGGTCAAGGACAGCTAATGCGACACAATTGATTTTCTATTGTTTGACTCCGAATCGGTGTAGCGCGGGGCTTGACAGGTATTACAAACAGACACTCCAATTTTATTTATCTATATAGATTATGATCATACATTTTCATTTTAAATGGGGTGGCTCGGGTGTTGGGTTTGAAGAAGAGAATACGAATTTCATGCGAGCGATGTCGCACGGGATGTGCTTGTAGTAAATACACAATTTTTATACCGGATCATGATGTGAAACATCGAAATTGTAGATGTACATTACTGATGACGTTAATTTATGACGAATTGTCTTATCGGGAGTGTATCGCACAGAAAATTCGTGGAAAAACTCAGTTAAACAGGATTTTGTTACGTTCAGTGTTGCCATCCATACGAGATTTCTCGTACATGTACGAGATTTAGTGGTCCTGGTACGAGGTACGAGCTTACATCCATCCTCGTACGATTTTGTACGAGATTCGTTGTTACAAGTCATATTTTGGAACGCGCCTCTGACTATACGAAATTAATCTATGGTGTGTACGTACGAAAGGTTTCATTTCATTCATTTTACTTGTATTGTTTCTTTAAGATATGTTAACGTAGAAAATATGTCTATGTTAATTCCACTCTACTCCACGTCCACTATAGTAGGTACAGTTCGGATACTACATACAGTATCCAAAGCAAAATTCCGGTTGTACGACCTGCCACCTGCGACCACCTGGACACTTTTTGACGAAACTGCTTTGTAGAGTGCTTGGTTATGAGATAGTTGACAAGAAAATCAATTGATTTTAAGCAATTTATTAAATAAATGGTATGTACGAGGTTGTGTTGACAAAATACGAGATTTCAGACCATATCTGTACGAGGACACGCCTTCGTCGTCTGGCAACACTGGTTACGTTAGCGTGGACCCGGGTTTCAAATATTACTTTGTGAATGAATCAACTGATGTGGTGACATGTCATAACATCGAGATTACTTCGCTACAACTAAGTTTAATGTTAATTTATACAAATTTTATAAAGAGGTAACATTTGTATATAGGTAAAAAAAAGTCATTTATTCAAACTGGGCTGAGAATCAGCACTTTTCGAACGTCAAAGTTACATAAGACAGTCCCCTAAAACGCCCGCCCTTCACCACTTCCTAGTGCTTTAGCTGGGAAGAAGAAGTGGCGCAACAAACTCCCCAAAAAGTAATTGTAAGTTTGTGTGTAGGGAGTAATCTCTAAAACTAGTCCAGTCAGATTTGAAAAAAATATTTTTGCTGTTTATAGCCCAGTTCTTGAGGACGGTTATAGTGTATTTAACATCACGCTACGACCCTTAGGAGTCGAGCAAAAAGAAAAAAAGTCAGGAAGATCGCTAAGCGGAAACGAAGTAATATCGCGGGCGGGCGATGCAATGCGACGCAATGGGTCAGGAAAATAAGAATCCGCTCAGGCCCCTGGCTCAATAACGTCATCTCTCCCGCTCACAAAAAACTTTTATATTCGATAACTACTTTCAAATCGCGCGCCGCGAGGGCTCCTATTCGGAGCCATTGGGGCGTTATCGGTTTCGGTTGAATGATGATGAGCTGTGATGTAGAAAAATTTACTATACAAAGTAGAAAGGACTGGGAAGATTTTGGGATATTTGCTCACCGTCCGCAAGCCCGAATAGGCTGACAGTGGATAGATAGATAGCGTACACGCGAATAAAATTGCAAGCAGAATCTAGTGTATTATACACATAGAACTTCCGGAAAAAATACTCTAAGTCATAGTGAAAGTCAATCGTGGATCTTTGACAGTCGTTCCGCGTCGTCAGTAGCCCAAAAGTCTGGCAACCAGTCTTAGCAAGGGGTATCGGGTATCCTAGTAACTGGGTTGTGGAGGTCAGATAGGCAGTCGCTCCATGTAAAATAGTGGCATTCAGCTAAATCCGTTTAAACTAGAAGCCGACGGATGGCAGGCAGATGATGATTTCACTTTATTAGAATAGTAGTTTAGAGAATATAAGTAGTCACACAGACAGAAACGAAAAAGGACTATATTTTTGTATAACCTAACATCGCGCCTGTATTTCGCGAAGAGTTGAGCATAGGTGTACCTTTAGTACACCCACCTTTCGCCAGTTATGTTTAAGTCCCATGTAATAGGGGGCGAGCCTATTGCCATCAACCGGCCACAACCGTCCGACTCGGGAATCGAAACCAGGACCTCATGCTCGGCAGTAATAATAATAATAATAAGATTGGATTCAGCAATCATTGTGCCGATAGTCATATCAGCCAATGGCTTAATTGCCAAGAGCCTCGACCAACACCTAAGGAGGCTCACGTTGGACGGCTGGATTAAGGCGCTGACAAGACCCAATTGACCAAAATAGGCTTCTCTTAAGAAAGAAAATTGCCAAATCTGTATAGTTTGTGGTAGCGGAAAAAATATATGTTAATTTTGAACATATTTCCCAGAACTTGGTTGTCACCAAAACACGTTTTGAAAAAAAAATCTCGATACAAACTAACGTTAAACTAACCTCTTACCTTGAGTTCTAATCCAAAATATCTGTATTAAATATCAACATACATTACGTATTTAATTAATAACAAGTACGTCTTATTCTAATGCAGAACTTGGTTGTTTTTTATTTTCGATTACTCAACTCAATTCTGAGTAAATAGATAATTACTTCATATTTTGCAATAAATTACAAGCGTTTTGTCGTCGCGCTTCTCTTTCTTTTCTTTGCAATCTGACAGTGACCGCGGTTTAGGTGTTGTCAGCGTCTTAAGGGTTTGATTCATAAAGCGGTACTTCTGGACACGGCTCGCATTGTTAGGAGGTTCCTCTCTCTGGAGCCCTGACCGCCGGTAGCTTGGACCCTGTTCCCGATACCGGTGGGCTACCATTTTTTTATATTTTTAAATGTTTTTTTTATATTCTAATATTTAAAAATATAATTATAATGTGTATATAATGAAATAAAAGATAATAATAATAATAAAACATTTATTTCAGAATCACTTCCATATTTGTTAGTAACAATATAAACTTATAAACTAGTGTTAGTGTACTAATAAAACATTTTTTCTAAGCTGCGTGCCTCAGCACGCCGATGCTGGAGAATGTCTACTTGATTGCGTGCAGTCGTATCCACCTCCCCAAGATCGGAGAGTCTCACCTATCAGCCAAAGTTCTAAGAATGGTGGTAATGCTTGTAACCACTAGACCAAGAGAGATTTTTACATCATACTATTTAATACAGATTATTATCTTTCCCAGGACCTGGACTCCCCAGACGTAATATCAGCATCGACGCAAGAAGACAGGTCTGCATACCAGGCGCTCCTAGACCCTTATACCGGCAGCGTGGCGCTGCGCCATACACCGGCACAGCATAGGAGTCCTGGAACACAGCGGAGGAAGATACAGCTGGTAAGTGAAAGACGTATACTGAGTTCACGATTTGGTTTCCAAATATGTAAACAAAAATTTGTGTAAAAAATTGGTTGTCTGTAAAGTCGGTTTACGGACGATAATTTTACGTGATAACGAGAGAGAGATGCGTCACAAGCCGAGCGCTTTGGTCGATCGTGCCTCTCTATCACTTCAGTCATCAGTTCCGCCTTTCCAGTCTTAGGAAACCGATCCACTATAGCCCCCCAAACCCATAGCCCAATATGTTTTATTCCATGTTCTGCAATAGTCCTGCATCAATCGGGGGTTGTCCTTGGGTGCACTTGCACAGAACAAACAGGGATAATCGTCAGTTGGTGCCTCATTCCATTACAATTGTCCAAGAGGCCTCTGCGAGTTGGCTTCAGCCCCTCGTACGCCTTCCAAAGGACGGGGAGCCCATGGTCCCGAGATATGTAAGGACGTAATAATAATAATTTAAGCTTTATTTCGGGTGGCATAGACCCTACACACCATAACCTAGTACATATTTCTTAATATTTTTATTTTCCATGACTCGCCACATCTACACAAGACATGACCCATTGACTCTGAAAGGGACAGTCAAAACGTACAGCTATTGTTTGAGTGGATACAACATCAATTGGAAAGAATTAGAATAAAGGATTTGAATAAAGTTTAGTAGTAGTTAGAGCCCATTTGAGAACGAGTTCGTTTCCTTTGAAATATGGGAAAAATGTTTTGCGATTTATGACTTTCCTAGTACTCAAAACGACTTGACACACACAACGAGAGCAGTGGTGGCCCAGTGGTAACGGCCGCGACTTACGAGTTGTAGGTCGTGGTTTAGAGCCCGGACAGGCACTTTACTTTGTGTAAATTACGCAACACTACTGCTCTCAAAACGGTGAAGGAAAACATCGTTAGGAAACCGGCATGTCTTAGAACCAAAAATTCGATGACATGTGACATCTACCAGCCCGCACTGGGCCTGCGTGGTGGATTACGGCCCACTCCCTCTCACAGAGAGGAGGCCTGTGTCCCAGCAGTGGGAACATTATAGGCTGATTATGTATGTAGGTATGTATGTAAACCTCACTTGGTCCGATACCGGTTCTTGATCATTATAAGAAATAAGATCGATTGGTATCAAAAAGTTTTTGTAAAAGTTGCCATTTTCGTGGTTACCTTACCTTCTTTTTTTTTCAAAATCTGTGAATTCAGATTAAGGCGCTGACAAGAGGCAAATGACCAAAAGAGGCTTGTCTTAAGAAAAAAAAATTACCAAATCTGTATAGTTTGTGGTAGCGGAAAAGATATATGTTAATTTTGAACATATTTCTCAGAACTTGGTTGTTACCAAAACAGGTTTTGAAAAAAAATATCGATACAAACTAACGTTAAACGAAAAAAAAAAAAAAAAAACGTTAAACGAAAAAAAAAAAAAAAAAACGTTAAACTAACCTCTTACCTTGAGTTCTAATCCAAAATATATGTATTAAATATTAACATACGTTACGTATTTAATTAATAACAAGAACGTCTTAATTGAATGCAGAACTTGGTTGTTTTTGTTTTTTCGATTACTCAACTCAATTTTGAGTAAATAGATAATTGCTTCATATTTTGCAATAAATTACAAGCGTTGTGTCATCGCGCTTCTCTTTCTTTTCTATGCAGTCTGACAGGGACCGCGGTTTAGCTGTTGTCAGCGTCTTAATATGTCACAAAAAGTTAACGACAGTCTCCTAAGACTGTTTTTATGTAACTTCAACGGTTCAGACTACCTCGCTGGTCCAGTGGTCGCAAGCGCTACTGCTGAGCATGAGCTCCTGGGTTCGATTCCCGGGTCGGGCAAAGTGTTATTCGGTTTTTCTATCTGGAATTTCTCAGTAGCAGCCCGGAGTCTGGATTTGTGCCCGGTTGATGGCAATAGGCTCGCCCTCTATTACATGGGACTTTTTTTTTTTTTTTTTAATTTATTTGTCATGTATACAAAAGAGCACAGGATTACATAATTAGATCATCATCTACCTCCCTTTTCCTAACTACGTTGGGGTCGGCTTCCAGTCTTACCGGATACAGCTGAATACCAGTATTTTACATGCAGCGACTGCCTATCTGACCTCCACAACCCAGTTATTGGGTAACACGATACCCCTTGGTAAGACTGGTTGTCAGACTTTCGAGCTTCTGACGACCCGTAGGTAACGACTGTCAAAGATCTACAAATGACAGCCGGGACCAAGGGCTTAACGTGCTTTCCGAGGCACGGAGGGGTCTTGGTATGTAAAGATGGTCACCAATCCACGGACTAACCGCGGCAAGCGTAGCTTAACCTGATCGATCGACCCGTGCGGCTGTTATTACTTAGCCACAAGCCCCACAACAACACAACACACAACAACGACGACAACATTACAACGATTACATAATTAGATAGCAACCAAAAACCAGTAAGGTATAAACTTGTGCTATCATGAGTCTATCTCAATATCATACAATACAATGAAGCATTTTATATGTACGCGTTATTAACTTAAACATAACTGGCGAAATATCGCGAACTACTGGTACACCTCTGCTCAAGCCTTCGGGGAAACGAGGCGTGATGTGATCTTATGTTATATTACAACGGTTAAGATACTAGCCTTAACTGCCCCATCTCAAAAATCCATCCTGTATAGTTATAGCTGATAGCCAGTATTACGGAAACCAAATACCGTTTAAGTAACATGTAATTATCGAGGCCTAAAAGCCGTAACTACAAAAACGTCATAACACAGTTCCTACGACGTACAATATTGTTAGTAAACCGCGCCCGTGCGAACTGCCAACAATCGCTGCGACGTAGTGCAGGGTTACACAATAACGTGACTTTTTTGTGTTGAACTTAATTATGGTGCACGCTTGCCTAGAGCACTGGTATTCAGTGATAACGGCCCCGACTTACGAGTATTAGGTCGTGGGTTCGAACCCAGGTAGGCGCTTTCATCATTCATCATCATTTCAACCGAAAGGCGTCCATTGCTCAACATGGGCGTCCCCCAAGCACCGCCACTTCGACCGGTTTTGTGCTTCTCGCATCCAGCGGATTCCTGCGGCCTTCACAAGATTATCGGTCTACCTTGTAGGAGGCCTTTCAACGCTACGACTTTCGCTATGCGGTCGCCACTCCAGAACCTTTCGGCCCCATCGGCCATCTGTTCGGCAAGCAATGTGCCCTGGCCACTGCCACTTAAGTAAATGATTTCGTCACCAGTGCTCTCAAAACGGTGAAGGAAAACATCGTGAGGAAACAGGCAAAATATCCTAGGACCAAAAATTTGAAGACATGTGATATCTACCAACCCACACTTATTTTTTTGGATGGGAAATTATCTAATAACTTCTCCCGCTCTGGGCAGAGCGGTGTCAGACTCTTACTGACTAAAACCCACCCGTGTTACTTCCGTTGACTGTGTAGCCAGGGGCCTCGGTAACCCTTTCGTATCTTCCCGCAACTCCGGCAGGCATCGGCCCTAGTGACCCCCTACACTTGTGCTGACAACATCTCTTTGAGGCGCGCGTAGAACACAACGCGCCGTCGACCCGAGCCTGTTCCTTATCGGACGGCGAGCAATGGGTATTGCTCACCGTCCGCAAGCCCACTCCTACAGTGGCCGGAAATCCGTTTGGGATTCCCGACGCCCAGGGTGTTTCCTGCGGTGGCTAGGGGCGAGAGGGCGCGGAATTTGCCTTTTCCTCCACCGTCCCGCCTCTTCCTTCGTAAGCATTACAGCTTCGCAGAAATAGGTGACGGCTGCCCATGCCCTCTCGCTCCGTACCATGGGTTGGACCAGAGCCAGACGCGAGTGATCTCCGCCGCCGATCGCCTCCTCGAGGACACGGCGGTGACCAACCCACCCTGGGCACGCGTATTTTTTAACAGATCACTCCCTTTCACATAGAGGAGGCCTGTGTCCCAGCAGTGGGAACATTATAGGCTGATGATCCTTGAAGAAATCCTAATCATAATTCTCCTGCCCTTATCCAAATTTATTTGTGGTCGGTGCAGTGTCTTTTTCTTCCATACTTCTCTATAAGTCGTATTCTTTATTATTACCTAAACCTTCGTAATTACAGAAACAATTTAAAAGCCATTGTGTCTCGCGTAGTACCAAAAAAAAAAAATCCCAATATAATAATTATAATGTATTCCCCAAAGGGAGGGAGGTGTATCCCACATTTCGCCAGTTATGTTTAAGTCCCATGTAATAGGGGACGAGCCTATTGCCATCAACCGGGCACAAAATCCAGACTCTGCTATGGAGAAATTCCGGATAGAAAAACCTAATGACACTTTGCCCGACCCGGCAATCGAACTCAGGAACTCATGCTCAGCAGTAGCGCTTGTGACCACTTGAACAAAGAAGCAGTTCTAATATAATAAGAGGATCGATTGAGGCATTCAAAGCATACAGACGTGCTCATCGATGCACTTTTAAAAATAATATAAATTAACGTTTGCATAATCAGTGACCTAGTTTTAGTGCATTAGCGTGTTATACAGAGAAACATTTTAAGTGACAAGCTAAAATAATGAACTGACTGGATTATTTGGTAATTAATATACTGTGATATATGGAAGGCAGCACCTTTAATCGGAGTGCGATGATACGACGCAGCCCTCCACCGACACCGATCCCGGTACCGATCCCGGTACCGACCCCGGCTTCACCACCGCCCCAACAACCAAGACAGGACCAAGATGATGCAGTTGAAGTAGTGTCCACTCCAGAGATCCAGAACTGGATGGGATCTATTGAACAGTGCCTGAATGAGGTATGTGCTATTGCTTCTGATGGAAAACTAAACGCTGAGCAGAAGCTAAAAATAAGCAATCTTTGCCGAAAAGTAGGACATGGAGTTTCGCAAATGGCTGTTCAATACCAGTCGCTTAAGCAAAGGGCCTTACAAACCCATACCTCCCTTAAAACTATGACCGAAGCTCGAGACCTGTCGGTCTGTCTTACGGAGATGAACCGGACGATTCAGGAGTCATGTACGAAGCAGGGTGCAGCTACTACATCTTTTGCAGATATGGTGAAGAAGGGTTCCAACAACTTTGTTCGTCCTAATACTTTTAGTTCCGTGGCGATTTATCCCTGTGATAACTCAAAGACCAGTGAAGAAACAAAGAACATGGTCCAAAAAATCATATGTCCTGGAGAAATGAAGCTGAAAGTACGAGGCGTACGTAAAATAGGAAAAGGAGGACTCATAATTAGCACTGAGACCAAAGATGACCTAGATAAGCTCAAACAAACAGTCCAACTCGCTTCGTCAGGGCTTACCGTCGACGAACCTAAAAAGCGCAAACCTCGCATTATAATTATAGGAATTCCCACATCAATGCCTGAGAATGAGGTTTATAAATGTATTTATGAACAAAATTTGTCCGACAAATTGCCGACTATGTCCCATGATACATTTTTGACCTCAATAAAACTAAGCCACAAATCTGGCAGGAAAGATGCTGAGAATTGCAACTATATTATAGAAGTTCCAGCCGTCATTCGTAAAGCCCTCATCACACAGGACAGATTATTTATTAATTGGACATCCTGCCCGGTACGAGACTTCACACTGGTAACAAGATGTTACAAATGTCAGCAGTACGGTCATGCAGCCAAGACATGCAAAATAACTGCCCCCACTTGTGGATATTGCGGTGAAGAAGGGCACACAATCCAAGACTGCGCAAAGAAAGCGAACCCGCCAAAATGTGCTACATGTCTGCGCTTTAAAAAACAAGCCAACCACAAGACGGGAGACACAGATTGCCCGGCTAAAAAAGCTGCCGAATACAGGTACATTAATTCGATAGATTATGAAGGCGCCTAAGAGCGCCACATACTTGTTTATATTTTAGACTTCACCTTATTATTGTTATTTGTTTTTTAGTTTTAGTATGGATGATAACTTAATTACCGATATAGATAACACATTTACAACTGTGTCAAAGACATGTGACGTTGAGGACTGCAGAAAATATCTTTCCGACTATCAAAATTCACTAACCGTACTGACCCAAAACATTCGTAGTATTTCTAAGAACATAGATAGCTCTATCATTTTTCTTCATAGACTAAACTTTGATTGTGATATAATGGTACTTACTGAGTGTTGGCTATCTAATCGCCACGATAACCTCCCATTAATACCGGGGTACAACTTATTGCATACCACAGTAAACCACAATCAAAATGATGGTGTGGTAGTCTTTGCTAAGGAATCATTAAAGGTCACAGTCGAAGAACATACTCTGCGTGACTGTATGAGCAATTGTTTAGTCATGAAAATTGCTACCACCACAGCTATAATAGCTATGTATAGATCCCCTTCCGCTAGAAACTTAGATCCTTTTAACAAATCCTTAAATCAGATTTTTCAAGCACTAAGCCCTTTTAAGAATGTTATACTAACAGGTGATTTAAATATAAATATTGGCTCCGAAAACTGCGATGCAGGGACCCAAGATTACCTTAATATCTGCTTATACCATGGTTTTCTCCCCGCTCACACATTGCCAACTCATCAGAGTGGTTCCTGCCTCGATCATATGATTATCAAAACCAGCCTGTCATATATTACGCTTGTTACTAACTCAACAATTACTGACCATCACGCAGTCCTACTAACTGTAAATTTAACGCTGCCTAAGCTAAATCGCCCTCAGACTATTAGCAAATTAAACACAAACAATCTCGAATATGATTTATGCAACCTTGATTTTAGCCCAGTTTACAATACTGCTGACCCTAATTTGGCTTCATCGTATTTAATAAAACATGTGCAACAAGCAATATTACGTAACACGACAGTTTCTACAGTAAACAGGAAACTTTATAATATTAAACCATGGATTACTCCTGGGCTAATTCGGTGTATAAGACACAGGGATAAACTTCATCAGAAAACTAAGAGATACCCTGATAATGTAATAATACTAAGTACCTATAAAAGATACAGGAATTTCTGCAACAATCTCCTAAAGACTATTAAAAATAATTACGATAAAGACGAATTAAATAGAGCAGGTAAAAATAGCAAACAACTTTGGAAACATATTAAAAATGTCACCAATATGTCTAAACAGCGTGAGTCAAATTCGAGTTTACTGCTTGCTAATCCTTCACCAATCTTATCAGCTAACAATGTAAATTACTTTTTTGTAAATGTTGGAAAAACTCTTGCCGAACAGATACCGAAATATTGCGACCAACTAACTATCTTTTCCAAACTCAAACAATAGCTGTTACCCGAAATCTTTTGCTATGTTGGACACTGATAAAGATGAAATAACCCGAATCATTTCTGGGCTAAAGGATGACTGTGCAGTTGGATGGGATAGTATAAGCAATAAGATCCTTAAACTCTTTAAGCATATTCTGGTACCTCCCTTAACGCATATTTTTCGAATCTGTCTTTCCGAAGGAATTTTCCCTAGTTGTTTAAAAAAGTCAGTTGTAATCCCTATCTTTAAATCTGGACGTAAAGACTCAGTTAATAATTACAGACCAATATCCTTACTCCCTTCAATTTCAAAAATACTAGAGAAAATCATAAACAGTAGGCTAGTTAATTACCTAGAAAAAAACAACATCTTATCTCCCGCGCAATTTGGTTTTAGAGCCAAACTATCGACAGCGGATGCGGTACATAGCCTGACTGATTATATTTCAGAAGAACTCGGCAAAGGAAACCAGACCCTGGGAGTCTTTCTCGATTTAGCCAAGGCCTTCGACACGGTGTCTGTTTCTGTTCTTCTGAACAAATTAGAGACCATAGGAATAAGGGGAACGCCGCTGAAACTTTTTACTGACTATTTAAATGACCGGTACCAATGTGTAAGAATAGATAATATTACAAGTGATGAACAGAAAAATACTGGTTTTGGTGTTCCTCAGGGAAGTATTCTAGGCCCCACCCTTTTCCTGATTTATATTAATGATTTGTGTAATTTAAATATTAAAGACGGCAAAATTATATCATATGCCGACGACACGGCGCACATACTGGTATTTGCACGATCTACGGGGCCAAAATTGTTTTAATGCTTATTTGTTATCTAAACAACGCAAATAAGAAAAAAAATTATATTTTTACAAAAGAATATTATATTCACAAAACTTTAGGTAGGTTACATAGATTACAGGAAAAAAAAATGCTAAGTTTCTGTAATACTTTCTTCATCGCCCTCTGATGAATTTTCAATTATATTTGGTTCCACAGATACGAACATGGCCAAGGTTTTAGGCAAAAATGTGTATGCTTTCCTTTTTTTTACAGGTCACTTACTACTTAGCAAAGGATCTGAACTAAGAAGAAGGCGGTTAAAAATATCTTGGTTGCAACTTTCTCTGGAAAATTTCCTCGCAAAATCTTGTCAGTAACATCTAAAATGTTTGTTACGAGCCTCAGCTGCTTCCTCTGAAAGTTGCCCGATTGGTAATAATGCCTTATTGGTCTTTCTTATAATTTCGTATTATCCTTGTGTCAAATCTGCATCTAAAAACATTTGCAACGCTTGCATTGGTGTCAAAGAGGATTGCTCTTTACTTGATTTCGTAAGAGAAAATGCTTCTTATATTTAGTTGCTCGTGTCGGAGTACTGGTGATATCTTTAAGGTCATTTGATGTATCTCTTTTAGCAGATTTTCCCAGCTCCACTTGCGCAGCGTGTATTATGATCTCCTTTCCGAAACCAGAACGAAGTTCCTCAGTCTTTCGCCTTTTGTTCCTCTCACTTGCCTCTTCGAACGACAAATCGAAGTGAGAGGAGCAAGCGAGCGGTGGTCGACCTGGTTATTTTTTGTGAGGTCTCAACAACAGGGATTTCAAACGTACCTTCCAGTCATGACCGGTTGTATTTTAGAAAATTTTCTTCTTTATAATGAGCTTTGACCACCTTTGTCTGTTTGTCACCTTTGTTTGGTCTGATTTGAAATGGGCAAAACTACGTTTCAAATTAACAATTTGGTGTTCATTGTAATCTTCACAAGACAAGAGTTGATGTTTCAGATGATTTAATTTTGCATCTAAATTAGGCAAATTTTCTTTCTTTATGCGGTCAAACAAGTGTCACAATCCTTACTCCTGACGCACCCTGTGATCCTAAAACAAACGTACACTATGTAAAAAAGTCGCTAACAAAAATCGCATTTTATACATTTTATTTCTAAATATCTTTAATCCCCTAAAAGTGAATCTATCCGGACGTTTCCGGAGATGTTTTTGTTAGTAATTTTAAGAAAAATGTTCAAATAATAACCTATAATTATAACCATAGCCCGATCTATCCCGATACACAAACAAACACACTAGCAAAGAAAAAATACTATAGAAAATCACGGTATGGAAATGAGTTCATACATTATAAAAAAACAATGTTGTATATTAGTTGATCATAACTTTATTAATGTAGTTTGTAAGTCTCTTACCTGCTCTATCAGAATCCATCAATTTCAATTCGTAAGATCAACTTGAAAATATAAAAATACACTTTCGAAGTTAAGGTTTAGAAAAGCGCCGAGAACAGATACGTACACTAGGTGAAACGGTCGACTTCCGAATGACGCTACGCGCGCGGGGTGTGCTCTGGCAGGTAGATCAAGGATGGGTATTGTTCCCTGGTTCGTCCTCTGTTCGTGGAACTCGTTTTTGCTAGTGGTTTTGTTATTTGGATATTGGGACTTTTGGCCGCGTAGATCGTGCAAATACCAGTATGTGAGGCGTTAATATTTACCGCTAAATCCAGTAGCGAACTGTTTGAAATCGCTCAACTAGGTTTTAATACTGTGACTAATTGGCTTCAAAGCAATTTACTAACATTAAATGCCGACAAGACAAAATATATTACATTCTCCATGCGCAAGCCTCAACCTAACATTACTAACCCTCATCTATATGCCCATCAATGTGGAAACCGTACAGGCAACATGTGTATTTGTCCTTTTATCCTCAAAACGAGCAACATAAAATACCTGGGGGTAATAATGGACGACACACTTTCTTTTAAAAAACATTTTGAAAGCCTGGTTAAAAGAGTGCGCAAACTAATATATGTTTTTAAGAAATTGCGAACAATAGCAGATTCAAAATTGATCACACAAGTTTATTTGGCCCTATGTCAATCTATAATTCAATACTGTATCACGTCTTGGGGTGGCGCACCAAAAACTAATTTGCTTCCTCTTGAAAGAGCTCAGAGAGCTATTTTGAAAGTAGCAAACTTCCATCCCTTCTTCTTTCCCACAGATCTGCTATATAAATCCTGCAACGTACTGACAGTTCGCCAGCTTTTCATAATGCACTTAGTATTAAAACAGCACACCATGCTTACCTACAATGCCAACAATACTAACAAGAGACGGAATGATATAGTATGCATATCCAATGCAACCTCAAAACATGTCTTTGTACAAAGATTTTTTACATTCTTAGGCCCATTTCTGTACAATAGATTAAATAAAAAACTAAGTATCTATAAATTCAATTACTATAGCTGTAAGAACATTATACTTAAGTATTTACTAACCATCAATTATGCCCAGACAGAAGATCTACTTGTTGTCTGCAAATAGAACTGCTAACATGCTATTTTACTTTTATTTACCTAAGTTTTATTTTTCGTTGTAACTCTATATTCATTGTTAATTTATTACATTATGTTTTTCTGCACTTTCTAGCCTGAAGCACAGGTCCAACCTAGTTCAGGCAAATTAGCAACTGTGCTCTACTTTAATTGTTAAGGTATTTATTGTAAATGTGCCCCTCTTATAAATAAACGATTTTATTATTATTATTATTATTATTAATATTCAGGGTCTAATTTAATTAGCTGCTTGATGGGTTACTAGGCGCCAACTTTAACTTGTTCATATTACTATGATGATTCCGACCAATTTTATAGCCCTGTCGGGTTAGATACATACATCTGAATGATCGTCAATTTAGACCAGCTTGATGAGTACTTCGACTTGACGACATCTTCCGCAATGCCGTTGGACGTTATCAAGAACCCATGTTATAGTGGTCCTAGCCCCCAATGCATCCGACATGCCGCAAACGTGTCCGGCCCAGTCCCACTTAAACTTCGCTGCTTGCTCCAAGGTCAAAAAATGAAGGTTCCTGGCCAAAGGTCACGTTTCGGTCACGATGGCCAACCTCAACGGACACTAGCAAAGTAACACAGGAGATACTATACTGCACAAGTGTGTGCGCAAACACAGGTGCACTCTCTCTTCCCGCACTCTCATTGTTCGATGGGACGGCCGGTCCGACCGGAGGGAGATCAGGCGAAGGACTCTGGCTTCGATCCCAAGTTCGGTCAAACTTTATTGGGTTTTTTATAAAGAATTTCTCAGTAGCTTCCTAAAGTCTGGATTTCGCTCGCCGTATTTCAAGGGATTTAACATAATGCTGGCGAAATGTAGTTGTAATTACGATACACCCCTGCATTTTTTGAAATATGTATTTGTACGCTGGAAATAGCAGAATATTATGAACATTATATTACGTGTAACACCTTTGTAACAACAATATTTTAGCAAATATTTTTTTATAATTATTATATTTTTATATGTTTTACATATCTCGGAACCATCCCGGACCTTCGGAAGGCGTACGAGGGGCCGAAGCCAACTCGCAGAGGCCCGTTAGACGCATTAAATGTAAGGAGGCACCAACCGACGATTATCCCTGTATGCACTATGTAAGTGCATTCAAGGACAACCCCCGGTTGATGCAGGACTATTGCAGAACATAGAAACAAAACATAATGGGATATGGGTTTGGGTGGCTATAGTGGATTGGTAACCTAAAACTATGGACGGACTATGTGAGGTGCTTGAGGAGTGGAGGGGTATTACACGGCTTTTAGATCAACCCCAGAGCCCGGAAGATGGTCAAGATGCCTACCAGCATCTTACTGAAATACTTCCTTCCTCCGAGCACGTTTCTCTTGCGAATCTACATTCAAGCCGGCCAATAAAGGCAAGAATGAGGTAGGAGGTCTGTTCCTCGTCAGTGTTCACGCCAGCCGGCCAATAAAGGCAAGCCAGAAATGAGGAACAAGACTTCTCCCAAGAGATAGGGTTCGTGGGATCGCTACTGCCCAACAGCTCGCCACATGCTGCCCTGCGGGTTTCTGTATCTCTCTTGGTTTGGTTCCTTACCCTAGACCTGTTCCGGCAAAGTAAACTCTACTGTCATAGACCCAGAGTTTGGAGTGCGCAAGCCCCACCACGACGTCAACGTAGAGATACGGCGGTGGGGTTATTATTATTATTAATACAGTCGAGACATTCTGTAATGCTTTTGTGAACAAAATTATTAGGAGGTAATGAAAAGTACACGATCATAAGTTTCGCCTGATATGTGTAAGTCATCCAACTTCCAAAGTTGTTTGGTATCAATAATTGAATGTGGATTTTTATCTTTCAGCCACCAGAAGAAGACAGATGTAGCCTGGACAGCGTTAGTGTGTGTTCCATGGAGTCGGAAGACGAACCTCCTGAGCCTCAGGAGTTGGAAACAGGACCTGTCAATCAGCACCTGGTGTTGAGTGATGATGAGGGGAGCAAAATGTAAGAAACACTTTTTTTTATTTTTACTGGCTCTATACTCGGCCAATTTGGTATTTCCATCGTTAAAGTAGTTAATAATATCGTGATGGCTTAAAGGCGTCTTCTCAAGCATGAAGATGAGGGTTTGAATCCGGGCAAGCACTTTCTAAGTGTATTGTAGACATCAGTTACATACAGGGAAGGAAAGAATCGTGAGGAAACGTGGACCAGGGGCCAATCACCGCCTCTTATAGCAGTATTATTTTAATATTAAATCAGTATGAGAATGAGATGAAGTTGTACAGGGGGTATAGCTCCATCTCTTTCCCACTGTGAAGCAATATTAAATAAAATAAAAAAGATATAAGGGGCGGCGGTCGGCTCCCTGAAACAAATAAGTCTGAATTCGCGTAACCTCGTTAACTAGAGGCCTTTGCCATGCATGGAAATTATACGATAAAAAAAAGAATCGATTCTCAATAATATTGGCTTAGAGATCCACGATGGATCTCTCAGTATCGAATAATAATACGTTTATTAGTACCTACATGAGAGCAGTGGTGGCCCGGTGGTAACGGCCGTGACTTACCGAGTTGTAGGGCCTAAGTTCGACCCCAGATAGGCTCTTTACTTTGTGTAAATTATTTCATCACCACTGCTCTCAAAACGGTGAAGGAAAACATCGTGAGGAAACAGGCATGTTCTAGAACAAAAAATTCGTAGACATGTGACATCTACCAACCCGCACTGGGCCCGCGTGGTGGATTACGGCCCACTGCCTCTCACACAGAGGAGGCATGTTCCCAACATTATAGGCTTATTATGTAGTACCTACATAAAAACAACAACACAGTACATAGCTTAAGGAAAGAGTGGGTTGTACTACCAAGTTTAAAATGATTGTCAGCTTTCCAGGCTCCTAAACTAGGTACGCAGACTTGTATCTTAGGAGTCGGAGATAGGCGCCCATGACTCGCATCAGATAACCGTGTAGCATTTATACTCTCACTCATTCGTGCAAGTGATCCGCGGTATTTGTGTATTTCGATCAGTTTCATCATCATCATTTCAGCCGAAAGACGTCCACTGCTGGACATAGGCCTCCCCCAAGCACCGCCACTTCGACCGGTTTTGTGCTTCCCGCATCCAGCGGATTCCTGCGGCCTTCACAAGGTCATCGGTCCACCTTGTAGGAGGCCTTCCAACGCTACGCCTTCCGGTACGCGGTCGCCACTCCAGAACCTTTCGGCCCCATCGGCCATCTGTTCTGCGAGCAATGTACCCTGCCCACTGCCACTTAAGTTTGGCAATTTTTCGGTCTTCGGGCTTTGTGATCAGTTTATTGATGTAAAATGTTGTTGTTCACTTGATCGTGGTGGACAACGATACAGCTAGTGAGTCAAATAAACCGGTCAACGAGGGGAAAACCAGTAAATAGTGCGAAAATATCCGACGAAAAAAAGTTTAATTTGCATCGTGGTTTCATAAACCAATACAATGTTTTTTTTGTTTTTAGTATTTTGTGTTTAGATATCAATACTCATCACGTCTGCAGTTTAGCTAGCTAATTGGATTTAACCCCGTATATTATGCTAGTTGCGCGGTAAACTCTGCTTGCGCGATGCATGATTTTGCGTGACGTCATGCGTAGTTCGCATGTGGCGATGTAAATGCCCAAAAGTACAATTAAAATACATACATACATACATATATAAACTCATGCCTTTTTCCCATGGGTGTAATAAACTACAGACCGCCACCTGCTACGCTCCTTACATACTCCTTGCTTCGTTTATGTTCATACATCTGGTCATACACGCACGCCGGTTGCGAGTACTACGCACCTGACCTTTCTGAAGAACATCACCAATGAGGGCACTATAATATGTCTTTCTGGGGCGTCCCCTCCCGATGTTTCCACTCACACCTGCCTTGTAATACCTTTTGTTAGTCCCAAATTTATTTACAATTAAAATTAAAACCATTTATTTATCTTTTTCAGGTCTAAATCAACGAACACATTGTCCGAAGGTAGCGACCCCATCCCAGAATACTCCGCGGCCGAGGAGTTAAGCAACGAACGAGGTTGGATCAGTGTACCCAGAGCAGGCGGTCATGCTACTTGTGATATGAAGGTAAACCTACTCAGCATCTGCCTAGCCTTCACGCAACTAGTCGGGGTCTGCTGCCAGTCTAACTGGATGCAGCTGAATAAGAGTATTTTACATGGAGCGACTGCCTATCTGACCTCCACAAACTAGTTACTGTAATCCTAAAAATATTAAAAACTTGCTGCACCCTCAGTTTCACCCACATGGAGATTCCCATAGGAATGGTCTCTGCAAATCTCTGCATCATCATTCATAATTTCAGCCGAAAGACGTCCACTGCTGGACATAGGCCTTCCCCAAGCACCGCCACTTCGACCGGTTTTGTGCTTCCCGCATCCAGCGGATTCCTGCGGCCTTCACAAGGTCATCGGTCCACCTTGTAGGCCTTCCAACGCCACGTCTTCCGGTACGCGGTCGCCATTCCAGAACCTTTCGGCCCCATCGGCCATCTGTTCTGCGAACAATGTGCCCTGCCCACTGCCACTTAAGTTTGGCAATTCTTCGGGCTATGTCGGTAACCTTGGTTCGATAACTCGGCATCTCTGCATGCATAGCTGAAACTCATACGGGGCGGATATATGAAATCCTGGAATCCTGAAATCCCAAAAGAACTGGCTAAATTGGCGAACATTCCTATAAAAAAAAATAGAGGACATGTCGTCGACACATAAGCCAGATCTTTTAAATAGAACAAGAAGAAAAAACATGAGAAAATGGAGTTCGTGCTTGACAAGACTGTCGAACGTCCTGTAAAGAGAAGACGAGTATCATAAGAACAAAATTAGGTAGAAATTTAAACTTTCGGAATTGAGCCAGAGAGGATACATACCACAAACATAATAGGTAATATTATAAAAACGTATAATCCGTTGTAATTTTGGCGTAATAGTTCGAATAATCTGCTATCGCTGAATGCAACAATTTCTGTCATTGTTCCGATAGAAAAAAATCGGACGTTCAACATTTCCGTCAACGTATATTCAAAAACAAGAGCAATATCCAGTACGGATCCTCAAAACAAGGTTGAATAGGCCCAAACTTTATTGTAGAAGTAGTAATTCTACAATCTATTAGGTGAAGGGCGGGCGTTTTTGGGGGACTGTCTTATGTAATTTTGACGTTCGAAAAGTGCTGATTCTCAGCCTAGTTTGAATAAATGGATTTTGATTTTGTATGGTGGTACTTCCCGGAGGAGCTCTACTACTACATATTAATGCGCTGACAAGAGCAAAATGACCAAAGTAGGTTTGTCTTAAAATTGTTG